>CM040423.1:60215579-60815579 GCA_022702705.1 Papilionanthe hookeriana x Papilionanthe teres | reverse complement strand
GAACATTGTGAGATTATTGGGCTGGGCATCGAATAAGAGAATGAGATTGCTGTTTTATAATTACTTACCGAATGGGAATTTGAGCGCGATGATTCACAGGGGAGGAAAGGGGGTGATGGGATGGGAAGAGAGGCATGGAATAATGGTGGGAGTGGCGGAGGCGATTGCTTATTTGCATCATGATTGTGTGCCGGCGATAATTCATGGAGATGTGAAGGCGATGAATGTGTTATTGGGGGAAGAATTTGAAGCTTATTTGGCGGATTTTGGATTATCGAAGGTGTTGAATGGCGGCGGTGGAGGAAGGGAGGTGGTGCGGGGGTCGCCGCCGAGGATTGCTGGCTCCTATGGGTACATGGCTCCTGGTAAGTAATATCGGAAATCATAAATTTTTTCTGGGTAAAAAAAAAAAAAATTACAACAGAGCCTTAGTCCCACTAAAGTGGGGTCGGCTACATAAATCATTTTTTTTCATTTCGTCTTATTTAGTATCATATTTTCATTGAATTCTAATAAATTAAGATCATCTTTATACAATAAACCCAAGTCTTTTTAGGTTTATCTCTGTCTTTCTTAACATAAGTCGAATCTAAAACACTACTTTCCTAACTGGATTATCAGATGATCGATATTTAATGTGATCAAACTATCTAAGGCGGCTCTCTGTAATTTTTATCAGTCACTGGAGCTACACCAACCCTATCACGGATATAATCATTTCTAATTTTGTCTCTAAGTGTAAAGCCATTCATCCACCTAATCATTCTCATCTATATCACCATTGTTTTGAACAATAGATCCGATATATCTATATCGATCACACCTTTTAATAATTTGATCACTCAAAATTACACTTCTGTCATTAGAGCTACTATTACTAAAATTATATTTCATGTATTCAGTTTTAAATCTGCTTAAACGAAGGCCTTTAGAGAAAAAAAAATTTTTTTTTGTTCTTAGCAAGATTTACATCATGCCACTACTCACTTTATCTATGTAATTACTCATAGCACTTAAAATTTAAAGTTTTACATATATGCCGACTAACTTATATATTGAATGGTGTATTTCATTTTTTTCAAACTAAAATGGACCTATTTACGTGTTATAAAAAATTTAGATGGTATAAATATATATATATATATATATATATATATATATATATATATATATATATATATATAATTCATTGTTTTCTATATAAATACATAAGAATTAAGGGCATTTATATATATGCCAGTTTTTTTTAATGACCAAAAAAAATTCTCACCTATTATTTTAGTCCGCCAAAATTTTTTTGGATTTGATGCCCTTCAATCATTGCCAATCAGAATTCAAGAAACTATTAGTATTTTAAAAGGAGGGGCCTTATGTAAATATAATTACATTTATTCATTCTCCCACATATAAATTTGACTATTATTGCATTTTTGATAACCCGTGTAGTTATCATTGTTCAAAATCATTCTAAAAGCAATAATTTCAGTCATTCCAAATTGCATTAATGAACTTCAGATTTAGATCCGCATTGTCGTTACTGGTCTTTTTAATTTCTAAATTCCAGCCATGCCCATTCATAAATGATCTTTTTGATTTCAAAATTGACGAAAAAATACATAACAATTTCGTCACAATACCACTCCAATATCACAAATCCGCTCCCAATCAGAAAAGAGTTGTTTCTATGTAGTTAAATAATCATGCCATTATTTTGAACGTTTAATCAAATTAAGAAAATAGAAGGTAGGTGGATGATGCAAATTGCAATATGGAGCAATCCCTATCACCATAAATAATCAAATAAAATTATTTATTATATAGTGCTAACTGCCAACATCTATCGCTATCCAATTCCAGAGCACGGTTCAATGCAACGGATAACTGTTAAGAGTGACGTTTACAGCTACGGCGTGGTCCTGCTCGAGGTCCTCACGGCCAGGCACCCATTGGACCCGAGCCTACCGGGCGGGTCTCATCTTGTCCAGTGGGCGCGCTACCACCTCCAGGCCCAACTCGACCCGACGGGCTTGCTCGACCCGAGGCTCCACGGCCTGCCCGACTCACAGATGCAGGAGATGATGCAGGCTCTGGCCATCTCGGTCCTTTGTGTGGGCCTGAGGCCGGAAGACCGGCCCACTATGAAGGATGTCGTCGCCTTGCTTAAGGAGATAAGACGACCGGCGGCCGGAGAGCATAAGGAGTCGTCGGCGGTGGGCGTTGTGTCGCCGGCGAGGAACTTGGTCTTGCGGGGTTCTTCTAGTTGTTCGTTTATCATGTCTGACTGCTCTAGTTGAAGGAGTTGGTTGGGCTCGTAAATGGATTTGTAAATAATTTGTTCTTTGTTACGTTAAGTAGTTTCATTTCCAAATAAGTGAATGGGAAAATTTTGGGTTTTGTTGATGTGAATGTTGTCGAAGCGGAGAAATTAGTCCATTCGGAAGAACGCCGGCGTCTAATGAAAAATTTTGTTTTTATAAAATTAAATTAAGATCTACTGACATGTACTTTTTAAGAAGAGTTTTTATTGATTTACTGTACACAATTTTGTATACGGTGAATGTATAGAATAATTTTTTGTCGAAGTAATTATATTTATTTTGCAACAATTTAAAAAAAAAAAGATGATTAGAAGGGGCCAATATTAATTAATTTATTTATATAGATAATAAGTTTATAAGAAAAATTATTTCTTTTGCATAAATAAATTGAACGAATACTACTAAAATGTATATTACTCTTGAATAAAAACCACACTCCTATTCTTGCATCTAGCTCAACCTACTCACTCGTTGAAATGTAACGTCACAAAGGTTTTTGGTCAATCAAAGTTATATAAATTAATTCATTTGATTATAGTCTAAACTTAAGTATTTAGAAGTCTTAAAGATCTCCAAATTGAACAATCTCAGGATTGTGAGAATTTTTTCATCAAGACTGTTTGATTTGACTATAGCGTGTCAAATATAGAGATTATTTAATTTTTAGTTATGATTGGATGACGGGAAAATTTATAATGGTAGAGTGATATATTTATGTCTTATCATTGTATGAAAATTTAATATACACTGATAAGAAAAGAGCTGATTGAGGGGACACTAGAGATTTTTATGAAAAAATTTTAGAAGGAAAGGAATTGTGTAGTCTAACCTAATTGAAATAATTCCCTATGTATATGTATGTTATAAGATTTAATTTACCCTTGAAGAACATAGAATAATATTACAATAATACGAAAAAATATTGAGGAAGTGACGACCTGCCTGCGAGCGATGATGGAAGACCGATGACAGGGGGTATGTGACGACGATCCACATTTAGGGTCTGTTTGGTTCGGCTGCAGCTTTTCAGCTTTACAGCTGCATCTGCGCTGCCCCAGGAAGCAACTGCGAGGAAGCAGCTGCGGGAAGCTGGTTGTTTGTTTGGTTGCAGTTGTGGGAAAACAGCTGCGAGACATCTTTTTTTGTAAAAATGACCAAACTGCCCATGTTTATTAAAACTGTTTGAAAATTTCGATTTATTTATATGATATACAGGATTTGCAAATGCAATTTTTTTTTTTAAGTTTTATGTTTTAATTATTCAAAGTAATAAATATAAATTTTATTTTTAAAAAATTAAGCGTCATTCATGGTTAAACATATTGTTCAAATTACTAAAATGAAATATTTAGAACCTTTATATTGGTTAAAGATATTTAGAAGCTTGATATATTTAAAGCTATTTATGTATATACGTATGTTTAAATTTGTTTACTTATATGCATGCAAACATATAAATATTAATATTTTATTTTTGTAAACATATATAATCATACAATTTAAGTTGATTTTAAAAGAAATATATATAAAGCTATGCCGCGAAGTCGTGTAGATGACCGATGGTAACAAGATGAAAAGAGAGCGGTAGTGGAGTGTTTAAAAATTATGTTTTATTTATTCAAACGAAATTAATTGATTATTTTATATTTATATATTTTAAAAGTATGAAAAGATGTGTTTAAAAATATTTATCTATTTATATCTACATATTTTATATACCTATATATTTTAAAAGTATTAAAATTTTGAGTTTAAATCATCTAATTGCACAAGATTTGAAACAAACAAATATCAAGATAACGATTGTATATCCCAAAAATTCATAAAGTCCTGCAGATGTACATAGAGTCCTCTCAAACAGTGTTAGTAACAGTATAGTGAAAAAAAAAAAACTGTAGGACTATTACAACAATAATTAACACGATAATAATGTTCACTTTAGTTTTGAGTTGCTATAACTCCCGTGTCACACCTTTTTCTGGTGAAGCGTCTACTCCCTAGCATCGGGCTCCTGAGAATCCGGTAGACTGTCCGCCCATCGGAAGAAACCACATTGCTCTGGAATTGTCCGAGGACAGCAATACAACTTTCGGCGAAAGCTGTGCGACTGTCGTGATGTGAAAAGAGATGTCTGGATGTCACAGTGACATAGCACTCGGCGAGAGGTAGCCGACATGCTGAAACTCATGTCTTCCTGAAATGCAAGTGAATATAAAACTTAATTACTTTGATTACCAATTGCTCAAACAAAATGATAATCATCAAACTAGAGAAAATAAAGACATTACTCTTACAGACCAGTTAGTGTGAAGAAAAGTGCTCAACAGAATGTAAATCTTCATTTCAAAACAAAAAAATAATATAAACATCATCAACATAGTTCTTCTCAACAGAAACACTATCCAACTAATGAGCTAGTAATCTCCTCTCGAAGGGCTGTCATTTCATTCGCACCCTCCCCATCTTTCGTGCAAATTGGGGCATTGTCGTTCTCCTCCCGTGATAGAGATTGACCAATGCGGTCTTCATAACCTTCGACTGTAACTTCCTCGTCATTGAGCTCGACACGCTCGAAATCAACATCAGCTCGAGTTGGATGCCGCCTAATATAGTTATGCAGGGCCATAGTGGCTAACACTATATGCACCTGTTTGGGAAACGGATAAGATGCATATCTTTTAGTATGACCCATTTCTTCTTCCAAACTCTAAATGTCCTCTCAATTACGCCTCGCAAGGATGAATGTCTTTTATTAAACACATCTTTTCTATTTCTTGTACGATTACTGGCTCTCTCGAAATCTGGAATATGATACATTGTGTCAGGATAGGGTTTAAGGTACCCCCTCTGCATTGGGTAGCCAGCATCCACCAAATAATACTTTCCTGTAGTATTAAGAAACTTAGCAAGGTACGTGAAAAAAATATCTAATTTTTATATTACAAAGGAACTTATCATGTGGTGGGTGCGGAAAATTGTACTCTGGATTTCTCGTTGCAATTTTAAAAACCCTACTATCATGTGCGTTGCCCTCCCATCTAGTCACTGCAAATGTAAAACACATGTTGAAATCACAAACCGCCATTATATTTTGAGTTGTCCTCTCAGAACGACCGATAAATGTAACTTTCTTGTTATCCAGCACTACAGCATGAACGTGCGTTCCATCGATTGTGTCGATGCAACCCTTCAGAAACAACAAAAATCATTTCAATATGCAATCAATTAATATGTAGTTGCAGTATAGAAGTGTGCCTTGAAATATGACATATATCGTTCATCACTGCAAATTTCTACTGGCGTCCTTGCAAAAGTTGGATCGGTTGGTTTTATTACGGCTAGTGCTAGACTGACAAGAGAACTCAAACCAACTGAGAACTATCTGTTTATTATTTCGGACGAGTGTTGAAAGCGTTCCATGGCCACTGTATTGACTCGTTCTGTGATAGTTTGTAAAGTGTGATGCTTAACACTTCACAGACTGTTGTCCGAGAAGACCCGTGAAGTCTAAGAGATGTTGTTAGTTTTATTAAAAGATCACTGAAAACTTCACGGGACATACAGAAGATGTTTCGAAATCTCGTTGGGTGTCATGAAATCATTTTTCCCATCCATTTTTCCCCAATCTGAGATGATGTGTAACAGGGCTCACGATCGACGTACGTATTATAGTATTGCACCAGTATATTTACCGCTGCATTTCGCCGTCGGCGTCGGACTTCCTCTGGGTTCATGACGATATAAAATGTTCTTTTAATTAAACCAAGTTGCTCTATTAAAAGAAGCACATGAATGAAAATATACTTGGAAAAGAAATAACTTAAACATTAGTTCAATCTAATAAAACTTGTCCAAACAAATACATGACTGACAGCAGTACTAATAGATGCAATAAATTTAAGTAGTTCAAGATAAAATCAGATGGTGCGACAGTTATAATAATAGCGTATGTATTCTAATCATCCCTCTTTGCTCAATGCAGTAAAGAAGTCTCGATGTATAGAATCATGGAAGAGGTCGACAGCAAAGTAGAAAAGATCATGATCCCCTGTAAAGTCTGGGTCCTCCTCAAGAAGTCTAACGACCTCATGGATGTCGCTTTTTTGAACTATGTGCGGGGCATCATTAGATGAGTCCACTAGGTATGAGAGCTGTTCTCTCATAGATGTAGCAACACTCTTTCTCTTTCTTTCGTTCCGGGGGCGCTTCGTTCGGTTTGTTGACTGGATTTCAGTTTGCTCGTACATGCGGAACTCTACTGAATCGTTTGATAATTCCACGGCCACATGTTCAGGGGTTGCTTCAAAAATTGTTTGGCTAGGGGCAGCTAAATATTTCCCTGTAGCTACCACCCCACCAAACATCCTATCGAGCTTGTCCTCCAACTCCGGTTCTATCCCAGCGAATTTGAACTTCTTCGCCGCAGGAAAAATCTGTAAAAGATAATGAAATCTTATTAGAAATTAAAAAATAACACCGCATAACATTACAAATATTAATTTAATAATATCATACCGCAAGCCTTTTAGTCCACCATGCTTCTAAAGCAGCAATTGTTTGCTTCACATGATCCCATCCGAAGCTAGTCGATTCTTTTTTTAAATCATTCCAAAGTTTCCACTCTTTCTTGAGTTGGTCTCATTTATTTTTTAGCTGGAGCCTCTCATACTCCCTGCTTGTGACCTCCCTAAACTTTGTAACAATGTTTTGCCAACCTTCTTTGTTGAAAAAAGAATTTGGCATATTCCCCTTTATAGCTAAAAAATGAGAGCATGTCATAAATGAGAGCATGTCTGAACCTTAGCATGTAAGTTAATAAACTATATGCATTGCCTGAACTTTAGCATTTAACCAAAGCATATAATTATCGTCCAGTTTCAGTAAAGGAAGGAAAGAAATAGTCATAACCTTATACCATTGTAATCCCTTTATATTTTAGCACCCCTACAGCTAAGGAAACACATAAAGCTAGAATTCACAATCTGCATTGTACATCCATCTTGCATGTACATATATACAAAGGTACAACGACTTCAAGTGGTGAAGCTGCCTAATAGTTAGATGTGTATCTTAGATCTTATTCATATAAGTTGATCTTATTCATTCAAATTTCCTCCTGTACAAGATTTTGTAGGCAATTACGATAATCAATAATAGCTCGGTTTGAGGTTTCATGAGCCACGATAACTTCAAATTCAACCGAATAGTGCAACAAGCATCAAGCATCAAGCATCAAGTTTTCAGAGAAATAGGGTAACAAGCATCAAGAACGTGCTCATGCTCCACAACAGGGCTTACAAGCATGAGCAAAACTCCCTAAGTTCAACCGAATAGGGTTACAAGCATGAGCAGACATACACCTAACAAATTCAATCGAATAGTGCAACAAGCATCAAGAAATAAACCACAGAATTGCATAACCAAAACTCCCCAACAGGGCTTTAAATTTTTTTTTTCTTAAGAACCTGCAGAGATCAACATACGAACAGAGAAATAGGGTAGAGAGAACAAAATATCCGCCTTAAATAACAGAGAAATAGGGTAGAGAACACCTAAGAAAAGCATCTTTTCTTAAGAACCTGCAGAGATCAACATACGAACAAAGAAATATGGTAGAGAGAACCAAACAGGCCCTTAATAACAAAGAAGGAAGAAGGCATAAGTCCATATAGGGTTTGCCAAAAATAACAGAGAAAAACGAGGAAGAGAGGAAACTATACCTTAAAGATCGACGGAGATAGGGTTCGTGAGAGAGACGGGGCGGAGGCAGGGAGAGAGCGAGGAACCGTGGACGCGAAGGGTAAAGGGTAAAAGTCACGGGGCGTAAGTTGGGATGCGGGTGTTATCCCGCGATCAGCTTCGGGAAAGCTTCGCGGTGGCTGTGCCGCGAAGCTATAAAACAAACACCAAATTTTGTGATCGAAGCCGCAGAATCGCGCCGCGCAGCTCCAAAAGTTACAACCAAATGCACCCTTATTGTTACCAATGATGGTTATTACTAAAAAAGAGTGGTGCAATAACATTTATAGTAATAAATAAATGATGTCGATTTGACATAAGGATCTAACGATGACAATGACGTCAGGTAGGCATTTGTGATATGACAATAACTATGATAGTGGCTAGCAATAGTGGTGGAGGCAACAACGTCAGTCACATGATCGTGTTCCCTTGGATCATAAGTAAAGGTTATATAATGAAAGAGGGGGTTGTGATATAGTGACCTAGTGAAGATGGTAGTGGTCTGACGACGACAGCAGTAGCTGCGGTGTCGAGGAGGTAATAGTGGTTAGGGGTGTAAATTAATTAAGCCGACTTGTGAGCTGACTCTAGCTTGGCTTATTAACCAGCTCTTGAGTTGAGCTTGTCAAGCCACGAGCTCAAGCTCAAGCGAGATTTTAAAGCTTGGCAGATGAACGAGCTTGAGTTTGTTGTATGTCACATGGATCAAAAACTTGTTGGGTCGCTCGATTTGTGTAAGGTAGATTTGTGGCTATACGATCTGATCGGTTCGGTGCAAACATCCAACATGAGCATTGATGTAAATTATGATTTAGTTAGGGCTTTCTCCCAAATATCACAAACCCAGCCTGTGTCCAATCTCCTCTAATATGTTCCCTTGCTTCTTTCTCTCGACATCAACTCAGATTTTCTTCCATCTACTTGGATTTACTCTAGATTTCAACTCTTCAATTTTTCTCATAATTGTTCGAAATTTTTAACTATTACACTCACTTAGAGCTCTCGAATTCGCTCGAATTTTCCTCACAATTGGACGATATACTCCTCAATCCTAATTTTTTTTTCTCAAATTTTTTTCACAATTAGTGAACTCCCGAGTTTATTTCTCTTCCAATTATTTTTTTTCCTACAGCTTCTCTCACAATCGATTTTCTTTTAAAATTGAGCTCAAGATTACGAGTTGAGCCCAAGTAAAAAAAATTATCATGAGTTAAGTTCAGGCTAAGTTTACATCTTAATTCAAGATCGAGCCAACAATATATCTCATTAGTTGAGCTTGAGTTTTGTGAGATCCGTGCCCGAATCAACACATTTACACATCTAATAGTGGTCTAAAGGCAATGACTATAGTTTAGTGGTGTAAGTTGGGTGATGGTGTTATGGTGGTTATAGTGATAGTGGACTAGCGGCATCGTCCGAGTGACTTTGGTCTGACAATGACAAAAATAAGGGGGCAATGCCTTTTGCTAGACAATGGTAATCTGATGACTATGGTGAGTATCCATCATTATCAGCTCGACAATAGTGGCTTAACGGCAATGGCGACCTGCCGATGGTGACAATAAGAGTGATATTGGCTAGACAATGGTATTTTGACAATGATCATGTATCATAACGGCGATGGCAGCCAAGTAATGGTGATCTAATGATAGCGGTAGTGTTGGTTGAGTGATAGTGGTCCGATAATGGCGATGAGTTGATGAAGGTGGTCCAGCGTGGCAACAACAGAGGTTTGGCGATAATGATATATCAATAACAAAGATATACCACGGTAGTGATGATGATTGACCCGACCCGCAATAACGTAGTAATTTTTGCTTCCAAAAGATGACAAAAAACTTGACCCAATTTATAAATAGCGGCTAATGTATAAAATTAAAATTTTGTAAAATTTTAGAAAGTATTTTACACACTAGGGGTATTACGCAAGTATACGTATCGTTTCAAGTAATATAGGATTTTCTGTTAAGACCTAAGTATCGATCCCACAGAGAAGAGAGGTAAGAAATCCTTTAGGCTAATTTCAGTCTATTTCTATAAGGCCTAAATTTGGTATGTTGATTAACATGGGTTTCTAATAACTAATCCTAAATAAAGATCTTAAATAAAAAGATAACTTATATGGATAAATTGGTTTGGAGAATTTCGAGATATTAAAAACTACCTTTCTCTTGCAATTACATAGATAATGTTAGGAAAGAAATGCTTAGAATTTTATGTAGTAGTACCAAATAGAAGCATTCATATTCTTTACTCTTTAGTCCAGACATAAAGAACATTGGCTAATCTATAGATCGGTTCAAGATGTTTTATAAGTAGAATGGGTTAATCTAGGCTCACACATCTAGATGTCCAAGGGTGGCTATGGTCGGCCCTACCAGTGACCCGTTTCCTTTCTATAAACCAAATTATTAGAATTTAGTTTGTCACTCTAAAACTAATCAATTCTGCGCCCAATAAACAATATCTCCCTATTTATTTGCACTTCACCATGAATAACCTGCATATAGCCTTCAATTACCCAAGGATTCATGTGATATCTACTAGTTAAGAATCTCCGGATAGGTCTCAGAATTCTTCAACAAGTTTTAACAATATAAGTGATCAATTTGTAAAGTAAATGAAGATCCGATATGAATATCATCACCATAATTTAATAAGAGAATATCTAAGCAAATCTTAATTCCTAAACATGCATCTATTTCATTACAAAACAAAAGTAAATGAAAATAGTGGCATAAGAAGTAAAATGGTTGATAGAATTATGTAATAAATTAAGTGCCAACAAGGAACTTATTTCATTAATATTCTATTGTATTTATGCAACTATCTGTCACCTAGAAGCATTTAATAGATAATTCTATCATAAAAATAATTTTCCTACACATGCTACTATTTCATATTAAAAGAAAGAGTAAAGAAAATCACTTACGAAACATGGATAAATCACGACAGAAAACTCGGTTTAAAACAAAGAAAATCCACTAGAAAGTGTTTACAACAATTACAAGAGAATGAAGAACACAATACTTAGCTTTTTCCTCTCTGAAGGAAAGAAGAAGATCTCTCCACTAAAGTCTCCCACCGATCCATGCGCCGCTCGTACATCCCTTACATAAGTATCTCAAAATCCCTCACCAATCTCTCCATAAGATGTAGAAATCTACATCTTCATGACTCTAAAATGATTAGAAGAGAAGAGAGAGAGAGAGAGAGAGAGAGAGAGAGAGAGAGAGAGAGAGACACTTTTTCCTGTAGAAATATGTCTTATTTATAGAGCTCTGAAAATTGCCAAGTGTTGCTTAAGGCACCTCTTCAAAAGTAGTTTACATTTATTCAATCTTCTAGAAACCGACTCTGGCGCCTATGCACCAGACTCCTTGACCAAGTCTTCACACCCCTTCACTTTGGGTCGCACCTCTTCGTGATTTAAACTGCTCCAATGTGTCCAGATGCATTGTATCACATGTCTTATATATTAGGAATAACTTCCAGGCCTCTAGAAGGTCTAGAAACTACTTAACACCGTCAAAATAACTCCCAAAGTTGTCAAAAATTCGTCTAATAACCGTTTCTGGATGATTCTGGCGCCTAGGCCTTGATTCTGGCGCTTAGGCACCGTTTTCTCGTCGTCACTGGCGCTTGGGCGCCGGGTTTGGCTCCGTTTCAACTCCGTTTCACCCCATTTCAGTTGTGTTACGCTCCTAACATCTTCACCTACAAGATAGACATAAAAACAACCTTTCTCAGAAGTATAATTTCATTCAAAAACATGTGAGAAATTGACCGCGACTTTATATATTAAGCAAGAATTTATGAAGTCGAATTTATATATTTAGAATGATTTAGTAAAGTCACAAATTCAACGCAAGTATACGTATCGTATCAAGTAATACAAGGCTCTAATGGAGTCCTGGTTATCGATCCCACAGGGAGGTGAACGTTCTTTAAATTAGATAATATAGCACTAAAATCCAATACCTAATGTAACAATCACTTAAGTGTACTACCACTAATTAATGCAAAGTATAATAATACTACTACAATTACTTCTAATTACTGAACTATATTAACTAACAAACAAACTAAATTATGTGATTTATAAGATACTTCTATATGAAAAGTGTCTTTCTTCCTGCATAAAGATTATTATGTGTGGATGATGAAGAATGATAATTATTTGTGTTGTGCCAAATAAGAGCATATTTGCTTCTTTACCTTTAAAAGAGTACCCTCTCTTCCAAGCAGGTAAAAAATATTGATATATCTTAAGTTTAGTTACTAAATCTAAGGCTAGGCTGAGAGGATACCGACTCTCACTTCGGAGCTCCCACTCACCTTTCACCTGAAGGCTAACCATAGGCTTTAGTTACCAATCTTAAGACCAAATTGGGGATCCCATTCTGTCACCATGAAACCTCCAATTTGAAGTCCATCAAAACTTATTTCCCTATTTATTTGCACTTAATCCCCATGAATTACGCAATTCATTCACGGACATTAAATGGTTTCGTCATTCTTGTTGTAGAACATTCAGTTCTTTTGGAATTAATGTTCCTCAACATGTTTTAACAATTCAATTGGCCGGATTGAAAAGTAAATTAAATTCCAAATTAAAGAAACATCACAACTTTTATAACATTTAAAGGGCACATCATTTCCACATCACCACATCATAATTACTTCATGCAAGAAGAAAGGCAAGGGAGACTCACTAACCATGGAGAAGATATAAAAACACATGGATTTTATATATAAAAGAAGAGTCATACAAACCACAAAAGTAAATACAACTTATCTCTCTCTTCCCCAAGCAAATTCCTTCAAAGTCCACTTGATTCCTTTTCTCTTCTTTGCAACACTTGATTCTCTCCTTGAAATAAAGATGAAGAAGCAATCTCTCACTTTACTCCCTCTTCTCCCCTCCTTAGAGAAGAATATCTCTTAAAATCACAAACCCTAACTCTCTCTCACACTTTCCTCACACTCTCTGCAAAAATTCTCTTCTCTTCCTCCTCTCTATTTTTGTCTTGGACACTTAATTTAATGTTAGGAACGAATTCCCCAAGAGTTTCTTCAAGCACCTCTTCAAAAATCCGCCAAAACTTTTGAATTTGAAGTGAACCGACATAGGGCGCCGGCAGCGCCAGATAGTGGCGCCGGCGGCGCCCTATCGTGCCAATTAATTCTGGAGTCTCTAGAATAGAGCGCCGGCGGCATGGCTGTTTTTCTCAAAGTTGCTTCATTTTGCTCCAAATTCGTTCCTTTTTGCATCTTTTCGCTCCAATCACCTATAATCATCATACCTACAACAAATCATGAAAAATACCTTCCTTTAAAGTGCAATATCACCAAAAAATAGGTAAAAACATAAAGCTAAAAGAGTATATATTTTTGATACATCAAAATCCCTCAAACTTAAACTATTACTTGTCCTCAAGTAATCCTTTTACTACATAAAAATATAATTCTAGGCAATGTACTTTTCAATTGTAAGAGACCAAAATTTTTCATTCAAAAGAATATAGTGTTTAGATTTTCAGAAAAATTTTAGCAACTCAGGTCAACATTACAGGTATAAGAATATTCAGTACTTAAGTCTAAGAGTTCTAGTCTTCTTATTTTTTCAAGATGAACTAGAATTTGTTATATTAAGAGTGCTTTAAAGGACTATGTGAAAAAGGAGTTCATGCGAACTTTATTAGAATGTAGGCTAGTACCTTAAACATAAATTCAGAAATGAAATCAAGATCTCCCTTTAAGGTGATTCAAGTGAAGCCAATTTTTGATTAGGCATCTCCTTAAGCTTCTCCTCATAACATTTTTCTTTTCTTTTTTTTTCTTTTTCTTTTTCTTTTCTTTTTGTTTTCTTTTCTTTTTCTTTTCTTTTTCTTTTTCTTTTCTTTTTCTGAGGTTACTATATCCGGATAGCCTTTAATGATTTTGAACTTAACTCTCCTCTTTATAAAGTTCAAACTTAAGTCATCTCTTTACTTTATAGTTAAGTACAAGCTTTATTATTCATCATAAAGTTATAATCTTTTCTTAACACACAATGCTTTAAATCCCTTAACATTTCAATAATACAGTTTTCTTTACTTTAAATAGTTGATTATAATCAAATGCTTTCATACCAAATATCTTACTTCTATAAAATTAACTTTTATCACTAAAAATTTTCATCATTTCCTTCCATAATATTCAACTGAATTGAAAAGTTTTAGTTATCTTATAATGAGGTTCAACTGCCAAAAGTTATGCTAATAATTTTTATAAATATAATAATTGAGAATAATTAAAAGTTTATCATTTCTCTACCCTCCCCCAAACTTACATTTTTCAATAAATTTGAAATAGTTGAGAGTAAAAGAAAACTAACCTTTATGTGCTGAGATTTTGAAATCTTCATAATTTACCTGGTATTAATCAAAATTTACAGCTAGCAAGCATGAAACAATTAGTAACAGTGATATAATAATTTAAATATTTGCATGGGTAAAGAGAAATTAACATTAAAAAACTAAATATCCAACATAACACTATAACATAAAGAAAATTATCACACCACATAACAGTACAACTAACAGTTTAACATGAAGAGTAAATAACACTACATCACATAGTACAACACAGGGTTACACATCACATGAAAAGTAAATGTCCACTACATCACATCAATACATCACAACAGATTAAGAACAACAAAAATAAAACAAAAAACTATCTACCAGTCTCCATCACTAGGATCAGCAGCAGGGTCATCAGCAGGGTCAGAAGGTCCAGGCCTGTACGGTGTATAACTAGGACAAGTAGGAAATGTCACATCAGACTCCCCTCTCATAAATCTGATCTGAGCATCATAATAAGCCATATCAAACTCAACTCTTGTCTGTAAATAGTCTTCATTCACATCACTCCGGGCCTTAAATACATCCATCTTATGATGCATCCAATCCATACTATCACTCTGCAATCTCAACTGCTGCATGATATCAGATAGTGTCGGGGGCTCAGAAGTAGATGAAACATCATAGCTCGTAGTAGGAATATCAGTGCTCCTACTCTCCTCTCTTGCACCCACTTGAGCTTCATACGTACGGATAATGGTCTTTGTAATCAGCCTTAAAGGTATTGACACTTCCTCAGAACTACTATAATCCACTCCAGACTGAACACAAAGTGCATGAATCAGGGCAGGATGTCCTAATCCACCAGTGGTTTCTCCTTTGGCAATAGAGTGAATGCTCTTAAAAATAATGGCTCCAATATTAATCTTCTTCATATTCTGGATACAATAATTTAAAATAGCTCGATCCCTAGTAACTTCACTGTGATGATAAGAATGCAATAGTCTTGCAGAAATGAAATAATACCATGCTTTAGAAGCAACATTTAAATTAGAAACAGGGAAGTTAATCATCTGTCTTTGATTCATCTTCCATTCTCCTCTTCCATCGGTCAGATACGTGATTACACTCATCAAATTCCCTTCACTAGTATCAAAATTTTCAAATTCACAAACAAAAGGTTCTCGAATTTGATAAAATGCATTGATACGTTGTGGGGTGAACTCAACCAGTTTTCCTCAGACTAGCACATATTTCGTTTCAGACCAGAGCACGTTAGCATAAAATTCTCGGACTACTCCCAAAACAGCATTAGCAGAAAAGTAACAGAAACGCTCCCAATTTCGCTCAGAAATCAACTGTTCTACAGATCCACCAGGATTTTCAAATGCTCGATCCTGAATACACTTCTTGTTTAGTAATTGAGAGTTGAAGCGAAACTGAGCTTTAATATTAAAAAATCTTTCATCGTCCCAATCAAAATTTCACTTCCACTTACTCAATCTAGGAGCCATGTGAATTTCTAGAAAAATTGCAAAAATTTGCCAATAAATTCAAAATCCACAATGTATTAACTCCAAGCATTAATCTATTCAAGTAAAAACAAATTCTACCATATGAAACTTCACTTTTTCTCAAAAATCTCCAAAAATATCATCCAATAATGTGAGAGTTTCACATGGCGAAAATCCAAAAATTTTAGGTTAAAGTAAAGCTCTTACCAAGAGAAGTGCAGATCCAGCCTCAGAAATCCTTGAAATCCTCTATAATCCGAGATCTAACAAGCCCTAAAGCTTCAAAATCGCGAATATGGAGGTGGGAGATGAAAGAAATGGCGGAACAATGGGTGCCAGGCTATTTTCGCAAATTTTTAAGGGTCCCGGGCTATTTTCGGTGTTTGGGCGCCGGCGGCGCTCTATTCAAAATATTAGCCAGGCTCTCTAGATTTGGGCGCTGGCGGCGCCAGTCCAAAATTCTTTGGGTTCAAAAATTTTCGTCGCAAATTCAATCATTTCAACTTCTGCATTCCTATTTAACACAACAACAAGCATCTATTTCATCTCACAAACATTAAACAACATCAATTTACACAAACAACACATCACATTACTTATATATATATAAAATCCACGATACAACGATTACACACATATGTTCATCAAATATAAGCAACACTCCTTAGATCCTTAGTGTTGCAAGTACACTACGATAAGCAAACACTAAGTCCTAAGTACACACAAGAAATCAAAGCAAAGTCCAAACACACCCTACTAAAACAAAGCAAAGCAAACAACATAGCAATCAAAGCAAACACTTAAACATAACAAAGCAACATATAGAATCTACTAATTACTCCTCATCAGTCTCAGAAGTCTCATCCTCTCTAATGTCTCCCATTGATTGACGATGAACGAACAGATTGTAGAATGGATGATATGGGAATTCCTCAGATGAATCTTAAGCCACCACAGCATCCTTCTTCAATAGATTGACCAAACCCAACTCAATTCGACCAGTATGATCAAATTACTCTTTCATCCTCCAATCAATGTGATCAAATAAATCAGAAATATTATTAATAGCATTCATAATATTCTGTACCTCATTTTCCAACTTCTTTATCTTCTTCAATATCACCCTCGAACTTTCAGAATAGTAAGTCTAAATAGGTTGTGAACTCTCAGTGGGCTGATCAACAAGCACATCCATGTCTCCTTCATCACCTACTGCACGGTAGTCATAAAGATCAGTGGGATCAATAGGTCTTCAGGGTAGAGGAACTTTTTCTCAACTCTCATATGGCACTTGTGATTGACTACATAACAGAAATATGGTGGACGGGTGTCCAAGCCCATATTTAGATCCATGCACAATCAATCCCAATACAGATTTAGTAATGATTGATCCAATATCCACTGGCCTTCCAGTTTGTATGCAGAAATTCAGAATAGTACTTTCCTTCGTCACCTTACTTATCTTCATAGTAGGAATTGATTTTGCTGAAATAAAGTAATGCCACTGCTTTGATACCGGATTCAAGGATGAAGAAGAGAAACTGATATATCCATTATCCCTTACTTCCCATTCTTCATTATCATCCGTCAAATAACGATAGATGTCATTCATATCATTGCTCGTCGCATTAAAATTTGCATAATGACAAATAAGTACACTTTCTATCATGAAGAGATCATTTATCCTCGTAGGAGTGAATGGTACATACCTTCCTTGCACAAAAACACATCCTTGGTTGATCCCATGCAGATTTGCATAAAATTCTTTCATAACCGGAACAACCACTGCGGCGGTAGTGTAGCATAATACTTCCCAACGTCTTTGCTTCACTATCTCTTCAACAATTGTAGTCGGATTCTCCAAACCTGGATTCACAAAGCCTCTTTCCTTGATAATCCTTCTCTTCATCATCACTTTATGTAATAGACGTTGCGCCTCAAAACTAATGAACTTTCGTCGATTGTAGATGCGAGATCTAGGGAGTTCAATGGAGTGGGAATCCGTGGGATGTGAATTGAGAAAGGGAGTTTTCGTTTCTCTGGTGGTTATGGATTTAAAATGGAGTTTTGGGGTGTTTCAAGGAAGAAAATCCCGCTCAAAACCGCCAAAAACCGCATTTTAAAACGTAAAAACCGTCACCCCGAATTTGGGCGCCGGCGGCGCTCGATAGGGCGTCGGCGGCGCTCAAACTAGAAGTTCGGCTGTTATAAAAGAATAGGGCGCCGGCTGAGCCAGTGGTAAAAATTTTCACCGAACTTCATTTTCACAATACGATCCAATATATTTTTAATTTTTAACTTATTTATGGGTAATTAGGATTCTTTAATATTAAACTAAAAGTACAAACAACAATAAGCAAGCAAACTCAACACACAAATACACATGGGTTGCCTCCCACAAAGCGCTTAGTTTAAAGTCGTCAGCCCGACAAACCATTCAGTTAACTAGGATGACTTAGCAATAAAATCTTTTTGAAATCAGGTAAAAGCCCTCCAAAGTAAGGTTTTAAATGATACCCATTAACCTTGAAAATATTTCCAGTTTTAGGATCCTCAATATCAACAGCTTCGAAAGAATAAAATTTTACTACAGTAAAAGGTCCTATCCATCTGGACTTAAGTTTTCCCGGAAATAATTTCAATCTCGTATTATATAATAAAACTCTTTGTCCCTGTTCAAATCATTTTTTCAATATATTCTGATCATGCCACAATTTCATTTTCTCTTTATTAATCCTGTCGTTATGATATGATTCATTTCTAATTTCTTCCAACTCATTTAATTGCATAAATCTTTTTTCTCCCGCATTTCTCAAATTAAAATTCAACTCCTTAATCGCCCAATATGCTTTATGCTCCAATTCAACCGGCAAATGGCAAGTTTTGCCAAACACTAATCTATAAGGAGACATTCCAATAGGGGTCTTAAAAGCAGTCCTACAAGCCCATAATGCGGTGTCTAATCTAGCAGACCAATCTAATTTATGAATATTCACTATTTTCTCCAAAATTCTTTTAATTTCCCTATTCAATAGTTCAGCTAATCCACTAGTCTGAGGATGATAAGCAGTAGATATTCTATGAATAATGTTATATTTTCCAGTTAATCTCTTAATTTGATTGTTTCTAAAATGGGATCCACCATCAGTTATAATCACTCTCGGCATTCCATATCTTGTAAATATATTTTTCTTTAAAAATTTAGAAACACTCCGAGCATCACATCTTGGTAAAGCAACAACTTCAATCCATTTCGAAACATAATCAACAACGACCAATATATATAAATTTCCAAATGAAGGTGCAAATGGTCCCATAAAATCTAATCCCCATACATAAAAAATTTTAACTTCCAAATTGTAATTCAGAGGCATTTCGTTTCCTCTAGAAATATTACCTACTCTTTGACTTCGATCACAAAATTTAACATATTTATAAACATCACGAAAAAGAGTGAGCCAATAAAATCAAGATTGTAAAATCTTATAAGCTGTTTTATCAACACCAAAATGACCTCCAAATTCAGAATCATGACATCTCTGAATGATTGGATTAATTTCTTTATGTGGCACACATATTCTATTAATCAGGTCCTTACACTATTTTTATAAATAAGGCTCATCCCAAAAATAAAATTTAGCATCATATTAAAACTTTTTTTTGTTGTTGCCTTGTTAAATCTGATGGTATAATATCACTTACAATATAATTCATAATATCAGCATACCAAGGCAAATTCTTTTCCATAAGATTATACAATTGTTCATCAAGAAGAGTTTCTGCAACTTCCTTCTCAAATTCAGACAATTTATCATATTCTATTCTTGACAAATAATCAGCAATTTGATTATCAGACCCTTTCCTATCAACTATCTTAAAATCAAATTTTTGCAAAAGGAGTATCCATCTAATCAATCTAGGTTTAGCATCCTTCTTTTGC
Source organism: Papilionanthe hookeriana x Papilionanthe teres (assembly GCA_022702705.1). Classification (NCBI taxonomy): domain Eukaryota; kingdom Viridiplantae; phylum Streptophyta; class Magnoliopsida; order Asparagales; family Orchidaceae; genus Papilionanthe; species Papilionanthe hookeriana x Papilionanthe teres. Next base: position 60,795,718 of record CM040423.1, on the reverse strand, counting down.
ATTAAATACTTGATAGCTGAATGATCAGTATGTACCATACTTTTAGTTCCAATTAAATAAGGTCTAAACTTATCGAAAGCAAATACTATGGCTAATAACTCTCTTTCAGTAGTGGTATAGTTAATTTGAGCATCATTAAGAGTTTTACAATCATAGTAAATAACTTTGAAAGTTTTATCATACCTTTGCCCCAACGCAACTCCAATAGCATAATCACTAGCATCACACATTAATTCAAAGGGTTTCTTCCAATCAGGTGAAACAATTATAGGATCAGTGATTAATTTTTCTTTAAGTAATTCAAAAGCACACAAACATTCATCATTAAAATCAAACTTCCTATCACTTTCTAGAAGTTGGCACAAAGGTTTAGTAATTTTAGAAAAATCTTTAATATAACGCCTATAAAATCCAGCATGTCCTAAGAAGCTCTGCACCTCTCTCATAGTAGTGGGTGGTGGTAATCTCTCAATCACTAGAATTTTAGCAGGGTCGACCTCCATACCAAATTCAGAAATTTTATGCCCAAGCACTATTCCTCCTACAACCATAAATTGACACTTTTCCCAGTTCAGAACTAAATTTATTTTCTCACAGAGTTCCAAAATTTTTGCTAAGTTTTCCAAACAAATCTCAAATGAAGTTCCAAACACAGAAAAATCATCCATGAAATCTTCTATTCCATTATCTATTATACTACTAAAGATAGACATCATACATCTTTGAAAAGTTACAGGTGCGTTACACAATCCAAAAGGCATTCTTCGAAAAGCAAATGTTCTATAGGGGCTAGTAAATGTTGTCTTTCCTTGATCCTCAGGAGCAATAGGTATTTGATGATAACCAGTATATCCATCCAAAAAGCAATAGTACTTGTGTCCAGTAAGTCTATCCAACATTTGATCGAGAAAAGGTAGAGGAAAGTGATCCTTTCGGGTGGCAGCATTTAGTTTTCTATAACCAATACAAATTTTCCATCCATTAACTTGTCTAGTGATCCATGAAAAAAATACCCATTTTTATGCCTTAATTTTTATCAAATTTTTAAGGATATTATGCTTTAATGAAATGTATTTTTGTGTTTTTGGATAAAGGTGATGAAAAAATGTTCAAAAAGGAAGAAGAGTGAAAAAGGAGCAAAAAGGAGCAAAAATGGAGCCAAAATGCAAAATTGTCAAAATTATTGGTCTGGCGCCTAGGCGCTAGAATCCGACGCCTAAGCGCCAGGTCGATACGGGATTTGTCAAGATTTTTGATGACTTTTGGACGGTTATTTTGACGGTGTTAGCTGTTATTGGACCTTCTAGAAGACTAGCAGTTGTTCATGGTTTATAGGACATGTGATACAATGTATTTGGACGCTTGAAAACTGTTTTAATCGCGAAGAGGTGCGATCCAAAGTGAAGAGGTGCGAAGAACTGGACGCAGAGTCGGCTCCTAGGTGTCAAATTCCGGTGCCTAGGCGCCATACACATTTTCTAGAAGATTCATTGAATGTGGACATAATTTGATGAGGTGCCTTGAGGCAATCCTTGAAGCCTATAAATAGGAGGGTACTCCTTCAGAAAAAATCGCCCCCTATCTAGAGCCCAATCTAGAGAGAGAATTAGAGAGATACTTTAAGGCCACATTTTACTATCCTTCATAAATTAGTTAGTTATTTTATTTAGAGTTTTTATTGAGAGTTTAAAGAGTTGGTGCTTTTGAAGTTTATTTGCTTTGGAGTCAGAAGAATTCAGAGGTTCAGTAGGAGAAACACTTGAGATAAGTATTTATAATTTTATTCAAAGTTTCATTATCATGTTTTGTTGTTTAAATTCAATGTGTTCTAAGTAGTTAGTTTACTTTCTCCTTTCAATTATGAAAAGATAAATAAGATAATATAAAATTTGTTGGAGAATTAAAAACTATTTATATTTTAAAACATTGTGATGATATTAATACCAGATCTTAATTTACTATTTAAATTGACCATTTAAATTGTTAAAATCCGTTGAAGAGTTTTGATACCTAGAAGGAGATGAATTCTTAACTAGTAGATATCACATGAATCCTTGGGTAGTCGAAGGCCTTGTGCGGGTTATTCAAGGTGAAGTGCAAATAAATAGGAATATATTATATAATGGGCGTAGAATTGATAAGTTTTTAGAGTGACAGACTAAATTCTTGTGATTTGGTTTATAGAAAAGGAAATGGTCACTATTAGGACCGACCATAGCCACCCTTGGACATCTAGTAGTGTGAGCCTAGATTAACCCATTCTACTAACAATAAATCCGGACTCGATCTATAAATTAGCTGATGTTCTTTACACCTGGATCAAAGGGTAAAGAATATGAATGCTTCTATTTGGCACAATACCATAAATTTATATTCTCTACAAATATTATCATTATTTTAAAAAATCTTGGACTAATTGAAAGGAAGAAAATTATTTTTTTATTGCTATTTACATCAATCATTTCATTACTGCTTTATTATATCATCTAGTAAATTTAAAATATCAAATTTATAACTATAAAAGAAATACTTAAAATAAAATTAAAATATTTAAAAATTCATAACTCATTGATCACAGAAAAATATGTTAAGAAATTCATACCTATTTTTTATGAAATTGTACTTTAAAGAAAGGTATTTTCTTTATTTTATTGCAGAAATGAAGATTTATTAGTGATAGAAGCAAAAAGCATGAAATGGAGCAAATTTGGATCAAAGAGGAGGAAATTCATGCAAATATAACTACTTCGCCGACGGCGAGATCGTGAGAAGAAACTTCTAAAGAAATTATAACTACCTCGCTGACAGCGAGCCCGAGCTCGCTGACAACGAGATCGCGCGGTTTGAAGACCTTCTAGAAGCCCCGCCGACGGCGAGGTCGTTTCTCGCCGATGGTGAGCTAGTTCAAAATGCATATACATTGAACATGGACACTTTTTGAAGAGGTGTTTAAGCACCCCCGGACCTTTCGCCTACCTCCATAACATGAGGCCGAATTCTAGAGTTTAAGTGTGTCATTGGTGTGTCTTTTGAGTCTTCTGTGAGTCTATTTCTAGTGTCCTAAGAGTAGTTTGAGTGTGTTTAGTGAGTTTATTAGTTTAATTAAGTGCTATTTAGTTGCTGTACTAGAAGGAAAAGCCAAAGGAACTTCAAGAGTCCGCTGGGAAGGAAATTAGGATAAGTATCTTTGTTTATTGTTTTTAATTTTAAATGAAATCCATGCTTTGTTTTATTCTCATGCATTCTTAGTAGTTTTCTTAGTCTTTCTCCTTGTTTATGAAAATTATGCGGATTGATGAAATTAAATAAAAGCACCAAATATAATATAAATAAATTTTGATAATTCTTACTTAGAACTTAATTTACTTTCAATCTGGCCAATTGAGTAGTTAAAATATGTTGAATTATCAACTATAGTAAAAATTACATCCAATATTCAAGGAAGTCAAAAGCCTTGGAAGGCGGGTGCAAATAAATAGGGAAATATTAATTATCGGGCGTAGAATTGGATATTTTAGTGTGACAAACTAAAATACTCAATTCAATCCTACTGTTTGAGAGCTGAAGTGTAGATGTTAGCCCTCGAGTGAGGGGAACGTGGGAGCTCGAAGTGGCGGCCAGTATCCTCCCAGCTCTAGCCGCGATTCGAGTAATCGAATATAGGATTAGTCAATGTTCTTTGCACTGGACTAAAGGGTAAAGAATAGGAATGCCCCTATTTGTCACAATACAATTTAAAAATTCTATTTAAATTCATCATTTCACTTAATTTTCTAAAAACAAGGAGAATGATACTTTTTCTGAATTAATTAAATCAACTTATTTCAAGCATTAGTTTACTTTAGTTTATTATAGTTACTTTGAATTTATGTTCATTTTATTAGTAAGTAATTCCTTTAAATTTAGTCGATAACAATTCTGTTAAAAACTTCCCTGTGGGATCGATAACCAGGACTCCACTAGAGCCATGTATTACTTGATACGATACGTATACTTGTTTAGAATCCACATTATACATTAAATCATATATCTATTTTTAAAGCGGGATCAAGTTAATGGTTCCGTTGCTATAAACATAAATTGCATACATATTAAAAGTGGGTCAAGTTTTTGGCGTCGTTGCCGGGGAAGTAAAGAAATTATTTACTAAAGTAACGGACTAATCTAAAATTTATTTTAAAATTGTATGCGCAAATTTGGAAACGAAAATTTAATACCTTACGATTAAGAATTAAAGCGTACAATTAAAGAATTAGAAAACAAAAAAGAGAAATTATAAATTTAACACAAATGGCAAATATACCTGAAAATCAAAATATCAATCAACCAAGACCATTACGAGATTATGCCAACCATACATTAGATGAAATTCATTTAACTATTCAAAACCCCGATGTAGTTGCTAATTCATTTGAACTTAAACACTGCAATTATTCAAATGGTACAAAACAATCGATTTAGTGGTTCACTCTATCGAAGATCCTAATTTACATCTTGCTAGTTTTTTAGAACTATGTGCTACTTTCAAATATGAAGGAGTATCTAACGATGCTTATCGGACTTAGACTTTTTCCTTTTTCTTTAAGGGATAAGGCTAAAATGTGGTTAAATTCGTTAGCACTTGGATACTATTAAAACTTGGGGAGAATTATCACAAAAATTTCTATCCAAATATTTTCCATCATCTAAAGCTGCTAAGCTTAGAAATGATATAACTTCTTTTAGTCGATTTGATGGAGAGTCAATATATGAATCTTGGGAGAGATTTAAAGAACTTCTTAGGAAATGCCCACATCATGCGTTACAGATTGGTTAATTATCCAAACTTTTTATAATGGATTAGTAGGATCTTTAAGATCAATCATCGATGCTTCTTCTTGGAGGATCATTAATGTCAAAACCATTTGAGGAAGCCTATGCACTAATCGAAGAAATGACAACAAATAATTTTCAATGGTCGAGTGATAGAATGAATGCGAAAAAAATAGCTAGTATTCATGAAAATGATGCAATATCTATGTTAGCTTCACAAATTGCTGTTATATCTAAAAAATTAGATCTTTTTGGAATGAATTACTCTCCAACTATAACAGAAGAAAATTCATCCGGACAACTAATAGAATCTCAATCTCAATATGAAACAATTAATGCAATTAACAACAGACCCAATAATCCTTATGCAAATTATTATAATCCTGGATGGAAAAATCATCCCAATTTTAATTGGAATAATAATACAACTAATCAACCATGGATGAATAATATGACACAACAATTAGGAAATCCATTTAATCAAGGAAATCATAATTATAAACCTAATTATCCACCTGGATTTAATAATAATAACCCACAATTTAAAGAAAAGAAATTATCTATAGAAGAATTAATATTAAATATGGGTCAACATTTACAAAATCAAGGAAATTAATTACAAATACAAGGAAATCAATTACAAAATCAAGGAACATCTATCAAAAATATTGAAACTCAACTTGGACATATCACTACTGCACTTAATAATAAAATACCTGGAACATTTCCTAGTAATGTAGAAATAAATCCTAAAGATAAGGGAAATGAACAAATTAAAGCGATACAATTACGAAGTGGAAAAGAATTAGAACCTCGAATTCAGAAAGAACTTGAAAGTCAAAAAGAGGAAGTGGAAATTGAAAAATAAAAGAATCAACAAGATCCAAACTTAGAAAATCCTTTAATACCAATGAAAATTTCTGTTGAAAAACCTCCACCACCATTTCCTCAACGACTAATTCAACATAAGAAAGACAAACAATTTGCTAAATTCCTTGAAATTTTGAAGAAATTAACGATAAATATTCCTTTCGTAGAAGCTTTAGAACAGATGCCAAACTATGTAAAATTCATGAAAGATATCCTAAATAAAAAAATAAAATTTACTGATAATGAAATGGTTGCACTTAGTGAAGAGTGTAGTGCTATTATTCGAAAAAACTTCCCGAAAAATTAAAAGATCCCGGTAGTTTCACTATACCTCGCGCTATCGGAGAAAAATTCTATGGAAAAGCTTTGTGTGACTTAGGAGCAAGCATCAATCTAATGCCTCTATCAATTTTCAAGAGATTAAGATTGGGAGGAATTTCACCTACTTCAGTAACTCTTCAGTTAGCTGACCGTTCTGTTACATATCCTAAGGGAGTTATTGAAGATGTATTAGTAAAAGTGAATAAATTTATCTTCCCTGTAGATTTTATTGTTCTAGATATAGATGAAGATAAAGAAATTCCTATCATTTTAGGAAGACCATTTTTAGCCACTGAAAAAGCTATGATTGATGTTCAGAAAGGAGAATTAACTATGAGAGTAAATGACCAAAAAGTAACTTTTAATATTGCTAAATCAATGAAATATCCTACGCTAGAAAAATATGATGAGTGTTTTTGAATGGAAGTACTTGATCATTTACAAAAAGAATATTTTAAAGATTATTATGAAGAGAAATTAGAAAAAGAAAATATTGAATTAATTGAAAAATCTGAGATAAATGAAGAATTAGATTATATTCAAGAGAAATTTGAATTTTTAGATAACACAGAAAACACTGAATAAAATATAGTTCCATCAATTATTAAACCTCCTGAACTTGAGTTAAAAATGTTACCTAATCATTTAAAATATGCTTACTTAGGTAATTCTTCAACTCTACCAGTTATTATTTCATCCGAATTAAATGAATCTCAAGAACAAAAACTTTTAGATACATTAAAAAAATATAAGAAAATTTTTGGTTGGACTTTAGCGGATATTAAAGGAATTAGTCCTTCGATACTGTATGCACGGAATTATTTTAGATAATGAACATAAACCTAAAGCCGATCCACAAAGGAGATTAAATCCGATAATGAAAGAAGTAGTCAAGAAGGAAATTTTAAAATGGTTAGATAATGGTATTATATATCCTATTTCGACGAGTGCTTGGGTAAGCCCGATTCATCTGTGTACCTAAAAAAGGAGGGGTGATTCGTTAAAAGCTAATGAAAATAATGATCTTATCCCTATAAGACAAGTTACTGGATGGCGAATATGTATTGATTATAGAAAATTAAATACATCCACTAGAAAAGATCACTTCCCTTTACCATTTCTAGACCAGATGTTAGATAGATTAGCTGGACATAAATATTTTTGTTTCTTAGATGGATATACCGGTTATCATCAAATACAAATTGCTCCCGAGGATCAAGATAAAACTACATTTACTAGTCCTTATGGAACTTTCGCTTTTCGAAGAATGCCTTTTGGATTATGTAATGCACTCGCAACATTCCAAAGATGTATGATGTCTATATTTAGTAAATTAATTGATAATGGAATAGAAGTATTTATGGATGATTTCTCTGTATTTGGAACAACATTTGACACATGCTTAAATCATCTTGAAAAAGTATTTGAAGTATGTGAGAAAACTAATTTAGTTATTAATTGGGAGAAATGTCAATTTGTGGTTACAGGCGGCATTGTAGGGCATAAAATTTCGGAAAAAGACATGGAAGTAGACCCTGCAAAAATTCAAGTAATAGCTAAATTACCACCTCCAACTACGGTAAAAGGGGTAAGAAGTTTTATTGGACATGCTGGATTTTACAGGCTTTATATTAAAGATTTTTCAAAAATTACTAAACCTCTATGTCGACTTCTTGAAAAGGACAAGAAATTTGAATTTACAACTGAATGCCTAAATGCTTTTGAATTATTAAAAGATAAATTAATTACAAGACCTATAATAGTTTCACCTAATTGGGAGAAACCATTTGAGCTTATGTGTGATGCTAGTGATTAAGCTTATAGGATCGATTCTTGGGCAAAGATATGATAAAATTTTCAAAGTTATATACTATGCTAGTAAAACTCTAAATGTTGCTGAGGTAAATTATACAGTTATTGAAAGAGAATTATTAGCAGTTGTATATGCTTTTAATAAATTTCAGCATTATATAATAGGAACTAAATGCATTGTGCATACTGATCATTCTGTTATAAAATATCTAATACAAAAGAAAGATTCTAAACCAAGATTATCAGATGGATATTATTAATGCAAGAATTTGATTTTGAGATAGTTAACAAAAAGGGAACTGATAATCAAATTACTGATCATTTATCAAGATTAGAAAATCATGAATTATCTAATATTGATAATGAAAATTTAGACGATTTTCCCGATGAACAACTTTATAATATTAATGAGTGGAAAATACCTTGGTATGCTCGATATAAGTAAATTATATTGTAAGTGATATTTTACCACCTATGTTAACTTTGCAACAACAGAAAAAATTCATTCACGATACTAAATCATATTTTTGGGATGAGCCATACTTATATAAGCAATGTAAGGATCTAATTATTAGAAGGTGTGTGCCTTATGAAGAAATTGAAATGATTCTGATTTTGGAGGACATTTTGGGACAGATAAAACTACATATAAAATTCTACAATCTGGATTCTACTGGCCTACTCTATTTAGAGATGTATATAGATATATCAAAACATGCGATAAATGTCAAAGAGTAGGAAACATATCAAGGAAAAATGAAATGCCTCTGAATTTTATATTAGAAGTTGAAATTTTTGATGTTTGGGGATTAGATTTCATGGGACCTTTTATTCCATCATTTGGAAACTCATATATTTTAGTAGCTGTTGATTATGTTTCCAAATGGATTGAAGCACAAGCTTTATCTAGATGTGATGCTAAAAGTGTTTCAAAATTCTTAATGAAAAATATTTTTACTAGATTTGGAATGCCGAGAGTGATTATCACTGACGGAGGAACTCATTTTAGAAATAAATATATTCACAAACTAGTAGAAAAGTATAATATTATGCATAAGATATCGACTGCTTATCATCCACAAACAAGTGGATTAGCTGAAGTTTCTAATCAAGAGATTATGTGTATATTAGAAAAGTCTGTAAATCCTAATAGATTAAACTGGTCTATAAGACTAGACACTGCATTATGGGCATACAGGACTGCTTATAAAACTCCGATTGGAATGACTCCTTATAGGCTTATACATGGAAAAACTTGTCACTTACCAGTTGTATTAGAACATAAAGCATATTGGGCGATTAAAGAATTTAACTATAATATGAAAGAAGCTGGTGAGAAGAGGTTGTTGCAATTAAATGAATTGGAAGAATTAAGGAATGAATCATATGACAATGATAGGATTTATAAAGAAAGGATGAAATTATGGCATGATCGGAAGATTAATCCGAGAAATTTTGAACCAGGACAAGAAGTTTTGCTTTATAATACTAGATTGAAATTATTTCCTGGGAAATTAAAATCTCGATGGTTAGGACCTTTCACCATAACTCAAATATTTTCATATGGAACTATAGAAATTGAAGATCCAAAAATAGGACATAGATTTAAAGTAAATGGACATAGATTAAAACCATATTTTGAAAATAGACGACCAAATTTTAAAGGGGTTTTAATGCTTAGTCAACCTGAACACTAATTGAATTAGGTCGGGCTGACGACGTTAAACCAAGCGCTTTATGGGAGGCAACCCATAGTAGTCTTTTATTTTTAAATATCTACATATTAGTGAGTCTATATTATTAAAGTAAATCTTACTACTCAAATTTTAATTAGAATCATCACAAAAATTGAATTTATTAGATGAGATCAGAAAATATTCGGATCAGAGCGAAAACGGGCGAATTTTACGAATCTCGCCGACAGCGAGCCCGAGCCCACTGACAGCGAGATCGTGGACCATTACCCATTCAGTTTTATAACTAAGTCGCCGACGGCGAGGAACTTCCCGCCGACAGCAAGGAAGTTAAAATTTTGGTTTCTTAAAGATTTTTCGTTCAGTTTTGGACGGATCTAAGCTATTCCTTCGTAAGAAATTATTCCAAATCTGATTTTACACCATTTTCTTCCTTAGGAACGACTAGAGACCAATCCATTCCATCCAAAATGGCCTCAAAATTCCTAGAAACCACAAAAACTGAAGTTTTCAACTGGAGAAAATTTGTTAGTTCGGAGGCACAGCGAATCTTCAACAAAGGCTTGATGAAGAAAAGACTTATCAAAGAAAGAGGATTCGTCAATAGAGGAGTAGAGAATGCTACTACAAAAATCGAAGAAATGATCGCACATCGGCATTGGGAGGTATTTTGTTATACAACTTCCGCTGTAGTTATACCGATAGTTAAAGAGTTTTACTCTAATTTACATGCGATCAACAATGGAAATGTGTACGTCGAAGGAAGATGGGTAACATTTACTCTCGCAAGGGTAAATGAATTGTTTTCTATAGAAAATACCTCCGTCCGTCACTATTCCAACTTTGTGCCTTCAAGATACAATATGAACGAAATCTATAGATACTCGATCGATGAACCGGATGATTGGGAGTTACGAGAAGACGGGTATGCCGGCTTTTTCCGCATCACTTCTAAACCTCGTCTCGAAGCACTAGCATTTCTTTATATCATCAAAATTATTACCTACCATGAGAGTAAATAAAGTTTCAAAGGAATGCGCTATTTTAAACTATTGTATTCAAATAGGATTACCTATCGATGTTGGATTAATAATAGTAAAGTCTGCATTGGGATTAATTGTGCATGGGTCAGTGCATGGACTTGGACACCCATCTACTAAATTTGCTTTATGCAGTCAATACCAAGTTTCTTATGAGGCTTGGGAAAAAGTACTTTTACCATGGAAACCACTAGATCCTACTGATATGTTTCCCACTTTGGATAACAATGATGAGATCACCGTTATTTCGACGTACCATCACGGAACAATCCTTTAGCAAGGCCCTTTACTGATAAGACTAATTTCATTCTGAAGAAGATTAAAGGATTGGAGAAAGAATTGCAAAATGTGATGAATTCTATTGATAATATCTCTGATATGTTTGATCATATTGATTGGAGAATGAAGGAACACTTTGATCATACTGGACATCTGGAGGCCAGTTTTATTCATCTACTAAGACAGAAAGGATTGATTAATAAAGAATCTACTACAGAATTTTCTTTCAGGCCTTTCTACAATTTATTTGTGCACCTGCGTCGCATTGGAAATATCAGAGAAGATATTAGTTCAGACACTGAAGAGTAGGAAAGATTTCTATGTTTATGTTTATGTTATATTTGTATATGTGTGTGTTTGATTTAGAATTAAGTTTTATTATGAGTCGAACTTTTATTTGATCATCTCAGATTTGATAAGATTTTATGTAAATTGTTATGTCTCAGCATTTAGAGTGTTGTGGTTTGGATTGTGATGCTGAGTATTATGGATTTGAACAATTAAGTTAAGTATGTGTGAAGTTGTTAGTGTGAAATTTGAAAGTTTCATGGATTTCATTTATGAAGTTATATTGTTTGTTTTGTGTGACTTTTTGTGAGTATAAGTACATTATCTTCGTATTATTATTAAAATTAAGAGATCAGAAGATTGATTAAGGGCAATTCAAGGTTGAAAATGATTGACGAATTTCAAAAAAAAATTTGAAAATTTTTGGGACCTCGCCGACGGCGAGAATTATCTCGCCGACAGCGAGAAAACCCGCTGACAGTGAGACCGAGCTCGCCGACGGAGGATTTTTCCCGAAACTTTTGCCTTATGGAATTAATTAGCTCGATGACGGCGAGAAAAATCTTGCTGACGGCGAGAACGCGAAAAGACTTATATTTGACCGGTCAACCGACACTATTCATCATCCCTTTCCTCAAATTTTCGAAAAAATCAACCTAGGGCTTGAGAGATCTTGGATTTGAAGCGATTTCAACACTTTTTTACACCGGATTTCATCTTCCCTTGGTAAGAGCTTCACTTCTATGCAAAAATTTCTTATTTTCACCATGAATTTCTTCTACATTGGGATATTTTGAAAAGTTTTGAAATGTGAAGAAAATACTTGGAAGAATTTCATAGAAATTGATTTAAATGGATTTTAGTTGTTGTAGGAAGCCTTCTTTTTAATATTTTGGGGTTTAGTTAAAATTTTTGAAAATTTCACAGATCAAGAAATGGCTCCATGACAAAAACGACGATTAGATTTTGATGAAACTCGATTCATTAATGCGAGAGCACAAACCCGATATTTTCAAAATATACAAGCAAGAAAGTGCATACAAGATCAAGTTTTCAAGAATCCAGGAGGAGAAGTAGAGCGAGTTATAAATGAGCGAGGATGGGAAAACTTCTGTTTCATTACCAACAGAGCAGCGGTAGAAGTTGTGAAGGAATTTTATACAAACTTAACACGAAGTGAAGATGCACTTGGTTAGGGTTAGAGGATTTTTTGTAGATTTCAACGCTGCTAGAATAAACACATATTTTGAAGTTCAAGACACCTGGAGCGAATATGAAACTTTTGGAACTATGGAAGGACCATTGGAAGAGGTGATCGACTTTCTCACTGATGGGAAAGGAGTCTGGAAGATAAAGCAGCGAGAACGGGTAAACTTTCCTCTTTCTATGCTAAATGCAACATCTAAAGCCCGGCATTATTTTATTTGTTCTACTTTGTTACCTACCTACCACCATAGTGAGGTAACAAGAGATGAAAGCGATTCCGAATTTCGTATTCGGAACCGTAAGAGTATTAATGTGGGAAATATTATATATAAAAACATATTAGCCGACTCGCTAGAAATGAAAGTGGAGGAGGACTAGGACATCCCGAGTCTAATCTATGCACTTTGCCGATTATCCGGGGTAGAGGCAAGAGATGATGAGAAATGGATAAAGCCTATGAAACCCCTTACTAAGGCTAATATAAAGAAATATGAATCCCACGAAGGATGAAGATCTGGGATAAGGGATTATGTACCTTCGTCAAGTAGAGATATACCCTCTACTAGTTATGAACCACCCCCTTAGTACACCAATCCTACCCTTCAAGATCTGATGAATGAGTTAAACCTGAGTAGAAAGAGTTTTGAGTCATTTGGAGAAAATATGGAAAGAAGATTTGAGCATATAGATCAAAGAATCGGAGGCTTGGAGAGAAGACACGATTATGATAGCGAATATCTCCAGCGACATTCAGAGTATGAGATTGCATACTATGAAGCTGAGCGTCGTTATAGGAGTGGTGATTTAGATGTTGTCTTTCCTGAGTGCCCCCGATATACACAGTACCAGCCTGCTCAGTCTTCTCAGCCTGGAGATCAGGGAGACGACATAGCTTGGGATTTTAATGTAGAAGATTAGAGTTTTTGTTTAGTTTGTTTGGTTTGTTTAGATTTGTTGTTTTGCAAACTTTATTATTTCTGTGTGTAATATTTTAGTACTTTCTGTGGATTTTGGACTTGATATATTGTTTGTTTGCTTGAGCAGTGATGTTAAATTTCTTATGTGTGTTAAATTAGTTACAAATTTTTATATATATAGGATGTTAGTCTTTCTTTAATGTATTGTTTAAATTTTAAATATATGTGTAGTAACAAATTAAGTTTTCTTTGTTATGTTTGATACTTATTTTAAAAATTTACATCCCTGCACTTTCTTTTTAAATGTTATATATGGAAGAATACTAACGATACGGGTTACGTAAGTAATGAAAAAGCCTGCAAAAATTTCAAAGAAAAGAAATACCTAAAGCTCAAAGATATGATGAATTTTATTTATATACTTTCCCTTTTTCACTATGTAGTATAGATAGAAAAATTTAAGTATGAGGGAAGGTAAAAATACAAATTTAATTATTAAAATTGTTCTCAAATTCTATTTTCAAAAATTATTATTAAATGATTTTCTATAGTAATTTTCAATTCAATAAATATGAGTTGCTTTATTTAATTATTATATAAAGTTAAAGAAAATACTTCTAGTAATTCAATTAAGTAATGAAATAAGATATTTGGTTAAAAGGAATAAGAATATAGTAAACTATTTAAAGTAAGAGAATCTATATTCTAAAAATTGGAAATTCTTAAGGATATAGATGAAAAAGAAAGGATAGAAACTCAATGAAGTAAATGCTATGAAATATACATAAGCAAAGAAATATTTTAAGTTTCAAATTTAGGAAGAGAAATTGAAGTTCAAAATTATTAACAGGCTTTCCAGATACAGTAATCCTCACTTGAAAAAGAAAAGAAAAGAAAAGAAAAAGAAAAGAAAAGAAAAGAAAAGAAAAATATAAGTGAGGAGAAGCTTGAGGAGATGCCTTATCAAAAATCGGCTTGATGGAATCAACTTAAAGGGTAAAACTTAATTATATTTCTAAACTTATATTTATGAATTAGAATTTTACTAAATAGTGTTTTTCGAATTTCCTATCATCTAAATATCTTAAGTAATTTACTATTTTTAATATAGTCATTCCCGAAATAAATAGAAAGCTAGAAATCTTAGACCTGATAACTAAGTAATCTTACATCTATAAAGTTAATTTAATTACTCAGAAATATTTATATTTAACTTTATTATAATGTTATGTAAAATTAATTCATATATTATTTGAGTTGAAAAATTCTATTATAGAAATCATTATTTTTATTTAGTATTAAAATTACTTGAGGACAAGTAATAATTAAGTTTGGGGGATTTTGATCATAGAAAAATATGTTAAGAATTCGTACCTATTTTTTATGAAATTGCACTTTAAAGAAAGGTATTTTCTTTATTTTATTGCAGGAATGAAGATTTATTAGTGATAGAAGCAAAAAGCATGAAATGGAGCAAATTTAGATCAAAAAGGAGGAAATTCATGCAAATATAACTACTTCGCCGACGGCGAGATCGAGGCCGCCGACGGCGAGATCGAGGCCGCCGACGGCGAGATCGTGAGGAGAAATTTCTGAAGAAATTATAACTACCTCGCCGACAGCGAGCCCGAGCCCACCGACAGCGAGATCGCGCGGTTTGAAGACCTTCTAGAAGCCCCGCCGACGGCAAGGTCGTTTCCCTCCGACGGCGAGCTAGTTCAAAATGCATATACATTGAACCTGGACACTTTTTGAAGAGGTGTTTAAGCACCCCTTGGACCTTTGCCTACCTCTATAAATAGAGGCCGAATTCTAGAGTTTAAGTGTGTCATTGGTGTGTCTTTTGAGTCTTCTGTGAGTCTATTTCTAGTGTCCTAAGTGTAGTTTGAGTGTGTTTAGTGAGTTTATTAGTTTAATTGAGTGCTATTTAGTTGTTGTACTAGAAGGAAAAGTCAAAGGAACTTGAAGAGTCCGTTGGGAAGGAAATTAAGATAAGTATATTTGTTTATTGTTTTTAACTTTAAATGAAATCCATGCTTTGTTTTATTCTCATGCATTCTGAGTAGTTTTCTTAGTCTTTCTCCTTGTTTATGAAAATTATGCGGATTGATGAAATTAAATAAAAGCGCCTAATATAATATAAATAAATTGTGATAATTTTTACTTAAAACTTAATTTACTTTCAATCTGGCCAATTGAGTATTTAAAATATGTTGAATTATCAACTATAGTAAAAATTACATCCAATATTCGGGAAGTCGAAAGCCTTGGAAGGCGGGTGCAAATAAATAGGAAATATTAATTATTGGGCGTAGAATCGGATATTTTAGTGTGACGAGACTAAAATACTCGATTCGATCCTACTTGTTTGAGAGCCGAAGTGTAGATGTTAGCCCTCGAGTGAGGGGAACGTGGGAGCTACGAAGTGGCGACAAGTATCCTCCCAGCTCTAGCCATAGATTCGATAATCAAATATAGGATTAGTCAATGTTCTTTCACCTGGACCAAAGGGTAAAGAATATGAATGCTCCTATTTGTCACAATACAATTTCAAAATTCTATTTAAATTCATCATTTCACTTAATTTTCTAAAAACAAGGAGAAGGATACTTTTTCTGAATTAATTAAATCAACTTATTTCAAGCATTAGTTTACTTTAGTTTATTATAGTTACTTTGAATTTCGTTCACTTTATTAGTAAGTAATTCCTTTAAATTTAGTCGATAACAATTATGTTAAAAACTTCCCCGTGAGATCGATAACCGAGACTCCACTGAGCCCTGTATTACTTGATACGATACGTATACTTGCGTAGAATCCACATTATACATTAAATCATATATCTATATTTAAAGCGGGATCAAGTTAATGGTTCCGTTGCTATAAACATAAATTGCATACATATTAAAAGTGGGTCACTCACTCATCGTGGGATCGATACTGGGGTCTTTGTTTCAAAGCCCTATAATACTTGATACGATACGTATAATTGCGTAGTACCCCTAGTGTGTAAAATATTTTTGATAAAATTATATTTATATACACTAGCCACTATTATTATCTATTACGTATATTTGAAAGCATTAATTATTATATTTGTCATCAGCAGATTGCGGGTCAAGTTTTTGGCACCGTTGCCGGGGATTGAATTTTTAGTACGCATATATTTAGCGTGGGTCATCTAGTAGGTAAAATTTCATTTCTTTCATCCACTTCCACAGTCACTCCGCCTTTCTTCAGTACACAATGAATTGAACTTACCCAAGAACTATCTAAAATAGGATAAATAATTCCAGCATCAAGCCATTTTAAAATCTCCTTCTTAACAACTTCTTTCATTATAGGATTTAATCTCCTTTGCGGATCAATTTTAGGTTTATGTTCTTCATTTAATAAAATTCTATGCATACATATCGAAGGATTGATTCCTTTGATATCTTCCAAAGTCCATCCAAAAGCTCTTTTGTATCTTTTTAAGATTTCCAATAATTTTTGTTCTTGATATTCAGTTAATTCCGAAGATACAATAACTGGTAAGGTAGATGATTCTTCTAAGAACATATACTTTAAATTTTTAGGGAGAATTTTTATCTCAAGTTCAGGAGGTTTAACAATAGATGAAATTAAACTTTTATCTCCACCTTCCATGATATCTAACACTTCAAATTTCTTCTGAATATACTCCAATTCCTTATTCTTCTCATTATCTGAATCTGTTTCATTTTCCATTTCATCTTCAATTATATGTTCATACTCCACTTTCTTTTCAAACATCTCTTTAAAATAATCATTTCTCAAATATTCGCATACTTCCATCCTAAAACATTCATTATCTTTTGCAACTGAGGGATACTTCATAGACTTCAAAATATTAAAGGTCACCTCTTAATCATTAACTCTCATAGTTAATTCCCCTTTTTGAACATCAATTACAGGTCTTCTAGTAGCTAGGAATGGTCTTCCTAAAATAATTGGAATATCTTTATCTTCCTCCATATCAAGCACAATAAAATCCACATGAAAGATAAATTTATCCAATTTTACTAACACATCTTCTACCACTCCCTTAGGATAAGTAATCAAACGATCAGCTAATTGAAGAGTTATAGATGTAGGAGAAATTTATTCAATTACCAATCTTTTGAAAGTTGACAAAGGCATAAGATTAATACTAGCTCCCAGATCACATAAGGCTCTTCCAAAAAACTTTTCACCTATAGCACACGGGATAGTAAAACTACCAGGATCTTGCTTTTTCTGAATTATTGCACTACACTCTCTGCTAAGTGTAACAGTCTCATGATCCGTGAACTTTCTCTTCTTTTTAAGAATATCCTTCATAAATTTCACATAATCAGGCATCTGTTCTAATGCTTCAATAAAAGGTATATTTATTGTTAACTTCCTAAGGATTTCCAAAAATTTTCCAAATCTATTATCCCTATTCTTCTGCTTCAATCTTTGAGGGAATGGAGACGGTGGTTTCTCAACAGTAATCTTCACTGGTTCAAGAGGATATTCCAGGTCTAGAAAAATCTTATTTGAACTTTTTCAATATTCACCCTCTCCTTCTCTTCTTCAACTTCTTTCTGCGTTCTAGTTTCTAATTCTTTTCCAGTCCTTAATTGAATAGCCTTAAGTTGCTCATTGTTTTGATATTTTGGATTAATCTCCACATCACTAGGAAGCGTTCCAGAAGGTCTATTATTAAGCGCAGTGAAAATATGTCCCAATTGACTTTCAATATTTTTGATCGCAACACCTTGAACTTGTAATTGGTTACTCATATTCAAAAACATTTCATCTATAGACAACTTCTTATCCTTAAACTGTGGGTTATTATTAAATCTAGGAGGATAAGATTGTCTAAAGTTAGTATTTCCTTGGTTGGTTGAGTTTCCAACTGGGTTTATAGAATTGTGTCCCCATGGTGGGTTCATATTAGCATTATTATTATTCCAATTGAAGTTTGGGTGATTCTTCCAACCAGAGTTAAAATAATTCGAATAAGGGCTATTAGGTCTATTAATCACGTTCAAAGTTTCATAAGGTGTTTGAGATTCACTTATCTGCCCAAATGAACTTTCCTCTAACACTGGGGGTGGTTGAGAATAATTCATTCCATACTGATCTATTTTCTTAGAAAGTGCCGCTATTTGAGAAACTATCATAGTCATCATGTCAGAATCATGAACATTAGCTACTCTTCATCAAAAGGTTTTGACATTAACGATCCACCGGCAGCAGCATCAATAATTGATCTTAATGATCCTACTATTCCGTTATAAAAAGTTTGAATTATTAACCAATCTGGCAAAGCATGACGTGGACACTTCCTAAGAAGATCTTTAAACCTCTCCCACGCTCCACATATTGACTCTCCTTCAAACTGACCAAAAGATGTGATATCATTTCTTAGTTTAGCACTTTTCGATGGAGGGAAATATTTTGATAGAAACTTTTGAGAAAGTTCTCCCCAAGTTCGAATAGATCCAAGTACTAACGAGTTTAACCACTGTTGACCTCATTTTTGATGAGGTCTTCTCTTCTTCTTTTTAATACTTAGGATCTAGCCTTAGGCTTTTCCTTTGACTATCCTAGAGGATTAGAATTGGGACCCACCATTTAGAAATTCAAACCACTTCTTAACTCCCCGCAAACTCCACAAACTTGATTTTAGACCCCTAATCACCTAGAGGGTTGAAATCAAATGTGGAAGTTTAAAGGATGAGTTCCTATAGGACTCTTTGGCCTTAGGACCGCTCGTAGGTGGCTCGGTCTGGTGAAGGGCTGACTTACACGCACTACACCTATACACTACACTTTCAAACACCTCCTAAAACCACACCCATACCCAACTTGACCTCCTGACTCATGAAGGTGATCCACATGGATGGTCCTTAACCCCTAAGCCCTTGGCTAAGAGGGTTAGGAACAACATAGTGAATGCCTCAAAGGAGTCCCTTCATGGCTCATCTGGGCTTGATATGGCTTCATGACTCAACCCAAAATGATTTCATTCCACTTACATTTAACCAATCTTCAATTTTCCAAATTTTCAATTTTTGACCCTGGGGACCCTACACCTACCAAATCTACTAAAAGCTCCTTAATCGCCTCAAATCCTCCAAAATTTCCAAATCACCCAAAAATTTCCCAACATTAACCTTGAACACTTCCTCACCAATCAAATTGATCATCCATAGCCAAAAATACCAAAAATTCCAAAAATACCCCCTCAATACCCTCCAAATACCCAAAATGCCCCTCTTGACCCAAAAATCTGAAAATTTAGAAAATTCCCAGAAAATTCCAGAAAATCCCAAATATTCCCAATTTCATTTTGTTTAACTACACCATGGGCCAATTTTGTCAATTTACCCCACTTTTGTCAAAATCCCCAATTTGACCCATTTTTAACCCAAAGCTAACCCAATGTCAAACCAAACCTACCCAATTGACCCAAATTCTGGCCCAATTCAATTCTAAACTTCAATTAAACATCCCCAACACCAATCTAGACCAAATCCATGCCCAATTTGATTGGCATTTGAATCCAATTTCACTTTTGACCTTAAAGCCCAATTTGGACCCATGACCCAAACTTAGCCCAAACTAACCCAATTCAACTCCAATTGACCCCAAACCTTTTCTAAACCTTCCCTAACATCCCCAAAAACAAAACACTAACGTAATTTGCCCAAAATTTGGACCCAACCCCCACTCAAATTCAACCCAAAACCAAAAAGCCCAATTTTGACCTAAACCCAAACTTAACCCAAATAGACCCAAACCCCAAAATCCAACCCTAACAAAAGTTGAAACCTCTTTGAAACACTCCCATAAATATTTCCCAACATTAATTTTACATCAATTTCAACCCTAGCCCAACATTGGCCCAAATTAGCCCAATTTGACCTACATTGGCCCTTTACCAAATGAACCCAAATCCAACCCAATTCAAACCCAAACCACTCCAAACTTGTTTCAAATCAATCATGACACATCCTTAGACAAAACTCAACATTTATTTGGCATGGCCCATTGTAAATTTTTCTCTTCAAAAGCCCATTTTCTAACCTAAAAGCTCATTACCTTAAACCATTTTAAAAGCCCAAACCCATCCTAAAGCCCACACTACAATCTCATCTCATCCTCACTCAATTAATATCACTCCCTAAGTGCTAAATCCATCATGAAAATCAAACCAAAATGGTATTATGCCAAATCCCATCAAATAACCCCAAAATTTCCAAAAATTCCTAAAACCCTTTTCCATGAAAATTGACCAAACTCTTGCAAGCCAAATGTAAGCCATGAAGCCACTCTTAAGCCACATGCAAGCCATGTGAGTTGTTCACATGTGACCTTACCACATTGGGCAAAAGGAGGAGATCCTTTCCACACTCCCTTAAGGTGATTAACCATCTCCATGTCTCCCCTAAACCATGTTTAAATCTAATCGTACTTGGATTGTGACTTGACCCCACTAATCAAGCCGATCCAAATCACTTTCCCTTCAAACTTAAACCAAGCATTGGGTGGTGCACCTAGCCCAAAAGGATGGGTTGACCCATTTAGAGCCAAAATGGCCTCTCCCCCATGCCATTTTAATCCAAGCTCTTTACACATGGCATCGGCCAATCGCCTACACAAAACCCCGCACCCGACCCACTCCGAACTCGAGGGTGACCCTCGCTCGCCGGCCAGCCGCCCGGATCGCCGGAAAACACCATGGCCGAGACCTCGGGAGGAGCCAAATTTTGGAATTCCACCTTCGTCGAGCCGCCTCACTCCAAATGGCCATTGCGTCTGTTCTTCTCCTCACCAGAGCAGCTGATCCCAGTCCCTAACTCCCCTTGGGAGGCCCTCCAGCCTCTCCTATTTAAACCCCACCTCCTCTCGGCCATGGGAGGTGTTGAACCAAACCTTACTGAAACCCTGCCAAAATTGCTCCAAACCACTCTCCACACTTAGAGCAGTTGATCCCCAGTGACAATTTGCCCTAATTCCCACCAATAGAGCCCAATTTCTCAGCCAAAATTCCACCCAAAACCAGGACATCTCTCAATTCTCCACCAAATTCAAATTAAACTCACCCACACCTGCACAAGGTCAAGAGAAGGAGTTCCCAGCTGAAAGCTCCCTCTCCGGAGCCACCCATCCGTTCCGGACTCCAAGCTTTGTAATCGGGTGTGGTCGAAATCATACTCGGACAATTCACCAGCCCAAGGGACTTCATCTAGAGCTTGCTTGGACCCAATCAAAGGTGACACCACTCTCAGATCGAAGCTTCACTTCTCTGAGCAAAGGTATGGACTCACTCTTCTTCCCGAGCTTACAGAGATTCTCGATTTAATTTGAGTCAATTTCAATACATGTTTACCGTATGGATATGTTCGTCTCCTCAAGACGAATCCATAGAGCATAAGAACACAAAAATCCGTTGAGAATCGAGTGAGAAATTAGGGTTAGAAGGTTGACGGTCACGGGTGCACACCAGTCGTAGACGATGACTGGGAGCCGTCAGATCGAGCGTGTATCGAGCGGACGGTCTGGATCGAGCCGGACAGCGCGATGGTGCATGAACCGCGGGCCCTTGGAGCGCTGAGTTGAATGGTGGCGCCGAATCAGAAGACGACGCGTGGCCTTTCGGAGCTGCCGAGGATGGCGTGGCGCCGCGTGGATAAGTAGGAAATTAGGGTATTTTTTGATTTATTTAATTCCCTAAACTTCAAAAATGCATAACTTTGTGTAGGAAAATCAGAAAAATAAAATAAAAAATACCCTCTTGCTCAGTGAACAGAGGAGAATAATGTGAAAAAGAAATCATGTAATTTCATCAAGTATTTTATTTTTAATTATTTATTTACTCTATGCACTATTTCAATTCTCCATGCATGTATACAATTCACCATGGCATCAGACCATAGGGCTTTTGAAGCCTCTGAATTTGGGAACATTTCCTGAATTTTCTAAAGTCAGAGGCCACCCCTATGAAGAGTTATTGATTTTTCAATTCTAGGTCACTATTCTGAGTATTTTAATTCCAATAATTAGCATATTGTGAAATAAATTCTAGGAAAATTTGGTGATGTTTGTTATGACCAGAGGACCCTAGACAAAATAGTTTTTGAGTTAACTCACTTGTAATAACTTTAATTGGCTTAAACACCCAAAATGGAGCTTTAATTAATTAGAGCTAATCATACATCAAATTGATTTGAAATCAATTCTCGATTGACTTTTAGGATCAGAGGAACCCACCATAAAAGTTTGAAGTCAATTGGACTTGGTTAGCCCTATCAAATGGGTTGATTAAGCCATTTAGCCAAAATTAAACTTCAAAAATTTATAACTTTCAAAATACTTCTCAAAAATTCACAAAATTGGTTTTGGAGCCTCTATGATATCAGGGGAATTTAAGAAAATTAAAATTTCAATTTTCTAAAAAAGTTGATTTTTTGCATTATTTTAGTATTTTTAATAATTAAAAAATAATAAAAATCACAAATATAATAAAATTCACCAAAATGTCAAATTTTGAGTTTTAATCACTTAGGAACAAACCCCATATTTTTCTTAAGTCTCTATGATGAGATATTAAATTTTAAAGCCCTAAGGTAATTTTAAAATTTAAAAATTGCATTTTCTAGCATTTTCACTAAAATAATTCTAATAAATCAAAAAAAAATAATAAAATTGTAAGAATTGGTTCTATGATTTCCTTGATATCAGAGAGATTTTTAAAAAATATAAAATTCATTTTTCAAACTTTATTTTATTTTTAAATTAATTAATACTACAAAATTCAAAATAATTATAATAAAAAGAATATAATTCAAAAAATCACCAAAATTAGTCCAAATGGTCCTCTGGCCATTAGGAGTGCCCCATAATTTTCTTAAGGACAGAAACTTTCCCTTGGTCATATTATTAAATTTTCCTTGAAAATCCCTATTTTCCACCAAAAATAATTACATAAATAAATTAAAAACAGAAAAATCACATTTTCTCCTCTAATGTCTTGATTGACATATGAGTGAAGTCACATAAAAATTTCAAATTCATTTAAGCTCAATTTAGTGAGTTATGAAATTAGTAAGTTTAAAGGGCAAAATTGTAATTAAAATTTTAACCTATAATTAAAAATTTTAGGTTTAATTAAAATGAAAGAGTAAAATATTTGATCCTAATCTGATTTGGATGATTGAAATTTAAATAATTAAAGGGTAGAAACCAACCAAATAATTTAAAAATAATTAAAATAAACCTTAATTAAATAATTAATTAAATTTGGAAGAATAATGAAAAATTGAAATTATTAAAATAGGGATATTATTAGGAAGAGATTTGTTCTTTAATTTAAGAATCCCTAAATTAATCACCTCAATAATATTTAATTCCTAATTAAAATGATAATCCAAATTCAAGATTTAAAATGCTAAAAGACTTAATCATTAAATTAAATTAAAGTTAAAACATTTAAATTAAATCCTTTTAAAATTTCAATTAAATTAATACTTTAACAATTAAAATTAAATCATCCTTAAAGCATAAAAAATAAAATATTAAATTAAAATTAAAATAAAATTTAATTTAAATTTAAATTAAATTAAATTGAATTAAATTAAATTTAAATTGAATTGAATTAAATTAAATTAAACTAAATTAAATTAAATTAAAACATATGAAATTAAATAAAAAAATATAATAATAATAATAAAATTAAGTTAAAATAAAATTAAAATTAAATTAAATTAAATTAATTGAAATAAAAGTAAAACTAAACCAAATTAAATTAAACTAAAATTAAACTAAAATTAAATTGAATTAAATATAACATAATAAATCTAAAACAACTTGAACACTATTCCAAACTTAAACCCATTAATTAAAATTAAATCGAATCACAAATCACTTAAACATCGATTTGCCCTCAAAAGCTCTTTGTTGTCATAACTCCTAAACAGAGTGTTAAGTGAAGTGTTACTTCACTCATAGGATATTCAAATGTCCTAGTTCACTCGAGCAAGATAACAAAACTTGAACTCCTGGATGATTAATTCATTTGTATAATTAAATTCTCTTGGACTTAAAACAATCCTAGAGGTATTGAAAAGATGTTTAAGACTCGTCTTAAGCACTTCCTCAATATGATAGGATATTTATAAGAACAATTGAACTTAATTGTTCTTTGATGAAGAAAATCGTCCTCAAACCAAAACACAAGAACTTAGACGTCATAGGAGGTGACTAGCTATAGGAATAGGACCTTGGTAGAAAACCATAACCCTTCCCTTAGCTTTACCTAGGAACTTGCTTTAAATGCTTAAATATTCTAAATTGTGTTTAAGTGCAGCTTGGGATGACGGGAAGACCCTTCAGGTACGCTTTTATTTTATTGCAATTTACTTAATCGCATTGCACTTTACTTTTCTTGCATGATAAAGAACTGTTGCATGAAAACCAAAACCTTTAGGATAGTCCCTAAACTGAAACCAAAACTAAATTAAAAGTCATTACAAGATAAAATTCACCGTCACAACATTTCAAAATATAAAACAACTCAAAATTTAATCACAAACAAAACAACAAAACTACAACTACAACTAAATTAAAACGTCTTGTTGGATGATCGGGAATACCTCGGATGATGTAATCTACGTGTTGCTAACGGTATTTCCCACGGTCTAAATGAAAGTGTGGAACTCATTTAGTTGAGTTTAGCAAATTCATCTGGACTAAGTGAATCCGATAAAAATAACGATGCCGGAAGGATGGAACCGTGGGATCTTAACCGGTGTTGTTATAATCAACTTTAAGATTTGTTTTAATTAAAACATAAAAACACTCGGAAACTAAGACCTTCTCTAAACCAGAACACTTCTCTCATCTCCTCGATTTATGACTTCTAAAACTAAACCTCTCGCAATAATAAGGAGCTCAGAGCATGGTGGGCAGCACGGCCATCGTCATCGACAAAACTCGAGTCTACTTCAGCAAAACATTTCTTAGAATTAAATAACTAAACCATAGGACTTCGAGGTAGTTTGCCTAGTGCAACATAAATCCTCAACCTTTTGTTAGGCATTTGCATTGCAAATTAAGCCCTAAACGGTCTTAGAATTCCGAGGTAGTCGTCCGATACGACATAAACCCTCACATCTTCGAGGCTATTCGTGTGATCACATCATATGAATATAAGTCTTAATTAATTAAAAATTGGCAGGATCAAAACATTAAATAAACATTCGGGCCTTCCTAAATTCAAGCCAAACAATAGGATAGTCGGGAAATTACCGAAGTTCGCTTCGAATCTATGATTTCTCCTACCTTTCTTCCTTTGAATTCCCAAAGTAAAATGTTCCAAATTTGATCCATTCCCTATTGAAATTCCAAAATTCAATCCCTTGAAAACTTAAACTTTGAAATTCTTGAGAGCAGAACTACTGATTATTATCGAGAGTTTTCTTAGGTGATTCCCGTCACTTAAGATGTAATTAACTATAGGGGCTTGCCCTTATAGGGAATTTTAAGAACTCAGGTAATATAAACCCTGTTTAATGCTTTCATATTAAGCAGGGGAACTTGTCGGCTTATAAAATTGGTTCGTAGACCAAACGGATGTCACAAATCTACTAGTTTATTTAACCGAGCCCCATCATCAAGCAGTGTGTCTACTCTCCGGGATAGATATACAGTTTGTGGTGCGGTGCTCGTTTATATAAACTATTCGGGATGTGAGATCAGTTTGACTTCATATCTTAAAATTTTCAAATTTAAAATTATTTTCAAAATCAAATACTACTTTTCAAATTATTTATTTAAATTAAATTAAAAATTCGCCGACAATTTATGTAGGCGACCCCTTTTTCCAAAATAAAACACCTAATCTAAAAATATGCCGACAATTTCTGGCGACTCCGCTGGGGAAAATTCCTCTCTCCATTTTTAATCAGATAGTTCTGCTTTCAAAAATCGGTAGTGTATCCATGTCCCTAGTGGGTCAAACTACCCTTCTTCCCGCTGGAATACTATGTTCATTTCTACCTTGAACGAGTATAGCCAACATTCTCTCGGATTTAGGAGCCACTGTTTAGACACCCCTAAACAGAGAGGTTCCGAGATCCTTTTACCTCATTTCTGAGGTGGGGTGGACCCCCAATAGGTATTAGTTTAGGAACAGTCTTGCGGATCGAGAAGTTTCTACAAGACTTTCTCTTCCTTTTCCAGTTCCTAATCAATTCCTTTTACCCTTCCTGCAACTCTCCTTCTTTTAATAATTCTCCGTCCTAACGAACAAATCTTTTCGAAAAACAATTATCTAAATAAATTTTCTTTTAATACCCCAAATACGTTAAGATAAACAGAAATGTGTTTGGACTCTTTCTTTTTTTCGTCATAAGTTTTACGACAAGAGGAAGCACAATTCAGGGACTAATACTTGGAATCTGCCCTGCAGAAATGGAAGCCCCAAAACTAATCTTCTCCTTCATCAACGGATCTGGACACCGCCGTTTTCAAGGACGAACTGCCTAATAATGGAATCATTCGATTCGGACAAGGATTCGGGGACACCGACATCAAAATCCCCGACGTCACTCTCTTTTCACTCACAAGCAAAGTACCAGAAACTGAGAAGCCGTTGATTGAGTTTAACCTCAAGTCAACTAATGAATTCCCTCCTCTGCAAAAGATTCCAGCTGAGAGGAGTACTGTTGTTCACAGAAGGACCGTTGTTGCTACTCCCACCGGTCTAGTTGTCTCTGCACCTACCCCGGCTTCTGTAAAGCTAAAGGGGAAGGAAATTCAGAACTATGATGGACCTGTGGAGGGTACAGATCTTCCTGTGAGACCTTCCGTTTTCGAGATCGGGTCCAGCTCGAGAATTCCACCACCGACACGGACTCGAGGAGGAACAGAAGTAGAAGGATTGCTAGAGAAGCCAGAGCTGCTGAAGTTGCTTTCCTGGAGGAAATCCCAGAAATGCCCGAGTATACACCGCTGCCTGAATACATACCACTTTTGGGAGGAAGTAGGTTCCATCCCCTCTCCGCCGCCGAGGACGAGGAAAATGTCCACAAGATTGCTTCTGCATTGCCTCAGCCCGCATATTACAACGACGGCCGTAAGAAAAAAGCTAGAATTACGCCATTTGCTCAACTGCAGACCCTGACAGAGAAGTTAGCAAAGAAAGAAAATGCCCTGTATCGGAGATTTTAAGAAGGATAGGGCGGGTGCCGGCCAAATCCCGTCTTGGGCCGCGAGTAGAACCTGTTATCGCTGCAGAAAAGCCCAATAAGAGAATGAAAGCTAGTCCACCTCGTCGTTGTTTCGGGACTACAAATTAGGGAGGATACCACCTTCCAAGCATTTGGGCGACGGACCATCCGGTCCTGGACCTTCTGCTGCTAGAAGGATGGTATGGCGTCCCACTACCGGACAATTAAGATTAAAACAACAACCTGAGAAAGAAAGTCTCGTCAGGAGACTTGAGTCCGAAGAAAGTGCTACCGCAATGAAGGGGACTCATGAGAAGGAAACCCGACGACCATCGCATGACAACTGCAAGGATGTACGGAAAAGACCACTAGAAGATGCTATGGAAAAGCTAAGAACCGATATTCAGCGATTAGCAAGAGAAAGAGAAGAAAAATTCGGAGATGAAGTCGACTCGTCAGAATTCATGGATGATGAATATGCAGAAATTAACATGGTTGAAACACCAGCTTCGTCAGCTTCACAAGGTGTTTCTGCGGCCGCAGAAAGAGAGGAGCCGGAAGTGATGAGGATACAGCTTCAAGTGAAAGATGATACGATCTCCCAAATGGCAAAGATGATAGAAGAGTTGGCTGCAGCCCTAGCCACTCTCCAGAGTCGGGTTCAACCCCAAAGAGAAACACCCCCAGAAGTTATTCACATTGTAGACGGAGGAAAGGAGATTACATCCGTCAATGGGGATGATCAGTTAAAAAAGGATGCAATACAAAGCATGATTCCAGAAAAGGATATCAAGAGCATGGTGGAACAACGAAGTGCGAGAAGCCTTGGCACAATCAAAGAGCGGGACATCCATTCGGACGAGTAGACCTTACCCCAAAGAATTCGACGCCGTCCAATATCCGAAAGGCTTCGTACCACCTCTGTTCAAGACCTTTGATGGAACCGGAAACCCTCGGCAGCATGTTGCACATTTTCGTGCCAGTTGTTGCAATGCCTGCGGAAGTGATGCTTTACTCTTCCGACAATTTATCAGCAGCCTGTCATGGATCACCTTTGATTGGTATGCGGAATTATCGAACGGTTTGGTGAAGACATTTTCAGAATTAGAGAACCTCTTCATCAAGCGATTTGTCGGAGCTCAGCACCACATCACTATAGGTGATTTAGTGGTAGAGAAGCAAAAGCCGAACGAAACTTTGGTGGACTACATACTTTGATGGAGGAATCTAAGTATGAAGTGCGAGCCACGACTACTGAACGAAGCATGCGATCGGCATTTTACTTAAGAGCATTCATGACCCGATAGCACTTCTCCTCAAGGGATTTACTATTAAAACTTTCGAGAAGTTGTTAAGCAAGGCCGGAAGCTTGCAAGAGGAGGCGAAGCAATTAAGTTTCACCGACAAAACAGACAAACAGAAGCCCGTGAAAACTTGGACATCAAGTAGTGTGAGCCTAGATTAACTCATTCTACTAACAATACATCCGGACCTGATCTATAGGCTAGCCAATGTTCTTTGCACCTGGATCAAAGGGTAAAGAATATGAATGCTTCTATTTGGCACAATACCATAAATTTATATTCTCCACGAATATTATCATTATTTTAGAAAATCTTGGATTAATTGAAAGGGAGAAAGTTGCTTTCTTATTGCTATTTACATCAATTATTTTATTTCTGCTTTATTATTGCATCTAGTAAATTAAAGATATTTTATTTTTTATTATGAAAGAAATACTTCAAAATAAAAATATTTAAAGATCTATAACTCTCTCCTCGTGGGAACGATACTGGGGTCTTTGTTTCAAAGCCATTTATTACTTGAAACGATACGTATACTTGCGTAGAACCCCTAGTGTGTAAAATATTTTCCATAAAATTATATTTACATACACTAGCCGCTATTATTATTTATAACATATATTTTTGAAAGCATTAATTAGTACGTTGATCTTCAGAGGACTTTGGGTCAAGTTTTTGGCACCGTTGTCGGGGAAGAAGATTTTAGTACGCATATATTTATATCAGGTCAGAGAGCTTTTTCATACTTTGGTGAAGATTGCTAGAGCTTCACTAGAATCCTCGCTAATATTTGGAACACCAACTTAATTTCACCAGAACCACGTTCTAAGGGTGGTCTTCTTCATCTGTGAAGGAGTGAAGTTCGGGAACTCGTCGGAATAACTTCAGTGCGAGGACGAGCAAAGAGAGCACGTACTCAACCTTCGCGGGATTGAGATTCTCTCAAACCCCTGTATTTTTTTTCT
Organism: Papilionanthe hookeriana x Papilionanthe teres; assembly: GCA_022702705.1. Lineage (NCBI taxonomy): Eukaryota > Viridiplantae > Streptophyta > Magnoliopsida > Asparagales > Orchidaceae > Papilionanthe > Papilionanthe hookeriana x Papilionanthe teres. The sequence goes on along the minus strand of CM040423.1, from coordinate 60,765,985 downwards.
TAGTCAGCTCTAAGGAGTAGTTCTTACTATGAGTTGTGGGTTTTGACCGCCTATACGAGAAAGATTTGACCTGCCACCTGGTATTGTCTTTTATAATCGATTGTCCATCACTAAAAGATGTGATTGCCCAAACGATATTGGTCAGCCCTATCTTACACTTTTGGATTAACTAACTTTGTAGCGTCTTCGTAGGTTTTTGGTCGCTTACATTAGGTAAGTTGGTTGGTCGATACTACTTAGCATTGACATATGTCTATTAATTGGCCAATTGTTTCCTAGAGGAAACCTTAGGTTAGGAATCACATTTGTGGCCAATCCCCTGCGACGCCAAATGGTTTCCCATGATAATCCCTAGCCCTAACCTAAGCTAGTCAGAATCTCAATTTCTCATGGCTTTGACGCTTCCTACCTTCATCGGAGGGGTTAGAATTGTTAGATCTTGAAGAATAGGAAAAGCTTTGCTACAAGATCCTGAGAGAGTTCGTATGATGGGAAGAGTTTTGTAACTAGTTCGTTCTATGAAAGATGAAGGACTTATCCTATGAGAAATCATAGGACGAAGTTCTTTAAGTTTCCTCTCTAAAGCCGGAGGCAGCTATGCCACGAATCCAAGAGCTTGTAAATGACAAGCTCTCTAAAATATTAGCCTATATGGGGACATTCCTATAGATGTTTTATATGCAGTCCTATAGGCCCACAAAACAAAATCCAGTTTGATTGACCAACTCTTTTTGTTTGTATTAATAGATCTTTCCAAAATTCTTTTAATTTTATGATTGGATACTTCAACAAACCACTTGTCTGAGGATGATAAGCAGTAGAAAATTTATGGATGATATGATATTTCTTTACTAATTTCCTCATAATTGCATTTCTAAAATGAATTTTGATCCATGAAAAAAATACACATTTTTATGTCTTGATTTTTATCAAATTTTTAAGGATATTATGCTTTAATGAAAGGTATTTTTGTGTTTTTGGATATAGGTGATGAAAAAATGTTCAAGAACAAAAAAAAGTGAAAAATGAGCAAAAAGGAGCAAAAATGGAGCCAAAATTCAAAATTGTTAAAATTATTGGTCTGGCGCCTAGGCGCCAGAATCTGCCGCCTAAATGCCAGGTCGATACGGGATCTGTCAAGATTTTTGATGACTTTTGGACGGTTATTTTGACAGTGTTAACGGTTATTGGACCTTCTAGAAGACTGGCAGTTGTTCCTGGTTTATAGGACATGTGATACAATGTATTTGGATGCTTAGAAACGGTTTTAATCGCGAAGAGGTGCGATCCAAGGGAAGATGTGCGAAGAACTGGACGCAGAGTCCGGCGCCTAGGCGCCAGATTCCGGCGCCTAGGTTCCAGACACACCTTCTAGAAGATTCATTGAATGTGGACACATTTTGAATAGGTGCCTTGAGACAACCCTTGAAGCCTATAAATAGGAGGCTACTCCTTCAGAGAAAAACGCCCAACTTAGTCCCCCTATCTAGAGACCCATATAGAGAGAGAATTAAAGAGATACTTTAGGGCCACATTTTATTATCCTTCATAAATTAGTTAGTTATTTTACTTAGAGTTTGTATTGAGAGTTTAAAGAGTTAGTGCTTTTGAAGATTATTTGCTTTGGAGTCAGAAGAATTCAGAGGTTCAGTAGGAGAAACACTTGAGATAAGTATTTGTAATTTTATTCAAAGTTTTATTATCATGTTTTGTTGTTTAAATTCAATGTGTTCTGAGTAGTTAGTTTACTTTCTCCTTTCAATTATGAAAAGATAAATAAGATAATATAAAATTCGTTGGAGAATTAGAAACTATTTATATTTTAAAACATTGTGATGATAATAATACCAGATCTTAATTTACTATTTAAATTAGCCATTTAAATTGTTAAAATCTGTTGAAGAGTTTTGATACCTAGAAGGAGATGAATTCTTAACTAGTAGATATCACATGAATCCTTGGGTAGTCGAAGGCCTTGTGCGGGTTATTCAAGGTGAAGTGCAAATAAATAGGAAGATATTATATAACGGGCGTATAATTGATAAGTTTTTAGAGTGACTGACTAAATTCTTGTAATTTGGTTTATAGAGAAGAAAAGGGTCACTAGTAGGGCCGACCATAGCCACCCTTGGACATCTAGTAGTGTGAGCCTAGATTAACCCATTCTACTAACAATACATCCAGACCTGATCTATAAACTAGCCAATGTTCTTTACCCCTGGATCAAAGGGTAAAGAATATGAATGCTTCTATTTAGCAAAATACTATAAATTTATATTCTCCACAAATATTATCATTATCTTAGAAAATCTTGGATTAATTGAAAGGAAGAAAGTTATTGTCTTATTGCTATTTACATTAATTATTTCATTACTGCTTTATTATTGCATCTAATAAATTAAAAATATCAAATTTATAACTATAAAAGAAATACTTAAAAATAAAATTAAAATATTTAAAAATCCATAACTCACTCCTCATTGGATCGATACTGGGGTCTTTGTTTCAAAGTCCTATATTACTTGATACGATACGTATACTTGCGTAGTACCCCTAGTTTGTAAAATATTTTTGATAAAATTATATTTATATACACTAGCTGCTATTATTATCTATTACATTTTGAAAGTATTAATTATTATATTTGTCATCAGCGGATTGTGGGTCAAGTTTTTAGCACCGTTGCCGGGGATTAAATTTTTAGTCGCATATATTTAGCGTGGGTCACTACCCCCATCAGTTATGATAATACTTGGCATTCCAAGTCTACAAAATATGTTATTTCTTAAAAACTTTGCAACACTTTGAGCATCATAATGAGGTAAAACAACAGCTTCTATCCATTTCGATACATAGTCAACTGCTAATAATATGTATAAATTTCTAAAAGATGGTATAAATGGTCCCATGAAATCTAATCCCCAAAAGTCAAATATTTCAACTTCCAACATATAATTGAAGGGCATCTCATTTCTTCTAGAAATATTGCTTGCACGTTGACATCGTTCACAATTTTTAATATAAACCTTCACATCTTTAAAAATTGTAGGCCAATAAAAATCCAAATTGCAGAACTTTATATACAGTTTTATCAACACCAAAATGTTCCCTAAAATCAGAATCATGACATTTTTGAATAATTTCATAAGTTTCTTATAATGGTACACATCTTTGAATAATTAGATCATTTCCTTGTTTATATAGAAACTGGTCGTCCCAAAAATAAGTATTAGTTTCAGATAAAAATTTCTTCCTCTATTGGTATATCAAACCATATAGTAATATTTTACTAACAATAAAGTTTACAATGTCGGCATACCATGGAACACGCCACTCATTAATAGTGAACAATTTTTCGTCGGGAAAATGTTCATTAATTTCTTCGTCAGAACATAGAGATTTTTCATTTTCAAGCCTGAACAAATGATCAACAATTTGATTTTCAGCACCCTTCCTGTCTACTAGCTCGAAGTTAAATTCCTATAAAAGAAGAATCCATCTTATCAGTCTTAGTTTTGCATCCTTCTTTTTCATTAAATATTTAATAGTAGAATGATCAGTACACACAACACATTTATTTCCAATTAAATATGATCTGAATTTATTAAAAACAAATATTATAGCTAATAACTCTTTCTCAGTTGTGGTATGATTAATTTGAGCTTCATTAAGAGTTCTACTAGCATAGTTTATTACTTTGAAAATTTTATCATGTTTTTGTCCTAAAATAGCTCCAATAGCATAGGCACTTACATCACATATTAATTCAAAAGGTTTTTCCCAATCTGGTGAAACAATAACTTGTGCAGTAATTTAATTTTCTTTTAAAAGCTCAAAAGCTTTCAGGCATTCTTTATCAAAATAAAAAATTTCATCTTTTTCTAATAACTGGCATAGAGGCTTAGCAATTTTTGAAAAGTCTTTAGTATAGTGCCTGTAGAATCCAGCTTGTCCTAAAAAACTTCTAATCTCTCTTAAATTTGTTGGGCAAGGTAAATTAGCAATCACTTTAATTTTTGCAGGGTCTACTTCCAAACCTTTTTCTGAAACATGATGTCTCAAAACAAGTCTTCCTGATATCATAAATTGGTGTTTTTCTTAATTAAGAACTAAGTTTGTTTCTTCACAGTGTTTAAGAGCTTTAGATAAGTGTTCTAAATATGATTCAAATGAAATTCCAAACACTAAAAATTCATCAATAAACACTTCAATCTTTTTTCAATTAAATTACAGAAAATTGCCATCATACATCTTTGACATGTAACAGGGGCATTACATAAACCAAAGGGCATTCTTCTAAAAGCAAATGTACCATAAAGACTGGTAAAATTTGCTTTCTCTTGATCCTCAGGAGCAACTTTTATTTGGTGATAACTAGAGAAACAAGTGTTTTTATGCTCAGCTAGTTTATCCAGCATTTGATTTAGAAAGGGTAGTGGAAAATGATCTTTCCTAGTGACAAGATTTAATTTTCTATAATCAATGCATATTCACCATCCTGAAACTTATCTTGTTGGTATTAGTTCATTCTTTTCACTAACAGTTACACTTACTCCTCCTGTCTTAGGAACACCGAGAATAGGATTAACTCATGCACTATCTGAAATAGGATATATAATTCTAGCATCTAACCATTTTAAAATCTCTTTCTTGACAACTTCTTTCATAATATGATTTAATCTCCTTTGAAGATCAGCTCTAGGTTCGCAGTTTTATTCCATAAGGATTCTGTGCATGCAAATTGAAGGACTGATTCCTTTAATATCTGCTATGGTCCATCCAAAGGCTTTCTTATATTTCTTTAAAGTTTCATGTGCATTCTCTTCTTCTTCTACAGTTAATTTTGAGAAAATTATAACTGGTAAAGTTGAGGAATCACCTAAAAAAGCATATTTTAAATGTGCAGGAAGTAACTTCAATTCAAGTTTAGGAGGTTTCTCAATTGATGGACAAAAAGATTCATCTTTCTTTGTCATGTCCAAAACTTCAAAACTTTCTTGAATATAATTTAAATCTTCCTCATTAAAATCATCAGAATATTGTACTTCTTCTTCTTGCTCGTATCCCAATTTTTCAATTTCAGATTTCTCTTCTTAAGTTGCTTTGAAATGACATTCACTCAGATATCTCATTACACATATCCTAAAACATTTATCATATTTACCTTTTGTAGGATATTTCATTGATTTTGAAATATTAAATGTAACAGTTTGATCATTGACGTGCATAGTTAATTCCTTTTTCTACACATCTATCAGTGCTCTTCCTGTAGCTAGGAAAGGTCTCCTCAAAATAATATGTATCTCATTATCTTCCTCCATATCTAGCAAAATGAAATCAACAGGGAAGATAAATTGATCAACTTTTACTAAAACATCTTCTATAACTCCTTTAGTATATGTTATCAAACAATCTGCTAACTGCAGAGTTACAGTAGTCAGGGTTATTTATCTTAATCCCAGTCTTTTAAATATAGATAATAATATAAGGTTAATACTTGCACCTAAATCATATAAAGGTTTCCCATAAAATTTGTCTCCGATTGCACATGGAATTGTGAAGCTACAAAAAACTTTACTTTTTAGGAAGCTTCTTAGTGAGGATGTCCTTCATATACTTCACATAGCTTGGCATTTGTTCTAGGTTTTAAGCAAATTGAATATTAATTGTAAGTTTCTTAAAAAATTCCAAGAATTTTGAAAAATGCTTATCCAACTTTTGTTATCGAAGTCACTGAGGAAATGGTGGTGGTGGCTTTTCTAAATCAATATTTGGTGGAGAAATAGATCTTTTCAAACCCTTTGGAGCACCCTCTTTTAGTTCTTCAATCTCTTCTTTCTCTACTTCAACCTCTTTTTGAACTCTACATTCCAACTCTCTTTCACTTCTTAGTTGAACAACTTTTACTTGCTCTTTACTTTAGTCTCTTGGATTTATCTCTGTATCACTCGGAAGTGTTCCTTGGGATCTATTAATTAATGAATTGGTTATTTATCCCAATTGATTCTCAATATTTCGAAGTGTAGCTCAATGACTTTGTAATTGATTTCTCATTTGTAATATCACTTCTTCTATATATCACTTCTTACCTTAAATAGTATAGTGTTGTTAATACCTGGAGAATAAGTAGAACTATAATTATTATTACCTTGGTTGTTCAAATTCCCCAATAGGTTTACAAGATTGTTCCACCATTGTTGATTCACCACCCAGATTATTGTTATTCCAGTTAAATTTTGGATGGTTCTTCCAACCTAGGTTATAATATGTGGAATTGGGGTTGTTATGCTTGTTTATGACATTCAAAGTTTCTAATGATGTTTGGCATAATTAATTTTCTTCAATCATTGAAATTAGATGAGAAAAATTCATTCCAAATTTGTCTATCTTCCTTAACATTGCAACAACTTGATTTGCTAACATTGCAAAAGCATCAGATTCATGAATATTGGCTACCTTCTTAGGATTTACCTTCTCGGAAGGCCATTTAAAATTATTTGTAGTCATTTATTCAATTAAAGCATAAGCGTCATTAAACTGTTTGGACATCAATGAACCACCAACAACAATATCGATAATAGATCTAAGAGATCCTACTAATCCATTATAAAAAGTTTGAATTATTAACCAATATGGTATCGAATGATGTGGACACTTTCTCAGTAGATCTTTAAAACATTCTTAAGCTTCATAAATAGATTCCCCTTCAAACTAGCAAAAAGATGTAATATCATTTCTAAGCTTTAAAGTCTTTGATGATGGAAAATACTTAACAAAAAACTTTTTCGCTAAATCACCCTAAGTTCTGATAGATCCAGGTGTTAACAAATTTAACCACATCTCAGCTTTATCCCTTAACGAGAAAGGAAAAGTCTAAGTCTAATAACATCATTTGAAACACCATCATATTTAAGTGTAGCACACAATTCTAGAAAATTGGTAAGATGTAAATTTGGATCCTTAGTTGGTGTTCCCCCAAACTGATTATTAGATACCATTTGGATAATAACAGGTTTAAGCTCAAATGAATTAGCCGCTACAACAGAATTTTGAATGTTATCATGAAATTCATCTACTGTAGGGTTAGCATAATCTCTTAAATGTCTAAATTCTTAATGGATTTCAGCATTTTGATTATTTTGATTTTTTATTTCTTGAATATTTTTATTTTTTTCTATATTTTTAATTCTTCTAATATTTCTTTCAACTTCAGATTCGTAAGGTACAAGTCCTTCAGAATCTGAACTACGTATAAACTTTTATAAATCAAAATAAAATTAAATAACACAAACAAGAACTTTTATAAAAAAATCACAACAATTACCTAAAATAAATCTAAAAATTTTAAATAAGACTTTAAAAAGTAAAAATTAGTTTTCCTGAAAATTTTCTTCAAATATTGTTTTGACTATTTTTCTCCCCGGCAACGGCTCCGAAAACTTGATCCCTGATATTTATGCTTACATTTTATATATGAATTTATACTTCTTTTTTTTAATGATATATATTTCTTTACAACGGTGCTAAAAACTTTGTTTTAATGCAAATACTAGTTTTAAATGGGATTCTACGCAAGTATACGTATCGTTACCAAGTAATACAAGACTTTCTGATTAAGCCCCAAGATATCAAAACCACAGGGAAAAATGTTAATTAAAAGAAAATAGAAAAATAACTTTTTATTTTTTAAGAAAGATCTTACTGAAACTAAAGATAATATTCTAGGAATGAAAGTTTAATTCTTTTTGGTAATTTTTATAATTTGAAATAAAATCAAACAACTACTTTAACTAGATTTTTGTAATATGAAAGCAAATGCAAATAAAATTCTTTTTCCTTATTATGAATCAGTAACAAGACATGGAATTCTGTTGTGGAAGTATCTAAAATGTGTTGTGTCAAATAGAAGCAATTATATTCTTTACCCTTACTAGATATGCTATAAATAACATAGGTTAATTTAATGCTTTAGTAATCTTGAAGAAGAGCTAGGCAGGAAGATACTAGCTCTCACTCTAGAGTTTCCTCTTCTCCCTCCACCTGGGGGCTAACATCACATATCAAGATATAAAAAAATAAATCAAATTGGGGGCTTTAGCCTGTCACTTTAAAGTCCTCTAATTCTATACCCATCGAAGTGTATCTCCCTATTTATTTGCACTTAACCATATGGATTACAGTCTCACCCATATAATCTCATGTGATTCTTACCAATTGTTGACTGAGACAATATCATATATGTTCTTACATGTTCTCACAACATATATTAACATCTTAATTTGCCAAACAAGAAGGAAATGAAATGCAAGGTTCTAAATCACCACAACTTCTTCCAACATTGATTTCCTAACTTCACACAACATCTTTTCATTTCTTAATTACTTCATCATTTTAAGGAAAAAGAAAAAGAAAACTACTCAGAATTCATGGAGAAATAACAATCACAATTTAGTTTAAAAGTAGAAATCATAGTGAAAACACAAGAAGTCTTAATTAAAAATCAAATAGTAACAAAAATAATGACTTATTTGAAAATTCTCTCCACTAAACTCTTGAAGTTCCTTTGAAAACTTTGTTTCTCCTTATAATACTCCTTAGAGGGTGGAAGCCCAACTCAAAGGACTTCAATTCTCTCTTCTAGTCCTAATACAAATTATATATTAAAGTAAGTAGAAATGGTGAAGTGGAGTGGTGTGTTACTAAAAGAACTCTCCTACACAATAAACATAAACCACACACCCTCTAACAACAACCATTTTCTGATCTTCAAGTCTTCTTTTTATAATTTTCCAACAGGTACCTTCGTGTCTCTTCAAATTATGTTTAGATTCAATGAATCCTCCAAGAGATGCATCCATTCAAGAGTAATTTAAATTAATTTTGGCACCAATAAGAAGTTACACACATTTGTACCAAGATATGCCTCAAACACCTCTTCAAAATGGTACAAAAATTAATTAACTTCTCTAAAGTAACTGCCGAGCGTAAGTGCGATGTCTCGGTACTTAGTCGCAAGGCTTTTGGCGTGCAAGCTCCAAGTTTGGGCACTTAGCCGTGAGGCTCTGGCGCGTAAGCGCCATCTGGGCGCTTAGCTGCCACAGATTAATTTTGCACATTTCTTCATTTTTGCTTCAAATTTGATCTTTTTTCTCTCATTTCATCTCATTCATCCATTTAGTCATCCCTACAAGAAAAATATACAAAATACCTTCCATTAAAGTGCAATATCATCAAAAATAGATATAAAAATGTATATAAAAATACTATATATTTTAGGTGTATCAGAAATCCTAGTAATATAAAATATGATTTTATTTTTTGCAGAGCACTGATTGGGCATGGCACTTGCTATGATATTATCACTCCTCTAGCAGCTCATAAAGATGGTCTATTATCTTCTTATTGTTCTCACAGTCTCCTATTGAAGAACAAAGAGAATTAGAGAACTAAACATACGTCCAAAAATAGATCTTTAAAATAATAGGAAAGCCTGATGTTTAAATAGGTCTTTTGGGTCTAATGTATTGAGCCCACTCATTACACATTGTGAAGTGTTGACCTTGACTGACTAGCCGTTCACAAGGGTTTGAGAACCAAACCAAACATTAAACCAAGAAAGGGAGAGGTTTAAGGTTCAACAGTTAAACTTTAGTTGAGTTGGGGTTCAAACAAAATTACTTTAATCTAAAATAAATGATGTATCTTAAAGAAAATTTTTATTAAATATAAAATAAATATTTCAATATTTAAATAACTTGCACCACAATAAACTGGAGTTGAGCTGGGGTTAAAACAAATTTATTTTAATCTAACATAAATGATGTATCTTAAGAAAATTATTATTAAATATAAAATAATTATCTCAATATTTAAATAACTTGCACCGCAATAATTTTGGCATGTTATATAAGACACACCACAATAGCATTAAAAAAAAATCAATAATGAATAAAAATTAAATGTTGTAAGAGCCAAAATCTCTCGTAAATTTTTCTCTCTGTGCACTCAACCATGTTTTAACTTAGTTTTCTTGACTTCTTATTGGCTCCCATTTGCCTCGCTAGCATGAGATCCCACGACATCATTGGTTGCTTTTCCTTTCGTCTTTGAATCTGTCACATGGCATTGAGGCACTCTTTGCCCACTATATAATCATCTCCTCTCTCAAAACTCCATTTTTTCCCTCCTTGACTTTTTTTTCCAATGCTTTTCTTCTCCAATAGAAACTTCGCTTCCAGTGTCCTCGTACGGGATGATTTTGTTCAATTGGTTTCCCTTTCTACCTTTCTTTTTTTCTTCTTCTCTCGGTGAGACTACTCTCATAAATGCCTTTAAACCCCTTACTCTCATGGAGAAAGAAGAGTCAGAAAAGCAAGAATAATCTATTTCAAGTCGACAACAAACAGTGCAGCGATTGCATCGATGAGGGAAGCGACGACGGGAGCCACGAATGAGAGTTTAGGCAATCGGACCTGATTTTCAAGTTTCTATTGAAACCACAATTTCAAAACAATTGCAGACTATTCGGCGTGGAAGCGATTCTTCTGCACATTTTGACCGGACAGACCAATGATTCCTGATTGAATCGGTCAGACCAACTGGTCTGTTTCAGTTTTCAAAATTGTGGGGCCCGTACTCACTAGCTATACCCTTGAGGTGATAACTATCAGACTTGCCTCTCAGTTGGACTCAGTGATCTCCCCTTTTCGAGCATGTCAGTGTTTACACGAGCTCATTTGACTGAAGTAGCTAGTATTGGAATTCTAGAGAGCTTCTCTGACCAAGTTCATCCATGCTCCTCAAGCTCTTCTATCGAGCACACCCACACCACCACAAGCTGCTCGACTGAGCTTGCTTGGATCCATCAAGTTATGCCATCAAGTTGTTGAATAGTTCTTCATAATATGAGGACGGAAAACTCTATTCCATCATCATCCATATCTATTTATTGACCGCGTGACATCTACACGTTTTAACTTATCAATGACAGTCTTAACAGGCTTCGTAAAACACAACCTACAACTATGGCAGTAAATGAACAACTTTAACTCGACTTGATTAGTATCAATCATGTCTGTTCAAACTAATAAACAAGCAAATTTGAATAATTTTTTAAAACTTGAAGGTTAAATGAATCAGGTCTTAACATAATTCAAAATGTTTTTAAAGTTCACGAATAAGATTTTTATTGTTCAACAAGTAATTTGGTAAATGCATTATACTTATATGTTATATTATTCAATTAATATTCAATTAACAACACCTCATAAGCTCCTCAACCGAGCTCGCAACATTATATTATCAAGTTCTTTGAATAGTCGTTCACAACATAAGGAAGGAAAACTTGGTTCCATCATCATTCATGTCTATTTAACGACTGTATAACATCCATAACTATGAACTTATCAATAGGCTCCGTACAACACAACCTACAATTAGGGTTGTAAATAAGGAAATACACTTGATAAACAACTTGAAATTGACTTCAATAATACTCAATCATATTTGTGCAAACAAATAAACAAATAAATTTGAACACCTCAAAGGTTAAATGAATCAAGTTGGAGCAGTTCAAATCATTTTTAAAAGTTCACCAACAAATTTGTTTGTTGTTCTACAATTAATTTGTTAAATATTTTATACTTATATGTTACATTGTTCGATTAATATTTAATTAACAATAATTTATTTAAATATATGTCTAATACACATATATTATAATCAATATGCATATAAATTTAATGTAATACCTTCTTACTTTTATTTCAACCAACTTTTTTGCTACTACTTATTAAAATTATTTGACTGTTAAAAAAACTTATGTGTACTTTTATTTACTTAATATAAACAAGCTATCTGTCAATTTTAAATTTATTTAGATATATAAACTTATTTGTTAATAATATTATGTAAAAAATTAAATACTCACTTAAATTTTTATCTTATTTTCTTGTTTTACATAAAAAATAAAATACAAATTAAATTTGTATTTTTATCTAAATGTTATTTACTCATTAAAATATTTAATTTGTTAAATTAATATAAAAAAATTAAGTAATTTATAGAAGCATTGACATACATAGCACACAACTCTTATGTATTTATATATTTCACACTCTAACTTTTTAATTTAGACACAAAGAACTCAAATAATTAATATCACATCAAAAATAAAACTAGTATAATACAGACCAAAAACGTCAACACAAATCTCAAAGCAATCAAACGACTAAAGATGATGACATAACGACCGAGACATAAAAATTCATGAGATATAATCTGAATCGGTCATCTGAAAGATCTCCAGACGTGTGTTTCCAAAGACCAATTCAGGATTCAACATCCATTATTATTATTTTTTTAAATTCAAATCCTCTTCTTCATGCATAATTTAAAACATTCTAGCTAGATACATTCTTGGTGATATAGATAAGAAGGAAAGGAGGGAAGGCTCGTCCTCTCTTTGCTATCTTTCCTTCCTCATCACCATCAATAACCTTCAATAACGGAACAAATATCTTCCCTAAATTATAGCATTTATCTATACTACAGGAACTTATATCTGAAAAATTTTAATAAATATAGAGATTTTAAAAAATTGATATTTGATTGGATGAAAACGGCCTGCCGCCACTCACAGTTATTTACGTACGGAGTACGCACGCAATTCTTATATATTTACATTTTCAATATCTAGATTTTATTCTTTACTTTTATAACGCCCAAAATTTTCATATCGCATAAAAATACCATCAAGAACACTATTACTAGTTTTAAGAAGTGAAATATTTTTTGATACGTAGGTAAGGTGACACGTATATAAATATTGAATTTTAGATGTTAAATATGTAAATACATAAGAATTGTGCTTGGGGCATATATCAATTGGACAAAGTTTTAAAAGGATCATATTTATATTTTTTTTTTAACAGTGAGCTTTAAAAAAATATATATATTTGTAGGAGGGAAAATACATGATTGTGATTTGTTTTAATTTAAAGAAATAAGATTTCTTTTTTTACCGTTTAATAAACGTTGGTTAATCCCGCATTTTATATTAAAATAAGTATTATAATATGTCATTGAAATAAATATTATAATATTATAATATGCTATTATAATATGTCGAATTAAAATTTGGTCCTGAGGCATTCCCACGGATTAGAATGGTAAGAATCTTGAGGGAGAAAATTAAAGATACACAGAATGAAAAAGAAATAACACACATTTACCTGACCCCTAGGACACGAACTGGGATTTCTCTGTGCTCTGACCCTTTTAATATATCAAAAATAGTGGTTACATTCATAAGGGAAGAGAATTCTCTCTACAAGAGGCATGTCAAAAGAGAAGAGCTTTCCTTTTTTACATATTATGGGTTTCATATTTATAGGACTAAGGGTCCGTTTGGGACAACGGCATGAGCGCTTCGCGGCCAGGAGCCGCGAATTTCTCTTGTTTGGTTCGGAGTCCGGCTCGCGGCAGGACGTGAATCTGGCGGAAAGCGGGCCGCGGATCTCACCCAGCTTCCCGCGTTCGTGGGGAGCGTTCGCCGATAATACCCCTGCCCTCTTCGGCGTTCGGAATAGCAACGAGCGGATCGCGTCATACAGAACAACGGATCGCGGCATACAGAACCCGAAAAATTGACGGGGAACACGATGGCATCGAAGATGCGAGCAGAGATGAGCGCATGAGACGAGGATTCGAAGAGAGATGAGGAAGAATAACGTGAACAGGCTTACCTTCCTCGACAATTTCTGATAGGAACAGAGTGGAGGATGAGAGAGATGAAAGTTTTGATGGTTGACGATATCCCGTGCCTTCCCAGCTTCTAATCGCGACTATCAAGGGTTCGTAAGGCCATGGTTTTGGACTAAACTGGGAGGGGAGGGGAGGGGGGAGGGAGGAGAGGAGGGTTTTGAGCACAGGAGGAGGCAGGGAAGATGTTTTTATGATTTTAATTTATTCTTATTAAAATTTAATTTTATTAATTTAATTGATTATTAATTATGCTTAACTTATATATTTTCAAATTAATAATAATTTTATAAAGTAATAAATTATTATTATTTAATGATTTATTTATAAACATATTTTTACATTTTAAATGATTTGATAAAAATATAAGCTTTACTTAACAAACAATTTGTTAAATAAAAAAGATTATTTTATATTATATTACAAATATCTTACTACACAGGGGCATAATGGTCATTTTTCCAGAAATAAATGGTAATTTGCAAATCCTTTATATCATATAAATAAATCGAAAATTTCAAACAGTTTTAATAAACGAGGACGAGTCTAGTCATTTTTACGTAAAAAAGCTATCCCATATTGTTTTCCCACAATATCGCAACCAAACGACAATCACTTCCCGTAATGCTCTTCTACAGCAACATAATAGTAATGCTAAAGTTCGAAATAGCTAATCGAACCAAACAAACCCTAAGTCTAAAATTATATGATTATCCTTAATTTAATGAGGAATTTACATATTATTATTATTCTTTTATTAATGTCTCGCTTTAATGAAGAACGTTACAGGTCTTTATGGTGTCTTTTATAGTTCTTATTTTAATAGAGTTACAGGTATTTATAATCCATTTTTATGTTCAATTTTTTACTCCTTTTCGTCGTCACCTATTTATCTTGACCATAAAATTTCTCCAGATTTATGCACCATTTTGGGCATACATATGAAAAGTTTTTTAAGAAGATTATTATAATATAATATACAATTTTCTTATAATTAAATGTTTATTAATTAAATTCTGTAATAATTAGAATAAATAAATTATTATAATATTATATTTTTATTCTGATATTATCATATACATATATATATATATATAATGAAATTTTACAATCAAATCATTCATTTAATAATTTTATTATATTTATTTAATTAAAAAATTAAATTATAAAAAAAATATAAATTTAAAATTTAATTAACCACAAAATTATATTTAATTATATTTTAAATTAATATTTTATTTATTGAATTATAATAAATAATTTTAAAGCTAAAAATTGTTTTATTAAAATTATGCAAAATAAATTTTTTGATTTAATGATTTATTTATTTAAGTTTAACTTTTTTTATAAATATTTTTTAGTTTAAAGATAAAGTTAATGAAATTAATCAGGTTTAAGAAAAAAAAAAGAATTAAATTCTTCGGATAGTATTGAAATAAATTTAAATTTTTAAATAAAAGAGTGTTCAATAAATTTGAACTTTTAAAATTAAAAGTTTCGAATGCTATATCATTTTCTAAAATACTTTCAAACTTCGAAAAATAGAGTTCCGCCTAAATTAGTTCCCAAAATAAACTGAAAATCCAAATGTCCTCCTTCAGAAGTGGTTCAATATTGGGTCAAAGAATGTACTACCTGAAGGTCTTCTATATGTTGAGGGTCAGAGATAGCCAAATGATATTCTTGAAAAATCTATAGTCAATTCTCCTTAAAATTAATCATTTAATTAAAAATTTTGTTTTAAATAAATAAATAAATAAATATATATATATATATATATATATATAATAGCTGATTTTATATTATAATAATTTTTTTATCCTCATAATTCAATTAATCAACATTTAATTATATTTAAAATGAAATTTTATAATCAAATGATTTATTGAATAATTTAGTATATTTTTTAAATTACAAAATTTAATTATAAAAAATTTAATTTTATATATATATATATATATATATATATATATATATATATATATATATATATATATCTAGCATTCTTGTATATAGATATGTATGTACGTAGCATTCTTGTATCGCTCTTTCGTATACTCGCCCATACACTTTACCAATTCTAAAACCTTAATGCTTAAGCATATACAAAGATGCAGGTTCACAAATCACAAGCCTGCTGCAGTGCATTGCATTTCTTTTTTCTTTCCCATCTCTGCAAGTTCTCTAATAGACCTTAAAGCACAAGCCTCCAAATAATCTCCACTTCCAATTCCATGATATATATTCGAACAAATTCATAAAAAAAAAAATCCTAAAAAATTATTTCTATTTTTCCAATCGATCGCAGGATCAAATAAATCCCTGCAGTAGCTCCATTAAATTTCCAGTTGAGAAATTCGCAAAAGATAAAAGAAATGGAAGAAAACATACAACAAACCCTACCCAACTCTCCATCATCTCTTCGTCCTGCAGTTCCTCGCCAACAAAACTCCACTAGGTGGACTGGTGAGCTCGATCTGGCATCGACTGTACAACCAATAGGAAAAGTGGCCAATCCCGAAGCTCGCTTTAACCCTAAAAGTTCCCCTCACGGTATACAAAACCCTATTAGTCCGTACCTGTCTCACAAGCTCCGCCGCAATCTCCGGCGGCAGGTAAACCTGGCTAGAAATCATGTGCAAGCCCTGAAGCTTCGCCTCACCCCTCCGCTGCAAGAAGGGCTGAAGCAGCTGCGCCGCGATGAGATGGTTGAGGAAGTAGAGCTCGATGCTTGAGTACTCGAAGACGACGTCGATCTTGGTATTAGGGTTTGAGAAGTTGGCAAGGAAGGTGAGGTCGGCGTTGAGGTAAGCGGCGGAATCGAGGTAGATCGCGTTTAGCGTTGCGGCGGTGGTGTCAAAGGAAGGGTTACGGGGTTTGATGAAGAGGAAGAAGATGAGAATGAGGACGACGGAAGCAATGAGGAGGAGGATGAGAATGACGCAGAGGAAGGCGGCGAACCAGATGAACGGGTTGGTTCGATGGTGAGGGCGGAGGAGGGCGTGGGATCTCGTGCGGCCGCCGGCGGAGTATTCAGGCGGATCGGATCGGAGAAGTTTCATCGGGATGGTGGAAGATTTGAGAGGGTGGAAATGGAAGGGAGGAGGGGAGGAGATTATCATCGAGTGTGGTTAGGGGAAAGGAAGAAGTGATGCTTACGGTCACCTTTCGGCTCTAACACTCAAATAGTTAATATTATATAAAAGTTTTAAATTTATTATTATTTAAAATATAAAATTTCGTTTTTTAATATTTTTCAAGCATATCTATTAATGGTTAAATAATATCATTTAACTAATTATGTTATCCATTATTTGAATTTTAATATTTTGATGCAATTAGAAAAAAAATTGATGTTTATAGTATTTAATTAAAAACTATTTTAACATTTAAATATTTAATATAAATTTGATGAGCATCTTAGTTTCATAAACAATGAGCCTTAAATGTTATTTATAGAAATTACTATTTTAAAATTAAGAAAAAATAGTACACTATGTTTACAATATATCATAATTTTCTAATTGTATAAAAGAAAAAACACAACATCACAAATCTCGAAGCAATTCAACGGTCAAAACGTCTGATGATTGTTAGGAGATCAGACAACCAGATGAGACGACCAGCTGGCCGAACAACATGAATCTTGGAGAGTCTAACGATCGAAGGAGGAAAGCAGGTGTTGTGCATAATCGTCTCAAATCAGCACCCATCAGTCAAACATGTGTTGACAGTTGATCAACATAAAAAAAATACCGCAGATCAAATGCCAGTTATATGGTTCATGTAATATTTTCTATTTTCCCTCAGTTTTACTGAAATGACCATGACAAAAGTTAATGATCAAGGGGCAAATTTATAATTATAAAACTCTTATCCATATAACTATAAATAGGGATCATTACATTATAAAAACTTGCATACTGTTACCATTTCTACTATCTTTCTCCTTTTTTTATACACTCTATTCATTGGGTGTGTTTCTAGATCTTTTTTGGATTCAACACTTTAAAGTGCGGTGAGCGTGTAAACGTGTCGTCAACAAGAAGGGAGCCCAACAACAGCAACAACAACAGCAAGAAGAAACCAATCAGAGAAACTTAGTGGAAGGAGAGTGTACTAGAGAAGTTATGGAGGAATTCGTCCAACAAGGACTACAAGGCTTGAGGACACAAATCATCAACCAGATATCAGGACAGTTCACAGAAGTATTCAGAGCAGTTTCAGTAGAGGCCTTAGATCCAGGAGGAGAATGAGTTCATCTTGAAGCACATCCTTCTCCACAACAAGAGCAGAGTAGCCAACACATAATGGGAGAAGAACAAATCATCTACAGAAGAGGGTTGAGAACGTGTTACATCAAGACAGCGTCTGATTGGCCCTTATGGTTGAGAGGAAATGACTTGTGCCAACCGAGATGATACGGCAACCGGAAAATGCTTTCTCCCTGCAAGTCTCTGGAGTCAAACCAGAGAAGTTCAATTTGCCCACTTTGGAGTTGTATAAGGAATGATCTGATCCCAACGACCACCTCAATTCTATAGATTCTTCAATGTGCTTACTAAAGATCTCTATTGCCTTCAAATGCAAACTGTTTTTACGACATTGAAATCGTCCGCTCTAAGGCGGTTCAATGCATTACCAGTGTGGATAATCAGCTACTATGAAGAGTTCAAGAAACATTTTCTAACACAATTTGCTAATGCATTAAGACCCAAAAAGACCACCCAATGCATATGGCAGCTAAAATTAGGACCTAATGAGAGCTTGTGCTCATTCATTGCACATTTTCAGAGACAAACATTGGAGGTGAAAGATCTGAAGATAGCAAATTCAGGTGTAAAATAAAGTTATTAAATTTCTATAAATTAAATTCTAAAGCTAGAGGTAAATGCAGAAATTATAAATTATTTAAAGGTAGAAAAGTTTAAATTATGTAAAGAGACTTTCCCCTTGTAGAATTATAAATGTTTAAATGTTTAAACGATGTTTTGTGATAAATAGGGGCATACCTATTCATTACCCCTCCTGAGCATAAAGAACATTAGTTAATCTAAAGCCAGATCCCAAATTTATGATTGTGCTGAGTAGATTCTAGCCTCTCACTTCCAGATTACTCACTGTGCCCTCTCTATTGGACCAACCAAAAACATCAAGTTCCAACTCTAGACCAAAATGTTAAAGGATATAGCCTGTCACCTTAGAAGAACCAATTCTACGACCATCAAAACTTATCTCCTTATTTATTTGCAGTCTCTTTAGAATTTGGTCGCTCTCCTCGTAAGATTAGTGTGGCATTCACTAGTTGGAGGAAATCATAGCTCTCCCGTGTCATTATGTTTCACAATAAATTTTAACATTACAAGTGAGCAATTTACAAAGTAAATAAAAAATTCGTAAAAATACCATCACAATTTTTAGAAATAAAAGAATTTCTAAATAAATTAAATCCTCTACATATTACTTTTATTTGCAAGAAGAAAGGAATGAAAACTACTCAAATTCATGAGGGAAAAAAACATGATTTATATTAATACTTAAACAATTCAAACAAAAGTGCAAATGCTTATTTCAAACTCTTTCCCAAGCAATCATCTGAAGTTCCCTGACCCAAATAAACTCACACAAGACACATAAACAAAAAGACTCACCACGCTCTCACTATGGTGGCCTCCCACTCTATTGGGGGTCTAACCCACCCAACAACGACTCCATGCACACCACCTTCCTTTGGAATTCTTTTTATAAATAAAGCTCTGAAAATCATCAAGGGTCACTTCAAAAATCTCTTCAAAATTCGTCCAAATTCAATGCATAAAAGGGCTAACCGTCTCTAGCGCTCAGGCGCCCTGACGCTCAGGCGCTACCCTTCTAGAAGCCGTTATAACTACCTAGCGCTTATGCGCCAGATTTGACGCCTAAGCGCCAGATTACTTTTTGCTTAATTCGGTCTTTTTTTTCCATTTTTGCTCCTTTTTTCACTTAAACTTCATTTCTTGCACTTGAAATCAAAAACACACAAAATACATTTCATTAAAACGCAATATCCTTAAAAATAAGCATAAAATATACATAAAAAATAAGTAATTTTAAGTCGCGCCAAGGGTGTAAACAAGATATTCACCTGATAGAGACAAGCTCCATGAGCGGTGATTAAGATTAATAGATGTTTATAGGATGTTTCAGTATTCGACAGCGAAATGCTTCATGAGTGGTGTAAAACAATCATTTGAAGTCCTAACAAAATAAACAACCGACAACGACAAGCTCCGTGAGGGCTGTAAAAACGATCATCCAAAGTCCTAACAAAATAAAAGCCGAATAAGGACAAGCTCTGCGAGGGGTATAAACAAGATCGCCACCTGACAATGAAAAGCTCCACGAGGGATGATTAATGATCTAAAGAGGCCTATAAGATGTTTTGGCACCCGATAATGACAAGCTCCATGAATGGTGTAAAAATGATCGTATGAAGCTCTAACAAAATAAACACTCGACAGTAACAAGCTTCGCGAGGGGTATAAACAAGATCGTTACTCGTCAACAACAAGCTCCACGATGGTTGATTACTGATCGATGGAGGTCTATAGGTTGTTTTGGCACCCGACAACAACATGCTCAGTGAATGGTGCAAAATGACCATCTGAAGCCCAAATAAAATAAACACCCTGTAGCGACAAGCTCCATGAGGGTTGTCACTCCAATCTTAAACCCAAAATGCACGTATATCTCCTCACTGGCATTTAATGAAAAGCAAGCAGACTTGAAGGTCTAAACAAAAGACGTTACGAGAAACATGGCCTTTGACTCCAAAAAGATCTTATATAACTTTTATCTTTAGTTTACAAAAACCTATTACACTCTCTTTTCTCCTCAGCAATGTGAGCATGTCACAAAATAAAAAAAAATATTCACATAAATACATATGTTCAGTTCTTAACGTTTGAAGACTCTTCAATCTCATCCTCCCTAGTTTCCTCCACATGTTCAGTTACTCCATCATAATTTTCTTCTTTCTCGTCCTTGGGTTCAAAAAATAGCATGCCAAACTCCCCTATCTCTTGCCATTTGTGGTTGAATAACTTGTGCATCACAAATCTCTCAATAGAAAGTGAAGTTCCAACCTCAATCCAATGGGAGAGAATCTTGACATGCTCCACCTAGGTGATCTTCGTAGATATTCTCTCTTTTAGTTCCTTATTCTCCCTAAGAAAGGCCGCCATTTGATCCTCATGCTACTGGGTCTCCATCTTCTTTTCTTCAACGGAAATTTCAAGCTCTTTTAGGCCATGGTAGCCCTACGCTTGAGCTTCTGGACATGGAAGTCAGCCTTTTCAGCCTGTTCCTTCACCTTGTCCAAGAAGGGCTTGAAAGAGCGAAGCCTCCCAAGCAAAGGCTTGAATTGACCAGTCATATAAAGTATAATCATTTTATCCATGGATGTCAGATACTCCTCAAAGTAGAGAGACCAGAATAACTCCATCAGGGTCGATGGATAATCCCCATTTAAAGGGGTTCCAGGGAACCACTCCGGTTTCCTGTTTATGAGAGCGTAGTGGCCACTCGACTACACCCCAGCTCCTTGATCATGGGAAAAATTCCACTATGATGGGACCTTTTTCTATTTTTCAAATGAGAAGAAAGAGGAGGAAGACCTATGTCCGAGGTAGGAGCTTCTCCTTACCTTCAGGATAACTCTCACACCACTCTGGCAGCAACCCCAGGCTCCCACTCAGATTTTGTTTTGACTGAAATTAGATGGGATGAATGGCTTGCCTCTACCCTCTCCTATAAACCTACGAACAAGGTACCCACAAGAACCGTTGCAGGCATCACGTCAATCGACAAATGGGTCAGTGAAGCTTTAAAATATGGAACACTAGGGGATCAAGAAGCATCCTTCTCTCTCCCTTCTAACAAGCCTAACCAAAAAATGTATAAGCTTTAAGTGCTTATACACATAGTAATGAACATAAGAAAGAAATCTACTCACCCTCAACATCCTTCTCGATCAATACGTGTGGGTCTAACCAACCACTGCCACTGCTTGATGGGAAAAAACCACTCTTCCCGTGGGATTTCTTCAAAGCCGCTCACTCCTCAGCGCCTTCTCCCAAGCCATCTCAATATTATCGGAGGACACCCACAATCCTTTAGTCATTGTATCTGTGTCGTACAGACTAATCATATGCTCGACCACCTTGCGGTCGAGCTACTAGACCGGTGAGAGGCGTTGACCCTCGATCAACACACTATAATCCCAGAGGTTCCCAAGTAAAGTCTTTACCTTCCTTACCTCCTAATCCACTGAAGAAGTACGAATCCCTCAACAGCCAGAGCATGAGCCAACAAAGAATTTCGTCTTCCATTCCTTGATCTTGTTTTCAAGACCTAAAAAGTGGACCTTTGGGCCTGCGACAAACTGGATATAACCCTTTAGTCGATCCTAAACGAAATAAAAAACTGAATAATTCAATCATCCATGGAATCTTCATTCTTCAACATAATAGGATGAAAGCCATGATGGCAACCACCGAGTTTGGGAGAACCTGAGTAGGAATAATCTCGTACATGTTGAAGATCGATCGCAACTCCCTACAAAACGATAGCCAAAGACTCATCTTGAAATGATATTTATAAAAAACCAAATAAGGGACATAGTGGTCCATAGTCCGCTCATGTTTGAAGGCAAATAGAGGGATCAAGAACATAAGGATCTTGAAGCTTCTTCACCTCCGGCGTAGAAAGAATGGAGATCTCCAAAGCCAGAATCAAACTGAATGATTATAGAGATAAATTCCTCGTCATAGAGGTCAAAATAGTGCACGAAAAGAAGAGGGGAGAAAATTAGCGAGTCGCAGAAATAGAAAGAAAATAAAAACTCTTAAACCATCGCTCTCATGCATAAAGACAAGAGAAGACAATATGCTGCTAATCAGACTGATGGGACGGAAACCACACGACGTTTGAGATAAGTTAATCATAAATATAAATAGAAAATTTTATTTTTATTTATTTACAAATGAAAGTACATTACATAGAAATTCAGAAATTGATCAGAAAAAAAAACCCTAACTAAACAGTCATTCGCTGCTCCACCCGATACAAGCCCTTAGTAAACATATTAAAAAGGTCAGTCTGACCATCCCTCGTCAGAGCTGAAAAATTTTCCCAAACAGCCGACAACTCAAAGCAAAGATGTGTCATCTTCTCTCACGCAGCAAACATCTCCCCCCCAAAGAGCAACAAATCTCCCCTCCCATAAAAAAAGTAAAAAAATAATTCTTGAAGAGCAACGACCTATTATCCATGCGATCAAATCTGATCAAGACTTTGACAATCCCTCTTTCAACATCAAGGCGCATGTAAAATATTCCTCCATCCCTACAAGGAGATGCATCAAGGATTCCGAACACGTCTGATGTTCCTCTATCATCTCCTCCTCCCTCACTGTGCTAGGGGTATCCTGGGGGCCCAAACTCTGAACCCCATCGAGAGTTTGCTCCACCTCCTCCATTCCTTGCTCCACAACAACCTGCCTAGCAGTAGCAATGTCCTCCACAACAACCTGCTCAATGACGGCCACACCCCCTTACAATAGCCTAGTCCATAGCAGAGTCAACACCGTTATCTGATGAAAGAGAATCGATCATCAGGATATCTTAGGCTGCATCAAAGAGAAAATACATAACACTCAAGAAAAAAATTTCAAGGTCATGCCCAAAAGCTAATCTCATTTAAACGTGGTGTAAAAGTTAACACCCTCACCAGTTTTTTCTAGCTCCCCACATATGGAAGAAAGGTTATCCTTCGACAATAAGAATGATACCTCTGTCCTGGCCTTCGTCGCCTCCGTGCCAGTCAAAGGGATGACTATCCTCACAGCAAGCTCAATAGGCACCCCTTTTCTCTAGCAGAAACATCCACCACCAACAAATGACCAATGAGACAATCGTCACGCCGGCCCTCGGTTCTCTCCGAAGCTCGTCCATGCAGGGAGCTTGCCGGAGAATTGGAGGACCCGATCTAGCCACAACAATCATCGAGTGTTGGCCTTTGCATTGTTCTCTTCTTGCTCACCTCACTCGCGGAAGATTCATCCATCGGTTTCTGCTTTGTGTCCAGCTTTTGAGTTCTCTCCTGCATACTTCCAAGGGCCTTGTGGAGTACGACTTTGTTAGCAGACAAGTGCTTCTTGCCAGACATATTGACAAGATCCAGTAGAGGGAAAGCGGGCCAAAAACAAAAGAAAAGAGAGAATCGCGCAAATCTTCTGTGACTCCGTGACCTATTTATAGGTGCACAGGAAGTCATTTATTTGAGTATTTATATCACAAATATTTTTGTATTTTTGCATGATAACAAAAGATTCTCTTATTCTTATACGCGACATAGCTTCCAAAAAGCAATGAAATCAGGGAACTAAACATGTATACAAAAAATATGACATAACAAATCTCAAAGCAATTGAACGACCAAGACATATGCCGATAGTTGGGAGATCAGACGACCGACTGACCGAGCAACATCTCCAGCGGCCAAGACATTTGACGACCGGCTGACCGAGCAACATCGATCCTGGGTAGTCTAATGATTGTAGGGGAAAGACAAGTTGTGCACATAATCGTTGCAAATAAGCATCAATCGACGGACCATGCATGGATGTTTGACCGACATAAGAAACAACTGACATATCCAATGCCAGTCAAAATGGCTCATGTAATATTTTTTCTCTTTTCTTCAGATTTTATCAAAATGACCCTGGTAGAAGTTAATGATGAAGGAGCAAATTTATAATTATAACACTCTTATCCCTATACCTATAAATAGTGATCATTCCATAATAAAATGTTACTTACTTTTACCATTCTCTACTATCTTTCTCTTTTTTTTATACACTATATTATTTGGGTGTGTTTCTTGGATTCAATACTAACATTTTCAAATGTAAAGTGTATCTTTATCATTTAAATATTATAATGCAGTTTATATTTTATAATATACATTCTTAAGATATATATTTTATGTTATAAATAGTATTTAAATAAGTAAATAAACTAATAAGTCATTTAGTTTAACTTCCAATTTAATTTTTAAAATTTGAACATTTCCTATGAGCTCAACATTCGGTCAAATTTTATCTGTTAAAAGTAGATTAAGAATGTAAATATAAAAAGAATAAGAGGAGTGCGATTGCAAAATTAAAATTTTATTTTTCTGTTAAAACGAGAGATATATGGGACGCTTTTACAAGTGGGTATGGACCAAAGCTTTCCTTAAGGAGGCTGCTAAAAGGCGCCCTTTATGGAAAGCTAAGCCTGATGAAGGTCCTGCGTTGGAATGGGTTTTGCCTTCTGAACAAAGAAAAGCAGTTTGAATTAGGTTTTATTAAATAATAAAAATATGGGTTTTTTATATATAGAGGACCACAAATTCTTATATTTACACAGCGTGGTTCTGAAACTCAATTTTTACGTACGGAAGTGATTAACCTCCCTTTCGAGTGGTAAAATATTCTATCCGGAGTCCGGACGCAGAGCTGTATTCGGACTCCGCATCGCAGCCGCTCGATCATGTATCGAGTCGTTCCCCTTTTTTTATAACAAAAAAAAAAAAAAAATCGCAGATCTGCAGCTGGGATGCGGAGTCCGGACGCAGCTCTGCATCCAGACTCCGGATGGAATATTTCCTCCTTTCCAATAGGGGTGCAAATGAGCCGAACACGAGCTGAGTCTCGGCTTATTTATATTTCAAGCTCAAAAAGTGTGTTCGTGTCCGGCTAGTTTTCTTAACGAGCCGAACACGAACTGTTCACAAAGAAGAAGTCGTTTTGACAACCCTAATCACGTAACCATAAAATATTAAGGGCTGGGGCAAGATTTAAAAATTATTATTTATTAAAACATCATTTCAATCTAATTTAATAATTTTTTTTATGTACTTAATTAATACATAAATCTTTGTACCGATATAGTGAATTAAACTTTTTAAAAATACTATTCATTATATATATATATATATATATATATATATATATATATATATATATATATATATATATAATTGATGAATAGTATTTCGAGCCAAAACGAATCGAGCACTAACTAATAAATTTTTGTTCGTGTTCTTCTCGTTAACTTAGCGAACGGGCCGAACACGAGTTTCTTAAAAGAGCCGAGCACGAGTCGTGAAACCCTTCTTTCTAGTGCCGTCCTCACGGCCTGTTGCCAAACAACCTCCAGCCTCCATCGTCAAAGAGTAGTGACGAGCAGCCACCCTCTTCCACTCCAGTGGCCATCCCTCTTTTTTCCTTCTTCGTTTTTCTTTTAGCTGCTACTGATATATTTTAGTGATAAACAACATAACCAAATTTAAATACATATCTATTCCCTAAATAGATCGAGGCCATCTTATATCTACAACAGGGAGAACACAAATATTTGCCTTTTGTCTTAGAAAAATTATTGCACAGAAGTTCCGATACAGTTTTGTATTAGAACTTTATGTACAGATAGATCCACCCATATATTAAATTGAGAGTCTGTCTATACATGTGGCAGGCTCTGATTGAAGTTCTGATGCAAAAACTGTTTGAAGACTCGTGATGTAATAATTTCTCTTTGTCTTGAGGCTCTGGGGGTCTTGAATGAGAAAAAAAAATACATACGGGAGACCGTACGCAAAGCTGCGTACGATCTTCAATCACAACCTCACGTCAAAACCCATCCAAATATAATTTATATGAGAATGAGCCTCACTTTTAATTATTAAAAAAAATTAAAAATGAATGTTAGTGATTGGAGATCGTATGCAGGTCTGCGTACGGTCTCTGTATGTAGATTTTTTGTCTAGAACGAGGAAGACGGAGGCAGATTTTTGAGTCTAATTCAAAATTTAGTTTAAGTTAACTTAGGATTAAGTGCTTTTTTAGTGCGCGCGCGCATGTGACTGCTGTTTAAAGTTGAATTTAATTTGTGTTAGCATAAGTTTAAATCCAATTTTAATTTATGTTTTACTTTAAATTTTAATTAAGTTTCGTTTCATTTTAGTTTAGGCTTCATTTATTTTAATTTTAATTTTAATTTAATTTTAGATTTGGTTTGTTTTAAGTTTGATTATGGTTAAACTATGATTTAATTTAAATGTAAGTCTAGTTTAATTTAAGTGTGAGTTTAGTGTAATTTGAGTTCGTTTTATAATTTGAGTTATAATGCTATTTAGTTTTCAGATTAAGTTAAATTTCAAGGTTGATTTAGAATCAGTTTTATTTTTTAGATTTGAGTTTTTTTTACTTTAGGTTATAATTATAAGCTTTTTAAATTGAATTTAAGTTTGAATTAAGTTTAATTTTAAATGTATATTTAAGTTTCTTTTAATTTTAATTTGAGTCAATTTTATCTTAACTTAAACTTAGTTCAAATTTAAATTAAATTTGATTTTAATTTTAATGTTAATTTGAGTCAAGCCCATGCTCATCTTAGCCAACCACAATGCACTTAAGCTGACTCATGGCTAACCCAACAACACTTGAGCCTACCATGTTAAGCGAGGCCTAGCTAAACCAAGCCAGAACCAAGACAGAACCAACCCGACCACTTAGGGGTAGTTGGAGAGGGATCGTCGGTCTGATAGAAAAGTACTCAGGAAAATGTTGTTGAACAAAAATGACTTAACATACATTTTCATGATTTTTCACATAAAATTTTTAATATATTCTCTTTAATGCTTTTTTTTAATATGTTGAATCTTTGTGCAATGCTTAAAATTAATCTATTGTTTTACCATCATAATGTTACAAAAAAATAAGATTGTACTAAAACAATCTAATAAAGTAATCATGTTGATTGAAAATAAATTTCATTGTAATTTTAATTAAGCAATAGCTTGGTTAAATCAATCCTATTCACTACTGTGAATGAGATGAGTTTAAGTGAGTTCAGACTTGACTTTAACCTCAGACTTGGCTCGTGTTCAGCTCGTTCAAAATTAATTATGTTCGAAATTAACACATGTTCAAAATTTTTGCTCGCCAACAATATGTTTGTGTTTTGCTCGATTTATATATTATTGTTCTTGTTCGGTTGAAATTGGATCATTTATACCAAGTAGAAAAATAAATGTAGAGTTTTATATTCGAACTTGCACCATTCATATGCAATGAAAACGTGTAATCACATGATCACACAGGTTGTGGTGATTTAAAATTAAATATAAATATATATAATATATGTTTATAAAAATAATAAACATAATTTCTTTACTTCAAGCTAAAACGGCCTGAACGCGATCGACCTACGAGTTGTTTGTGTTCGGCTCTTTTATAATTCGAGCTTAAAAAAATTGTTCATATTCCGCTAGCTTGATTACCAAATTATTCAAACACGGGCTATCTAACTAGGGGTGTAAACGAGCTGAACACGATCGAGCCAGGTTCAGTTCGTGTTCGGATAATTTATATTTTGAGCTCAAAAAATGTGTTCGTATTCGGCTCATTTGAAGTAAGTATAACATAAAAAATTCATATTCATATATAATATAAAAAATTTATATTCATATATAATATTCTTTTCAAAATAAATTTAAAATATTTAGACTCTTTTCGGCTAAACATCAAAAAATTTGAATCAGCATTTGATTCCTTGATGCTCAAGCAATACATGTTACCAAGTAATGCATTTTTTTCTTAGTTTATAGGTAATTTATTTTAACTTTATACATTTTGGTTAAATAAGAAGTAGACTAAAAGTATTGTTCAGCAGCCTTAAATTTCAGATTATTATCTTATAATTAGACGTAGGGTCTGTTTGGGAAAGCTGCAACTTAATTGCCTCAGACAGTCCCAAGAAGCTGTTGCAGGAAATTTACATTGTTGTTTGTTTTACTTGTTTGAAAATAAATTCATGATAGCTGTTTCTGGACAAGTGACCAAATTATTTGTAAATACATAGAACCTAAACTTTAAAATGGTTAAATCTCAAAATGGTTTGAATCCCAAAAGTCATGTAAATTCAAAATTAGCAAATCTTTAAATGTTGAATCCCAAAATTTTTTTTTGCAATAGATTTCATAAATCTTGTGTGATAATTTCGACTAAATTTAAAATATATTATTCTTGTTAGACTTTAAGAAGAGATCACAATAGAGTATAGTAAATCATATAAATTTGAATTCTCAACACATTAGAAAATAATCAAATCTGATGGATTATTAAATTTGATTTATATTTTATTGAGAAATAAGATAGCTAATAAATATATATTTATTAATAAAATATTATTAAATTAATTATTAAGTAGAAGTTTAACATTTATAAGAAAATAACTAATTAGTTATTAATTAATAATAATTACATATAAATTTATTGAATGAATTTAAAACAAAATTATTTATTAATTAATAATTGAATAATAATTATAATTTTTAAAATTAAAATCAACCGAATAATGTTTTACTTAATTACTAATAATTAATCAATCAAATTAATAAAACTAACTTAAATAAATTAAATTGATACTAGAAAACCTCCCTGCATCACTCCGCTCTCTCCAAGGGGTTAAGCTTGGCTGCGGGTGAGAGGGAGCGTTCCGCGTTCGAGGTAAATCACGGTAAGCCGTGGCGTCACTGCTGCCCCAAACAACAGAAAAGGGCGGCACGGTACCATGCCGCAGTTTCGCTGTCGCCCCCAAACACCGCAAATTTTAAGAAACTAGTAAAATTTGAAAGAAAGTAAAATAAATAATGAAATCCATTTTACATAATTATAAACCGAAATAGTTTTTTTTTTTAAAAAATAAATGCATTTAAAAAACATTTTATGCATAAATATTTTAATTAACTTTTGGCATGTTTTAAAAGAGCTGTCAACTGATTAGAAATTAATTTGAATTTCAAATATAAATTACTTAAGTGGACTCACCGCCTACCCTGTCGACGGCCAAAAGGAAACTGCTGTCTTTGTTTCTTTCAGTCTCTGTCTGAGTTTCTCTTCCGTTCGTGCGAAAAGATGGAGGTGACAAAAATTGTATGCGAGAGAATGGAGGAGGAGGAGGTGAAGTGGGTGAAGCATTACTCTTCGTTGCACCAGATTTTACTCGTCGGCGAAGGAGATTTCTCCTTCTCTCTCTCCCTTGCCAAAGCTTTTGGCTCTGCTATCAACATTGTCGCCACTTCGCACGACAGCTATGGTTTTCCCTCTCTTCACCATTCTTTTTACTAGAACTATATTGAACTATTGGGGTTTTATTCATCTGTCTTCAATGAGCATTTCTTGTTTATCTGTTCCTTGTTTTGGTCGGATTAGTGTTCTTGCTGGTTTTCCTGTTTCCGTTAGCGTTTGTTGAAAGGGTTTCAAGATTCTTTTCCATGTTTCTTTTCTTCTAGACGAAATCACTGGTTGCGTAAAACTTGATTGGATTTCAACTTTTTGTTGGGGAGGGGTTCCGTTATGGTTCTTTCCTTTGCTATTTTTGTTTTCCTTCTGATCATATGAGTTTTGAGCGTTTCTTAGTTTCTGACCTTCTGGATTCATTATTTTCGCATGCGTTGACACCGATTATAAAATTTATGCTGCTTCTTCCGTGCAAAAATTGCAATTTAAACAGCTTATTACCGTGATTAATCTCCTATCAATCATTCATATTTATAAATTTTAAATGGTTTTTCTTTACCGTGCGATGATTGCAACCCGTTGCGTGTCTCAATAATTTGTATTTTGTAGTTTCTCTCTCCATGGATTTTGGTTATTTATTCTGGAAAATACTAATACAAACGCAGTTTTCCAAGTTTGTTTCCGTTGGTGTAGGTCGTTTTTTTATATTTATTTATTGATGAAATCCCACTTTGCTCAGATAATCTGTTGAAAAAGTATGGTAAGGCTAAATCCAATGTGGAGAAACTTAAGAAGATGGGAGCAGCAATTATACATGAGGTTGATGCAACAAGAATGAAACTCCATGTTGGTTTAACAACAAGGAAGTTTGATAGGATAGTCTTTAACTTTCCTCACGCTGGCTTCAAGGGCAAAGAAGATCATCCACAGCTGATCAAGTATGTAGTACTGCATTTCTCTCTTTATGGAAGCATAAGTTTATGAGCACAGCACGACAAAAGTTTTAATTAATTCAATCCTTCTTTAAAATTTATGTTCAACTTTGAGGGAAACCTATTGAATACTTGAATATTAGTGCACCACATTTTATAGTTTACAGTTATTATGTTTGTTGGGTGATCACGATTTATTGTCTAGGGAGATCAAAATAATATTTTTTGTTATTTTTACACTACATGTTTCTAGATGCCCCAAGCATATTTTATCTATTTTACCATCTATACCTTTTTGATGTGATCCCCTGTTGAGAGTTTAAGATGTCCTATTTTCATCGATTAATAACCTATGTCCTGCTGATATTTCCTTGTGAGTGCTTTTGTTTTCATTTTGATGTTTAGAACAGTTTGGTTTGGACTAAAAAAAATTGAGTGAATAGGCAGTGTCTATGACGCGTTAAGGTAGAACGAATTGAAAGTTAAGCAAAAGGTATTAGACCAAAGCTAATACAGGTATAAGTTGTTTAAAAGATTTGACGAAATTCAAGGGAACACTAATAATGTTCTAACTTGATTGGATTTAAAGTTGGATTAAGAAGTTGACTAATTTACCAAGTTTTTGGAATGATAGTGAAGATGTGGATGATAACGTGCAAGCTCATGTAGTTATAAATGTTTCAGCTATTCATTGGTATACATTATGTGCTTCTATAGAAGTTCTTGCTCAAAATTTTCTTATCTTATGCAAAATCTCTGTTCCTGATTGCATATTGATGGGCACCTGTTCGATTAAGACATTTTGTGCTACCAAAAATCTTGGTGAAAAGAAAGAAAAATGGAAAGCGAACATGAAATTTTTGAGTTGCCCGACCCACTCTAATTTTTATTCACAGTCCTTAATGAAGATACAGTTGATTACGACTAACTGAAACAGTTTTGTTCTACTGTTTTAACAACTTGTAACTAATTACAACTGTTGCAACTAGATTCTTTAACAAACTATCTTAACTGCATTATAGTTAACAATAGCCAAAAACTCATTTACCCAACTCTCAAACGTTGATGACTTCCTTCTTGATCTAAGCTTGCAGATTGAATTCTTGATCAGTTAGTTCAAAAAAATTTAACCATTGTTCTTAACTTTCTTAATCTTTACTGCATATTTCTCCGTCTTCTGGTGCCACATCATTCCCCTTGATGACAACAACAATTTTGTCTATAAGGTTAAAATTAGGATAAGATGACTACAAGTTTTCCTTGATGATAAAAGTGAGGTAAGAGATTTTCATAGGACACATGGTGAGATAATGAATGTTGCGCGCAAGATTTTTCCCCAATGAGAAGACTAGACTCATTAGATTCAGGATTTAAATTGGACTCAGATTCAAGACTAGAAGATTCAATACTCGTAGAGTAAGTGGTCTGAACATGGGGTAAAATGATTAGTGAGGATATTAACTGGTGGGTTCGCAAATGTGCAAAAAATTTGAAGATTCTTTCTTTTGAGTTATCTCTACCGTGAATAAACAAAATCAAGCGGCATTATCATAGAATTTCCTTTTTTTTTTGTTTCTCTTTATAAGATTTTGCTAGGATTTTTAAGTTGAATATTCGAAGTTGGGGATATACTATTATGCAAGCCTTCAGTTTGAAAAAAATCCTAATGATCAAAGAAGAAATCTTTATTTTATTCTCTCCTTTGAAGATGAGATAAAAAAAACGAGTTGAAGTTATAAAAAGGTGATAATCATGGTAAAAAGTATTTTCTTAGTAGTGAGATCAAATCCATTTATACCTCTTTTGGCTAGGAGCATAGCCAACAAATACATGATTTGGCTCAAGTTTTAAGTTTTCTTTGATGATGAATTTGAACAAAAGCAATACACCCAAATATTTTTAGAGAGAAAGAAGAGAGCTGATTCTTTGATTTTTTTTTTTGAATAATATCAAAAGGTTTCCTAAAGTTTAAGACTTTATCGGGTGTTCTATTTATGAGAAATGTAGCAGTAAAAATAACTTTTCCTAAAAATATTTAGTCATCTGATTGGTAAATAATAGGGCCTGATCTACCTCCAATAATTGTTTGTTTTTCATTCATCCAACTCATTTTGTTGTGGAGCGTCGACACGAGAGCTTTGTTGAATTATTCATTTTTTACGAAAGAATTGCCTCAAAATATTTTAAAAATAAAATAATAACTGTACCCCTCCCAAAAACTACATGGTATCATAGCTTTTGGAGGTTAGCTCTAGAATTCATTTGTTTTTCTGCTAGGGCTCATTCCAGCTTCCTCAACGTCATTGCCCTCTTCCTGCTTTAGCTTCGTGAGTGTTTGTTGCTTCGTCTACGACATCCGCAACGAATCGAGTCAAATGACGTTTGCGCCTTCTTCATCTGTGACATTTGCAGCGAACCACTTCTTCCTCTGCTTCGGCTTCATCTTTGGTTTCATCTGCAGAATCTGCGACGAACAACCTCAAATGGCTCTGCAACGAACCGCGTCAACCTTGTCTTTGCCTTCTTCATCTGCCACGTCTATTTCGTGACCCCTCGCCATACAGTTTGATGATTAAAGCTCGTTGAGAAGGCAATGACTACATCGCGCTGTATAGGAATTTCACGAGTTTCTTGATAAAAAAAGTGATTGGGATCACGACGTAAATGAGTTCTATGGTACTTATGCAGGATAGTGAACTGATTTTGACGCAAAGGAGTTCTACGTTGTTCTTGATCACAATGTAAAGGAGTTATGTGCATTTCTTGATCCAATTTTTTTTTTTTTGGGTTCAGGATGTCATACAAATAAAAAATGATGGCGAGAGTTTAAAGAACTTCTATCACTTTGACCAGCTCTAGTAAATCTGAAATCACCATGCCTCACTTGATAACTCCTCTAAAGGGAATTTCAGCTAATTATTTATCTTAGAAATTTTCGCCCTATCTCACAGTTATAGAACTTAATGGACACAATCATCTTGAGTGGGCACAATCTATAAAATTGGCAATCTACTCGAGGCAAAATTTAGTATTTAACCAAGAAAAACCCAAAACCTACTGCTAATGATCCGAGTCTGAGAAATGGTAGTTCGAAAATTCTCTAGTAATGGCATGGCTTATAAATTTCATGGAACCACCTTTAAGAAAATCTCATATATCGCCCAAGATATCTAGGAGCCCGTTGATCTTTTTTCAAATTTGGAGAATTTTTTGCAAATTTTTAAGTTGAAAACTCAACTTTAAAAATCCAAACAAAATGTTGATGATGTTACTACCTATTACAATGAGTTGGTAACTTTATGTCATGAGATTGATCAATCTTATGATGAATTCA
Organism: Papilionanthe hookeriana x Papilionanthe teres; assembly: GCA_022702705.1. Lineage (NCBI taxonomy): Eukaryota > Viridiplantae > Streptophyta > Magnoliopsida > Asparagales > Orchidaceae > Papilionanthe > Papilionanthe hookeriana x Papilionanthe teres. The sequence continues at coordinate 60,731,850 of CM040423.1, read as the reverse complement.
AATAACAATGCTCGCCACAAGAAAAAAAGAGGAAAACGATCGAGTCTGCTTGTTCTCAACTGACCTTAATCTTAGGTTATATGAAGTTTGATGTTGAATCCTTGATAGAAAACCTCTACTCTCAATTCTAGAAGTCTTTTATGAAATTAGACATCAAGAGTTCAAAATAAAATTATGTTGAACAACACTGAATTTTCTGATAACATTGAACAAGAGAACGCGGTTCTTGTGTCAAAGGAGGTTGATACTTACAAAGAAGAAGGACGAAAAAAATCATGGTTTGAGTATTGCAATAATTCGTGACACACAAATGATACATGTTGGAAGCTCTATGAAAACCTACAAATTGGAAATCAAAATTCAAGTGTGAAGGTAGCGCTTATCTAGCCACTGTTGAAAGAACTCAGGAGCCGTCTGCGAACTTGAATGCAATCCCTTTCACCAAGGAGCAATTAAAGCACTTGCAAAAATTATTTCAATTTCCACAATCATCCGACTTTGTCTTGCTCTTTAGTGCAAAAAGGCAACTCTCTGTTCTCTGCTTTGTTAGGTGTTATTTTCATTTTTCCCATTCTTAGATAATTGACTAGCTATTTGATACCATGTAGTTTTTTGGAGGGGGAAAAATGATTATTCCGCTTCAATTTCATAGAAGAACAATTACATGTTATATAGAGTTGGATGGTTCGCATAGTGGAAAAGCAATAATATCAGTCATATCTCTCATAATAAAAGAAATGAAACAAGAATTATGACATACTAATGTTAGAAGATACTAAAAATAGGAAATATTTATACTAGGAGATACTGAATATCCAACATTTAGAGAATATTTTCTTTAAACAATTCCCATTCACTCAATTTATTAATATGCATCCCTTGATACTAGCTTAAAGCTGGTTCATTCATGTACGTCGATGCAATTGTAAGGCTTTATTTCTTTGTCAAATTATAGCACTTATAGAATTGATTAGCTTTAAACAACCAATTTTTTGTATTAGCTTCATTAAAACGGGACATCTATTTTAACTGTCACATGTTTATTAGTGCTGAGGCAATTCTTGAATTTAATTCAACTTATTTTTCAAAAGCGAATGCAACATCATTCCCCACCAGAAGTTTCATCAGATCTGAAACTCGTTTCAGCTTTTATATTCTCATAGATTGAGGAATTCCTTCATGAAACTTCATTGTAAAACAACGCCAAAGTTGACTATTGCTTTTCTGATTTGCACAAACGTGCCAAACATTCATCCAAAGACCTCGTCATTGTCTGGGTTGCATCAACCATTTTGTGAATTTTGTATGGTGATAGCGACTAGGATAAAGTTCCACTTAAACGAAAGCACCAATGATGGATACCACTTCGAACTGCCAAAATTTTGTAAGTTGGAAATAAGAAAGATGGAAAGAGAACAGGATAACGATGAACACGGAATTTTACTTTTGAGATGCATTGCCACATCTAATATTTCTTTATAGCTTTGATGAGTATCTTATCGATTACAACTAACTGAGATAATGTTTTTTAGCTTTTTGACAACTAGTAACTAATTGCAGTTATTAGAGTTGGATTCTTTATTAAACTACTTATCTTAGCTACATACAATAGTTGTATCAAACTACTTATCTCAACTATATTCAATCAAAGATAGTTGTAAAACAATAAGCTGAAATCTCAATAAACCCAACCATCAAACTCTCTGATGACATGCTGTTCTGCGGCTGGTATTTCTGATCAATCATTTTGAAACACTGTGGAGATTTATTTTTTTTATCGTATTCTTCTTCATGCCTTGTGGTGTCATCTCTTAGAGGATCTTTTATGAGTTTGATTTTTTCTCTTTTCTTTGATGTGCACAACATAGTGAAAACATAACCTAGGTTTCATTTGTAAGTTTTTTTATATAATTTGAACAATCTTGTTCAAGGATTAGAATGATTTTTATAAATGGATATGTCCCATAAACAAATTTGGAACATAAACAGTATCACTTAGAAGGGAACGAGTTGGCCTGAGTGGGCATTTAGGCCCTTCTTAGATTTTTTTTTTGGGGTCAGGTTTCAACAAAAAAAAAAGAAAAAAAAAAAATATATATATATATATATATATATCCGAGGTTTCAATGCATTCAATAAACGCCTATTAAATTTGTTCACCCCGGTTTCAGTGTATTTACAGATCTAATTCTAATATTACATTTATAATAGTTTGTTGTCATAAATTTATGAGTTAAAGATGTAATCACTCTTAAAAAATTATTAAAGATGGTATTTTTGATGAGTTGGTAAATATTTATGTGTTATGCATTCAAGTATACAAAATGTGACGTCTATATGTCAAAAGTATAATTTAAATGCAAAGAAATATATACGAACCCAAGTTCTATGCAATCACGTATCTAGCACTTAAATTATACTTTAGACATCTAAACCATCCAAATCATTCTTATCACATCAAAACTATTTCTATTTTAAAAGTGAGAAACATAGATAAGGTGGCAATAATGTAATAATTGAAGTTCATGTGCTAGATATGTGAATGCATAATAGTTAGGTGGTATGTCTATAAATATTTCTATGAAAATTTAAATGCTAAATATCAAAATACATAAAAATTGTGTGGCATGTATGTAATGTTTTAAATTTTGTCAAGCAGCGTAACTATTTTTAAAACTGTGCAGCTTACTTAATATTTAATATTTTTAATTTTTTTTCTAGCTTATTAAAGTTGCCTTTGTCATTTCAGACCTAATATTTTTTTGATACTGCCAATTTTTATTGTTTTTTTAACTCTTCAACTTTAAATAAACCCAGTTTTTGTATTTTACATGTCTTGTCCTTAATTTTTTTTATTGGTTTTGTCAACTTCCTCATGCTTGCATAGTTAATACCGTACTTTTCAAACCCTTGCTTTGATCTTCCTTTAAATCTCTTAAGACCTTTAAAGTAAGACTTGAAATATTTATGAGCGCATTCATTGTTTTTTTCACTTTAATTATCATTTCTTGTAAATGCGGCTCAAAATCCCTTCGAAATCTCTGCGAAACGGCGCTGGCAGTCAGTTCACTTGAAGCGACCCCATATCCATCTCATCATCGGACTGTGTGATCGTATTTGTGTCTATATATACGCCATCCCATACCCGTCCCGTCGGGCTGTCTATAATATTAACAAGTGAACGAATAAATACATAATAATGGTCATATTTTGTATGATGTTAAAGAGTTACTTAAATCTAACTATTTGGTGTTGGATTTGTATATGTAATCTGTATTTAAATGCTCAAATATAAATAAAATAAAATCGGGGTAATTCTAGATAACCCACCGAAACATTGATAATCTTACACTCTCCGCTCGCAGAAGCAATCGCGGGCAAACCCATTCTGCAGCTCTCTCTCCCAGCATCACGATCCAGCCCTCTCTCATTCGCCCCCAAGTCTTTTCGTTATTTACCTGCTTGACCAAGATGGCCTATGAAGCTTGCAGGCGCACTCTCACCTAGCTGCATCACCTCTCTCCTTACCTTTCCCGTAAATCTGCAACCGCAAGCTCTCTACCCTTACCTCATACTGTAACTTCCATCTATGCAGCCTGGCCCATTCCGTACCCTCACATTGCAAGCCTTCTCAGGCTCCCAGGCCAGTCTTCGATTTCCTCCAGTTTTCATCTCTTAACCTTGCGCGACAACCAGAGTTGCTGCCCCATCTGAGTTCTCCAACGAACTCCTGTCTCCTGCTATCACGCTCCCATAACCCGGAGCACATCTGACCTCAGGGGCTCAACCAAGAAACTTCTTCTACCGAACACCTATTTAATTACTGAATAAATACTTATCTATCCGAACCCCAGATCTACCATGCCAATAACCTGCTTCCCTTCGTCTAAATTTGATAGAAGCTATAATTCCTAACCCTCGTTCGAGCACAATGCAGTTGTCGTCCTGTTTGATCCCCATATTATTTTCTTCTCTTTCTTCCTCGTTGCCTCCCTGCTACCAGAAGCCGCAATTAAAACTATTGACATTGGAAATGCTAGAGTTGAAATTCTGTAGGATTTGATGCCTTTGTTTTTGCTACTTAGCAGATTTAACTTAAATGTTGATTGAATCATGTTCATCCTGCTACCAAAGAACCATCTCCAAAAGAGAATCACCATTTGAAATTCCATTTCAGCCGCACCTCAGCTGAAAGTTTTTGCCATCTTTCTCAAGCCTCTGGCGTCCTCTTCAGCGGCCTTAACCACCAAAACACTTTTTTACTCGCCAAAACATGGAGAGGAATTCCTTCACCACCCACTTTCTCCCTTCCGCTTGTAGCAAGCCAAAACCCAAACCACCTTGACGGAAAATCTGAACAGCTCATCTCCACTTAACCTATTGTCTTCTGTCTTTAAAGAAGAAAAAGAAAAAAGAGAAAAAAACAAAAGAATAATGTGTGCTTGTCCTTCACATTTGTGCCGAAATTTTCGTGTAAATTTGCAACAAAAAATCCTTGAAATCCTGATTGCGACACGTTTGGGACAACAAGTGAACTATTTACATGTTTTTTTAGGATTATGGGATGAAACTCATATGCAGCGTTTGTGAGGCTGCAAGTATGAACTGTACACATTCCCGTAACACATGTATATTATATAAGCACTTTGGGTTTGTTTGGGGCACTTGCAGTTTATTCAGATAAACAACTTATTCTGATAATCTGTTGATCAACATCTTATCCCACGAAATTACTGTCTATTTATTAGTACGATTGAAAAATAACTATTTTAATAAATAACCATTTTGCATCTCGATTTAGATTACTGTCTGAATTGCTTCGATTTTAGCGTTTAAAAATAAATTTATCTAGCTTTTCCGGATAAAAGATTGTTCTGGCACTGTGTAGCGTTGTTATTTGCACCATAATCGAGTTTAGGTGTTAGATATGAGAATATAAGAAAATTAAGTGGCATGTATGAAAGTCTTCCTAACGGTGTGTTAAGTGAATATGCTACTCATTGCTTATAGGTTAAATTGCTAATTACCGAAATGACGTGAATTATTTCATATAAGCATGACAATAAAGTTTCAACATTTTGCCACCTGTGCATTAAATGGTCTGCAAAGAACAAACAACAACAAAACGATCAAGAAACCAATTGGAAAAGTCTCCTTGGGTAATAAAAAACAAGAAGAAACCTTCATTAAAAGCTTAAGCCATCAAAAGTGTTCGTGTATTGCACTAATTCCCTTTCAATTAGATTAAAACCCAAATTCAATTTCTCTACTAATTGCCTTAAAAGCAAACCCTTATATGACTCCAGTCCTTCAAACCAAACAAGTTTCCAGTCTCTAAAACTCCAGCTACATCATAAAGCAACTTACTTTCCCTCCCTGTATCAAGAAGTTGGAAAGAATAACCCTTGGGCCTTACCAATTGTCACTAATATATGTTAATCACACATAACTAAAATGCAAAATAAAAGAAGAAGCCTGTACATTAACTGCATGGAGGTCAAAGAGGCGTTGTCATCACTAAATCAGCATTCAAGAGCTCATAGAGAGAAGGACAACTTAGGTGAAGATACAACAACAACTACTCCTACAAGCCTTCAATTAATCATTTAAGTTGAATGAAAAACGAACCTTCCGGGCTCAAGTTAAAGATTAAAGTTGGTTCGTTGGTACCTACCGTTGAGACAATAATTCTTTTAGGTGATACTTGAAATGGGGATCCCATCATGATCTGGATAGCTTCCACTACAACGGTAAAAAATTGTTTAATGGCTCTCCCATTCCTTGGTTACAATGAAATAACATGAGTTAAGCCAGCAGAAACCTTTCAGAAAGAGAGAGAACTTACGAGTTTGGTCGTTTCAGGTATATCCTATCGTCCTTCTCAGTGGTCTCCATTGGTCGTGTAACATGAATATGAGGAAGTGGCGACGACATTTGAGGAAATATGGCGTACTATCGCATAGAAGAAGGATCGCCGGACATCGGTCCCAACGATCTCGTCCTCCTCCAGGTCAAGCTGATTAGCTAGGGTTCTGTTGTCCTTTAAGAAGAGGGTGGAGGGGTGGAGCACAAAGAGGATGGAATGGACGAGAAGGTTTCGAGTGCTGACAACGGAGGGTTTGGATTCAATCAAGCTGGGCATGAGACGGAGAGAGAAGGGAACTGAAGGAATAATCTTCGAACGCAAAATAAAAAACGTGGGCCATGTGGTCAATCCGCAACTCGTGTTTTTTAAGAAATCAAATAAGCTGTTTTCAAAACGCAGTTCGAACGTGTTTATCAAACAGAATGACGGCGTTTGACCGCACTTATAATCTGCCCCAAACTGACTCTTATAAGCATTTTTCATAATACCGTGGGCAAGTCCATCTCTCACAAGATAGCCTAAATGCAGGGGTATGCCAAGAGATTGCTAAAATTTGAATTAATTGATTTCACAGAGAATAAAATAAAGCAACTATTAAATACTTAGGTACTATGTGCCAAGCGTCATGAGAATTAGTTAAAAATGCAATAATTTGAATCAAATTAGTATCACAAGGCACATGCCTATCATAGGAAGTATCAGGAAGAAAAAATAGAGTTGATTTTCAAAGAATTAAAATTCATGTGCTTCCCCCTAACAAGAACTTCATAATCCTTCTGCTCTCTAGTATTGGCATAAAATTATCTAATCATAGGAATCACCATCTTGTCTCATAACAAAATCTCTCTTATTTCTCACTAAAAATCAAACTTTCTGCCCTACCTCTTGAGTTCAAGTAATTCTCTTTCAGGAATGAATTTTTTTCAAGTGAAAAGGTCGTTGGATCGTATTGTTGCATCACTACCACACAAGGCCAAAAACCGAGCCCCTAGAAAGTTGAGAACATCCAAACAGTAAAACAAAGACAAAGCCCTATATGAAGAGTGCAAAAGGGCAGCCATAGAGGCACTTAAAACAAAGAAACAAAGCTCCCAAATGATGCAAAATGGAGCAGCCGTAAGAACATTAAACAATAAAAACCAAGCTCTATATGAAGAGTGCCAAGGGCAACCATAGAGGACTTTAAAACAGAGAAACAAAGCCCCCCCAAATGATGCAGAAGGGAGCAACCATAATACCATTAAAACAAAGAAAATTGAGCCATATTTAAGCATGCATAGGGGCGGCCATAGAGGCAGCAAAACCGAGCCGGTTAAGACCAAACCAAGCATCATGCAACCATAAGCAAATGTGTCAAATTCCCTCATCTTGCACATCTTTTAAACAACATAAACTTTTTGATATATGCAATAGCAAGAAAATTAAATAAGTAGAAGGTGAGTTGAGGTGAAAAGGCAACAAGCAATCTGAGTATGAAACATATCCCAAGACCTCCCCTTTGAAGTAGCAAACCTAACACCTCTCCTCTTTTCTTTTCCCTCCTTCCTCTCTTCTTTTCTTTCCCTACGAGTTTGGTCGTTTCAGGTATATCCTATCGTCCTTCTCAGTGGTCTTCACTGGTCGTGTAACATGAATATGAGGAAGTGGCGACGACATTTGAGGAAATATGGCGTACTACCGCATAGAAGAAGGATCGCTGGACATCGGTCCCAACGATCTCGTCCTCCTCCAGGTCAAGCTGATTAGCTAGGGTTCTGTTGTCCTTTAACAAGAGAGGGTGGAGGGGTGGAGCACAAAGAGGATGGAATGGATGAGAAGGTTTCGAGTGCGAACAACGGAGGGTTTGGATTCGATCGAGCTGGGCATGAGACGGAGAGAAGGGAACTGAAGGAATAATCTTCGAACGCAAAATAAAAAACGTGGGCCACGTGGTCGATCCCGCAACTCGTGTTTTCTAAGAAATGAAATAAGATGTTTTCAAAACACAGTTCGAACGTGTTTATCAAACAGAACGACGACGTTTGAAAACGCCGCCACACTTATAAGCTGCCCCAAACTGACTCTTATACGCATTTTTCATAATGTCGTGGGCAAGTCCATCTCTCACAAGATAGCCTAAATGCAGGGGTATGCCAAATTAGGGCAACGGCGCACCCTCCCGCTGGAGAAGGAAGAAGACAGGAGCAGGACGAGCCAGAGGTTGCGGGGAGGAGTGAAATAGGTTAAGGGTTCAAGGAAAAAAAAACTAAATTATTAATTTTACTTTATTAAAAAGCGTTGAGTCCGGGGCGACTTGTTCGTGCGCGGAATCCTGACAAAATGTATGTCTTCCCCTAGCAAATTTGACGTTCCGGACGCATCGGTGCAGTCAATTTCGTGATCCGGAGTCGTTTAGGCAACTTTGTCGACGGTCGGGCCGAAAGTGCGTCAAATTTGATTATGTCTGAAATTTTGACTTGATGTCGATTGTCCTGACATCCTGACTTCAGCTTCGATCTGTTATGGAATATTCGATGGCGTCGAGGCTGCAGCTCGACGAATGTGCCTGTGGTGATGCAAAAATGTGCACGAGGCTGCCCTAAGGTCCCGTGGTTCTATGGGGACTTCCTTTGAGTTCCTTACGTCAACTACAACCTTCTATGTGCTAGAGGTAGAGAATCTCGTGTGGGACTCCAAAAGAGTAACGAAGCGGCTTCAAAATTTCTAACACGAGGTGGGTCTCATATTAAGGTTCTAGGATAGTCAAAGGGAAGACCCTTGGGCTAGAATCCTAAATGCTAAGGAAGAACTAGACCTCGCCAAAAGAGAGGTCAACGAAGGGATAAAACTCGCGCGAAAAAATTCAACTGCGCTTTTAGGGATGGGTCCAAGGGGCACAGGGGTAAAAGTCGTGGCCACGAAGCTGGGCCGCGCATATCCCCCCGCTGTCCGCTTTCAAAGAATAACGTGAATTTCGCGGCGCTATGTCACGCTACACTAAAAAAGCCGAATCAAACAGGCCCTGAATCAAAGGGATACTAAAGTTGTGTCTTCTAAACTACCGATAAAAACCATTTTGATCCATAACCTACAGATGTGTTTGAAATAAACAATTGATATTTTTTCATTAACAATTTTTTTAACTATTTACTGTGAAACGAATCTTGCTCCCTCAAATGTTCATATAAAAATGAGAACAAGATACTCCATAACAAATGCTCGTAAGCATTTCTTTTCAGCATGCATCTAAGAAAAATCGTTTTCCACTGACATTAAGAACTGTATTCCAGAAAGAATCTGCATAAATCAACTTCTATTAAGGGTTTGTATGAATAATATTTCTTGCAGATTAAATAGAAATGGGTAAACACTTAAGAAGGATCGCAAGTAAACTAGATTGAACTTTGGGCTCATAATACGAATCATCATGTTTCATGTAGGATTTAGAAAATAAGATTGGAGATCATTGTTTTCTAAAGTAGATCAGAAGGCATATAATATTAATTTTTAAACAAATATCAGTTTTAACATAAGCACTACTAATCATAATCATGTTTTCCCATTTCTGTATCAAAAAAGTCAAACACTATGGTCGTGCCTTTAATTGTTGATCCCACTAGTAAATTTTTGATCGATCCTGAAAAAACAGTTAGTGAACATCAACTACTCAACTAATAAAAAACTTACATGCATTCCAAAAGAACCAAATCAGAGGCTTAAAAATCAGTCCAATGTTCAAATACTCGCCAAATCTCAACTAAAACAATCATAGGAATCAAACAAACGAACCAAATGGCTAACAATAATTGGAGAAGAAACAAATAAAAATAACAAGCCACACTCTAAGGAAAAAAAATTTCATCAAATCACATCCATATTGAATTGTTAACAATACCAATCTAATCAAAGAACATGCATAACACTGCATCAAATGAAAATAATCCAAAATACTAGCAATGATCAATACCATTATGGATGCCACCATCTTTGAACGAGCGGACCAGGGTGGCACTGCGCCTCCTCAAGAAATGTTTCAGCCCCTCCTCTCATTCTCCAGCACCTGCACAAGCGCTACCCCTTTAGCGGTCTTTCGGCTACCCCTTTAGCGGTCTTTCGGCTGCTGGTTCGACAACGATCCTGCTCGTCCCCATCTTGTTAAAGTGTCGAGCTTCGATCTGATGCAACAGAGCAAAGCTCTAGAATTCTTTGTGCTTGAGCGAGAGCAACAGAGAAAAAAAATGAGGGAGAGATATTAAATATGCGGAGAGGGCAGAAGACTCGAGGGGAGGAGGATATCGCGAGAGGGCACTTCAGTAAAAATTATGCCAATAAACGCTAAATTTGTTCATATTGTTCTCCATTACTATCACCTATCGTCTTGTGTACACCATGAATATTTGCTAACTCGTGCACTATCAGAAATATCATAGATAATTAATGCATCTAACAAATTTAACATCTCATTTTTTAACTCTCTCTTTCATCACAACATTTAGCCTCTTTTGGGGTTGACCTAGGGTTCATGATCTTCCTCCATTAATGTACTATGCATGCTTAAGGAAATGCTAATTCCCTTAATATCTTTATACTCTACCTAAAGACTTTTCTAAAATTCATCAAAACTCATCAATTTCACCACTTGCAATTCACTCAAATTAATTGCATTAATAATAGGTGAAACTAAAGATCCTCCGAAATGTGGATACTTTAAGTAGGGTTGTTAATGATCCAACTTAGAGCCGAGTCGAGATCGGCTCAAAATTGGCTCGAGAAAAATTCGATCCAAAATTTTGAGTCGTAGCTTGGCTTGTTTTTTTCGATCCGAATCAAAATCTGAATCAATTTTCGAGCAATTATCAATCTTCAAGCTAAATTTACTAAATTCATAGCGCTAACATCACTAGTATTATTAATGATATGATGTCGAACTGTGCCGAAGTCGGCTCAAAATTAGATCGAAAAAAATTTAATCTAAAATTTTGGCTCGTTGCTCGACTCGTTTATTTTGATCCAATCTCTATTCGAGCCATAATTCGAATTAATTTTCGAGCAATTAACTATCTTCGAACTAAATTCACGTCCCTAGCTTTAAGTGCTTAGTGAGAATCTTAAGTTCTAGTGAGCTTCAATTACCCAAGGAACTAAAGGTTTGATATTAGCTGTGGTGTCCAGGATCTAAAATTTATTTCTAACTAAGCTTAGGGATTACCTCTAATAGTGCATTCTTAGAGTTTTCACTATTATCCTCAATTAAATCATACTTTATTAGGTCTAACTCCATTCTCTAATCTAAATTGGCTTCTAATCTATTCATCCACTACATCTAACCTACAACTTTTATCATCAATAAGGATTTTTGGTTTGTGTGTTTGAAAAACAACTGATTTGCAGTTTTTTGTGAATAAATGACCATTCTGACATGCACTGTGTTGTTTTTTTCCACCAGAACTGTAACGACTACACATTTGACAGTTGAGAATAAAAAAAATATTTTATAACAATACAAAATTATGTAAACCTCACTCAAAGTGAGTATCAAGATACCTAATTAAAAGATAGACATTGAAATTACAATTAATAAAAATTATAATATTCATTTAAAAATGTAAAAGAAGCATGTCATGAGCACCGTTGTTCAATTGGTGCTCGACCGACCTCGAGCAACCTTTTCCGATTGGGAAACAATCGAAACACATGCGCTTAAATATAAATGCAGGTAAAAGCTTTGATCAAATGTTGTTACAATTTTGAATCAAATGCTCAATCCAACCAAAATGAAATAGATCAGAAGCACATCATATGCCAAATTAATAACCAAAAAAGCAACAAAATAATCAAATCATCAAAATCAAACAAACGTATCCGTGTAAAAGTATAGAGCTATGAGCCGCTCTATGATATCTAAAAATGTTTCTAGTCACAGTGCAAGCTCTTCCATGAAATTAGACTGATGAGAGAAAATAGAGAGAACTTAAAAGACCTCCAGCTCACTAATCAAGGCTCCGCAGGTCGTCTGCATGTTGAGGTTGGTGAGGCTAACCTTGCGGCCTCGGCAGTTACATATATTTACATGTCTGACACCAAAACTTCAATTTTTATATGAACCGAACCTTGGATTTTCACTCTTTGTGAGTGCAGACCTTTCCTCGAACATCATTCCACCCGTGTCAAGCTTATATTAACCAAGTTAAAAATTTAATTATGATGGAAAACATCTTGTCATTGGCAAAAGCCATCAAAGCACAACATACTAACTCACACCTAATTCCCATTCAACATAATAAAACAATCAAGTAGTACATTAATCAAGCGCTTGAATAGAATTTGTGATAAACAATAACATTAAAGATAAAGCAGAGAAATTGTGTTTGCCTGGAAAACTAATTTCTACTCTGCCATGAAAAGCTATGGTTGCTTTATCACAAGAGATTCCTAGGGGCATATGTCCACCCATATTGTATGCTATGGTTGCTTTGCCACAAGAGATTCTTAAGAGACATAGTAAACATGAAAAGCTAAAATTTCCTAGCTCTCGCTTATCTCCACATCAATAACCATTCATTAATGCTTCTGCCTCTCATTTCGGTTAAGCTTTTTTAACATCAACATTAAGTTTTCATTCAATATTAAGTTAAAAGTCCAAAATCAAACATTAGGTTTAAATTATAAAAACAAATTATAATCTCTTACAAAACCAAAATAGATAGCATCAATTAGGGCCCGTTTATGCTTTAGTTGTGCAGCATTTTCCCTTTCAATCCTACAGAAGTGAAGGCTGAAAAATTAAGCAAAAAAAAAAAAAAAAAAAAAAAACGTAGAAAGGAACAGAGGAGAGTAGATGAGCGGCTGGAACGAGTTTACCAAATTCCTCTTCCATAGCAACAAAAAAAAATAAAGAAGAACCCTAATAATCCATAGATCATCCCTTAGGAGAGTGGATATTGCTCCCCTTCAAGGACATCTTATAGATCAACAACTAGAACTTAACCATAAAAATACAGAAGTAAAAATAGAATACAGTAAGGTTAAGAGTGCCGAAGATGCAGGGAGCGGCTCTGCGAGCTTCCTAATCTTCCAATTTGATGGAGATCGCAAGGAGCCGCTCGGTGCTCCACTTTCTATACCGCGATTCAGTAGCTGAACCCCTTTAATGTTCTTCCTCTCCATTGTCGGAGCCCCTCACTCTGCTCTGTTCTCGCGAGCGTGAAACCCTCCCTCCTCCCAAGCCCGATCTTCCCCTTCTCTTGCCCTTCACATATGTTGTTCGAGTCTTCTTTCTGTAAAAAGACCACACAATCTATGTTTCTTCCGTCATAGGAATCACGAGCGATCAAAACCACGTTGCGACTTCCCTTTTGTTTCACACGTAAAAATCTGGCATATCCTCGTCTTCTTCCACATTTGCAAACAGAAACCGCAATTGCTTCTCTTTATTCCATCTTCCTTCACGCGGATATAACTGGAATGGCTTACCTGTTGCAAGAACTTGTTGCTGCCTTCTACTTGGAATCATATGCAACGATGGCTTACCTGCTGAAAGAACTTGCTGCAGCCCTCGCCGACGCCGAACTCCCCGCAAATCCCACGATCCTTCTTCCTCTTTGCTCTACTTCGCACAACTCACTTTGCCTTGCAAGGCCCGAACTGTGACTTTAGTCCTGAATCGCGAACAAAGGAAGAAGGAAGAAGCAATGCCGAATCTGGGAGCAGGCAGCAGAGTAATTTGGGACTAAACGCGACCAAGGAAACACGGCCCGCGAGGATGATCGCGCGGGCAACATTATTCGTAAAATAGAAACAACGATTTCCAAAACACGGTTCAAAGGTGCAAAACAAACACAAGGGCGAATGCCGCCTGCTGTTTTTAGCTGCCCCAAACCGGCCCAAAGTCTTCCCAAAAAAATTATTTTTTATGGTGCGTAGAAAGGTGAAATTATTAGGATTCTCAAGTTTTTGTGGAATTATCTTTTTTAGGATCGCACTACACTATTAAGATCACAATCTCATAGTCACTTAGTTTACGTTTATGTTTATCATAAATTTAATGTAACTAGACATTTGTTCTAAAGTTTTTGCTAGTGGGATATTTATAGTTAGTTTTTTTGAACATTTAAATCTGGAGAACTGTTGGTTTTTTGTTTCCGTAGTCTCTGGGAAGATAATAGCAGTGGTTTCTCAAGTTCTTCTTAGGAAGTCATGAAATTTTTCTCAATTCTTGCGAAGAATTTTAAGTTATTCTCTCAGGCTCAAGGTCAAACTCCTCTCCTCTATACTTCTATTCTAGGCTTCTCAAGCTTTGTTCCACTCCTTAGCTTAATGGCTTTACGCTATGGCTTCCCTTTTTTTGGGGATTCATTTCAGTGTTACTAGGAAGTATCCCTTAGAGTGTACTATTCAAAAAAATTGTTATATGCTCTAATTGATTATCGATGTTTCTTATGATTATAACTTGCCTTTTTAATTCATTCTACATTTGTAAGACTCTTCCAAACATAATTTCTTCAATTGTGAATTTGAATCAAGTCCAGACAGGTAAGTTAGTCTCGTGTTGTTATTTCTGTGATTGCTTTCTTTTTAATTTTAATTTTTAATCGTTTTATTTTATATTTGTTTTTCATCTCTGACCGTCCAATTGCTTAAGGTATTTTTTTGTTATTGTCCTAAAACTGATTTTCTATGTTTGATTGTTATTCCAATTAAAATTCAGGTGATTTCTCCATTGTGGTTAAAGGTATTGGAATAAATGTTGTTTATTTCATTCAGGGACTCTGCAGCACTAGGATCTACTAACTGATCATGGGCATTTTCTTTGATTGCTAGTGATCCTAGTATAGAATTTAAGCCTAAATTGTTTAGCTTTTTCGATATAGCGGCTACTTGTGAAGTCAAAATTTCTGACATATAATTTTCATGAATAATGACTATTCTTTAAGGATTGACTCCCTCATAAGGCCATTAAAAATTATTGATAATTATGTTTTCTATAAGTGCATAGGTTTTCTAAAAAGTTTTAGACATCAAAGGCATCCCAGCTACAACCTTTGTAATAGACCTTAAAGATCCACTAGCACATTATAAAGTGCATAATTAGACAATCAATAAGGGTGTCGTGAGGGCATCTTCAAATCAACTTCTTAAATGTCTCCTTGAATTCATAGATTGACCCACTCTCTAATTGGGTGAAAGAAGCTATGTCATTCTTAAGCTTGGTCGTTTAGAGGGTGAGAAGTACTTTGATATGAATTTTTGGGCTAGGTCATCTAAGTGGTGATAGACTGGCTCGAAAGAATTCAACCACATTTTTGCCTAACTCTAAGTGAAAACAAAAATAACCTAAGTTTAATAGCGTCGTTAGAGATATTGTTATACCTAAAGGTTACACATAATTTTAAAAGTTGCTTAAGTACATATTGGGGTTTGTTGGTGGGTGATCCATCAAACTGGTTATTCTGGACCATTTAAATTATGACAGACTTCAGTTCAAAGGCATTTGATTATACGACAAGGTTATTGATACTTTTGGGAATCTCTTCTACCGAAGCTTTAGCATGGTCCGCTTTAGCATGGTCCCTAAGCATTTTAAGGTGAATATTTTTCCCGAGGGTTCACCATTTCTGAATTTTTTAATTTTGTAACTATTTTTTCAATTTCAGGATAATACTAGTCGGTAGGTTCAATGTTATGTATACAATTTAGAACTAACTAGTAATCCTAAACTAAAAAATACTAAAAAAACATAACAAAATTTACTAAAAACTTAAGTATTCTTGTAGTAAACAAAATATAAAATCACAAAGCATAATTTTTTTAAAATTTTATAATGCATTAAATAACAAAATAGAAAATTTAAAAATAATATAAAAAAACTACAGATTTTATAACTAAACTTTAAAAGTTTAACTAAAACTCTTCCAAATGTCAAATTTTATTTCGGTCACCGACAATTGCGCTAAAAATTTGATCATCGCTGCGGTGAACACATTTCAACTATTCACCTATACATGTCGATCAATTAGTATATTAATTTTTTAGTTATTTTATCGATACCACCAAGAATTTGTTAATTTCCAAAAAGGGTGAAAGTTCTAAGTTACTAATCCTAGGTCTAATTTGAGTGTCAAATGTTTGTGAATTTTTAAAAGTTTCTAATCATAGTTTTGCAACAATAAAACCTTAAGAATGGATTAGGGTTTTCTGTCAAGTGAGAGAACCTCCTTGAATTGAGCATAAAAAACTTAGGTTATCCAAGTGAGTCGAATGTTTGTGAATTTTATAAAGTTTCTAATCATAATTTTGCAAATGTAAAATCTTAAAGGATGTGAGTAAGGTTATCTATGAAGTGAGAGACTTCTCTTGAATTAAATATAAGGAACCTAGAGTTATCAAGTGATTCAAATATCATTGATAATCGAGGCAACGAGGGCAGATCTATTCCTTACCCTCTTTTAATGTCATAAAAAGGCGTGGGATTTTACATCACAATTTAATCTCCTAATCCATGTAAAAATCTCCATTATTTTATGTTTCCCTATTGCAAAGTCTTAGTAGCAATATTTATAATTTTTTTTAGAAAAGTGTATTAAATTAGTTATTCCAGTAGCCTTCTTTAGTCATCATTAGATCACATCATATTTTAATATTTATAGTTGTTAGGAAAAAAAAGAAAAAATAAGCATGTAAAGCTATTATAACAATATTTTTAAAAAAGATGTGGATATCACTAGGTTTCCTCGACTATCAATCCAACGAAATATGAATTTATGTGCTGAACATGACTAAAAATAAAACATATTTTCATTTAGTAAATCCAAATAAGTAAAGAGAATGGAAAGGTAAAACCCGATAAAAGACAATCTCTATCCTCAAGAATTGCTAGCCATCAGACTCCTTTTCTTCTATAGATTACAACACAAGAAATCTTTTTAAATTTTTTCACTTTACTCACTTATCACACAACAAACATACGAAATAATAGAAATTAAATTGCTTGTGAAAAGTCTCTTTCGCCTTCCCTCAATGACCAATTTATCTAAATTTCATTTCTGAATCATCAATACTGCCCAAAGTCAGCTCAAAGCACTGATTTTCCTAGCTTATGGTATGGAGTGGTGCAGCATGATTGGGTTCAGGTTCTTAGGCGCTATTTTGAGGGCAGCCTTTACTACTTTAGGCGCCTTATTGAGATGTCGATTTTCTCTTTTTTATTCTTCTCGCATCGCCTGGTTGTGGCGTTATTGCGCCTGTGTCAAGCCTTTGATTTCTGTTTCTCGGTTTCCCTAGTCGAAAGAGGCATTCTTCTAATGCCTCAGTGCTTGGACTAGGCATCTTGGCTCCTGGAAGTGACTTAGGAAATATTTACCTCAAATGTTCATCCTTCCTAAGTTGCAATTTGTAACCTGCAAAAATATCTTGTAAATGTATAAAAATGATAACAGAGAAAATTTAGGAAATAACACGTCTTACACATCACATTTGTTTAGAAAGACATTTTTTTGGGCGCACCCCGGCGCGAGGCGTAAGGCATTTTGCCCCAAGCCCACAAGGAGGGCAAAAATCTTGCGGGCCGTGGAAAGTCTGAAGCGTAACTCACGCCTCACGGGCGCACGCCCCGCCTCATAATCCGAGTTGAAAGGAAAAAAAATAAATCCCTAATTCTACATACCTATTGCATGCAATCATCTCCCACATGCAGCATCTACCGCTGCCCTTCATTGCACGCAGAGTCTCAGAAGATTTCGTTAACCTCTGCTTCTTCGCTCACAGTCGCACGCGGGCAATCCCGCAACAAGCACATCTACTTCATCCCACACGCAGGCTTTTCAGCTTTGTCTTTGTCCCGCACACAGGCGGGCCACCCGTTGGCTTCCTTTCTGTCATGCTTGTCTCTTTCGTTATCTTCATCCTCTTTCACACCCGCATCGTCTCCTTCTCTTCTGCACCCTCATCGTTTCTCCCACAATGTCACATCTAGGCAAGGAATTTTGAATTTTTTGTGATTTCTAATCTTATATGAATTTTTAATGGATCATTTCACGGCAGCTAAAGTGAGTTTACTGCAGCTACTGTAATTTCACTGTAGCTGCAATGGTGAACCGCATTTTTTTTCTTTAATGTTAAAGATTTGCTTGAGATCACTTTGGCTGTAGTAAACCATAATTTTTTTTCATATTGATAATAAACCACAATTGTTTTTCCATACTTGAAATTTGCTAGTGGTGGATTTGATCTGATTTTTTATTTATTTATTGTGTTAGGTAAGTTATTAACTTGCAATGAAGGGAGGATTGTGTGGCCGGTAGTAGTCGCACTAGCATGAAAGACTTTACATGGTAATATGCAACAAACATACCCAATGAAAAATATTTCAATTGTAAATTTAACAATCAACTGTAGTGGAATAATAAATAGGATGAAACAACCTCTTGTCAGCACACACAAGGGCTTTAAACCATGTACTAAAGGCCCCACTGAAGTTCAAGAGAGATTCAAGAAAGTATTAGAAAATGCAATAATTAAAGCCAAACATGACATTGTATTAAATGACGTTAGAAATAGTGGAACAAATATTGGTTAAGGTTAAAATGCTACCAATTTATCATTATTTGACTCCTCCCAGGGGCCACCTCGAGTTAGAGATCTAATGGATTCTTTCACCATAACACAAGCAAAGAATATAACTCTAAATTCCAATTGGAGAAAAAAGGTAAGGAAAAGAAGCATGCAGGGCAATCGACGTCTAATGTTGCCATTGCCCATATTACGTTTTTGTTTGAAGTAGTTGATAATTTTGGACCTGGTTTTACTCCGCCTATAATATGCATAGATTGAAAACTTAGATACTCAAAGATGAGATATGAATGAAGTATGAGTGCTCGATTATGCCAGACAGTTGGACTGATGAAAAAGTAAAACTTTGATTAATTTTCTTGTGAACAGTCCAGTTGGGACCTTTTTCCTTAAATATGTGGATGCTTTAGTGCTATAAAACGTAATTAGTTACTATTCACTTATTTAGATGACGTGATCGAGAAAGTGAGAGAAAATTGTGATGCAAATCATAACAGATAATGTGACAAACTATGTGAACGCGGGTAAAAAGATAATGAAGAAAAGACAACATATTTATTGGACACCATGTGCAGCACCTAGTATTGACCCAATGTTAAATTCATTAGAAAATTTACGAGAGCACAATTGCAAAAGCAAAATAAGTTGTTAAATTCATTTATGGGCGCACATGAGTTCTTGGTTTGATGAGATCATTTACAATGGAGAGGGAACTCATTCGTGCAGCCATCACACGGTTTGCTACGACATATTTGAACCTTCAAACCATTTAAAGCAACAACAACTACTTCAGACAATTTTCTCCTCAAACGGTTGGTTTTCTAGTTAATGGGCAATGACAGGCGGAAGTTATAAAAGCACGAGCTGTTATTTTGTTTGATCCACATTTTTTGAGTCATCTTATTGTATCAAAATTGTTGTATCGTTTGTAAATGTTCTAAGAGAGGTTGATTCAGAAGAAAGGCCAGCCATAGTTATATCTATGAGGTAATGAATTTAACAAAAGAAAAAAAATTCTTTTAATTGTGGACATAATGAAAAGAAGTATGAACTTATTTGGAGGAAAATTGATGTAAGATAGGAAGCCCAACTTCATAAACCACTATATGCGGCTGGTTATTATTTAAACCCTCAATTTTGCTTTGATGATAATTTTTTTAATGATGATGAGTTAAAAGAAGAGTTAATTGTTTGTATGGAAAGAATTTTGGATTATGAAGATTGTCTTAGAACAGATACTCAACTAGACTTGTATGATAACTTAGAAGGAGACTTTGGAAGTAGAGTTGTTATGGACTCAAGAAAGTTGAGATCTTTTGCTGAATGGTTGATGAGATTTTGGTAGGAAAATACTCGAGTTGACAAATTTGCTTTTCAAATTCTTAGCCTCACATGCAATTCATCAAGTTGTGAAAGAAATTGGAGAATTTTTGAATCGGTAATATTTTTTTATTTTTTAAAAGTTAAAATTATTATTATTTATTTTTATAATCACTTATTAAAAATAATATTTTTATTTTAGATGCATGCTAAGACGAGGTATAGTTATTACACAAGTGGTTGAATGCTATGGTATATGTAAGATATAATACTAGATCTAGGGAGAGAAGTATAAGAAGAAAACAAAACATCGATCCAATATCGATAAATGACGTAAACTCTGATGATGAGTGGATTGTTGAGAAAGTAGATCTACTGCTTTGACAATAACTTTTTTGGATGAATGAAACAAGTATTTGATGTTAATGTAATCAGAAATAATCCCATTAAAATATGACACATTGAAGAAAAGATATTTTTATAACATATTCTCACCGGAAAGGAAAGATGAAGGAAAGAAAAAGTAAGTTTCATATACATTTAATTGTTCTGTACATAATTATGCATTCTTAATTGTTATAGAAAATAGATCCTAAATATTTACGAATGTCATTTTTTTTGTGTTTATAATTTAGGCAACAATGATAAGGAGAAATCAATTATGGCACTTGAGATTGAATAATGATTTTGATGAAGTTGATAATGAATGCAGAGAATATGAATGATATATTTGTGATTTGGACACAACTATTGGTGAAAAAGTATATTTTGATGATGAATTTGAAGAATGAAAAATCTTCAAGAATTGAGATCAAATGGTTATATATATATATATATATATATATATATATATATATATATATATATATATATTCAAAAGAGCCGTATGGCCTATTTCATTGAAATAAAAAGGGGTACAAAGCAAATATTATGAGAGGGTCCAACAAATTGAGCCCGACTCATAAGAAACAAAAAGAAAATAAAGCTCGGACAGAGCGATACAAAAGTTTGAACAAAAAGAAAACAAACAACTAAAGAGGACGAGGTCGCCAAGGCTTCCCTCTACCCCTGGTTCCTGTAGCGCATCGATAAATCACACTCTGAAGGGCTTCTCCATTACCAGGGGAGACCAAAATATCATCCATTAAGTTTCCAAGGGGGATAGTAACCCCATCTTTCTTCTTCCTCCGGGAGGTATACACTTGCCATTCTTCTTCAGTAGACTTGACAGTCTGATCCGAAGTGGGAAAGACTGTTTCTGTGATAGGTTCCAATACTTGAGAATCTCCTACCCAAAGAGCGGGTCGACCAACCAAGCTACTATTAGGCAGTAGTTCTTTCTTAGTAGTAGTCGGTACTTTTCCGTCATCAAAATATTAGTGTTTGTTTCTTCTCTATCTTCAGACATGATCTGATCTCCATCTATAGTAGTGGGTACCTGAAGTGGTAGTGTAGCTGGTTCAGAAGAAGAAGGCAGACAGATGACCTCATCCTGTCTATCAGCGGAGACTACCTGATTCTCCTCTAAGGGGCGATCCTTCTCAATCTGTTCTGAAACAGTAGTGGGTATCACTGGCGGTGAGGAAGGCGGCGGTATGCCCGTCGCAGAAATGTGTGGCCCAGTAGTGTTTGCACGGGGAGGTTTAAGATTCGGATGCAGGTGGTAACACTGTTAGTGAGAGTGACCAAACCTACGACAATGGGTGCAGTAAAGAGGTACTTGTTCAAGTTCTGCTGGTTTCCAGAAACCCTGATGTTGTGTACCAATCCATAGCTCTTTCGGGAAGGGTAACGTATGTCCCGTTCTATCAATATTCTAGCCTCAGAAGGTCTAGACAGATGTTCTGTAGGCGGATCAGTGTGGAGTGGCGTTCCATATATCTTTGCGAAAGTAAAGAGAAGCTCTTGATCATAAAGATGAACCTGTAAATCTGGAAAGCCAGCCGCACCAGAATGATGGGAGGTTCAGTACGATGGTCTAAATCCACCGTCCATTTCAGCACCTTCATCGCCCGATTGTCTATACGAAGTATTCTTCTAGCAAACACTTGGGCGTAGTCTGCATCATCCGTTAATTGGATGAGGACGTGCCGACCATCCAATCTTCCTATTTTCCAAATTCCATTAAGCTTCATTTGCTCAAATTCTTTTCGGATCAGTTCAAATTTAGGATTGCCGTAGAGGAACTTACCTACTAGAAATAGCCGGCAGGGTGCAGCTAGGATGGAGATCTCTTCCTCTGTGAGAAAGATTGCAGGTTTACCGTCTTTACGGGATGCTTTTTTGAGAAACCCACTTTCGACACCTTGCTCAAATGCATCATGGAATCTCTGCGGGAACATGTTAGATCGTGAAGGGGCGCGGGCGGGGTTATCGCCGGCGAAGGCGGCGACGTAAGAAACGCCCGAGGCCATACTGCAGTTGCGCAAAGCCCACTGAAGGGACTTCACTAAAGTGCGTAGACCCCGCTGTCAGGGGAATGCGGGGCGAACCTGACCTGCGAGCAGAGATACGTCGTCGGGAGAAACTGCAGTCCACGGATAAGTCGCTGCCGCAAAACAACGCATCAGCGCCGAAGAGACGGAAGACGCGTATCACGACGCGAGCTCCAGGACGACGACACAAACTCCAGAGACACGCGAGCTCCTACGCGGGACGACGAAGCACGAGTTGCTGAAGACGACGCTCGGAACCAGTTATTCCAAATATCAAACTCAAAGAAAGAAAGAAAAACAAACTTTAGATATCATCAATAAGGATCCCTCATCCATTTGATACGAAAATCAATCTTAATTTACACCAAATGCCCTAAAAGAAGCAAAACAAGAGGTAGAACATGAAGAAGCTTTTTTGATGTGGGAACTTCCTGCGGGATTGAAGAATTCTGCAATACATGGAATTTATCTTGTGAAAGCAAGATTCAGTGGGATCGCAGAAAATCCCATATATATATATATATATATATATTGGCTCAAACATGCTTACATATTTTAATATGTTTCTAATTTTTGTGGTGAATTTTTGCCAATATCTTGAGGATTTTAATCCTAGAAGTCTTGTTTTGTTTGTGTTTAATTTTTTATTATTATGCACCAATAGTTTTTTTTTTTCTCTTAATATTTATATTTCTTTTCTTTTTTTTCAATACTCTGGGGCTTACATTTCGCCCCATAACAGGTAAAACACCCCACCTAACACCCACGCCTTTAAATAATTGCACATCACTATGCAAATTTAGCGAATCAAAATTGTGGATGAATACAAAAAACAATGGAAGACTTGAAGCATAAGAGCTTCCCTCAAGAGAGAATAAATCTTTTCCAAGCACTCTTGAATAATTTAGTTCCTTGCGCATAATAAAAACGAATGAAAATAATATGGATTTGAATTAATTTTTCTCCCTTATTTATAGGGGGATAAATGCCTCTTGGAATTTGCTCAACTATTTTCAAGCATGTGAAGACATGAAAAATGTCATTCCATAGTGTACTCAAAAGATTCTAATCTCGCCTTCTCACCATTGAATCTGCAACTTGTATTAGAGGATAAAATTCGAGCTTTGATGAATTTAATTGAAGTCTTATTTCAATGCCAAAATACTTATGTAAGCATTTAATACTTGGGTTAATTTTAGGACTTAAATGAATTATAAGACAATCGATCCGTTCAAATGCACTTTTTGAAATTCTGCAAGGGCATAAAGAAAAGTGCATCCACCTTAGAATATGTGTATGTATCGTGAATTAGTCTTCCTAATACATCAAGATTTAAGCAAATGCATTGCGGTACGTGCATAATAATAGGTTTCAAGCATGCATCTGTTTTATTATCATATGGTATATGAATATTGCGCATGCTTAAAATTAACTAAATCTTTAAATATTTCTTCTTAAAAGGTGTGTCAAATTTCTAAATTCACATCTATCAATTGAAAATATTCGCATGTGTTGTGAAAATCACCCTAAGTATCTAAATTTAATTGTTTTAGAATACTAAAAGAGTTGAATAAAATTCTAAATTAAATATAACTTGTATAAAAAACTTGCACACTTTAGTTCTGAAATATTTTTTTTTTCAAATTTAAATTTATGATTATTTAATTGTACTCACTCTTTGGATGAGCGTCTTATATATAAGGCAAGGTTACAAGTCCAGTCTCAAATAGTCTGATCCTCATCTTTATAAGAATTGAAATCGATAAGATTGAGTTCCCATTTAATATGATCTTCCTCTTTACAAGAACCGGTATTTATAGGACTAATGTCTTTTTGAATGCTAAAGCAACTATACTCAACAAAGTTACAATATAAGCATTTTAATCAATTTTTTAATGTTAGGTTGATATGAATGTCGAATACATAGTTATACTTTTTAAATTATTTTATTAAAAGATATTTAAATGAAAATTTATCAATTTAAAACTAAAAGCAAATCATATCCACTCTTTTTAATTATTTTTCGAGGATTATAAATCTAATGCTAACCTAAGTTTACAAGTGGATATCATATCAAGTACGATTATATTCATACTCAAAATATTTCTACAGTAAGATGTTTGTCCAAGTTTTTTGTTCCCGTGATTTTTCCCTAATAGCTCTACAAACGAACCAATTATGACCAATGCTCTTTGGCCGGATAGTATGACCAACATATTTCATTATATACATCACATTTGTAGCTCGTATGATCCCCAATGATTTTGTCCCTCTTGAGTTGTAAATCTTGGAGTATACATGATAAAAGCATGAAACCCTACGTGGTTAAGGTTGACTGGAATTAGTCTACTTAGGCAAACATTCACCTTAAATCTACAAAGTTATCCTGGACAGAACAACTCATAGCTGTTGATAATGATGCTTATGTCAGCTTAAGTCGACAACCTCCTCTGATTAATTAGACTATGGATCAGGACGACATGGGATGACAAAATCACGACACTTTGATCGAGTTAGTGATCATTTCTCTTAAGCCTATAGTGATGACTTCATTCAAATCCAAAATATGTTATTACTATAGGCTAAGACTGAATACTTAGCATTTAATGACTAGGCGTAGTATAATTTTCTCTTTCACTATTTGGAAGTGTAATGAATCATAGAAACTTTTGTCTATAGAAAACGTCAAACCCTAGATCTTAAAGACATTGTAAAGTGAGAGTGAATTATTTGGTAATGAATTTTCGTATCCCACAATGGCATTTATTTACATGCCATACATTTCTCATGTATTTAAATATCTAACACTTGAACTTTGATTTTTTTTTTTAGCTTATATCACTTAAATCTTTCATGTAAAGACAAAATATACCACTATTATTAACTTTAAAAAGTGATTACTCCTGTGTAAACATAGGTAAAGTGGTATAAATATAAAAATTAAAATTTAGATGATAGATCTATAAGAAGTGTTTGTTATGTATGCAAATCTTCTTATTTAAACTTAAAAACATTTATTATTTTTTTCTGATTCAGTCATATTGGTTTTATACCTTGAGTAGTATAGCAGCTTGTGAAATTTACTGATCTAATTGATGTAGTTTGTCATCATTAATTTGGAAATGATAAATCGTGAAAGAATGTAAGAATAACGCTCCAATAATATGGTGAATTAAGCTTAATGGAAGATTTCACTCCATCATATATTGGATAAAGTAATAAACCTATCTAATTACCTTAAGGACCCCATTATTGTTTCAAAAACAAAGTTTAAACATTGATAGATCGAGATGTGATGTAAACTGTCATTTATTATTGTATTGAGATGATTTAATGACTACACATATAACTGATAATAAAAAATATGAAGTTATTTTTTTGTGAGAGGCCAGTGAACATACTCTGAACATATATGTTGAAGTTGAACTGATCAAGCCTAATTCCAGTAAAATTGAATTGTATTCTTGTTATAAATAGCAAGTTATTATTTGAATACAACCTATGATACTAGTCGATTTTTTTCCAATGTTACGTATTCATAAATCTTATAATTTTTCACCGCATAGTCGTTTTCAATTTACGTTTGTAATTATTTTCATCAGAGATCTTTTCAAGTTTACATCAATACCATTCAATTCCTTTATATTTACATATCTAACACCTAAATTTCAATTTTTGTATATATGCCTCCTTACCTCGCATGAAAACGTGTATTTCATTTTAGAAGTTAAGATAGTAGTATTTCTGATATGAATGATTTAGGTTGCAGAAATGTCAAATAATTATGTAAATACATAAGAATTTAGTGTTATGCATGTAAATGGCCCTTTTTTCTCCAATGCTTTATTTTTGTAATATGACAGCCACATGTACACATATTTCCATTGTAAAATGACTTACTGGAAGATGACATCTCAGGGGCGCGATTTCCAACTCACTTGGATCGCTGTGAAACTATATATAACTAATTTTTATCTTCTAACATTGAAAAATGATTAAATGAAAATTGTGTGGTCTTAAAGATTGTAATGTACCACGTGAAGAAACTATACTTTTACATTTAATGGATTATAGTACATTAAATGATGAGCCAATGCCACTGAAATCGGGGATATGCTTTGTTTAGTGGACTTGGAACATCAAACGCAATATCCGGGGCACAATATACTCCGGGACTACGCTTTGATCCATTATTTATTTAATGAAATTATTGCAAATAATAATAAGTACAAGTGTGCCCCACAGCTTAGGAATGGAATGTTTATGATGGTCCAGTAGATTAAAAAAACTCGTAGAAACCCCTTTAAGACAACACTTTAAAAGAAACTTCGAAACCTGACAAAAAGAAATTTCAAAAAGAATTAAACAGAATTATTCCAGTTGGCAGTTGCCTGCTATGTAATGTAGTTCCCTTCTTTATTGCTTCTAATTTGTCTATCAAGCAAAGTTATCTCTTAAAATGAACTCGAGCTTTTTATGAACTGTTTTGGAAGAATTGGTTGGATGAATATACAGTAAGTTTCGCCTCCCATATGGTTCAAGTTTCGGGCGTGAATAATTTAAAATTGTACTGATTCTATATGTTTTAAAACAGCATGCAGTGTTATACATTGGTTAGCGGCTGGTTATTTCTTGCTACGACTTTCATTTCTTTCATTTATTAGAGTTATTAATCCTCTCAAACGACATTAAATAAATAACTTTGTTGAAAATCTCACAGGTCAATTAATTTCGGATAATACTTTTATTTTAAGTTCATCTTCATCCCATAATCAAATATTCATTCTTACGAATTCTCTTGATTCATCTTCATATTTACAATAACATTTTTTTATATCAGATTGCACAGGCAGCTTGTGCGGGGCTTTTTTAAAAACGCAAGCCGCATGCTATGGGCTTATGGTGAAATTCACATCAGTCACAAAACTGCCGGTCCGTTTTCCCACTGGAACCTGGAAGAACTCGCTGCAGAGAACTCGCTTCTCCTCCTTGAATGTGCCAATTTCTCTATTGAAGATTACCCTGGCTATAATAACAAGAGAGGAGATGGACCAAGAAGTGATCAACCTTTCCCTCTAGGAAAGTGCTCCACCTTCAAATTCATTATTGGACACCTACTCAAAAAGAAGAATCCCTTGAGAAATACTGAATTACTTCCTTCATATTCCTCTATTAGCCCTATTATGGACAGTTATCTTGACCATAGAAGCATTGATGATATCAATTACCCAGAAACTCGCTTTCCATTCAGCTTGGAGAGGGTGCCCAGAAGCATAAATTGTTTAGAATTTAGAGAACCTGCTCAATCGACATTTTCTAGGATTGATAATTTCGGTTTGAGGATGCAGGGCAATAATGATTTCGAATGTAGAGATTCAAACAAGTTCAGCTTGAGGATGCATGAACTGGAGTATTCAACATTTCCTGGAGTTTCCCTACGAAGTAGGGTTCCTCTAACGTATAGTTATAATACTGAGCTATTAGAAGCACCAAGGAGAGCGTCAGTTGGCTATTATGATTATTTGAGACATTATGAAGAGCTTCCCAGCATGAGAGTTTCGGTTCTGGAATACAGTGGAATGTTCGATCGGCGTATTGAGTGGGATGAAAAAACACGCCTGAGGGAGCTGATTATTTGCCATGGAAAATGAGTAATACTGCTGCATTTGTTACGGTTGGATACCCAGCAAAGCTGTGTCTGGTATTTTGATTCTGCTCATTTTTTGGTTATCTAGTTGGGAGATTTTGAGGGCTCTTTACAGATAGATAGCGCAGCTTACTGGGCTGTGGTATGTAAGCTTTTTATCTAAATATAAACAGGAATTACATTTTTTTGGGAGACTGGGCGTTTAAGGGAATGATCGAAACAAAACATTTGGAAGCAGGTTTTTTCTTTTTTCTTTTTTTCTTTAATGCATGTTTTTAGTCATGTCATGATTAAAGTGCCTATGGCTTTGATGATACGTAGAATGTATAATGTAATTGTTGAATCTGGAATTGTTTTTGGGAAATACACGTCTGGAGAGGGAGTGAGAGAGTAGGTGTTAGAAAATTCTCAATAGAGAGGTCGAGAAAAAGTCCTCAGGCTTAGGGGTCTTTTTTTTCATCATCGGGCCTCCTATTTATAGGTCTTCTTGTATAATTACAGAAAGGTAAAAGCGATTATGAAAATAGCTCTCAATTATTGAAAATAGGGCGATTATGGGAACCGCTTTTAATGTAATCAATTTGTTGATTTAATACTAAATTTATATTACAATTTGAATTTGAATATGACGATAATCAATTGGTTTGCGTGTTTTAGATCGGTCGAGCAAAACAACGAGCCTAATTTTAGCCAAGGAACGATCGTTCAGTCGGTCGGTTTTTAGGGAGCTTCGGTGGTTAGAACCATAGATAGGCTTGTCGACCGAATTCAACGAGGTTGGACTTTGATTAGTCGGTTTGCTTTTTCAAATGATGGGTTCAGATCATCTCTCTTGAATTTAGTGCCTTGATCATTGTGTCATTATTTTTAGCTGTTTTTTTTAAGATTTGTGCTGACAATGTTGGTGTGTGCATATTAGTTCCCCGAGTTTTTTTGCTCATTGATAGTGATAGTTACGATAAGGACAACAATTATTAAAGAATCAATGGCATTAAAAACAAGAATTGATTGAACAATTTACTTCCTTTAGAGTTTCGTGTCTAGTGTATTTTAAAAATAAAGTCAAGCTTGGCGTTGCATCCTTAGCCGTCAGTTTTCCAGATGAACGAGGTACATCATGGCTGATCGAATGATCTGGGTCGACGTGGAACCCAAAATTTTGGCCAGGTCGTGCTTCCAGGCCCTCGACTTTGTAAAGAAGAGGAAGAGTGTGAGGAAAGAAAAACAATTAAGCCTCAAACCTGATCCGGTCGTCGTAATCGGTACATCTGATGGTGCTGAGGAACAGTCGACGAAAACGTGTCGTCATGAAACTTAGGCTTTCAGGCTTGATGTGAAGATGACAAGTCTTGCTTGCGGCAGGTGCTGAGGAGAGCGGAAGGGAGCTGAAGGGTTCTCTTCAGCCGCCACTACCTATAAGTGGAGGTACCTTTGTCTCGAGGGAGAGGAAAAATTTTGAAGGCTCTTTCTTCGATAGATAGATTTATGAGAATGTAAAGCTTTCTTTGACCGTTGGTGGGTTATAACAATTTTTTGATGTTATCTCCATGCAGATGAATCAGTCAGCTCTGACGACCGCGAAAATGGTGGGCCTTCAATGGACGTTGTAGAGTTCCCCCCTGCTGTGGTGGCTAACTCACAAGCCAAGTTCACAGGACTTCTGTCATCAATCACTTCGGAGGGGTAATACACTTAAAATATATAATATTTTTATACACATTTTTATACTTATTTTTTATGATATTGCACTTTAATGGAATGTATTTTTTATATTTTCTTGCATGTATAATTAAATGGATGAATGTGATGAAAGGAGTGAAACATGATCAAATTTGGAGCAAAATGAATAAAGATGCAAAATTAATCTGTAGCGGCTAAGCGCCGCCAGAGCCTCGTGGCTAAGCTCCGAGACCCCAAGTTTAAGCGCGACAGTTACTTTGGAGAATTGAATTAATTTTAAGTGTCATTTTAAAGGGGTGTTTGAGGCATCATTTGGTACAAACGTGGGTAACTTCTTATTGGCACCAAAATTAATTTTAATTTCTCTTGAAAGGATGCATCTCTTGGAGAATTTATTGAATCTGAACATAATTTGAAGAGACACCAAAACACCCATAAAAAAGTTGTATAAAGAAGTCTTGAAGATCAGAAGTTTGTTGCTGTTGGAGGGCTTGTGGTTTATGTTTAGTGTGTAGGATAGTTCTTCAAGTATCACGACACTCCACTTCACTATATCTACTTTAGTATATATTGCATTAGGATTAGAAGAGAGATTTGGAGTCCTTAGAGTTGGGCGCCACCCTCTAAGGAAGATTGTAAGGAAAAACAAAATTTTCAAAGGAACTTCAAGAGTTTGGTGGAGAGGATTTTCTGTTAAGTCTTTATCTTTGTTGCTACATTTGGTTTTTAATTAAGACTTCTTGTGTTTTCATTATGATTTCTACTTTTAAACCAAGTTGTAGTTGTATTTTCTCCATGAATTCTGAGTAGATTTCTTTATTCTTTTTCTTAAAATGATGAAGTAATTAAGTTATGGATGGAAGTTGTGTGAAGTATAGGAAATCAATGTTGGAGGAAGTTGCGATTTAAAACTTTGCACTTCATTTACTTCTTGATTTGATCAATTAAAATGTTCATATATGTTGTGAGAACATGTAAACCGGTATGGTTTGTCTCAATCAACAATTGGTAAGAATCACATGAGATTATATGAGTGAGAATGTAGTCCATATGATTGAGTGCAAATAAATAGAGAGACATACTCTGATGGGTGTAGAATTAGAGAACTTTAGAGTGGCAGACTAAAGCCCCCAATTCGATTTAATGTTTTATGTCTTGA
Source organism: Papilionanthe hookeriana x Papilionanthe teres (assembly GCA_022702705.1). Taxonomy (NCBI): domain Eukaryota; kingdom Viridiplantae; phylum Streptophyta; class Magnoliopsida; order Asparagales; family Orchidaceae; genus Papilionanthe; species Papilionanthe hookeriana x Papilionanthe teres. The sequence goes on along the minus strand of CM040423.1, from coordinate 60,701,197 downwards.
TATGTGATGTTAGCCCCCAGGTGGAGGGAGAAGAGGAAACTCTAGAGTGAGAGCTAGTATCTTTCCTGCCTAGCCCGTCTTCAAGATTACTAAAACATTAGATTAACCTATGTTCTTTATAGCATATCTAGTAAGGTTAAAGAATATAATTGCTCATATTTGACACAACACATTTTAGATACTTTCACAATAAAATTCAATGATTTTTTTACTGATTCATAATAATAAAAAAGATATTCTATTTGCATTTGTTTTCATCTTACAAAAATCTAGTTAAATTTAGTTGTTTGCTTTCATTTCAATCGAACTTTCTTTTCTAAAATATTATCTTTAGTTTGAGTGAGATCACTCTTAAAAAGTAGAAAAGTTATTTTTCTGTTTTCATTGCTAAGAATATTAAACATTTTCTCTGTGCGTTTGATATCTCAGGGCTTAATCAGAAAGTCTTATATTACTTGATAACGATACGTATAATTGCGTAGAATCCCATTTTATAATAATAATAATTAAACTCTCATTTGCATCAACATCAAGTTTTTGGTTTCGTTGTAAAGAAAGAGGCATAATTAAAAGGAAGTATAAAGTATAAATTCATATATAAAACGTAAGCATAAATATCAAGGATCAAGGGGCACCAGTCGCCTAACCCTTTGCCTGTTATTGGCTCTAAACAGAAGCGAGCAGAGCGCGGCTACCGTCTTTCGGATCCATGGAGCAATGGTCGGGCAGGACCGAACCTTTGGAGGTGTTGGTTGATTCTTTGGAGGAAGCGATCTGAGGTTCGATCATAGATCCTGTGCGGGAGTTATCATTACATCTGACAACCACAGACTCGGAGGTAGCGGCCTTGTGGGTGGAGGTCGCCATCCTACGAAGCGGGTTGGACGAGGCGCTGCACAATCTAGGAGCTCTTCGCTAGTCGGCCAATCTGAGCAAGTTCCTTCACGAGGCCAACCGGGTGGACCAGGTTAGGTTAGACGGAGAGATGGTGGGGTATGTCTCGGTTAAGGCCTTTGAGTATCTGTTTATAAAGCACTTTATTTAAGACTTATGATAATGTTATGTGTAATAAAATAGTCTTTAAATAAATTCAGAAGGATGTTTGGTGTGACCCATACATTATGTGATGCTTCGCTTACAAGTTCTAGTTTATTTCTCTATGCGTTCGGTCTTTCTTCTCCTTTAGTCTTTCGACTGCCTTTGGCTCTTGAGATGGCTCCCAAATACTCCCCCAGCCACTGTAAGTTCTGGTTGGTCAAAGCATAACACTCCAACCATAAGGGTATTTAGCTTTTAGGTGAAACCAAGAAACATCCCCCAAGAGGGAAAACACCACACTCATACCGTTCCGCCGTCCAAACCGATCTACACTATTCATTTTAAATACACCAAAATGGATGGGATCGGTTCATCGTCCCCACGGGACTATAACCCGAGATCTGTCCATGACCTAAAGTTAATATCTCACTCGATTCTTAACCAAATTAGGTGGGGTTTTTTCCTACACCAAATCATATCTATACGAATAAGTGAGCATGGATTGTTCTTTTATTTCACAAAATTCAAAACCGTGGCAAAAATAGAAGTTTTGAGCTTATACTTTTGTCCAAGAGGTGGGGTCTCAATTAATTTGTTATGAACCTTCGCCTTGGTCCCATGAACCTCCTCCTTACTCTAATTTGAGCTGAGGTTGAGCGTAAGAATGACCTTGATCAAAAGGTGGATCAGGTTTGGTCTAGCCTTAGGTTAGAGGCCTCTGGAGAGGGTGATTTCAATTGATAAAGTGTTTTTAGAGTGTGAGAAAGCTTTTGGGACAATCAATTTAGGGTTTTGTTGATGTTGACATTATAACCAAAAATACCCTTGATTTTAGTAGAACAATTAGAGTTTTGTGGCTGGTTTGAGGAAAGAAGCATGGCTTTTCGGACCCACACAGGGTGCTTAACAAAGCAAAGGTGTCGAGGAAAGAAGCATGGTTTTTCTGCGGACGAGACATATCAATCGAACTTGACCTTGATCAGTCGAGACAAATGAGAAGGGTTGTACAAAATATAGCGCACTAACCAAATGTTGTTTAACATTAAAGCCAAACCCAAACATGTTCCTTAGGAGGGAACATATCACACTCATCTGAAGTGAGTGGGACAAGCATAACTGTTGCAATCATCCATGACGGATGGGATGTGTCCATTTAAGACCCTACATGTAATGGATAACTAAAAAGCATCCTAGAAAAGTGCATGGCTTTTCCGTAAAAGGGCAAATATCAATCGAAATTGACTCATCTCAATCGAGATATTGCGAAAATTGGCCAAGTAACACACGCTAACCAAGGAATGCTTTGTCATAAGGCTAAGCTCAAATCCTCTAAAAAGAGAATATCTTCCACTCATTTACAACGAGTGGGACAAATGTATCTACCACATTCATTTATGATGGTGAGACACACTCATTCAGACCCGCTCGAAGCGTGGAACTGAAGAGAAAAGATAAGAGAAGTTTGTGGCTTCTCTTACAATGATTACTGGGTGTGCTAGGTATAGGCTGCTCGTAGGACTTCCACATTGCTTTTATGGCAATTCAACAATCACTTTAAGAGATGCACAAGACATCTCTTACGTGAAAATTTGCTATCCTCAAATATGTGGCATGATTCTTCAATTAATGTAAGGGGACGATCACATTTAGCTCAAACAAATGCACCATCAAAATATGTACCTTTTACTGCTCAACAATTGGATTACAAAGTACGTAGAGCTTTGCATAACCCATTTTTGGAGCAAGGTACATTATATGCAGAGTATGCCTAAGCATAATATCTCTGCAAACATTTTCCATTGATAGATGGCATAATGTGAGATCAGTCACCACCAACAAGCAATGAAGCCTCAGACCCAATGGGTCAATGCACATATGTGAGTATACGGTATGTTGTATAATATGCTCATGAAGAAGGCTCGTGAACTTCTAAAGGGAGGATTGTCGGGACCCGAGGGTCGACGCATAAAGCGTGAAGAGTAGTGGGTAGGAACCCACACAAAAGACAAGTTGGCTTCTGAAGGAAATCCAACAGTGACCTGAGTGTCAAAACATAAAGCGTAAAAGGTGATAGATAGAATCCCACACCGAAAGACAAGTTGGTTCCCGAAGTAAAGCTCTCCATGACCCAAGGTTCGATGCATAAAACAAAAAATGGTGGTGGGTAGAATCCCACACTAACAGGCAAGTCAACTCTTGAAGAAAAGTCCACCGCGACCCGAGTGTCGATGCATAAAGCGTAAAATGGTGGTGGGTAGAATCCCACACCGAAAGGCAAGTCAGCTCTCGAAAGAAAGCGCACCGCGACCCGAGGGTCGACACATAAAGCATAAAAGGTGGTGGGTAGAATCCCACACCGAAAGACAAGTCGGCTTCCGAAGGAAAGCCTATCGTGACCCGAGAGTCAACACATAAAATTTAAATGATGGTGGGTAGAATCCCACGCGAAAAAGCAAGTCGGCTCCTGAAGGAAAGCCCTCGCGACCCAAGGATCGACACATAAAGTGTAAAAGTGGGTAGAATCCCACACAGAGGGCTTGCCACTTTTGGAGGGAGGGCTGCCCGGACCCGGTGGTCGACACATAAAGCGTAAAACATCGGTGGGTAAATACCACAAAAAAGGTAAGTCAACTCTCGAGGGAAGGACTACCGGGACCCAAGTGTCGATGCACGATGTGTAAAGTTTGGCGGGTGGAAACCCACACAAAAGGTAAGTTAGCTTCTGAAGGAAAGCTCTCCAAGACCTGAGGGTCAACGCATAACAACGTAGAAAAGGTGGGTGTATGATATATCGTACAACATGCACGCAAACTTACTGAGAGTCTTTCATGTCATTCATATTTTATTATTGCTATATATATATATATATATATATTATTTTATCTCCGGCTATCCTTGTCGGGGTATAATCCACACAACCGGACAGCGGAAAGAAACGATTCTCAGCTGACTGGATTTAAGCGTCATCCCGTGCTGGAACCGAAATGAGTCATGGCAGGACCATGGTCTGCATTGTCAGTGGACGAGAAACATGATTTCCAGCTGACAGGATTTAAGCATCATCCCGGGCAGGAACCGAAACTCGTCATGTAGGGGACATAGTTTGCACTGCTAGAGGACGAGAAAGGTGATTCTCAACTAACGAGATTTTAGTGTCATCCCAGGCTGGAATTGAAATAATTCATGGCGGGGACTTGGTTTGCACTGTCAAACACTATACTATAGAAGGTAGTTGTAGTACTCTTAGATAGTGCAACATCTGTGACGATGAAAATCCTCAAAATACAGAAGAACCACAAGAGGGGCTAGGAAACACGAAAGAGTGTTGTAGCACATCACAATCTAGTACTAGCCTCTTCCTTGAGGGAAGGTTGGTAATGATACGAGCTTCTACAATGGAAGAAGTGCTATGTGCACAACTCCTTTTCAAAGGAGGGCACGTAGGAAACACCTAATGGGGACATGGTCCGCACAGTCAGGGAAATTAGCAAAATGACTCAATCGGGAGGGCCAAAGGCAGCTCCTGAACTAGAGTCAGAACATGTATATAAACCTATTGCAAGACATACTGCTGAGTTTGCAGCAATCTATTCTTAGTCCTCCAGGCCATTTTTGCCTAATCAGGGGACAGTGAAACCTCAAAGGGAATCATAACAGAAGGAGCCGAGATAGAAGTTACAACGGCGACATCAGTGACTACCCTACTGCTAATAGAAGACTCACTTGCCTCTGGTAAGGAGATTCGTGAGAAGACTGTCAGGTGTTGCAGCGCGTCGTTGTCGAGCATCGACCTCTTTTTTGCAAAAGAAGCAGACGCGATGTGTGCTGTGACAACAAGAACAACTCAATGCATGAATTCCCTTTTAAGGAAGAGGGCACAAAGCAAAATGCCTCGGAGGGTGTAGAAATAGCTCAATATGCACGTCTCCCCTTTTAATGGGGAGAGCACAGAGTCAACACCTCAGCGAACGTAGGATTACGTAAGGTAATCCCAAAGAGGTGGTAAACGGAATCGAAGGTTATGAAGGCTTCGAAAGCACATAAAATGCTCGAGAAGGAAACAGAGTTTCGCCTGGCAGTAGTGATCGTGACCATCTTCTTGCTCTTCCACATCACGGGCTAAAAATCGACAATAATTAAAAAACAAGTAGAGGTTAAGAAACTAATCCCGAAAATGCAACGACATTAGTGCACGCGATAATGCAACAAATGAACCGTCGATGATGAGAGCAGGGACAAAATACGTCGATTTTTTACCCATAGAAACTGATGCATGGACTAAAAACTAAGATCTCACAAAAAGCTCAATAATGAATCGAACGAAAGATAACAGATCACGATAATATGAGCAAAATCTCAAATATGGAGATTGAGAGAGACTTTAAACCCAGAACAAAAGTGAAACTCATAGCGTGGAGAGACTCTTCCACAGCGGAGTCGCCATTCTGTTTTCGTTCACTTTTTCTTTTTATTTTTTTATAAAGATTCGCCAGCTTCTCAATTGTCGTATACTTTCCTTATTTTAATAGTGATTCGAAGAGAAGAGAAATCAAATAAGAAGTGATATGCGACAAAGATGAGGTATGTTGAGCAAGATGAGTTGAAGATACACGAGGGCTTCTCTTCGAGACGTGCAAATATAAATGCAAAACAGTCTTTAAATATTGTGGAGGCCATATTAAATGACTTGGTTAAGCCCGTACAATGCAACCCGTTTAAAATCTAACCTGAAGGCCATGCAGGAAAGTAAAATATAAATTTTAAATTCATGAATATTTTACTTCGAAATTTTTTATTATCTTGAATGTTTTATTAGTATTTTGTAGAAAGTTTAGGATTTAAAGTTCTAATGAGCTTATATTGCATCGAGATTCCTAAACAAACCACAGAAAGAAGTAATGAAGCAGTTCAAGCATTCATTCACGCAATAAGGCATAAAACATAAGCCAAATAAAATATAAAAATGGCCAATGTCGCTGGGTTGACAACATATCCCAGAAAAGAAAAATGTGGTTGGACTTCGCATATACACTACGGCGGCCAACTTTTCAAAAGTGATGATTTAGATCTAAATGTATATATATATATATATATATATATATATATATATATATATATATATATATATATATATGAAAATAACATTTTAATTTTGAGAAATGAGATCAGATTGATCTCATTCATTTAATATTTTAGATAGTTGAAGACAATACCACAAGTAATACATCACCTCGAGAGGTAAGCATATCACTTGTTAATAGGTTGAGTCATTTAAAATAGGAAATTTTTTAGATTTGTTTGGTCTGCTGACCAAAGAAAAATGTATTAAGAAATTCATACCGATTTTATAATAATTTTTGATGATATTGCACTTTAAAGAAAGATATTTTCTATGTTTTATTGCAGGTATGAAGATTTATAGATAATGGAGCAAAAAGATGAGAATAGGAGCGAATCTGGAACAAAAATGACCAAAAGAGACAAAAGTTGAACTAGGCCGCCGACAGTGAGGAATAGGTCGCCGATGACGTGTTTTTCCCGAGAGCATTCAAATATATTATAAAGGGGCCCGCCGACGGCGAGATCGAGCCTGCCGACAGCGAGCGTGAGTAGTTGGCCTATGTTCTAGAAGCCCGCCGACGATGCCAAAGAGCCCGCTGACGGCGAGAAGGTCGGTTCAAGCAAGATTCATTAAATCTGGACGCTTTTGAAGAGTGCTTGCGAACCTTGAAAATATTTCTCCCTCTTTAAAAAGAGACAAATTCGAGCCGAATAGGTGTCCTTTTTTAGTGTCTATTTAGTGTCTTTAGTGTCTCCAAAGTGTCATTAGTGTGTGTAAGTGTGTTCTAGAGAGTATAATAGTGAGTTTAGTTGAGTGTGTTGTACAAGAAGGAAGAGTCAGAGAAACTTCAAGGAGTCTGCTTGAGGAGAAAAATCGAGATAAGTTGTGTTTATTATTTTATAACTTTGATTTTATATGAAATCCAAGTTTTGTGTTATTCTTCCTATGCATTCTGAGTAGTCTTCTCTGTCTTTCTCCTTGTTTTTGAGATTTTATGAAATGGAAAATTTAATTAGTTATGCCTAAAATATTCAATAAAAATGGTGATAATCTTTCTACTTAAATCTTAATTTACTTTCAATTTGGCCAATTGAACTGTTAAAATATGTTGATTTCACAACTAAAGTAAAGATTACATCCGAGATTTGGGGAGGTTAAAGTCCTTGAAAGGAGTGTGCAAATAAATAGGGAAATATTATTTATCGGGCGTATAATTGGAGATTTTAGAGTGACAGACTAAAATCCTCAATTCGGTTCTATCGTTTGGGTGCTGAAGTGTAGATGTTAGCCCTCAGCCGAGGGGAACGTGGGACCTCCGAAATGAGAGCCGGTATCCTCCCAGCCTAGCCGCAGATTCAGTAACCAAGCATAGGATTAGTCAATATTCTTTATGCATGTACCAAAAGGTTAAAGAATATGAATGATCCTATTTGGCATAATATAATTTTAACTAATTTAATTATCCATTCACTTAATTCTCTTAACAAAGGGAAATATACTTTTCTATATTGCAATTTCCCATTCAAAAACTAGTAGTAGAATTTAGTAGAAGCGTTCTTTATTTACGTTTATTAGATAGTAATTTCAATCGTCGTAATTAGTTCATAATCTCTAACTTCTCTGTGGGATCGATATCTAGGACTCCATTAGAGCCATGTATTACTTGAACGATACGTATACTTGCGTTGATAAAGATGTAATTTTTCTATTATTGAATATTATTATCTTTACACTTGTTAACACTTATATAGTTACGCATCTACCCCCCTGTCAAGTTTATTCACAAAAAGCTTCTTGAGAAATTAAAAGATCCTGGTAGTTTCACTATACCTTGTGCTATTGGAGAAAATTTCTATGGAAAAGCTTTATGTGACTTGGGAGCCAGCATTAATCTTATGCTTCTATCAATTTTTAAAAGATTAGGATTGGGAGAAGTCTCACCTACTTCGATAACTCTTCGGCTACTGATCGTTCAGTGACTTATCCTAAAGGAGTTATTGAAGATGTGTTAGTAAAAGTGGATAAATTTATCTTTCTTGTGAATTTTATTATTTTAGATATGGACGAAGATAAAGAAATACCCATAATTTTAGGAAGACCCTTCTAGCTACTGGAAGAGCTATGATTGATGTTCAAAAAAGAGAATTAACTATGAGAGTAAATGATCAAGAAGTAACTTTCAACATTGCAAAATCAATGAAATATCCTGCTATTGAAAAAGATGATGAATGTTTTCGAATGGAAATTCTTGAACATCTGTGAAATAAACATTTTAAAGAATACTTTGAAGGTAAACCAGAAATAGAAAATGCATAATTATTGGAAGAAGCAGAAAATGAAGAAATAGATTATATAAAAGAAAGATTTGAAATGTTGGATATTACGGAAAATGCTGAAAAGAATATAGTTTTGTCAATTATAAAACCTCCTGAACTTGAGTTAAAAATTTTATCTACTCATTTGAAGTACACATTTTTGAGAAATTCTTTAACTTTACCGGTTATTATATCGGCAGAATTAAACGAATTATAAGAGCAAAAACTTCTAGACACATTAAAGAAGTATAAGAAAGTTTTTGGTTGGACCTTAATAGATATTAAAGGAATTAGTCCTTCAATCTGTATGCACAAAATTATTTTGGATAATGAACATAAACTAAGAGTTGATCCTCAAAGGAGATTAAACCCGATGATGAAAGAGATGGTTAAAAAAGAAATATTAAAATGGTTAGACAATGATATTATATATCCTATTTCGAACAGTGCTTGGGTAAGCCCAATTCATTGTGTTCCTAAGAAAGGAGGAGTGACTGTTGAAGCTAACGAAAATAATGATTTGATACCTATCAGACAAGTTACTGGATGGCATATATGTATTGATTATAGAAAATTAAATACGACCACTAGGAAAGATCACTTCCCTTTACCATTCCTAGACCAAATGTTGGACAGACTTGCTGGGCACAAATACTTTTGTTTTTTAGATGTATATACTGGCTACCATCAAATTCATATTGCTCCTGAGGATCAAGAGAAAACTACATTTACTAGTCCTTATGGAACGTTTTCTTTTCGAAGGATGCCTTTTAGACTATGTAATGCACCTGCAACATTACTGGGCACAAATACTTTTGTTTTTTAGATGGATATACTGGCTACCATCAAATTCCTATTGCCCCTGAGGATCAAGAGAAAACTACATTTACTAGTCCTTATGGAACGTTTTCTTTTCGAAGGATGCCTTTTGGACTATGTAATGCACCTGCAACATTCCATAGATGTATGATGTCTATATTTAGTAAAATAATTGATGATGGAATAGAAGTATTTATGGATGATTTCTCTGTATTTGGAACATCATTTGATGCATGCTTGGATCATCTTAAAAAAGTCTTAGAGCTATGCGAAAAAACTAATTTAGTTCTAAATTGGGAGAAATGTTAATTTATGGTTGGAGGAGGAATTGTATTAGGGCATAAAATTTCAGAAAATGACATGGAAGTAAACCCTACAAAAATTCAAGTTATAGTTAAATTACCACCTCCTACAACAGTGAGAGGGGTAAGAAATTTTCTTGGACATGCTGGATTTTACAGACCTTATATAAAAGTTTTTCAAAAATTACCAAACCTCTATGCCAACTTTTAGAAAAGGACAAGAAATTTGAATTTACTAAAGAATGCTTAAATGCTTTCGAATTATTAATTGATAAATTAATCACAACACCTATAATAGTTTCACCTAATTGGGAGAAACCATTTGGACTCATGTGCGATGCTAGTGATTATGCTATAGGAGCTGTTCTTGGACAAAGATATGATAAAATTTTTAAAGTTATATACTATGCTAGTAAAACTCTTAATAATGCTGAAATTAACTATACAGTTATAGAAAAAGAATTATTCGCAATTGTATATGCTTTTGATAAATTTAGATTTTATTTAATTAGAACTAAATGTATCATGCATACTGATCACTCTGCTATTAAATATTTAATACAAAAGAAGGATACCAAACCAAGATTAATTAGATGGATATTACTAATGCAAGAATTTGATTTTGAAGTAATTAATAGAAATGGAACTGATAATCAAATTGCGGATCATTTTTCAAGATTAGAATATTGTGAATTATCTGACACTGACAATGAAATTACAGGCAGTTTCCCTGACGAACAACTCTATAATATAAACGAGTGGAAAATACCTTGGTATGCTGATATAGTTAATTATATTGTAAGTGGTATTTTACCACCCATGCTAACTCTGCAATAACAAAAAAAATTCATTCATGATGCTAAAGCTTATTTTTGGGATGAACCATATTTATATAAGCAATGTAAGGATCTTATTATTAGAAGATGCGTGCCTTTTGAAGAAACTGAACAGATTATTCGGAAATGTCACGATTCTGAGTTTGGAGGACATTTCGGGACTGACAAAACTACTTATAAAATTTTACAATATGGATTTTATTGGCCTACTCTCTTTAGAAATATTTATAGATATAACAAATCTTGTGATAAATGCCAACGAGTAGGTAATATATCTAGAAGAAATGAAATGCCTCTAAATTTCATATTAGTAGTTGAAATTTTTGATGTTTGGGGATTAGATTTCATGGGACCATTTATTCCTTTATTTGGAAACTCATATATATTAATTGTTGTTGGTTATGTTTCTAAGTGGATTGAAGCACAGGCTTTACCTCGTTGTGATGCTAAGAGTATTTCAAAATTTTTAATGAAAAATATGTTCACAAGATACGGAATGCCGAGAGTGATTATCACTAATGGAGGATCCCATTTTGAGAATAAATATATTCAAAGATTGGTAGAAAAATTCAATTTTATTCGTAAAATATCTACTGCTTATCATCCACAGACCAGTGGATTAGCTGAAGTTTCTAATCGAGAAATTAAACGAATTTTAGAAAAGACTGTAAAACCTAGTAGATTAGATCGATCCACAAGACTAGTACAATCGCATTATGGGCATACAGATCGCTTATAAAACTCCGATTGGAATGACTCCTTACGTACTTATTTATGGAAAGACTTGCCACTTACCAGTTGAATTAGAGCATAAAGCATATTAGGCGATTAAAGAATTTAATTATAATTTGAAAGATGCTGGTGAGAAGAGATTGCTGCAGATGAATGAATTAGAGGAATTAAGGAATGAATACTATAATAATGATATAATTTATAAAGAGAAAAATGAAGATATGGCATGATCAGAAGATTAACCAAAAGAATTTTGAACCAGGACAAGAAGTATTGTTGTATAATACAAGGAAATTGAAATCTCGATGGTTAGGACCTTTCACTATAACTCAAGTATTTACATACAGAGCTATTGAAATTGAAGATCCGAAGACTGGAAACAGATTCAAAGTAAATGGACACAGATTAAAACCATATTTTGAGGGTAAAAGACCAAATTTTAAAGAGGTTTTAATGCTCAGTCAATCTGATTAACCTTGAATAGGTCGGGCTGACGACGTTAAACCAAGCGTTTTATGGGAGGTAACCCATACTTATCTTTATTTATGTGCGATAATAGTATATTTGTTTGATTTATTGATAGTTTGTGGAATGAATGAATTCTACTACTCGAATTTACCCTTATAATCATCACGATATCGGATCCATAAAAAATTTGGAATGCATTCGGACTCGGAGCGAACCGGGCAATTTTTGCCTTGGCCACCGACGGCGAGATCGAGCCTGCCGACGGCGAGTTTTTCCCGCCAAGTTCAGTTTGTGTTATTTAAGAATCCTGCCGAATGCGAGATCGATGCCGCCGACGGCGAGTTCGGCGAGTGGATGGTTTAGGGAGTTATTTTGACGGTTTCTGGCAATTTTAAGTGGTTTTAACTCTTTAAAAACTCCTAGAACTCGAATTTTAAACTATCTACTTCCTAAAAACAAATTGAAACTCCACCAAAACTCATCATTATGGCATCCAATCACCATGAAATCCCTAGATCTTGAGTGTTTAATAGAAGAAAATGTATCAGTTGCGAGGCCCAGCGAATCTTCAATAAAGTCATGATGAAAAAGAGATTGATCAAGGAACGAGGATTCGTGAATTGTGGATTGGAGAATTTGAGGACGCCTATCGAGGAGATGATTGTGTGACGACGTTGGGAAGTATTGTGTTGTATCACTTCTGCAGTAGTCATCCCTGTGGTAAAAGAATTCTATTCCAATCTACACGGAATTAACAACGGAGTCGTCTATGTGCGAGGCAGATGGGTAACTTTTACTCCTTCTAGAATTAATGAGTTATATTCAATAGAGAACACACCCGTTTGCCACTACTCCAACTTTGTCCCTACAAGGAGTAATATGAATGAAATCTATCGTTACTTGACTGATGAAGCGGAAGATTGGGAAATAAGAGAAGACGAGTATGTTAGTTTTTCTACATCACTTCTAAACCACGTTTCTAAACACTGGCACTTCTTTATTTCTTTAAAACTGTTACGCACTATGAGGGTCAATAAAGTTTCTAAGGAGTGTGTGATTCTGAATTATTGTATTCAAGCGGGACTACCTATTGATGTTGGTTCGATTATTGTGAAGTCTGCTTTAGGCCTGATTGTTCATGAATCAATTTATGGGCTTGAACATCATTCTACAATTTTTGCACTCGCTAGATCGCACCAAGTTTCATATGAAGCTCCGGAGAAGGTACTTCGCCTTGGAAACCTTTAGATCCAACCGATATGTTTCCTACACTTGATGATGATAACGATAGAGCCATTATTGTGGATCAAACATCTCAGAGTTCTTTTTCAATCAGGCCCTTGATTGATAAAACTGATCTGATCTTACAGAAACTCAAAGGACTGGAAAAAGAGGTACAAAACATGATGACTTCAATTAATAATATCTCTGACTTATTTGATCATATTGACTAGAGGATGAAAGAACACTTTGATCATTTTGGACATTTTGAGGCTAGTTTCATACGGCTTATGAGAAAAAAAGGATGGATAAAAGAAGATTCTACTGAAGAGTTTCTTTACAGACCCTTCTACAATCTTTTCGTTCATTTACGTTCTATGGGTGATATCAGAGATGAGTTTAGCACTGATCCTGACGAGTAGAAGACGTTCGTATCTGCTTATGTGTTGAATTAGTTTGAATTTAATTTTGTGTAATATGCATTTTTGTTATTTTAGATTTCGATGATTGATCTCAGTATAGATGAGATTATGCATCGATTGTTTGTTTTCACCGTTTTGAGTATTGTGGTTTGGATTGCGACGCTGATTTTATGTATTAAGGTTGATAAAATACCTTATTATAATGATGTGTACGAATATTGTAAACACTTGCATTTTATATAAAAATTGTGATGTTTTGTGTTGTGTGAATTTATTTGAGTTAAAATAATATCTAATCACAGAAAAATATGTTTAATCGATTGATCGAACATTAACGAGGCGAGAAATGAATTAAAAATTACAAAAATATTAAAAAAAAAATTTAATTTTTGAAAAAGCCCTTCGACAACGCCCTCGACGCCGCCGACAGCGATTTTTTCCAGAGACTTAAGCCTATTAAAATTAATTAGCCCGCCGACGACGAGATTTTGCCGGCTGACGGCGAGGACCCGAAAAATACCTTTATTTGACCGGTCAACCGCCACTATTCATCGTCCTCTTCCTCTAAACTTCAAAAAAACCGACCTAGGGCTTGAGAGATCTTGGATTTGGAGCAGTTTCAACACATTTTAACGCTGGATTTTATCTTCCCTTGGTAAGAGCTTCACTCCCATGCAAAAATTTTTTGATTTTCACCATGTATTTCTTCAACATTTAGGAATTTTGAAAAAATAGAAATATGGAGAAAATAGTTGGAAGAAATTCATGGAATTCATTTTAGATTACTTGAAGTCACATTTGGAAGCCATTTTAGTGTTATTTTGGAATTTAGTTGAGATTTTTGTAAATTTGATAGATCGAGAAATGGCTCCATGACAAAAGAGGCGACTTGATATTGACGAGACACGATTTGTGAATGCTAAGGCTCAGTCAAGGTACAACTTTAGCATCAAAGCGAAAAAATGCATCCAAGACAAAGTTTTCAAGAATCCGGGAAGAGAAATGGAACAGATAATCAACGAGCGAAGATGTGAAACTTTTGTTATTCGACGAACAGAGCTGCAGTAGAAGTTATAAAGGAATTTTACGCCAACCTAACCCAGGTAGAAGATGGACCTATAAATGTTAGAGGATTTTTAGTTGATTTTAATGCTGCTCGGATAAATTCTTTCTATGAAGTGCAAGATCTTCATACCAGCGATTATGATACGTTTGGAACAATGGAAGGACCGCTGGAGGAGGTGATTAACTTTCTCACTGATGGGAAAGGGACTTGGAAAATGAAGCAGCGTGAACGGGTAAACTTCCCTTTTTCTATGTTGAATGCAACCTCTAAGGCTTGGCACTATTTTATTTGCTCTACTTTTCTACCTACTTATCATCATAGTGAAGTTTCAAGGGATAGAGCAGTACTTAATTTTTGTATTCAGAACAACAGAAGTATAAATGTGGGAAATATTATTTATAAAAACATATTAGCCATTGAAAAAAGTGAAACAGGAGGAGGACTATGACATCCTGGTCTAATTTATGCACTCTGCCAGTTGTCTGGAGTAGAGGCTGGAGATGATGAGGAATGGGTTGAACTTATGAAACCCATTACATCTGCAAAACCTAATTTGTGATCTACAGTTCCCCTATATAATCTGTAAAGATTAGACAATGTTTATTTTACTCGGTTTCTTAGTTTCATATAGAGGCAAGCCCCTATAGTTAATTATATCTAAGACAATCGAAATCACCTAAGAAAACTCTCGATTATAATCAGGGGTTTTGTCTTCAAGAATTCAAAATTTAGTTTCCACGATTGCTTGTAAGAAAATTCAAGTGAAGAAATGACCAAATAGGAACAGTTATTTTATGAGTTAAATGAGCAAGTGGTAGGGGATGCCATAGATTCTGAGAAGAAGCTCAATGAATTCCCAAACTAATATAATTTGCGTGTTTTATTTTCAGGTACAAGAGATGGAGTTTTGGAGAAAATGAAGCAAAAATGGGGAAACTTGGAGTCAAATGGAGCAAGGCATAACACTTCGAGCGGATTGGAGCTGAAATGGGCGGAACAAAGTGAAGCAGGAGCAAATGGGGATGCTACAAGCAGGGTGGCACCTCGGCTCTAGAAAGAGGTGCCTAAGCGTCAGTCCTCACCCAAAAAACAGAAAAGACGCTTAGGAGCCGCAAACTGGCGCTTAGGCGTTGTAAACTGATGGCTAGGCACCAAAAACTGCCCAGGCGGTTACGACACGTCCCAAGGAGTTATTTGGCAAATTTTCAGGCTTAAAAAGACAACCTTTCGCATTTCTCTTGGATCTCCAAGAATGTTTAGATGTCGTAGATATGAGTAGGAAATGTAAATTTTCACCTTTTCTAGATAGATTGGAGGGGGATTTTAAGAGATATCTGTAAGGGATTTTATGAGCATTGCATGAATCAGCAGAAGACTTTGTTGGAGGGATTTTCATCTTTCTTTCAGAAAGAGAAGCTAACTATTGTGCTCTTTATTATCTATAATTGTTTTAAACACTTATCTAGTAGATTTGCTTTAATTTAAATGAAGTTTTCTGTTGTGTTTTCTCCATACTTAGTGAGTAGTTTTCGTTACTCTTTCCTCTTGTTATGAAGTAGTGGCATAAGTGAAAAAAATTGTTTTATGATAAAATAACTTTAATTTCTATGTGATGAGTAATATCTCCGTTCCTTCATTGACATAATGTACTGGCATATGTTATGTTAAAATCTGATGTAAGTTAAACTAAGACTCAGAAGAGCGGTTACTACACAACTTGAGTGCACTCACATTCTTAGGTTGCCTATTGTGAAGTAGTTTAAGCGATGATGCAACCTTAAAGAAAATGTAATTCATGATCTATTTATATTAGGAGCTTCTAGGCGATAAATGATGTAAGTGGATGAGATCCTTACCATTAGTTGTAAGGATTTTTAACCACCTTCGTATCTTTGTTAGTTGTGTAAAAATAATAGAATACTAAGCATACCTATACACTCAGAAGAGGGTAGGTAGACATATGTTCCTTGTTGGCAAAAAAAATTATATGTAGTTCTATGAATTCTTCTACTGCTTATGCCACTATCTTCATTTTACTTTTCTTTTGCAATGAATTGGATGAATGTTTAAGAACGTAGATTTGCTTGCAAATTCTCTTATTTCATAAAGGTGATGGTATTTCATTTAAACTTCATTTACATTGTAATTTGGTCAGTTGTAGTGTTAAAATTTGTTGTAATTGCATTAGGATCCAGAAGGATGACATAATTCTCAACTAAGTGGAACCACATTGAACTTCTGGGTGAAGGATAAGTAGTCTAGAGATTCAATGCAATGTTAGGGAGATATTCGTTGATTGGGTGTAAATTAGTGTTTCTATGGTGACAGCCTAAAATCTTACCAATTTGATTTAGTGTTTGAAACTTAAAGCTATATTAGTCACATCGGTGGCATAGTGGGTACTCTAGGATGACATGCTAGAACCTACCCAACATAACTAAGGATTTAGGAACTTAAATCTAGGTTATCCAATGTTCTTTATACACTCATAAGAGGGTAAAAAATAGGTTTGTTCCTAATGACACTGGTTACATTAGATTCTAAGCATCTCATTCCTACACTTTATCTAAACCCCCCACATAAGAAAGATAGGTTTTACATTCAAAATTCACCAAACCAAATTATTTAGTTAGGTTTAGTTTTAGATTTAGGTTTGTATTTAGGAGTAATATTTAGGAAAACACTTTTAATCGACATTCCAAACTAAGACCTGATAGTAGTTGACTAGAATTGGTCTAAGGGATTTATTACCTCGCTTCTTTGTGGAATCTTTACTCTAGATATTAAAGAAAACTCTATATTAATTGAAACGATACATTCACTTGCGTAGAACCCCTTGTGTGTAAACTATAAATCAAATTATAAACTTTATAACATATTTGTTTTGCACACAAGTGATACACCTAAAATATATAATATTTTTATGCACATTTTTATACCTATTTTTGATGATATTGCACTTTAATGGAAGGTATTTTTGTGTTTTCTTGCAGGTATGATTAAAATGACTGATTTTAATGAAAAGAGCAAAAAAAGAATCAAATTTGAAGCAAAAATATGAAGTGTGCAAATTTGGTCTCTAGCGCCTAAGTGCCGATGGCTGGCGCACAAGCGTTACAATTAAAAGTGACGAATTAAATTAATTTTGGCACAAATTTGAAGGAATTTTTGAAGCACGTATTAGTTTAAACTTCCTTAACTTCTCATTGGCGCCAAAATTCATTTAAAATTCGAAGGGATAGATGCAGATCTTGGTAGATTCATTGAATATAGACATAATCTGAAGATACACCAAAGCACCTTTTGGAGAATTATTAAAATGAAGACTTAAAGATTAGAAAAAAGAAGAGTTTTGAAAGAAAATTTTGGCGGGAGAAGTTGGAGAAAAGCTTGAAGTGGTTGAAGGGAAAGAGGAAGAAAGAGAGTCTTCTTCTCGCCATATTTTCTTTACTTTTCCACTTTACTTTATCATAGTTTGTATTAGAATTTAGGAGAGTCAATCCTTAAAGTTGGGCACCAACCTCTAAGGAGTTATCTAGTGGAAAGCAAAGTTTCAGAGAAACTTCAGGAGTCTTGTGGAGAGAATTTTCAGATAAGTTTTTATCTTTATTTTTACATTTAGTTTTTAAGTAAGACTTGTTGTGTTTTCACTATGATTTCTACTTTCAGATCAAATTGAGTTTGTGTTTTCTCCATTAGTTCTGAGTAGTTTTCTATATCTTTTTTCCTTTTAAATGATGAAGTAATTAACTTATGGAAGGAAGTTGTGTGAAGTATAGGTATTTAATGTTGGAAAAAGTTGTGATGATTCACTACCTTGCACTTCATTTACTTCTTGATTTGGCCAAATGAGATGTTAAAATCTACTGTGAGAACATGTAAGAACCAATGCAATATTGTCTCAATCAACAATTGGAGAGAATCACATGAAATTGTATGGGTGAGAATTGTAGTCCATATGGTTGAGTGCAAATAAATAGAGATATATGCTTTTTAATGGGGAGTAAAATTAAAGGACTTTAGAGTGACAGACTAAAACCCCCAATTTGGTTTGATGTTTTAAATTTTGTTATGAGATGTTAGCCCCCAGGTGGAGGGAGAAGAGAGAACTCTAGAGTGAGAGCTAATATCTTCACTGCCTAATCCATCTACAAGATTTCAAAACTTCAGATTAACATATGTTCTTTATAGAACCAATTAAAGGTAAAAAATATAATTGCTCATATTTTGCACAACACATTTAAATACTTCCACAACGAAATTCCATAATTATTACTGATTCATTCAAAGAGAAAAAAAATATTTCATTCTCATTTGCTTTCATATAGTTTTATAGTCTTGTCAATTTTAGTTGCTTAATTTACTTTTTATTAAAAGAAAATATCAAAAAAAAATTAAAACTTTCTATCTTAAAACATACTCTACAAAATCATTTTAAAAAGTAAAAAGTTGTTTCTCTGCTTTCTTTAAAATTTTAGATATTTTCTTGTGGGTTCGATATCTCGGGGCTTAATCAGAAAGTTCTATATTATTTGATAAACGATATGTATACTTGAGTAGAATCTCATATTATAAAATAATTAAAGTTGATTTCTTATTTGCTTCGGAATCAAGTTTTTGGCGTCGTTGCAAAGAAAGAGATAATATCATTTATAAGAAATATAAAGTGTAAAACGTAAGCATAAATATTCGGGGATCAATAAGCCGTATAAAGAAACTGGGTCAAATTTTTGGCCGAGAAATTAAATAAATGTGTAATTGTAGGATCGGGTCAGTGGGTAGAATCCCACACCTATAGGCAAGTCGGCTCTCGAGGGAAAGTCTATCGTGACTCGAGGGTCGATGCATAAAGCGTAAAAGTGGGGTGGGTAGAATCTCACATCGAAAGGCAAGTCAGCTCCCGAAGGAAAGTGCATCGCGACCGTAAAAGGTGGTGGGTGGAATCCCACACCAAAAGCCAAGTCGGCTCTCAAAGGAAAGCCCATCGTGACTCTATAGTCGACGCATAAAGCATAAAAGATGGTGGGTAGAATCCCACACCGAAAGATAAGTCAGCTACCGATCGCCCGACCCAAGGGTCGACGCATAAAGCGTAAAAGATGGTGGGTAGAATCCCACATAAAGTGCTAGCTACTTTCGGAGGAAGGGCTGCCTGGACCCGGAGGTCGATGCATAAAGTGTAAAAAATTTGTGGGTAAATACCACAAAAAAGTAAGTCAACTCCTGAGGGAAGGACCACCGGGACCCGAGGGTCGATGCACCAGACGTGAAGTGGTGGGTGGAAACCCACGCAATAGGCAAGTCGGCTCCCGAGGATAGCCTGCCAGGACCTGAGGATCAAACCATAACAACATAGAAAAGGTGGGTGTACGATATGTTGTATCACATGCCCGCAAAGCTATTGTGAGCTTTTCAGGTCATTCATATTTTTTTTATTGGCATATATATATATATATATATATATATATATATATATATATATATATTTATTTATTTATTTATTTATTTATTTATTTGTCCCTGGCTATCTTGGTCAGGGTATAATCCGTACAACCAGACAACAAAAAGAAATGAATCTTAGCTGACATAATTTGAGCGTCATCCCGTGCTAGAACTGAAACAAGTCATGGCGGGGCCATGGTCTGCAATGCCAGAGAGCGAGAAATGTGATTCTCAGCCTACAGGATTTAAGCATCATCACATGTTGGAATCGAAACTCTTCATGGAGGGGACAGAGTCCACACCGCTAGAGGACGAGAAATGTGATTCTCAGCTAACAAGATTTTAGCCTCATCCAGGGACTGAATCGAAACAAGTCATGGCGGGGACGTGGTTTGCACTGCTAAACATTGTACCATAAAAGGTAACTGTAGTACTCTTAGATAGTGCAACATTCGCGAGGACGAAAATCCTCAAAATATTAAAGGACCACAAGAGGGGCTAGAAAACACAGAGCATTGCAACGCATTACATCTGGTACTAGCCTCTTCCTTGATTGAAGGGTGGTACCAATACAAGCTTCTACAATGGAAGAAGTGCTACATTTACAACTTCTCCTCTTTAAAGGAGGGCACGTAGCAAACTTCAGATGGGGACATGGTCCGCACAGCCAGGGAAAGTAGCAAAACGACTCAATCTGGGGGTCCAAAGGCACCTCATGAACTGTAGTCATAACAGGCATAGAAACCAATTGCAAGACATGGAGCCGGGTGAAACGTCAGGGGGAATCAGAATAGAAGGAACCGGGATAGAAGTCACAACGTCAACAGTAGTGGTGACTTTACTGCTGACAGAAAAATCACCTGCCTCTGGCAGGGAGATCTGTGAGAAGACGAAAGGACTGGTCAGGAGAAGACCGTCAGGTGCTGCGGTGCGTCGCTGTTGAGCGCGGGCCTCTTTTCTGCAAAAGAAGCACTCGCGACGCTTGCGACGACAGAAAGAACAACTCAATATGCACAACTCCCCTTTTAAGGAAGAGGACACAGAGCATTGAATGTAATTTACCAAACAATATAATTTCCACCATCATCAAATTACTTTCATACAAGATATAATGACCAAGTTTGGCTAAATTGGAGCTCATTGCTTCATTCAGTTGGAGCTCATTGCTTCATTCACCTTAAGGATTTAATAATGGATGAGAGAAAACCTTCACACTAGTTTATCTTGAATTTAAAATAAAATCTGATGGGTAGGAAAAAGGAAACACCTCAATGACATAACGGAGAAAACTTTTTATTGAGTCTTCTTTCGAGCAATAATAAGAACATAAAAAAATTCATTTGTTTAACTGTTATTAGAATTTTTGTTGGGGCCTATAAATATATGAAATCATAACCACAACTATTTTAAGAATTTTGTAGATAATAATGGAAAAATATGAAATTCTTTGTGAAGCCACTGCATGTAGTAATGATTTCTTAATATCAAAGAAAAAGATATTTTTTTATTATATTTTAATTTTAAGAAGAAATTTGGCTCTTTGAATAATCTTTTAGCAAAAAGTTTAAATAGTCATTTTATTGAAAAATTTAACAAATTTGAACTATTAAAAGAATGAGGAGACTGAAGAAGAAGAAGAAGAAGAAGAAGAAGAAGAAGAAGAAGAAGAAGAAGAAGAAGAAGAAGAAGAAGAAGAAGAATAGGTTAATAATATTTCTTTTAAAATAATTTTTATCATTCATCTTGGAGGCTACTTGGATTTTTTTTTCAAGGTTTTTCTAGTATTATTTTAATGTTTAAACTCGAATATATCTTATTCAAATTAAAACAATTTTTAGGGTATTTTAGGCTAATTTTAAGAAAATTTAAACTTAATTTCTAAAAAAGTTTCATCAATGAATGTGTCATGATACCCAATACTTATGCACTTCAAAGATTATATAAATAAAAGTAAATCTAAATACAATAAATTAATTGAAATTTTAAATTAACATATCGGGAATATTCACACCATGAAATTTCTCAAAATTAATAATTTCTTATTTAATAAAATCTTAGATATGAGGAATTTCAGATATTCATATTTTTATAATTGGGGATATATTATAAGACTCATAAAATCAATTTGATCATCCGTGAACCTTCGCACTTTTTTGGATAAGAAAATACTCAAAAACGAATTATTTATCAAAATTAATTTTAAAGATAATTTAAACAAATTTATAGTCAAATGTTTCAATGTGACAAGTCCAATTATAACAAAATCATGGACATTTAGCACGCATGGTCTTTTAATAAGCTAAATCAATTTAAATGAAAACAATCTACCAAGTTTAATGGGGGTTGACCACCTCTTTTCCTTCTAACATTCAACTAACACACAAGTCATTCATGTGATGGATGCAACTTTCTATGATATGAGAAATCCAAGTCCACACTCAGCTTATAAGATACTCATATTTTTGTGCACAATTTACTGAGAAAAATTTGTAACGTTAAATACTTCTTGGAATTACTATAACATCCATAAGAGATAAAATTGTAAGTCATTAATGACATTTTATTGTGTTAAAGAAGGAGAATGTGTCACCAAAAAATGTTAAGTTTCTTCTCCATTTACTCATATTCCTAAATTAGATTTATGTATCTTATCAAATTATTGTAGCACACATGATTATATTATTGATCGGGGCCATCAATAGACTTGATACGTTTAACATGATTTCAATTGATCAATACAGTTTTCTTAGCGATGATAAATTGTCATATCCTTTGAGTTTTATTTTAGATTATTTGATCGTTATCTTTTTATTTGCCAATTCAACTACACTCATAACATTAAGAGTTTCAAGATTAAAATTTCTTTCATCATAAAATCGCACAAGTAACCCCCAATACGCCACCTTGAACCAATATCATAACCTGCTAAGCAAACACTCTTCGTAACCATGTTTTTAAAAAGTTGTTCAAGGCATCCTGCGAGTAGAATTTTCTAGACAATTTTGATTAACCGAGGAAAAATAGGTTGCATCTGTTAATACAAAGATATGAATATTGTTAGATAATGTTGGATAAGGATCAAATTAACCAATTTGAAATTAATAATTGGCCTAATGTCTAATTATTTTATTGTGTCCTGAACCAACAGATCACATGAACAAATCATATGTAAAATATGGAGATCTAATAACTTCGAGAGCCACTGAATGATCTCCTGGTGCATGTAGATGTTTTATATATCTGCTGACTTACGCCACTCAACTTTATAATCGAAATGCATCCATCGATGTTCAACTCAAAATGTCCATCATATCCATATCTTTGCATCCATTATTCACCAATATTTAACATTAATTATAATAAATAAGTCAAAATTTGTTGACTATTGTTATTCAACATCAGCATGCTAGGTTACTTGATCGTCTTTTGACTTCGATCCACGTTAAAAATTCTTGACTGCCAACCAAAAACAGCAGTTTTAATTAGATTTGACTAATTATCATTGATGGGCCATTGAGATTCCAACAATGGGATCCCATTTGTAGGGATCTTAAGTCAAAAATTTATCAGAAGTATTATTAAGCATCATAAAGGTATCTCAAATCTATTAGTTAAATAATACACATACAATGAGTAGGTGGTTCTCACTTATGAAGATAAGCTCTGAAATATGTTATGAATCTTGATATACATTTAGTTCTCTCCCTCATTAAGGCTATCAAAATTAATGATTAGGCTAGGATTCAGTCTTTCATATGATTTATAACTCATCTGGTTCTTAGCCACCCATCTTTTATGACAGAGCATAATTCACAGACTAGGTGATATGGATGATAGATTGATGTTGATAATTGTTTTTTCCTCGATCATAACATTTATCCAACATAAAAAAATTAAAGTATGTCAGCCATAAACCAATGATTTAAACATTTGGTTCATATTAATAGTTTTTTTTTAATAATTTCTATATCTATAAGTTGTGCAATCTTCCTTGATCCACTGCAGTTTTTTAATTAATAAATATTCAGCCAATGACTATTAATTTTGGGATATGAGATTGATTAGAACACTTTATTAAATCATAAACTCTTATATTCATATCCTTTTTATGATCTTGAGTCATAAGAACTTAAGTATCAAATTTCTTATTAAACTTAAATGAAATAAATCTCATTTTTTATATTATAAAACAAAACATAAGAGAGTTTAGAGTACTATTGAGTTTTCCAATATTCAGTGCTCCCTGGACTTCTCTTTTGGCATAAAAGAGAACTGTTATAGTTTTACTTTTCCTGATTGAATTCTAAAGTAGCAATTTTGAATTCAAACTTTACAATACATTATGAACCAGAGTATGTTAAATAAGTTAATTCCACCAAGTTTGGTTCAATCAGGCTAAGAAAAGTTGGATTTGGTTTATTCTTTCTAACACATTGAATAAAAGAGTCGAGTTGGAGCGAGGCCAAATCCAAGTCATACTCAAACCTGATCCATTGACTCAAATTAGAACCTCTATTAGCAACCGTCATTATCTTGCCATCTTTGTCCAACCTTTGTTATCCGACGATTATTCGTTAAACACCATTGTCTAATCGCCGTTTGTGCTAATCATTTCAGATCATCATCATATAACTATTATCAACGTCTAATACTTTTATCAGTTTCATAAGAGATTGAGATACTATTATACTATTTATAATATTGTTTTCTCTAATTAAAAGAAAGAATGTATATTGACTATCTCAATTCTGGAAACACTTGATTTTTTTTTTCTTAATTTTTTAAGTAAAAAAAATTGACATATGATGTACGATATTATTTATTTATGTGTGAAATCTTTCTGCAAATTATGATGTAATTTCTCACTTTATTATCACAAATAGGGCTGTCAAAAAAGATCGTTGTCCGCGAACAGTTCGTGTTCGGTTCGCTAAGAAGTTCGTGTTCGATTCGTTCGATAAGCAAACGAGACGAACACGAATAATTTTTTTCTTTCGGATTGTTAAATGAACCCAACACGAATAATGATTTGTTTGTTCGTGTTCGGTTCGTTGTTGTTCGAAATATAAAATAATTTAAAATAATTATGTATAAAAAATTTATAATATTTTAAAAATAATTATATATTATAAAAATTTATGATATTTTAAATAATTAAACTTATATAAATTATAATATATGATAAATTATTAATAACAATAGTAATATTATAGTAGCAATTATATTAATATAAATATTATAATATTATAATTAAAACATTATACTATATATTAAAATAAAATCTTAAACAAAACTCTAAACGTCTTATTCAGATTTCTTCATTTTAAGGAAATATAGATTACTCGATGTGTTCGAATACTCGATCAATTTGCTTCATTTTGAGGAATTATCGTTATCAAAGTTTGAGAGCTATCAAAAAGCTCGTTGTTCGAGAACGAGTCGTTTTTCGTTCGCCAGAAGTTCGCGTTCGATTCGTTCGATAAGCAAACGAGACGAACATGAACTATTTTTTTTTCGTTCGGTTTGTTGAACGAACAAAAAACAAACAGTGATGTGCTCGAACATTTCGAACACGAACACTAGCTCTGTTCGTTCGTGTTCGGTTTGTTTACACCCCTAATCACAAATTTTAAAACATACCACACAAGTAAAAAAAAATAGAAAATAAATATATGGATATAATATAATTAGGTTTTATTCATATAAATTCTCTTATAATTAATCAATTTTATAATAAAATATTAAAAAAGTAGCAAAAATATTTACAATAAATTTAAAAAATAATAATTTTTTGTAAATATTTTTTATAAATATATACTCCCCATAGTCGGAACTCGCATTTAAATTAAAAATTTAATTAAATTTTGGAAAACTTTATTCTGCCTAATCCGTAGCGTAAAAAAATAAAATTGAATTAACTGAGTGCTATTTATAGCCAAACCCATTTAAAAAGCATGTCCTTTATATAGCAAAATATTTCTCTCAAATTTATTTTCTTCCTTTATTAAAATATTTTTTAATTATGACTTAAGGTGGCAAATCATTAGTCTTAAATTTATTTTTAAATAATAAATAAATAAATTGTACCCCAGCTAATCCTTGACGCAAATTGTTTATCAGTTGCAGCCCGAAGGCGCCGCTAAGCTTGCGTATCTGATGGAGAGCTCTGATTCAGTGGTCATCCTCTTTCCGTCTTCCTTTCTCCTCTCTTAGGACTCGGATGGAGTGGAGTCCAAGCAATGCTTAGCTCTCCCTCCCTTCCTGTTTCCAATTGGTGATTCACTAAAAGAAACTTCGGTAAATCTTCTTTTGGTATGGTTGCCGGTGCTTCTTCATCGACTGTGTTATTTTCTTACGAGGAAGGCAGGGGAGATGTGGGCGGAGAGCTTCTGGGGATTTAGGAGTGCATAAATTGAGTGATGTCTGTCATTGCAGCTACTGCATCATCAGGGATGAGCGAGTCGGCGTTCAGAGTCGAGACCACGCCCCGGCTAGCACAATGGCGGATCGAAACCCTCTCATCTTTTTCCTATCGGAAGTCTGATCCCTTCAAGATCGGCCTCTGGAATTGGTTCGCGTTCTTTCTAACCTTCTCGTTCGTTGGATCTAATTTATTACTGTTTTGTGTATTAGAAGAAAGGGAAGGATTTCTTCGTACAGATCATTAACTCTATTTTGTAACGAATTAAATTTTTTCTGCCGATGAATGCATAAGAATTCTTTTTGTTCTTTGTTTGAAATTGTTTTGTTTTTCTTTTACTGTAATTCAGATCTAATAAGCTGTTTGTTATAGATTGGCAGTACGAGCTGAAACTCTCTGGTTATATACTAATCTTTATGTAGTTCACCCAGCTCATTTTGGGAAAAATTTTCGCTTTAGATGCTGCTCTTGTTGAAGAAAAAAACACCATGTTGCTTATTTTCATCCTCAAAAAGCAGGGATAAATTGTGGAATTACTGCATTTTTAATCTTTATGAAAGAAATTGTGCATTTTTCTCTATTTTAATTGACTATATAGATTTGTTAACTATTTTTTTAATCGATTAGGTACCTAACTGCGGAAAGAAACAAGCAACTTCTTGTGAAACTTTACCCCGAACCATCGAGCATGACGAAGGAACATCCTCCAATTGCTTCCTTCATCATCAAACTTGTCTCCTTCTCTGCTCCTAATCTCAAAACCCTTGTTCATCCAGGTTCTCTTCTCTTCATTTTGCAAATTTCTGCTTTCGTATTTTTTTTTTAATTTTATTTTTCATTATTTTATTGTCAATGTAATTGTTATTGATTTGGGAATGAATTGTTAGTTCTTATACATTTCAAGCTGAGCTGAATAAAAGCTATTTTCTCGCAGGAATTTGTGACAAACAATTGAAGAACAGTGATGATTTTGTTTGGGCAATTGACATCTTCTTTACTGGAAAATTTATTATTGATGTGGAGTTCCTTGATCTTAAGATTGCGCATCAATCTGTAAGTGATTTTTTTCTATGCTATGGATTAATCTAATCAATCTGAAGCAAACAAAGAAGAAAGTCTTACATCCATTCTCTTGATTGATTCATAAAATGAAAAGTAATTTCTGAAAGTGGATTATCTACAAGATGACTAATTCAGTGATGGGCATATTCCCTTGTCTAAGAGTCATTAATTGCCTATAAAGCTTTTTATCATGATGTCTAGGATAGTGTTTTGACCTTTGTAATTATCAGTTTGGAAGAATTTCATGCATACCTCATAATTCTTATGTATTTACATATCTAACACCCAGGGTTTGATTTTTACACCTATATCACTTTAAGAATACTTAAAAAAAGTGTGTTTCACTTTTTAAAATCTAGCAATAGTGATATTTTTATGTGATATGAAAGATTTGAGTATTATAAATGTAAAAATTAAAATTTAGGTGTTTTGATATGTAAATACATATATGAATTTTGTGGTATGCATGTAAATAAATCTTGATACAACATCAATATATTTTCATCATCAGGCACGGATCTCGAGACGTGACACAAATTTTGAGGTAAATTTTTTAGTAAGAAATGTTCAAACTCGAATTAAAGAATCATTTAGAAATTTGATTTTAGCAAATTTATAGTCAAACTAAGTGAGACGGATCCGATGACACCAAAATTGCTCTAATCTGAGTCAAATCAAGCTTAGATCGAGCTATTAAGCCATTTTTGAAAGATTATATTGTTCAATTGGAAAGTCAAATGAATTTCAAATCCGATAAGCTTATACTCGAATCTAGCGTCTCGACAAGATAATTCAACAAGCTTAAGATCACTCAAATTCAAAATAATTAAAGTACTCAAATATTCGCAGAATGTCGTCTGATCGATGAAACCTCTTTGGGTCGTTAGATAGAGTGGTCCAGATTTTAACCTTATTTGTTAAGATTTCTTTTTCGGACTCCTTAAAAAGATCCTTCCCTGCTCTTTAGAAGGGACCTAGACCTGGAATCCAAGGAGACCGAAGCCCGGATGAGTTGAATTCTCGTGTTATACACCGAAGGTCCATTGAACACCGTTTGTTCTCACAGCTACCGACCACCGTCGACCACTGTTCTTCAACCTCCATCTACCACCATCAACCAACACATGCTTCTTGCGGTGAAACCCCTTGTGGAATTACGTGTGTTGTGGAATCCAACATACGTGTTAGAGTAACGAAGCACCCTATGGAGTCGTGCAACGACGCATCCTGCATATAGTGCAACATCTCCTCCCGAAGATGGTGTAATAATGCACTAGGCGTTAACGGCTTACAACCATTGTATTCAGGATACGGTAATTTTCTTCAGACTCTTTAAGCTCTCTTATTGCAGCTCACTACTACGGTCTATGCGATTCAGAGCACATGAAACTTTAACTCCTGTATTTACGGTCTATATACTTTATCACAGCTCATCCAACTCCCAACTCCCAACTCCGACATCTGTGGCCTACGAAAGTTATAAAAATTCATGCAACTCCCAACTCAGACCTCTACGGTGTACTGACGTTATTGCAGCTCACACTATAGTCTATGTGACCCACAATGTTCTACGTGGATCACAACTCTTGCAGCTTTTTACTACAGCTTTTGTGGCCAACTGACGCTCCTGAAACAGTCATCTACAACACCACATAACCAACTATGATCATGGCTTTCAACTACGGCCTCTACGATAAGCTGATGCTACAACTACCGTTTATAATATTCCTGACGGGTTACTGCGTTCATAGAAACTGACTATAACCCACCACCTGCTATTGTTAACTGCATTTATTACTACCAGATTATGACTATTATCAATAAACTACCGTTGTACATCTATATTGATCAAATATGTAACTCTATCTTCTCTAAAAAAAAAGAGTGAATCTATGTAATGAAAATTACGTAGTAGATTATTTTAAAATTACGTAGCGGTAAATTTTCTGTCACATATATTATCCGTGAATCCTGCATAAATTTTCTTTGAGAGGTTGGGATAATTACCTAAATTCTTAGCCGTAAAATATTTACTTTACCGTCATAAATTTTCTATCACATATATTAGTTTTTCTTTGAGTGGGTTTGGTTTGGAAATTATTGATCCGCATTTCATTATTAGTTGTTTTCAAGATTTATTGCTGATAAGATCGAGGGAATGTTTTGTTCCTAAATAAAATTGATTCAATGTAATATGCAAATTTTGCCAAAATAGAAGCGCATTTCATTTAACTAACATTTGTTAAAACTATTTTTTTGGAAGATTCACATCCACACCACTCGATTCTTATGTATTTACATATCTAAGACCTAAAAACTTGCCTACGTATGAAAAGGTGTATTTCACATTTTGAAAGTCTGCATTTCTGATACGATAGAAATGATTTGGGTGGTATCAATGTAAAAAAGTAATGTTGAGATGTTAGGTTGTAAATACAGGAATTGAGTGGTAAGTATATGCCCCATTTTGTTTAATGTCATGTCCTTTTTGAAAACCCAAATATCATGTCTTTTTGTTGTATATTATGATAGAAATGGTATAATGAAAATTGGCTTTGTTTGTAATATTTCAGATGTAAATAAAGCAATGAGGCAGTTATTGAAAATAATAGTTTCTTATCTTCTCCTGTCAGAATGTTTTGAAGCTGACCCTACCGCCAATAATTTGACATGAATTATT
The DNA here is from genome assembly GCA_022702705.1 of Papilionanthe hookeriana x Papilionanthe teres. Taxonomy (NCBI): domain Eukaryota; kingdom Viridiplantae; phylum Streptophyta; class Magnoliopsida; order Asparagales; family Orchidaceae; genus Papilionanthe; species Papilionanthe hookeriana x Papilionanthe teres. Next base: position 60,671,311 of record CM040423.1, on the reverse strand, counting down.
ATCGCAGTTGCTATTGTTTACTAGTTTGTCTTTGTATTCTTCTGCACGACTTATTTCAATTGCAAAAAAATAAAAAATAAAAAATAAAAAATAAAATAAAATAAAATAAAATAAAAAAGGAAATTTTGTGAAAAAGTTGCAATTAGAACTTTCTGTGGTAGACGCACATGATACTGAACGTCCTAATTAGAAAATGAGTGCTTGTTCTCTGTTGTTATTAGGTTCTGTTTATCATCACTTTTGTTTTCTTTTTTTCTATTTCTTTTATTTTTATGAACATATTTAGTTGATATAATTTTTTGTATGTTTTTATTTTTTTGTTTAAAAAATAAATTAACTTGTTTTTTAAAATGCTCAAAACACTTAGAAAGATGTTTGTAATATTTTTAAATATAATTATCTTAATCAAACATATTTTAATTTAAATCAAAACATAAGGTGATCACAAACAAGCCCCTAACTTCTTCATATTATCGTGCAGTAACATTACAAGTACCAGCTGTTAACCTTGAACTGCATCTATCATAGTTTAAGATCGCCTCGAAAGCCATCCAACCTAATCTCCATTTGAGTCATGCCTAGCTCATTAAATTTGAGTCGAGCCTGATACGAGCTAAAACATTTTCATTTTCAAATGTCTAAGACATCTATTGATAGGGCTGCAAATAATATGGACTCGAGCAAAGCTACGTTTGTCATAGACTAGCAAAGCTTATTCCCAATTCGAGCCATCAATGGCTCTTCCTTTTCAATTAAAGCCAAAGTTTTGTTCATTTTGAACCAAATTTCAATCTTTTGCTACAGATTCTTAGTCCAATCTACAACTAAGCACCTAGGCATAATTAGTACATATATAGATGCGTAAATGCATATATATACATCGATATAAATATAAATATGTATGTATTCTTACACTCATACATGAATACATGTATTTGCATTTTGATAAATTTCAGGTTTGCTTATTAACATACTTGATGTGGATAAATTTATATACATTAAAATAAATATAAACATAAATATAGGCATATGTGCATTCTTACACATGCATATGCAGTTTTATCCAATGTGATATGGCTGCTGCTCCAAATCCTGCAGACGGGAGCGCCGACGGATCTTCAACCTTGCAGACGAATCGATACAAGGATGACCTGGGAGTAGCCGAAGACAATTTTAATGCCCGGGTGAGGCCCATCTAGCTCCTAATCATGTACAAGAGGAAGGAAATCAAGGGTGGTTTTGCAAGGAAAATTTTAAAGGGATCTTCGACAGTATTTATGGGGGTTAACTGTAGTATTTAGCCAAGGTTTATTTTTTTGTTTTGCTTGACTGTAGTTTTTCTTTTAGAGTGATGTTTCTAGCGGCGTCTAGGATTTATGGAGAAACAATCTACCTCTTGAATGGTAGATCATCGTTTTATCTTGTTTTCTTTCATTAGTATTAGTAAAATCAACCCTCATATGACTTTCCCTATATTTATGATGTAATTTATTCAGTGTTAGTTCACTATTTTTAGTTATGTATTGTATCAAATTGGTATTAGAGCGAGATCTTGGAAGAATGACAGCAAAAAGAGTTGATGTGAGAAGGAGAAGTTAGTAAATTAGATCGAGAATGGAAGAAAAGTTTGCCATCATGGAGGAGAGATTTTTTTTCATGGAGAGCCAAATGGAGGATCAATACGAGATAATGGAAAAAATTTGAGAGAGTTTGAAGGGACATATCAAGATGCAATCCAAGACCCTGCCAACCACTCAAATTGCAAACCCTAACCAAGGGAATCAGAGAATCCTTTGTCAAATCAACAGGGAAGGAAATACAATTAGAGGACAATGAGGAGGAAAGCATCTATCACAAAGAGCTTTTTTTAGGACTCCGAGAGGGGTGGAAACCAACGTTTTAAAAGCTAGACCAAACTAGCCGGTTCAACCGGTTTGACCGTGAACCGGCCGGTGGTCCGATTTCGGGTTGGCTAAAAATTGCTCCACGTCGTTTCAGAAAGAACCGACTAAAATCGGCGGTCGAATTGGTCAACCAATTGGAACCAACAGTCAAACTGGTCAACGGTTAAAGTGTAATTTTTTAATCTTATATCACATTTTTATTGTAAATCATGAAAAATGGTTTGAATCTTTTGATACATAAAGAATGTGTCTTACTCTAATCATTCTAAGCTTCATTTTTTCTTTACCTTTTATGAAATATGCATGACTATTAGTCTGTATCTGTTTTTTTTTTTTACGCTTTTATATTTTCTTATTTATGTTTCCCTCTTCTTGACATTATGTACTGAATTCTATCTATTTTTTATATCATTTATGTTATATTTCCTATTTTTTAATATTTGTGATGTCACCCTGTTCAATCCTCGGTTCAACCTCAGTTTAATCGTAGAACCTTGAATCTCCTTCTCTACCGATTCAATGTTCGGCCCGATTTTCCGAACTTTAGTGGAAACGTTCGATAGAGGGAAGTAGGTCAAAACTTGGAGGGGTGTTGCAAGGGGCATGGAGGAGCACGAGAAAGGATGCAGAGAAGCAAGGATGGGGTATGGCTGCAACCGAATGAAGGAGTTTTACCCTAGACACATGGGGATAAACGATGGAGGGAGAGGAATTTGGGCGACAATGCAAGAATAAGGAAATTGAAGATGTCGATCTTGTAAGAGGAGCGATACTTTGCAGTAAATGAGTTGATGGGGGGAAGAGAAACTCATGTCAATAAATGAGTTGATGCGAGAAGAGAAGCTCATGGGAGTAGGAGTATGTTTGGAGGAAAATTCCCTTGCTTGGTTTCAGTGGATGGATGTTAGGTATTTGATACATTCGTGGGAGGAGTTTAAGGATTTCTTGTTGGAACGTTTCTAAGTCTTTCAGGAAGACCAATTCTATGGTTTGACTCAGGAGGGGATAGTTACGTAATATAGGGATATTTTTGAGCTTTTATCGGGGTGGCTAAGAGGTATTTATATTGTAGGATAGGAGAGGATCTTCTTGAAGGCCCTAAAGCCCGCCATCCGAGCATCCCTTCGATATTTGCGACTGTGGGGTTTGAGGGAGATGATGGAGCTCACTCAGATGGTGGAAGATAATAATCAGATGAAGAAGAGCAACTGAGACACTACGGGGGATTCTAGGGGAGTGCCTAGATGACCATGACACTGAGGACCCAGACAGTATCGTTTCAAAAGGAAACACCAAATGAGAAGCTTGCAGGTACCCGTCCCGAGGGCAATTTCAAGCTCCTCACCAATGCATAAGTACATGATAAAAGAGAAATAGGATATGCTTCCCACGTGACGAGAAGTATGCCCCATGCCACTGTTGCAAGGAACGTGCACTTCAGGTTTTTGTAGTTCATGGGAGGGAGGAGATGGATAGTGAGGAGTTGGAGGAAGGCACGACGGAGGAAGAGAAGCATTTGCTCTTGGATATTGCAGAAGTGTCCCTAAATTCATTGCTGGGATTTTTTTTGAATCACACCATGAAAATGAGGGGACAGATCGAAGAGTAACCAATTGTGGTTTTGGTGTATAGTGTGGCCACACAATTTTATCTCAAATGAGATCGTAGATCAGCTAGGGTTGCAGCTGGCAGATACAGGGTGCTTTGATGTCATGATGGGGATAAGGAAGGTGGAGAAAAGTCATGGAATTTACAAGGGATTTATTCTGTCACTATATGGCTAACAGGTGGTGGAGGACTTCCTTTACTTGGACTTAGACAATATTGATGTCATTTTGGGAATGAAGTGACTTCAAGCGCTTGGGGAGATGAAGATGGACTGGAAATCCTTGGCGGTGGAGTTCCAGGTGGAGAGTTGGAAGGTGATGCTAGGTTATGTAGAACCATGGTCTCACTAAAAAATTATGGTAAATACTATATGGGGAGCAGGATTAGGCTATTTGGTGGAAGTTACGAAGCATCAAGGAGATCAGAGATCCTGAGTCGGCGGAATTTTCTGAGGGGGTTCAATAGTTCTTACAACAATTTACTAACATCTTTCAGCAGCTGAGTGGGTTTCCGCCCCCGAGGGAGCATAGGCATGCCATTACATTAAAGAAGGGTGTCCCTCCTATTAGTGTTTGACTATACCGGTATCTTTTGATTCAAAAGGATGAGATAAAGAAGTTGATCGGGGATATGCTCGAAGTCGAGAATACAAACCCGGTGCGAGCCCCTTTTCCAGTCTAGTTCTTTTGATGAAGAAAAAAGATGGTAGCTCGCACTTTTATGTGGATTAGCATTGAACAAGGAAACTGTTTTAGATAAATTTTCTATTCCTGTGATTGATAAGCTAAATGAGTTTTATGGGTAGTCATTTTTTCAAAGATCAATTTGAAGTCTGGATATCATCAGATTAGGATGCGTCCAGTTGATGTGCACAAGACAACGCTCATGATACATGAAAGATAGCACTAGTTCTTGGTAATACTGTTTGGCCGCACCAATGCTCCGACCACATTTCAGTCTCACATGAATTTGTGTTTCAGCCTTACCTTAGAAATTCTCCCTCTTCTTCTTCGATGACATTCTGGTCTACAGTCATACAGAGGCTGAGCATGTTGGGCACCTGAGGATAGTCTTGGAGTTGAGGGAACAACAGTTGTATGCAAACTTGAAGAAATGTTCCTTTGCACATTACAGGTGGAGTACTCTGGGCAAGTGGAACTAGAGTAAGAGTAGTAGTGGATCAATTGAAAATTGAAGCTATGGTGGACTGGGTTTTACCAAAGTATTTGAAGTAGTTGAGGGGATTCCTGGGTCTAACCGGGTACTATCAGAAATTTTTGAGGTTGTATGACACGATAGGATGGTCACAAACGAAATAGTTGAAGAAAGACAATTTCAAGTGGGGGAAGCAACAACACATTCATTCGAACATCTAAAGAGAGCTATGACCAGTGTTTCAGTATCCGCACTTCCATTTTTCATTAAACTCTTTTTGAGAGAAATGAATGTGTCGAGGCACGAATTGGGAGTGGTACTCATGAAAGACAAGTGATTGATTGCCTACTTCAGCCAGATGCTCACAGCTAGGGAGAAGCTCACGTTAGTTTACAAGCGGAAGTTGATGATTGTTGTATTAGTCATTCAAATGTGACGGCTCTACCTGTTGGGACAACACTTTCTGATTATGACAAATCGGAGGAGCCTAATGTATCTTCTGAAGCAGAGAATGGTGACTGAGCAACATCAAAGGTGGTTATCCAAAATACTAGGATATGATTTCGAGATTAATTACCGGCCATGGTGTACTGTCGAGGAAGTTGGAGGATCCTCAACTGACAGCCTTATTGATACCCTTGGTCATGGATTGGGAGGTCCTGAGACGGGAGAGCTAGCAGGATGAGGGGCCGAGGGAAATACGAGCGGAGTAACTACATGATCCGAGCAGTCATCCAAGATATGCATTCAAGTGGTATCAACTACTCTGCCTGGGGCGATTCGTGTTGTTGAAGGCATTGGAGTACATCCCAAAACTATTGTAGGAGTTCCATCACAGTGCAAATGGGGACACTTAGGAGTACAAAAGACATGCAGTCGTCTATCGATGATCTTTACTAGGTGGGGATGCACAGAGACATAGAGGACATTGTGGCAAGGTGCAATGTATTCCAACAACATAAGTATTTGATCATGGCGCAAGGAGGGTTACTACAACCCTTAGCTTTATCGGATAAGATTTGGGAAAAAGTGAAGATAGATTTTATAGATGGGTTGTCACGATGAGAACGGTTTACAGTGATCTTGATGGTAGTGAATCGCCTAAGCAAGTGCACATTTCATTCCATTGCGACAACCCTAAATTGCAGTTTCGGTCGCTATGATGTTCATACGAGAAGTTGTTCATTTGCACGAAGTGCCAAAATCTATTGTATCAGATAGAGATACGGTGTTCCTTGGCCAATTCACGGAAGGAGGTTTTCAGCTGACAAAGAGCAGTCCTTAAGAGAAGCACGGCATATCATCCTTAGACCGATGGCCAGACGGAGGTGGTCAATGGGAGTGTGGAGACATACTCGCGTTATTTTATGTTGGATACACCGAAGCTTTAAACCAGGTGGATCTCGTAGGCCAAATATTGGTATAATATTTCGTACCATACTGCGTTGCAGATCACCTCTTTCAATGTTTGTATGGGCGGGATTTACCCCATTTGATACATTATGGGTAGAGCTTAAGGGACCCTTATGGAGAGCTCAACAAATCATGAAGTGGAAAGTTGATGAACATCAGATGAAGATACAATTCGAACCCGGGGACATGATTTACTTGAAGCTGAGGCATTACTGATAGAAGATAATGACCGGGCGAAGCGAGAAAATTTCTCCACAGTATTTTGGGCCTTCTGAGAGTTCTACACGCATTGGGGCAAAAGCCGGCCTTTTGAAGTTACCACTATCTTTGACATGACTTCCAGTCTTTCATGTTTCGTAGCTAAGGCATGCTATCAGAGATCATACAACCTCGTCTTTGCTATCTTCAACATTGACAGAAGATAGGGAGGTGATTTAGAACCCTTAGATGTCGAATGAGTGCGTCGAGGAATGGCTAGAGCAAAGGAGGCACTAATTAAATGAAAAGATCTGTCAGATTCCCAAATAGTTTCATAATCTGACAGATCTTTTCATTTAATTTGGAGGTGATTTATGAAACTATGTGGGAATCTTACGAAGGTATCCAAAATTAGTTTCCATCATTCCCCTTTAAGACAAGGCGCTTCTTTGGGAGGGGAGTGTTAATATGCTTGGTGCTCCGACTCGTGTGCACGGGAGAGTTGATAAGATCTTTCGCTCTGTAGACAAACCGGTCCAGGGAGCACCGGTCTAGACTGACCAGACCTGGCCAGCCCAGCCGACGGTCTGGCCAAGCCAGCCGGCCCAACCTGGGGAGGCAGAATATCTTGGAGTGGCTGAAGACAATTTCAGCACTTAGGTAGAGCCCACACAACCGCCAATCACATGCAAGAGGAGGGAAATCAATAGGGGTTTCAGAGCAAAAGTTTGAAGGCTTAATTAGAGATTATTTTTTAGGGCTAATTGGCTAGGATTTGTTTTTATGTTTCATTTGACTACTATTTTTCTTTTAGAGTTGTTTTCATAGGGGCGTCTAGGGTTTATGGAGACATAGGGTTTATGGAGATACAATCTACTTCTCGAACCGTAAATCAACTTTATTTTCATTGGTATTAGTAAAAACAACCTTCATCTGAGTTTCACCAAATCTTTATTGCAATTTATTTGTTGTTTTTTAATTCTGGATCGTATCATATTTTTGAGCTACCTTAAGTCGATCTATACTTTGGCTCAATCCAAGCTGAAGCCGAACCTACTCTTTGTTAGTAGGCTTGTTTTGTTAGCAGGCTTTGTTGATTTTTATTTTGTCTAGAACCAAGTAAAAATTTTTGGAGCTGTTTGGGATCACTTTTGTTCTTTTTTTTTTTTCATTTTTATTTTAATGTTTTAATTTAAATTAAAACATATTTGATTGGGTTAGTAGTTCTAAAAATATTCAAAATATATTTTATTTTAAGTACATTTTAGAAACAAATTGATTTATTTTAAAAAATAAAAAATAAAAATATATAAAAATTATATCAACAAACATATTTTCAAAACTCATTCTCTTTTCTGCTGCTTCTTCTATTCACTAACTCGGTCTATGAAACACAGGGTGGGGAGCCGTCATCTATCTGGTCGGGTTCCCACATTGAAAAAAACTCCCTCTCCACAGCTCTCAGCTCCCTCGGCCGAATGCTAACCGAAGGCATTCACACCGATATCACCATAAATACCAGCAACGGCTCCATTGCCGCCCACCGCGCCATCCTTGCCACCAGGTCCCCTGTTTTCCAGAGCATGTTCTCTCACAGCCTCAAGGAGAAGGAGCTCTCCGCCGTGAATATTTCCGATATGTCCTTCGACGCTTGTCAGGTCCTTCTCAATTACATCTATGGGAACTTCAACGCAGAAGAGTTTCTCACTCATCGGTTGGCGCTCCTCACCGCCTCTGATAAGTATGACATTGCAGACCTGAAGGAGGTCTGCCATGAGAGCCTCTTGGAAGATATCGATGCGAAGAATGTGCTTGAGAGACTCCATATAGCACATCTGTATAAGCTCCGAGGTCTCAAGGCCGGGTGCTTGAAGTATCTGGTGAACCTTGGGAAGATATATGATGTTCGTGAGGAGTTTAATGAGTTTCTTCAGGATGCTGATAGGGAGCTTATAGTTGAGATCTTTCAGGAAATTCTAACTTCATGGAAGGGATTCCAATAGGAGCTTCCATATGAATTGACTTCAATTGGATGATGAACTTTAATCTTTTGTTTGAATGACTTGGTTGATTTAGTTGATTTAGTTGGTTAGCCTGGTCATGTGCATTTATAGGATTCATTTCAGATGGAGAAATCTGAATTTAATGTAACATAGTATATAATAAATGCATTTCTCAATTAAAAATCAGTGTTTTCTTATCTTTAATGAATCAATAATTTGTGGTTATGTCTCTTTTGTATTACTCAAATGATAAATCTGTCATGCAGGAGGCAACTTATTTAATCCTAAGTGGTTAATGATTTACATTGTGAATATAATGGTTAAAACAATGCTATTCGCTTTTTAAAGGCAATGATGGTGTTAACTTTTTTATCAAAAAATTAAAATTAAAATTAATGACTATCATAATTTCATCAAGAAATTTCTGTTATTCTCTTTTTAATACTCAAGAAGATATGTCTGAACAAGTTATTTTAGTATTTTTATGTAGCTTTCAGTAGTTTTATTTTTAATTATGCTTATGATTAATGTTTTTGTTGTTAATCGTATTTTAAATCTCGAAGAATGTTCTGATCTTATTATGGATCTTTGAATTAGAAAATTAAGCAAGCTTATTTTTTTTCTATTGGGTCTAATAAGACTCTCAGTCGAGATGGTTTTAATGCTGAGTTTTTTAAGGATACTTGAGAGATTTCTCATGCTGATTATATTACTATTATTAAATATTTTTTTCTCTCCTCTAATCTTCATTGCGAATATACTTAAAATTTTTGCTTCCTAGTATTCTTCATCATGCTCAAGCTACTTTCGTTTCTGGTTGTATGTAATATTGCATATAATATTATTTTGACTAATGAACTGTTATTTGGTATTAATTCTACTTGTATTAAAAAAAGATTTTTGTGTCAAAATTGATATTGAAAAAACTTTTGACAATGTTAATCATCAATTTATTTTTGATAGATGTAGCTAGCTTGGGTCTTTCTAATGCTTTCATTAATTGGATCAAGTCTTGCATTAATTCCAATGTTTAATATTCAATTATTATTAATAATGATATGAATGATTATTTTGTTTCTATATCCGGTATTAGACAAGGGTGTTTGCTTTCATGTTATCTTTTATAGTTGTGAAGGAAGTCTTTTCTTGCCTTCTGGAAATTCAACATTCTAATTTTAGTATTTCTAAATATATTATTGAGAGTTATAATATCTCTCTTCTTATTTATGTTGATGAGTTATTCGTCTTTGTTGAAGTTGATAAAGTGTTTTAATAATCTCAATACTAAACGATTGTTTTTATAAATCTACTAATTTGAGAGCTAATAAAGCTAAATTATTTATTTGTTTTTCTAAGCCAGTTGATTCTTATTTTCAAATTTTTCTTATCTCAAGTTAGTGGTTTTTTTTTAAATCTTTTTCTTTGTATTATTTAGGTGTGCCTGCAATTCATCTAAGTTGCTTGTTGTCGACTGTTCTAAGTTGTGGGATATGTTATACAATTGACCTGCAGACTGAAAACTTAAATTTTTATCTTTTTATCGTAGATTTTAACTTTTTTGAAACATAACATTTGGTTTTATTTGCACTATTTATTTCGTGTTATTAATATTACTAAAGATTTAAGATATAAAATATCTTCCGTATGTCAGAATTTCCTTTTTAGTAATGGTTTTAACTTTGAGCTTCATACTATCTCTTGGGATAAAACTTCTAAACCTAAGATTTATGATGGTTTTGGTTTGCCTGATTTTGACATGCTTAATTCAATGTTTAAATCTAAAATTATCTGGAGACATTAATTATTTATCTCATTTAGCCACTTGGTGTTTTAATCATTATAAATCACTATGGATTAAGCATAGAAGTAGCTCCTCTTCCTTTTGGAAGATTTTATCTCAAGTGGTTTCTAAGATTAGGAATTGTTTTCAATTTCAAAGTACTTTTAATAGTACTCTTATTTTCTTTTGATCCTTGGTTAAATAGTTTTTCTTATTTTGAGAAGTTAGATAATATTATTTTTATTTGTTTTAATCGTCCTCCTCTCACTGAAGTGGGCGAAGTTATTTTTAATAATAAATATAATTTACCTCTTTCAATATTCATGATTTTTATTTAAACTCTAATCTTGATATATTCATATTAATAATAGTTCTACTTCTTATCTATGGAAGGTTCACGATAAATATACTCGTAAATTCATTTATAATTTGATCTTGGATAGGTCTTTTGTTATTGGTTGGAATAATATGTTGGTTTTAAATGTTAATCTATTATATATGTTGCTATTCGTTGAAAATTTTACATAATGGTCTCAAAATAAGTGATGTTTTTATTACTAGAAGTATTATGATATATATATATGTATATATATATATATATATATATATGTATATATATATTTGTTTATTTATCTTGAATCATATAAAACTCATAACCATATTATTTCGAAGAATATAAGAAAAATATATTATTATCCATTTTGATTTTTGTCTTTCTTCTTTCTGTTAATAATAGTTCTACTCTCATTCTTTTCCTTTTTTGTTGAGTTTTGAGTTGAGCTATAATGTTTTACCGCCACTAATTAAAAATCAATAGTATTTTAATGTTTAAGGTCTTTTGATTTTAGATATTTATTATACCTGAAAATTTTTTTAAATGTTTTTCTCTTAGGTAAATTCTGAACTCATTTTTCAGTCTTTCCATTGTTGATTTCCTATAATTAAAAATTAAATCAATAAAGTAATTTGTTTTGTTTTTAAATATTCAAAATCTTTTGTTTTTAAATAGAAAAAATTCTTTGTTATTTTTGATGTGTTTTGGTTGTTTCTCATCCTTCTTCTAATGATGGATAGAGTTCCACTTTCTTTATAGTATTATTGGTCCTTTTTTCCTTCTTCTTTTCTTCTTGTTGTGCCTAATCCTTGTTTTCTGCTTCTGATATTGGTTCTATTATGATTAGCTCTTTGGTTGTTGATGTGATCTATTTTATTGACTTGTTTAGTTATGTTATTTAGTTATATTTTCTACTGTTTTTTTTATTTGTTTGCCTTCTCTTGATTATGTTGTTTAGTTGTCTTTCTTATTGTATCTTTTATCTGACTGTTTTTTTGACTTTGGTAAGCTATGATGCTTAGTTCTCTTTCCTTAAGTGTTTTTCTTGTTGATTATTAGCACTCTTATCTGCTACTAATTTCTGCTCCTTGGTTGTGGTTAGTTTTCTTTTCTTTTCCCTTTTCTGAACGTTGTTTGTGGGCCTTTGGATCTATTTGGCATGATTGTTCTTTTTCTCTTTTTATTTGTTGTGTTATTCTCTACTTTGATTTATTATCTAACATTTGTTCATTTATTCATTTGTTTTTATTTATTCTTTCTTCTTTCTGATAAAATCATCTCTGCACTTGTTTTTTTCCTCTTATGGTGTTTAGGTTGAGCTGTGATGTTTTCCAGCCATTTATTAAAATTCAATTGTATTTTAAATATTTATGTTTTTTTATTTCAAATATTCATGATATTTGAATGGAATTTTAATATTTTTCTTTAGTTAAGTTTTTGAGCTCATTTTTTTATTCTTTTCTTTGTTTTTTCTTTGCTTTTGTTATTTTTCTTTCTATTTTTGAATTATTAGAATCTTCTGATTTTAAATTTATTTTTTTCTGTATGGTGTTTATTATTTTTGTCATTACTCTTATCTTTCTTCTGAGTTTGATTGAGATTTTGTTTCTTTCCTTTGGGTTTTTGAGTTCTTTCATTTTTAGTTTATCTACTGAAGTTTTTCTTTATGATTCTATTTTATGTTGTTCTTTTGTAATTGATGTGATCTGACCTATCCTAGGAGTTCATATTCTTTTGTTGGATGTTGTTCCTCTATATTTGTTGTTAAACTCTTCTACTTGGTAGTGGTTGGTGACTATTATTGGCCTGCTTTGGTTGTTGTTCATGGGCCTTTGGACCTATTGGCTATCATGGTAGATTTTCTTCTCTATTTGAAGGCATTATTATTTCTTCTTGGAGCTCTTTTTCTTTAGAGAGTTTGTGTTGTATTGTTTCATCTTTTTTTATGGTCGATTATTTGTTTGCTTTTTTTCTTGAGTTGTAATCTGCAATTGTTTGTTTTGCTAAGACTTTGAGATGTAACAGTTTATTCCTTTTAAGAAATCTAGGCGTGCCCCTCATGTTTTTTTAAAAAAATTAATTAAAGAAAAAAAATGAGGTGCAATGGTGTGGAAGTGTTGTGGTATATATATAAAATAGAACGATCGACGAAGGAAAAATATGAGCTAAAAAAATCACACCATAAAAAAACACAGAGATTTACGTGGTTCAACATTTTTTTGCTTTGTCGATCATTCTATTTTATAAATATACCACAACAAAAAAAAGAACAAAGCAGAACACTCTTTGACTTAGCCTTAAGTTCACTTCGAGCATCAGGATTAATTAGAGCATAAGAAAGACATCCAAAAGTTTTAATGTGAGAAAATTTTGCCTCTTTCTCACTCCAAACCTCCTCAGGTAACTCACATTATAATGAAACAGATAGCCCTCTATTGATCAAATAAACTACAGTGCTGATTGCTTCTACCCAGAAAGTAGGTGGTAGTCCGGCGTGTAATCTTATGGTTATAGCCCGCTCATTAATGGTCCTATTCATGCGCTCTGCAACACCATTTTGTTGTGGTGTTCCTGGAATGGCCTTCTCCATTCTGATGCCCTAAGCTGCACAATACTTCTTGAACCCACCATCAATGTACTCACCACCATTATCAGACCTTGGACATTTCAGCTTTAAGCATGTCTTTGTCTCAACTATGAACTTCCAAGTCTTGAACATACTAAATACATCAGATTTAAACTTCAAGAAATAATACCATACCTTTATGCTATGATCATCAATGAATGTGACGTAGTAACGAGAGCCTCCAAGAAATGCCACTCGAGAAAGTCCCCACACATCTGTGTGTACTAAATCCAGCTTTCCTGCCTTTGGCGTCCTGTCACTTTTCAAGAAACCAACCTTCATCTGTTTCCCCATAATGCAACTCTCACACATGACAGGAACTTAAACAAAGGAAGATCAAAATCAAAGCACAGAGGCAGAAGCATGTTAAGGCCTGATCAAAAAGTAAATTGCTGGAGTTGTGGCAAAACTGACCACATAAAGAGGAACTACAAAAATCCCAAGAAGACAAAAAATGATGATGCAAATGTGGTAACTAAAGAAGCATTCAGCTGGTAGAGAGATCACCCCTCTATATCGCAAAATAGGAAGGAACTCTCCTGGGTTCGCTCACGATAAAGGAGATTCCCTGCTTGGATTCTTCATCTCATGTGTGGCTTACGGAGGAGAGGGAGAAGAGAGAAAGAGAAGAAATCTCTGCTCCCTTTTGTGGTCTTCGGCGTGAAGCATACAAAAATAAGGAAATGCATCGATTATAATTCCTTGAAGTTGAGATAAGTGTTTCTTATAAATCGAAGCATTGTTGTGTAAAATCCTCAAGTAATAAATCCTCTGCAACTCCGTAGACGTAGGTAAAAATTATCAAACCACGTAAATCTCTATGTTCTTTTCTGGTGTGATTTTCTCATTCATATTTTTCGCTTCGTCAATCGATATATTATATATATATATATATATATATATATATATATATATATATATATATATATATATATATATATCGCAACATGGAAGCTCCTATTTCTATAATCCCACCTCCTAATTTCACAGAATCGTAGAATAGCTGGGATCCCACATCTCGATACCTGTCGTTTGCAATTCAACTTGACTCCTTTATTTTCTTTTCTTTTTTTTTTTAAATTTTTGTCTTATTTCTTTATTTCCAATAAAGTATATTCTATTATGATTTTATTTTTATTTTTGTTTTTTTATATTTTGAAGGGACTTTTGCTTAGTTCTGATTAGAGTAAAAGCACAAAATATTCCCCCTGCCTATTAAGAAGTGTTCAATTAGTCATAAAGATTTAGAATGCTCAATCTTAGTTCTTGATTATTAATAGTTGCTGCAAATTTATATTTTCTGTCAAATTTAACAGTGACCTGTATTGAAAGGTGAATCGATCTGTTCATGATATTAGCTAATTAAAGACCTAGACTTTGCTCGGTCCAATTATGGAATCTGGAGCATTCTTAAGGAATCTTAAACCTTCTCTGATCCACAGAAAAATATTACATCCGGACTACGCATGTAGAGGTACGTGTGGAGCCCAATCCATAGGAAACACGTGGAATCCCGCAATAACACGCAATAACACGGGTGCTTCTTGCATCAGTTTCATCATTGACAAAAACTCAAGATGCGTACGTTTTCGAAGGACAACAGACTATGTTGGAGGGTGCAAAAAATAGACAAGTTGTGATTTGTGCCTTCAGCTAGGAGACGGAGGAGAAAGTGTAAGGTGTAGGGTTCATGAGTGAGTTAAGTCGGTTTGACCCTTCCTTTACTTTTTGCACCACTGTGTGCGGGTGTAGCGTCAGTTCAACCCTTCTTTATGTACATGAGAAAGAGGGAAGGTGTAGTGGTCATGCTACGATTTGCAGAGACTTCGACCTACAATGTTTTATTTTTAGAGAAGTTGCTGTTAGAGTCAGACAGAGACGACATTGTAGCCTACGGAGAGGAGTACTTCATAAATAAAAAAAAAAGGTAATAACAGCTTTCTCTTCATCCTTTGGTATTTTTTAAATTTAGTTAGATTTAAGGGAAAAAAATGATGTATAAATGGGATTTAATATTTTACAGTATTTATTGTTTGGTTTTAATCGAATTTAACCAGCATTTAGTGTTATTTGGTTTTTTTGAAGTAAAAAAAACAAAGTTTAGGTGTCAAATATGTAAATTCATAGGTGTTGGGTGATATGCATGTAAATGTCCCTTTTTTTGTTTGTTATTTAATTTTGGTTTTGTTTATATGTATCAATTAGGGTTGTCAAAAAAGCTCGTTGTTCGCGAATAGTTCATGTTTGATTCGTCAAAAAGTTCGTATTCGATTAGTTCGATAAGCAAACGAGACGAACACGAATAATTTTTTTCGTTCAGTTTGTTAAACGAACCAAACACGAACAGTGATGTGTTCGTTCGTGTTCGATACGTTATTGTTCGAAATATAAAATAATTTAAAATAATTATATATATATAATTTATGATATTTTATAAATAATTATATATTCTAAAGATTTATCATATTTTAAATAATTAAACTTATATAAATTATAATATATGATAAATTATTAATAAAAATAATAATATTATAGTATTAATTATATTAATATAAAAATTATAATATTATAATTAATATAGTAAACTATATATTAAAATAAAATCCTAAACAAAACCCTAAACGCCTTATTTGATTTGCTTCATTTTGGGGAAGTATGGATTACGTGATGTGTATGGAATACCAGATCAATTTGCTTCATTTTAAGGAAGTATGCTATTAAAGCTAGGATTGTCTAAAAAATTTGTTGTTCGCAAACAGTTCGTGTTCGGTTTGTCAGGAAGTTCGTGTTTGATTCGTTCGATAAGCAAACGAGACGAACACGAACAATTTTTTTTCGTTCGGTTTGTTAAACGAACCAAACACGAACAGTGATGTGTTCGAATATTTCAAACACGAACACTAGCTCTTTTTGTTCGTTTTCGGTTCATTTACACCCCTAGTATCAATAGCCTTTTAAGCCTAAAACTTGAATTGTGTACATGTATTTTTTACAAAATATACAAGGAACAAATATATCATTAAATACTTTGGAGATTTTTTTTTTTTTTTTTTTTTTTTGTACTGTGCATAATTGTATACAATCCTGTTAATCCAAAATAGGATTTGTGCATTGTTTGGTTTAGATTTTTTGGAACATTCTTTCAATATTGAGTTTAAATATAGATTTGTGTAGTCCTTTAAACTCAATCCAAATATTGTTTTTTTGCACATGTTAATTTTGGCATTTATTTTTTATTTTGTGTTTTAGATTTAATGTAACAAAAGTGCTTCCTTCTCTCGTATAGAGCATTTGGTTTGTGATTTTTTTATTATTTTGAGTGCAATTGAGAAGTGACAATCTATTTAAAAAATAGTTAATAGATGGGGCGTCAAGCATGATGGTTTATCGATGCTGAGTGTATGCATGAGTTATTTCAGCTTTTTTTTAATTTAATTTGTGAATGACATAAAATTAAGAATATTATTTGTTATAGGGAATGTTACTGAAAATAATGGAGTAAATGAAATTGAATATGAAAATCTTGATCATACAAAATTTTCACAATTCTTTGCTGGTTTGAGTGACATGAATGTCGTTGAACTATAAAATGTCAAAGACAAGGATAAACATGTCAATGTAGATGAGATCAATAATTTTTATGATGATGATGAAAACTTGGAGTATAATGTTTCAGATGATAGTGAAAAATTTATAGAAAGTTATTATGACATTCATGAAGATGATGAGTTATTTGAAAGCAACGTTGATCTTTCTGCTGAATTTACAGGTATAACAAATAAATGTAAGAAGAAGACTGAGCAATGCATTAAAATTTCCAATTAAATGTTGGAAAGAAAATGTTATGATAATGAATGCATAAATTCCAATGATGAAGTAAGTATCTATAACAACAACAAAGAATATATCATTAAATGGTCAGTCTTCATCATATGGCAGAGTTTCAAAATGATGATCTTGAAATGAGAACATTTTTTGGTAGTAAAGATGAATTTAAAGAAGTTGTGCAAGGTTAAATAGCATAAAGTTATTAAAAATGATAAAAGATGGTGTAAAGTTATTTGCAGGAAGCCTAATTGTTCATTTCATTTGTATATTTCAAAGCATGAGGGAAGTTATTCATGGCAAATAAGGTCATTTCAAGAACATGCTTGTTCATGGTCTTATCATAATAAAAATTTATCCTTCACAATTATAGCAAATAAATTTACGAATAAAGTAACGATGAATCCACAGTGCAAGGCTAAACTTTTTAGCAGAGAAGTAATTATTTTTCATTATTTTTCTTTTTTATTTTTTTAGGAGTCAGCTTATTTATAATCATATAATTCCCCTTTCCAAGTAAATCTCTCTCCTGGATCATATGAATAATCTGGAGAAGAGAGAAATTAGAGAAGACGAGATATACGATGAAGGAAGACAAACAAGAGAAAGAACATGAAGAACTTTCGTAAAGTATAGTTTGTGTGATAGCCCAAAGGCATACGTCCAAATCGAGATAGGCTTGAAAATACTTTGGAACATATTCGTGAGGAAGACCCTACAAAAGTAACCCACAATAAGAAATTAAAGTGTGTTTGCTTGTTCTGAGGTGAAGAGCAAATCCCAAATGGGCATATCTCCTTGGTTAAGTATATCATTGGGGATGCCCAAAAATACTCTTAGATAGTTATCTCACAGGAATGTCCAGGTGCTTTCAAAGCTCTCGCCGATCCCTAGGGAAGGGAGTGAGTCCCTCACTATCCCATACAGATGGCAGCTTATCAACGACCAATTCCTATGAAATAATTGGGTAGATTCATAGGGTTCACAGTATACTTCCAAGGCTTAACCAGGCTATAAGGGTATATGGTGAATTACCATATCCAAAATGAGAGGGAACTTATCCGCAATCGGGCCCTACGAGACAACATCAATGAAGCATCAAATGGAGCAACCTGGGTCAAAATGGGTAAACAAAGGAAGGAGGAGTAATCCTAATCGGGTAGAGATAGAAGGGTCACGATATCACGAATCTGTCATCCCAAGCAATTAGGACACCAAGTTAACCTGTCGTGAAGTTAGTTGACCCAACATAACCAGAGATGCCCTTGTCAGCAATCTGTGAATAACATCGTCAAAGGTGACCTTAGCAGCCCCAAGGTCAAAAGAAGGAGCCTCTAATCAAATGACCCTATGTAGGTAGAAAGAGCAAAGGTGAGACTTATAACTGCTAAAGTAGCAAGAAGCAAGTGAAGTGGTATTGTGACCCAATGTACCCACCTGATCCTAATTCTATAAATGAATGAGATTTAGACTAAGTACGAGACACGAGAAAGGAACTCCTTGTCCCTGTCATGCGGTATTGCCCGCTTGGTACCTCGAAACTCATGCCCGTATTTTATTTCTAATACAAACTCTCCTAAGGACTCTAAAAATTACATATAGAAAGTCAAAAAAAAAGTTGACCTACAAAGTATAGGGATTGGTATAGTTTAAAGGCATGCAACATGATGATCCATGTCCGACTAGAGGAGAGATTAGAAGGAACTGCAAGCAAAATATTAGTTTTAAATCATTACAGTTCCTCCATGTTGGACATAGCTATCTGCAAGAAAATTGCCCCTAACATATTAGTGTGCAAGTCTTAAACACCAGTAAACACGTAAAAAGCACGGAAAAGTGACGCCTTGCTAGAGCAACCAAACAAGTAGAGAACTGTAGCCTGGACATAAAAAATACTACATAGCATCTTAGTCCTGGCCTAACACACCATATAGCATAGAGTTAGGCAAAAAGGATGGCATATGTATTGATGGGGTCGCCGTCCCCAGCCCATCATAAGGATCCAAATATTTTAAGAGGTGTCACTAGATGCAAGTTTTTTATGAAAGAAAGCTTTTAAAAGGTTTAACCTCAAGTATGGTCTAAGGTAAGAATGAAATAGTTTCAAAGTAGGTTTTGAAAACATGATACATATATAATAAAAATATAAATTTTATACTTTTAAAATATGTCCTAATAAGGAAAAGGCTAAGTGACACCTATTAGACCCGTCATAACCTTAGCAAAACTTACGCATGTCAATCATGATGCAGTAGCTGGCATTGCTCATCGAGACATCCTCGTGGGCAATACTCGCTAACACATCATGACCAACAATAGGTCACTCAGTTAACGGGTCAGTTTCATTATCAAGACAATCGAGAATGAACATGCAAATTGAAACAGATCAAGTGCATTGTGATCACTTTTTTGGAGTAGGAGTGATCTCGATATAGAAAATATTTGCCATAAGCATATGGTAGCATATACCCATGACGAATTCACTTATAATGCAATGATATGCATGCAAGACACACAACACAAGTGAGGTACTATTTTTCTTATTAAAAAGAAAGACAATTTGGGTAGGCTTGATGTACAAGCCGTCCCTGAGGAGAACACATGAATGTCGAGAATGACAGTGTGAGGACTAGTGACTTGAAAAAACACATGAGTGTCGAAGATGAGTGTGCGAGGAGCAGTGACTCAAAAAAGCACATGAGTAACAGAGGAAGTGTGCAAGGAGTTGTAACTCTAGAAAGACACATAAGTGTCCTGAGTGATTGTGCTAGGAGCAGTGACTCAAGAAAAATACCTGCGACAGTTCGAGTGGTGTCATTGGAGGAGAAGAGTGTGTGAGGAGCAGTGACTCAAAAGATGGGTTCAGAGGCCAAGGAGGTATGCCGCAAAAGTGGGCTCAGAGGCCGAGGAGGCATGACCAGAATGATAGGTTCAAAGGTAACCAGCTAAAGACAATCCAAGGTAGTGTCGTAGGAGAAGAGAAGATTTAATTCTCCGTATAGATAACTACGCGTCACGTAGGCTTGATGTGTAAGTTGTCCCTGAAGAAGACATCTAAGTGTCAAAGGTGAGTGTGCAAGAGCAGTAACTCAAGTGCAAACTACAAGCATATGAAATGCAAACACACAATATGCTATGCAAATAAATGTGCAAAGGTGCATGGATGAGTGTGCAAACATGCGGGCTGTGATGGACGATAACATGAGAATGTCACAAGATAAGCACGAAGTGGTGTGTCGAAGAGGGGCACAAGCGCCCAATGCAAGCATATGAGGAAATATGCTCACGGATGTGTGTGGTGCAAATGGTTTCATGCAAGCAATATGAAAAAGGCACCCAAGAATGCAACATTCAAGTGGAGTTCTCAACAAGATCAGGTTGATGATAGTCGATTGTTTGAAGAGACAGAGGTGGTTGATCGACCTAGCGTGGGTTGCCAATTGATGAGGGATGGTTAATCGGGCTGGAGCAGCTGATCAAAGAAGGATGGTTGATTAATATGATTGGGTCTGTGGCAGTCGATCGATCAAATAGACTAAAGACGATCGATCTGGTTGGCATGGGTAGTAGATTAATTGAATGATGGTTGATCGTGATGATCGGGCTGATCTTGGCTGATCAATTGAATAGACCATAAACAGTCGATCGAGCTGACATGGGCAATTGATCAAAGAAGGATGGTCGATCGATCAAATCAGGCCGGTAGCAACTGATCAATTGAATCGAATGGAGACAGTCGATCTAGTCGACGTGAACGACTGATTGAAAAAGGAAGGTTGAATGATTGAATCAAGCTAGTGGCAACCGATCAATTGAATCAGCAGAAGGGTTTGACGAACCAATCAGATCGATGACAGCCAATCGGTTGATTAGACAAAAATGGTCAAACAAACCGGTCAGACTGGTGGTGGCCAATTGATCGAGTTCAAGGAATGAAAGCAGATCAAACTAATAACGTGGATGATTAATCAACAATCATGCCAAATAGGGCTTTGTGCAATTTAAAATTTATGTTAATCACACAAATGAATGTAGATGCATAAGATATGAAAGATCTGATCGTACTCGATGATGAATCAAAATCATCTTAATGATCTCACGGGAAACCTAAGGTACTGATCCCAACACACGAGTACAGGTATATTTTTATACTTGTGGTACTAATATTATAATTATATTTATGATATAAAATTTTCTTCTTTACAACGACGCCAAAAACTTGATTCAGATGTAAATAAGAATTCAACTATTATATTTAAATTTAGGGATATCGTTATCAAGTAATATATGACTTTCTGATTAATCCACAAAATATCGATCTCACGAGGAAAATTTTTGGATATTTAAAAGATAAAAAGGTTTTAGATCACCAAATTTATTTAGAAAAATATAATTACTTAAACAGTTTTAGATACTAGAAAACTTGAAAGTGCGATACTTTTTGGTATTTTTTTAAATTTTGAAATAAATAAAACAATTAACTAACTATAATGAGATTTTTTTGTAAGATTAAAGAAGTATTGATGAAAATATATTTTTCCTTATCATGAATAAGTAATAAATACAAGAGTTCTGTTGTGAAAGTATTCAAAATATGTTGTGCCACATTGGAGCAATAATATTCTTTACCCTTACTAGAGATGTTATAAAGAACTTTGGCTAATTTAAAGTTTGAATAGTTTTGAAGACGGGTTAGGTAAGGAAGATACTAGCCCTCACTCTAGAGTTTCATCCTTCCCTCTACCTCGGGGCTTGCATCTCGCATCAAAATCTAAAACAATAAACCAAATTAGGGGCTTTAATCTGTCACCCTAAAGTCCTCTAATTCTACACCCATAAAAGTATATTTATCTATTTATTTGCACAAAATTATATGAATTACTTTCTCATATATACAATCTCATGTGATTTCTACATATTGTTGATTGAGACAATACCTACTAGGATCTTACATGTTCTCACAACAAATGTTAACATCTTAATTGGCCAAATCAAGAAGTAAATGAAGTGCAAGGATTAAATCAACACAACTTCTTCCAACATTAAAGATCAATACTTCCACAACTTCCATCCAACACTTAATTAATTTTCATTTTAAGGAAAATATAAAGAAAAATACTTAGAATCTATGGAGAAAACACAACAACAAGTAGTTTTAAAAATAGAAATCATGTAGAAAACACAAGAATTCTCAATTAAAACTAGATCAAGTACAAAGATAAAAACTTATCTCAAGATCGTCTCCACCAAATTCTTAAAGTTCCTTTGAATCTCTTTCTTTCTCTTACAAGACTCCCTTGAACTAATCTCCCAACCCAAGAGGGTTCAATTCTCTCTAAAATAATAGATTTTTACTTAGAAATCTCTACTCACCTTCTCTTTTACTAGAAATGAGATAAGTTTGAAGAAACCCTAAATAAGAATCCTAAAAGTCTTACTCTAAAACTCTGTAAAAGCTAACTCTAAAAATCTCTCTACAACCTCTCTAATCCCTCTCTTACTTCTTCTTTAAGTTCATTATTTTATACTTTCTCAAAATGTGTCCTGGTGTCTCTTTAAAATGTGTCCATATTCAATGTATCTACCCAAGAGATGCATCCTTTCAAGTAAAATTTGAATGTCTTTTTGCGCCCTTGATCAGTTACCCATGTTTGTACCAAAGCGTGCCTCAAAAACCTCTTCAAAATTCACCAAAAATTCCTTGAAATTGTAAAGTAACTACCCTGTGCTTAAGCGCAGGGCCCCTGATGCTTAGGCGCTTCTTTCTGTGTTTTTTGGAGCTTAGGCGCCAGATCTAGGCACTTAGGCGCCCTACTTCATTGTAACACTTTCTTCATTTTTGCTCCAAATTTGATCATTTTCACTCCTTTTGTCAAATTTAGTCAATTGTACCTGAAAGAAAAACACACAAATACATTCCATTAAAGTGCAATATCATCAAAAATAGGTATAAAAATGTGTATAAAAATATTATATATTTTAGGTATATCAAATTCTCCCAAACTTAAAATGTTACTTTTCCTCAAGTGACTCTAAAATCTTTCAAAACCAACATAAGCAAATTATGTGAATGAGTTTCTTTAGGATTCTAAATTTTTTTTCTAGAAATTTTGCATTCCAATTTACAAAAAATTTTAGTGAATGAGACTAATTTAAAGTTTAGAAATTTTCTAAAGTGAAAAAGTATGAAAATATGAGCTCCTATCTAATTCAGAAATACTTGTAGATTTTCCCAATATAGAGTTTAGGCCTTCTATCTTCTTTACTTAAAAATTTTCATTAAAAATAATTATGCTTACTATATTTTATCCTTAAGTTTAGGGGTTTCTCAAACCTTATGCATTTAAAAAGATGAGAAGTGGATCTAATTTTTGATTAAGCACCAATCCTCAAGCTTCTCCTCCCATATATATATATATATATATATATATATATATATATATATATATATATATATATATATATATATATATAGGCCTTTAATGATTTTGAATTCAACTCTTCCTTTCCTAAAGCAAAGACTGATATATATCCTTTACTTAAAAATATAATAATAGTTTTGAAAACTACTTTTAATAAAAGAAATTTAAGTATTGAAAATAAAGGTCTAATTCTTCTATATTTTACAAAAATACAATATTCCTAAGTAAAGATAGTTATATTATATTTAACATCTCTTCACTAAGAAAATATTTAACTTGAAATTTTTCTTCATCACTTAAAGTTTCAGTCAAATTCTCTTACACATTTCTATATTAAAATTTTTAGTACCCTAATATAACTTCATGCACATATCATTTTTCTAATCAAAAATCAAATTTATTTGTAGTATATTTGAGAAAAAAATAAATTTCAAGTTTTGAAAATTGATTTTTCATCCCCCCAAAGTTAAATTTTTAACAAGATTAAACATTTTAACATATCATATATAAAGACAAGAATGAAAATTTAAAACATTATGCTTGCAGAAATTTTCATATCCTAAGTATACAAGTACAAAAAAATTAAAAATAGGTGTAAAAATGATCAAAGTTCATTTTGATTTTTAGCATATATGAGATTCAAAAGACTTCTATGCAGTATATGCCAACATAAAAACAAATCACACAAACTAAACTTGTATCACAACCATAACAGAAGAAAATTTATGGTATTAAATTGAAACTTAAACATAAAATTTTAAATGAAGTTTAGCTCTATTTTAAACTTCCTAAAGCAGTAAGAATAGGTTCAACAAAACCAACAAAGTACATTTAAAATAAAAGAGTTCACATACTTACTACCACATAAGCATCACATAAATACACATAACAACAAACAACAACAACAACAATGTTCACCACAACCATAAATAACAAAACACATAATAGTCCATACATCAACACAATTAAAATTTCAAACAATCACAACATAACCCAATCTCTACTCATCCTTATCACCATCATCATCTTATTCATCTTCATCATCATCATCTCAAAAACTAGCAGAATCAAAATGAGGGTACCGTGGATATGAAGGAAATACCACACTTTGATCACCTCTATTGAGTTTCTCCAAATATGTGTTGTATTTATCTTCATAATCACTATGTATCCTAAAATAAGAATCAATATGATCAGCATAGTTTTCAAGATTTGATACCTTATCCGTAGCATAATCAATGTTTTCCATCATCCTTTACAACATTTGAGTTTGAGAATCTGGACTAGATCTGCCATGAGATGTGGATGCACGAGATGTAAAAGCACGCAACATAGAAACACCAGAACTTCTAAAAAATCCCCCTCTCTTGCAAAAAATCGAATGCTCGGGATAAGTCTTCACATTCACACTAGTAATGGGCTTCAGAGGTTGAAGAATATCCTCCCAACTATCAAATCTAACACCAGCTTGCTCACATAAAGAAAGATTAAGGAAGTGAATCCCAGACCTGCAGTAGTGGCAGCTCTGGAAGAACTGGTGATAACCTGATAAATGAGAGACCCAATATTGATTGGCTTATACTACTAAATGCAGCAGTTTAGTGTAGCCCTCTCTCTCTGGTCACTTTCCTAACATGATTTGTGGGGAGTAGATGAGCATAAATAAAATAATGCAATGCTTTCGTTGTGGAATTCATCTTCGACGTAGGAAATTTTACCCTTCTACCACTGGTAATCTTCTGTAGACCTCTTCCAGCAATTAACGAAGAAATAATCTCATCTAACTCCTTCTCAGTAGGATTGTAATTATAATAAAAACAAAATGTATCTGTAGGCAGTTGGTAAAATGAATTGATTACCTCTGGTAAAAACACTACTGCCTTTCCTCTAACAATCACCAGATTTTCCTCTAATTCAGTGATATTGGCATAAAAATCCCTAACCACAAAAATCACCGCAATAGCAAAAAAACAACAGAATTGATCCCAAGGTCGGAGGATAATTAAGCCTTCTACTTCTCCGCCCGGATTCTTAAAACAATGCTCATGAATTAACTTCCTCGATTGCAGTGCATCGGTATAACGATCATGAGCTTTAGAACTCACAAACTTGCTCACATCGAAGTGTCTTTTCCCTTGATCCTTTTCAACCTTGGTGCCATTTCTAAAAATTACAAAAAAAAATCACTATAAATTCTAAAATCAACCCTTACTCACTAGATCTAACTTATAAAAGCTTGAAGTCACTTTTCCATGTAAAATTCATCAATTTTCATCAAATTTTAGAATTTTTCATAATGCACTCCAAATCTATGGTGAAAATAAAAAATGTTTACATAAAAGAGAAGCTTTAACCTTGAGAAGAAGAAATCCAACAAATTTGGCTCAAATCCACCAAGTAATCTTCACTTATAGGGATGCCTTAAGTGTAAAACCGCCAGTTCTATAAGAATAAGAATATGAAATGAGGAAAAAAGGTGGTTTTTTGGCACTTAAAACCTTCATGAACTGGTTTTTGTGAACCAGTGCTTAAGCGCGACAGGTTCGGCGCTTAGGTGCCTTGCTTCCGGGTTTGCCTGCGCTTAAGTGTGGGGTTTTGGCGCTTAGGCACTAGTGCACAAATTTTGATATTTCCAAATTTTGATTCAAATGCACATCTTCCTAAGTTAACCACCCTCACATGGTCTTAAAAAATAATAATAATAGTTTTCTTCCCCTTTTGCTCTCTTCTTTCTAAAAAATTCTCAACACTTCACAACCTATATTGGATCTCAATAACACAGGTATTTTCACACAAAAAAGAAAAACACTTTCATTAACATATTCAACAAATAAAAATACAAATCACATATCTACTCTCCATTTCGAAAAGTTTTGGAAGAGATAACCTCTAAATTCATCACAATACAAATCAAACTTACATAAACTCTTAAAACAAACCCACATAAACAAAAAAACAAACAAACCAAACACATAACTTAATTCCATTTTCCATTAGGTGGAACATATCCCTGGCCTTCATTTGTTCCTTCTAAACCATTTGACACATAGATTTAATAAAACGGACGATGATGAAGAACTCTGATGGAATCCTCTTCAATCCACTTGTTTTTCAGAAACATCGACTTGTCTGCTTCTTCAATATAACTTGAATGATTGAATTGCATTATAAGTTGCTAACCAATAAGTGCTAAATATGCATTAGTTTCATTTACCTTTGCCTCAGTTGAAGCCACATCAGCCTCAATATTCACGATCTTATCCGCTATACCTTCGATACTAACTGTTAGGAATCCATTATATAACTCTTGTGCACTTTGACTTACAAACTTCTTCTTGAAAAATTCCTCCTTTTTCTTAATTTCATTCTCCCAAGAAGACATATTATCACTTCTTACAACTCAAATCTCTCTTTTCTTACACTTTAAAATGAAAATTTTGAGAGGGGAAAATAATATCTTCATTTCCATGATATTTATAGACTTTAGTAGAGCCTATACTCACTTGCACGTCTAAAAACCACCAAATAACATTCAAGGCCACTTTCCCACGTTTAATTCTTCTAGAACATCATTTAGGCAAGTTTTTATAACTTTAGCGCTTAAGCGCGAATTTTGAGCGCTTAGGCGCCACAGCTCATTTTAGCACAGGTCAGCTTAACATCCAAATACTCATTTTAACACGTCTAAGACATCATTCAAAGTCTTCAAATTATCACAAAAAGTTCAAAATACTACCAAAAATTTTTAAAACAAATTCAACATCAAAACACTCAAAACAAAAGCACACTGATAACTATGGGTTGCCTTCACAGAGCACTTGGTTTTACGTCGTCATCCCTATGTAACCAGTGCTTATTCTGGGTGACCCAACATTAAAACATCATTCACTTTAGTCTGATCCCCTAAGAAATATGGTTTCAATCTATGTCCATTCACTTTAAAATTTTTAGGGTTTTAAGTTCCACAGCTCCATAAAGATAAACTTTTATCACAGTAAATGGACCCATCCACCTGGACTTAAGTTTGCCTGCAAATAACCTCAATCTTGCATATAAAGCAAAACTTATTGCTTTGGCTCAAATTTTTTAGTAAGAATCCTCCAATCATGTCATGATTTCATCTTATCTTTATAAATCTTAGCATTCTCATAAGATTCATTCCTTATCTATTCCAGCTCATTTAATTGCAATAATCTCTTCTTACCAACATCCTTCAAATTAAAATTAAATTCCTTTGTAACCCAATAAGCTTAATGCTCAAGTTCCACTGGTAAATGTCAAGATTTCCCATAAATTAACCTGAATGGTGACATTCCTATAGAGTTCTATATGCAGTCTTATAAGCCCACAAGGCAAAACCAAATTTGACTTACCAATCCATTTTATTTTTTGAATTTATAGCTTTTTCCAAAAAAAATTATTTTTCGATTAAATGCTTCAGCCAAACCGCTTGTCTGAGGATGATAAGTAGTAGAAATTTGATGATTGATACGATATTTCTTCAATAATTTTTCAATTATCACGTTTTTAAAATGACTTCCCCCATCAGTTATGATAACTCTCGGCATTCCAAATCTACAAAATATATTCATTTTTAAAAACTTTGAAACACTTTGAGCATCACATCTAGGTAAAGCAATAACTTCTATCCATTTAGACACATAATCTACTGCTAGCAGTATGTATAAATTTCTGAAAGATTGTTTAAATGGTCAAATGAAATATAATCCCCAGATGTCAAATATTTCAACTTTCAAAATGTAATTGAGGGGCGTTGATCCCACTGAATAGGTATGCTTACGATTTAGATATGAAATTATACATTAATTATTTATAATATAAGATACTACGCAAGTATACGTATCGTTTATCAAGTAATATAAGACTTTTTGATTAAGGCCCGAGATATCGAACCAACAGGGAAATGTCTAAAATTTTAAAGAAATAAGAAATAACTTTTTTACTTTTTAAAATAATTTTGTAAAGTATGCTTTAAAATATAAAGTTTTCAAAATTTGTTTTTGGTATTTTCTGAATAAAAATTAAAGCAAACAACTAAAGTTAACACAACTTTAAACTAGTATGAAAGCAATAAGAATAAAATACATTTTTCCTCTTTCAATGAATCAGTAATAATTATGGAATTTTGTTGTGGAAGTATCTAAAATGTGTTATGTCAAATAAAAACAATTATATTCTTTACCCTTACTTGGTTCTATAAAGAACATAGGTTAATTTGATGATTTGAAATCTTGGATGGGTTAGGCAGGGAAGATACTAGCTCTCACTCTAGAGTTCCCTTGATTCCCTCCACCTAAGGGCTAACATCTCATAACAAAATTTTTCACATCAAACCAAATTAGGGGACTTTAGCCTGTCACACTAAATTCCTCTAATTTTACTCCCAATTATAAGCATATCTTCCTATTTATTTGCACCCAATTATATGGACTACAATTCTCATCCATACAATTGCATGTGATTCTTTCCAATTGTTGATTTAGACAATACCGCAATAGATCTTACATAATCTCCCAACACATTTTAACATATTAACTGGCCAAATCAAGAAGTAAATTAAGTGCAAGGTAGTGAATCATCACAACTTCTTCCAACACTGAAATCCTATACTTCACACAACTTCCTTCCATAATTTAATTACTTCATTATTTAAAAGGATAAATGATAAAGAAAACTACTCAGAATCCATAGAGAAAACACAATCAAAACTTGATTTGAAAGTAGAAATCATAGTGAAAACACAACAAGTTTTACTTTAAATCTAAATGTAAAACAAAGTTAATTACTTATCTGAAAATCCTTTCCACAAGACTCTTGAAGTTCTTTTGAAACTTTGCTTTCCCCTTACAAGACACAATTAAGGTTGGTGCCCAATTCTGTTGACTCAAATCTCTATTCTACTCTTAATAAAAACTAGATACAAGTGATAATAAAAGTGGTGAAGTGGAAAGGTGTACTCTTAACAACTCACTAACATAAAATTGACTCTTAAAACTAATCACACCCTCCAAAAAAAAACCCTTATTCTGATCTTCAAGTCTTCTTTTTAAAATTTTTCAAAAGGTGCCTAGGTGTCTCTTCAAAATGTTTCTAGATTTAATGTATCCATAAAGAATGCATCCATCCGTTCAAATTTTAAATGAGTTTTGGGGCTGATGGGAAGTTAGTGAAGTTTAAAACAATGGATGCTTCAAAAACCCCTTCAAATTTTGCTACAATCAAATAAAATTCGTCACTTTAACTGTGGCGCCTATGCTCCAATGGTCCGGCGCTTAGGCGCCAGAGGCCAATTTTGTACATCTTTTAATTTTTGCTCCAAATTTGATCCTTTATTGCTCATTTCATCATAGTCACTCATTTTAATCATACCTCCAAGCAAAACACAAAAATACCTTCTATTAACGTGCAATGTCATCAAAAATAGGTATAAAAATGTACTTAAAAACACTTTATATTTTAGGTATATCACACATCACAACCTATATAACACAACAAACACATCAAATACAACACATTAAACACTACACATCAAACACTACATACTAAGCACCATATATCAATACTATACAACGAATATCACATACTGACACTATACACCACACACTATACACTAGCTACTACACGTCAAACATCTTACACCAGATAGTACACATCAGGTATTACACTTTTTAAGAATTCAGATACTACATACAGATACTACACTTCTAAGAATTCAAATACTACACATTGGTTCACTTATCAATTAAGTTGTAGAGATTACGACTACCCAGCTCAAGGATGATTTGCTGGTAACTTTAATTGATATTGATATAAAGACTTCAATATTTCGGGTTGTCTGTGTGATCGTGATAAAAAAAGAAGTCTAGTCTGAGCCTATCCCCAAATTGAATTCTTATACCCTATTTTGATTTTTCATATGCTTAGCTTTTATGGAGTCATATAATTTTCAAGCTTTTCATATGTAAATTGCAAATGTCTATCTAATCCATATTATACAATTGTGGTTTGTTTTGGAGCATTGTCACAAATAACAGGTACGTGCTACTACTTTTTCTTACTGCTCAACATGGATAATATTACACCTAATTCTCATACAAATTTCTCTTTGTGCCATTTGTGAGGTAAACACGGTCGTGGTCGAGGCATTGAATGATCGTAAAAGCCACTCCAAGGCAGATAAAACAGACGACACCAAACTTTATTTTGGTGAGATCTTTCCAAAACACAGCTTTTAATTTCAATACTCCTTCAAAATTCTATAATATACATTCATGTGATCACAAAATAATGTTTTAAACTTTATTTGACATATAATGATAACAATAAATTGGAATAAATTAGTTAAGTGTTATCTTTTCTCTCTACTTTTCTCGGGACGAGACGT
This sequence comes from Papilionanthe hookeriana x Papilionanthe teres, assembly GCA_022702705.1. Taxonomy (NCBI): domain Eukaryota; kingdom Viridiplantae; phylum Streptophyta; class Magnoliopsida; order Asparagales; family Orchidaceae; genus Papilionanthe; species Papilionanthe hookeriana x Papilionanthe teres. Next base: position 60,640,638 of record CM040423.1, on the reverse strand, counting down.
CGACGCGTTCGAATGATAACTCATCTACAGGAAGCGGTCGAGACAACAATAAGAGGCGGCAGGAGGAGCTTCAACTGAACTTTCATAGTTTTAAATAACATATTCCCATAGGACGTCGAGGTTGTTCGTCTAGTATGACGTAAATCCTCACACTATCTTTTGGGACTTAGTACGATTTTATATCATACGATACAAGACCTAAATTGTTTAGGGTTCCGAGGTAGTTATTTAGTACAGCATAAATTCTCCTATTTTTTGGGTCATTTGCACATGATATGCGAACATAAGTCCCAAATATCTAAATAATTTACAGGATTAAAACATAAACATAATTTCATTTTCAAAAATGTAAAACCCAACCATAGTTTAGGTAGAGGTGTCACTAAAGTTTCTTCAGTATCTCCGACATCTCCTACTTTTGACTCCTTTGGATTCCTAAAATAACTGTTCCATATTGAACATTTCTTTTTTGACTTTCCTATAAACAATCGTGGAAACCTAAACGTTGAAATTTTTGAAGATAAAACCTGATCACAGAAAAATACATCAAGAAATTCATATCTATTTTTGATGAAATTGCACTTTAAAGAAAGGTATTTTCTTTATTTTATTGCAGGAATAAAGATTTATAAGTGATGGAAGCAAAAAGCATGAAATGGAGCAAATTTGGATCAAAAAGGAGGAAATTCATGCAAATATAACTACTTCGCCGACGGCGAGATCGAGGCCGCCGACGGCGAGATCGTGAGGAGAAATTTCGAAGGAATTATAACTACCTCACCGACAGCGAGCCCGAGCCCGCCGACAGCGAGATAGCGCGGTTTGAAGACCTTCTAGAAGCCCCGCTGACGGCGAGGTCGTTTCCGCCGACGGCGAGCTAGTTCAAAATGCATATACATTGAACCCGGACACTTTTGAAGAGGTGTTTAAGCACCCTTGGACCTTTACTTACCTCTATAAATAGAGGCCGAATTCTAGTGTCTAAGTGTGTCTATTTTAGAGAGTCTTAGTCTCTTTTCATTTTCTTAAGTGTCATTTGTGTGAGTTTAATTTAGTTTGAGTGTGTTTAGTGAGTTCATTAGTTTAATTGAGTGTTATTTAGTTTTTTGTAATAGAAGGAAAAGTCTAAGGAACTTCAAGGAGTCTGCTTGGGGAGGAAATTAAGATAAGTATCTTTATTTATTGTTGTTAACTTTAAATGAAATCCATGCTTTGTTTTATTCCCATGCATTCTGAGTAGCTTTCTTAGTCTTTCTCATTGTTTATGAAAATTATGCGGATTGATGAAATTAAATAGAAGCACATAATATAATATTAAAATAAATTGTGATAATTTTTTACTTAAAACTTAATTTACTTTCAATCTGGCCAATTGAGTAGTTAAAATATGTTGAATTATCAACTATAGTAAAAATTACATCCAATATTAAGGGAAGTCAAAAGCCTTGGAAGGCGGGTGCAAATAAATAGGGAAATATTAATTATCGGGCGTAGAATTGGATATTTTAGTGTGACGTACTAAAATACTCAATTCGGTCCTACTGTTTGAGAGTCGAAGAGTAGATGTTAGCCCTCGAGTGAGGGAACGTGGGAGCTCGAAGTGGCAACGATATCCTCCCACACTAGCCGCGGATTCGCAATCAAACATAGGATTAGTCAATGTTCTTCGCACTGGACTAAAGGGTAAAGAATAGGAATGCTCCTATTTGTCACAATACAATTTAAAAATTCTATTTAAATTCATCATTCACTTAATTTTCTAAAAACAAGGAGAAGGATACTTTTTCTCGAATTATTTAAATCAACTTATTTCAAGCATTAGTTTACTTTAGTTGCGATAGTTACTTTTAATTTCGTTTACTATATTAGTAAGTAATTCCTTTAAATTTAGCTGATAACAAATCTGTTAAAAACTTCCCTGTGGGATCGATAACCAGGACTCCACTAGAGCCCTGTATTACTTGATATGATACGTATACTTGCGTAGAATCCACATTATACATTAAATCATATATCTATATTTAAAGCGAAATCAAGTTTTTGGTGCCGTTGCTATAAACATAAATTGCATACATATTAAAAGTGGGTCAAGTTTTTGGCGCCGTTGCCGGGGAAGTAAAGAAATTATTTACTAAAGTAACAGACTATTTTATTTTATAAAATTGTATGCAAAAATTTGGAAATAAAAATTTAATATCTTACGATTCAGAATTAGAGCGTACAATTAAAAGAATTAGAAAACAAAAAAAGAGAAATTATAAATTTAACACAAATGGCAAATATACTCGAAAATGAAAATATAAATCAACCAAGACCATTACGAGATTATGCCAACCCTACATTAGATGAAATTAATTTAACTATTCAAAACCCCGATGTAGTTGCTAATTCATTCGAACTTAAACCCGCAATTATCCAAATGGTACAAAACAATCAATTTAGTGGTTCACCTACCGAAGATCCTAATTTACATCTTGCTAGTTTTTTAGAACTATGTGCTACTTTCAAATATGAAGGAGTATCTAACGATGCTATTAGACTTAGACTTTTTCCTTTTTCTTTAAGGGATAAAGCGAAAATATGGTTAAATTCGTTAAGCACTCGGATCTATTAAAACTTGGGGAGAATTATCACAAAAATTTCTATCCAAATATTTTCCACTATCTAAAACTGCTAAGCTTAGAAATGATATAACTTCTTTTAGTCAGTTTGATGGAGAGTCAATATATGAATCTTGGGAGAGATTTAAAGAGCTTCTTAAGAAATGCCCACATCATGCGTTATCAGATTGGTTAATTATCCAAACTTTCTATAATGGATTAGTAGGATCTTTAAGATCAATCATCGATGTCATCGTTGGAGGATCATTAATGTCAAAACCATTTGATGAAGCCTATGCACTAATCAAAGAAATGACAACAAATAATTTTCAATGGCCTCGTCGATAGAATGAATCCAAAAAAATAGCTAGTATTCATGAAAATGATGCAATATCTATGTTAGCTTCACAAATCGCTGCTGTATCTAAAAAATTAGATCATTTTGGAATGAATTACTCTCCAACTATAACAGAACAAAAATTCATCTGGACAACTTATAAAATCTCAATCTCAATATGAAACAATTAATGCAATTAACAACAGACCCAATAATCCTTATGCAAATTATTATAATCCTGGATGGAAAAATCATCCTAATTTTAATTGGAATAATAATACAACTAATCAACCTTGGATGAATAATATGACACAACAATTAGGAAATCCACTTAATCAAGGAAATCCTAATTATAAACCTAATTATCCACCTGGATTTAATAATAATAACCCTCAATTTAAAGATAAGAAATTATCTATAGTATTAAATATGGGTCAACATTTACAAAATCAAGGAAATCAATTACAAATACAAGGAAACCAATTACAAAATCAAGGGACAGCTATCAAAAATATTGAAACTCAACTCGGACATATCGCTACTGCACTTAATAATAGAATACCTGGAACATTTCCTAGTAATGTAGAAATAAATCCCAAAGACAAGGGAAATGAACAAATTAAAGCGATACAATTACGAAGTGGAAAAGAATTATAACCTAGAATTCAGAAAGAACTTGAAAGTCAAAAAGAGGAAGTGGAAATTGAAAAGGAAAAGAATCAACAAGATCCAAACTTAGAAAATCCTTTAATACCAATGAAAATTTCTGTTGAAAAACCTCCACCACTATTTCCTCAACGACTAATTCAACATAAAAAAGACAAACAATTTGCTAAATTCCTTGAAATTTTGAATAAATTAACGATAAATATTCCTTTCGTAGAAGCTTTAGTAACGTATGCCAAACTATGTAAAATTCATGAAAGATATTCTAAATAAAAAAAGAAAATTTACCGATAATGAAATGGTTGCACTTAGTGAAGAGTGTAGTGTTATTATTCGAAAAAACTTCCCGAAAAATTAAAAGATCCCGGTAGTTTCACTATACCTCGCGCTATCGGAGAAAAATTCTATGGAAAAGCTTTGTGTGACTTAGGAGCAAGCATAAATCTAATGCCTCTATCAATTTTCAAGAGATTAGGATTGGGAGAAATTTCACCTACTTCAGTAACTCTTCGCTTAGTCGACCGTTCGTTACATATCCTAAGGGAGTTATTGAAGATGTATTAGTAAAAGTGGATAAATTTATCTTCCCCGTAGATTTTATCGTTCTAGATATGGATGAAGATAAAGAAATTCCTATCATTTTAGGAAGACCATTTTTAGCCACTGGAAAAGCTATGATTGATGTTCAGAAAGGAGAATTAACTATGAGAGTAAATGACCAAAAAGTAACTTTTAATATTGTTAAATCAATGAAATATCCAGCGCTAGAAAAATATGATGAGTGTTTTCGAATGGAAGTACTTGATCATTTACAAAAAGAATATTTTAAAGAATATTATGAAGAAAAATTAGAAAAAGAAAATATTGAATTAATTGAAAAAGCTGATATAAAGGAAGAACTAGATTATATTCAAGAGAATTTTGAATTTTTGGATAACACAGAAAATACTGAAAAAAATAGTTCCATCAATTATTAAACCTCGTGATCTTGAGTTAAAAATGTTACCTAATCATTTAAAATATGCTTACTTAGGTAATTCTTCAACTCTACCAGTTATTATTTCATCTGAATTAAATGAATCTCAAGAACAAAAACTTTTAGATACGTTAAAAAATATAAGAAAATTTTTTGTTGGACTTTAGCAGATATTAAAGGAATTAGTCCTTCAATCTGTATGCACATAATTATTTTAGATAATGAACATAAACCTAAAGCCGATCCACAAAGGAGATTAAATCCGATAATGAAAGAAGTAGTCAAGAAAGAAATTTTAAAATGGTTAGATAATGGTATTATATATCCTATTTACGATGATGCTTCGGTAAGCCCAATTCATCGTGTACCTAAAAAAGGAGGGGTGATCGTCAAAGCTAATGAAAATAATGATCTTATCCCTATAAGACAAGTTACTTGGATGGCGAATATGTATCGATTATAGAAAATTAAACACGACCCACTAGAAAAGGTCACTTCCCTTTACCATTTCTGCACCGGATGTTAGATAGATTAACTGGACATAAGTATTTTTGTTTCTTATATGGATATACCGGTTATCATCAAATACAAATTGCTCCCGAGGATCAAGATAAAACTACATTTACTAGTCCTTATGGAACTTTCGCTTTTCGAAGAATACCTTTTGGATTATGTAATGCACCTGCAACATTCCAAAGATGTATGATGTCTATATTTAGTAAATTAATTGATAATGGAATAGAAGTATTTATGGATGATTTCTCTGTATTTGGAACAACATTTGACACATGCTTAATTCATCTTGAAAAAGTATTTGAAGTATGTGAGAAAACTAATTTAGTTCTTAATTGGGAGAAATTTCAATTTATGGTTACAAAGCGACATTGTATTAGGGCATAAAATTTCAGAAAAAGGCATGGAAGTAGACCCTGCAAAAATCCAAGCAATAGCTAAATTACCACCTCCAACTATGGTAAAAGGGGTAAGAATTTTTCTTGGACATGCTGGGTTTTACAAGCGTTATATTAAAGATTTTTTAAAAATTACTAAACCTCTATGCCAACTTCTTGAAAAGGATAAGAAATTTGAATTTACAACTGAATGCCTGAATGCTTTTGAATTATTAAAAGATAAATTAATTACAGCACCTATAATAGTTTCACCTAATTGGGAGAAACCATTTAAGCTTATGTGTGATGCTAGTGATTATGTTATAGGAGCAGTTTTTGGGCAAAGATATGATAAGATTTTTTAAGTTATATACTACGCTAGTAAAACTCTAAATGATGCTGAAATAAATTATACAGTTACTGAAAGAGAATTGTTAGCAGTTGTATATGCTTTTAATAAATTTCGGCATTATCTAATAGGAACTAAATGTATTGTGCATACTGATCATTCTGCTATAAAATATTTAATGAAAAAGAAAGATTCTAAACCAAGATTAATTAGATGGATATTATTAATGCAAGAATTTGATTTTGAGATAATTAACAAAAAGGAACTGATAATCAAATTGTCGATCATTTATCAAGATTAGAAAATCATGAATTATCTAATATTGATAATGAAATTTTAGACAGCTTTTCCGATGAACAACTTTATAATATAAATGAGTTGAAAATACCTTGGTATGCTGATATAGTAAATTATATTGTAAGTGACATTTTACCACCTATGTTAACTTTGCAACAAGAGAAAAAATTCATTCACGATACTAAATCATATTTTTGGGATGAACCATACTTATATAAGGAATTTAAGGACTTAATTATTAGAAGATGTGTGCCTTATGAAGAAACGGAACCAATCATTCAAAAATGTCATGACTCGATTTTGGAGGACATTTTGGGACAGATAAAACTGCATATAAAATTCTACAATCTGGATTCTATTGGCCTACTCTATTTAGAGATGTATATAGATATATAAAAACCTGCGATAAATGCCAAAGAGTAGGAAACATATCAAGAAAAAATGAAATGCCTTCGAATTTTATATTAGAAGTTGAAATTTTTGATGTTTGGGGATTAGATTTCATGGGACCTTTTATTTCGTCATTTGGAAACTCATATATATTAGTAGTTGTTGATTATGTTTCCAAATGGATTGAAGCACAAGCTTTATCTAGGTGTGATGCTAAAAGTGTTTCAAAATTTTTAATGAAAAATATTTTTACTAGATTTGGAATGCCGAGAGTGATTATCACTGACGGAGGAACTCATTTTAGAAACAAATATATTCACAAACTAGTAGAAAAGTATAATATTATGCATAAGATATCAATCGCTTATCATCCACAAACTAATGGATTAGTCGAAGTTTCTAATCGAGAAATTAAGCATATATTAGAAAAGTCTCAGAATCCTAACGGATCGGACCGGTCTATAAGACTAGACAATCGCATTATGGCATACAGGATCGCTTATAAAACTCCGATTGGAATGACTCCTTACAGGATTATATATGGAAAAACATGCCACTTACCAGTTGAATTAGAACATAAAGCATATTGGGCGATTAAAGAATTTAATTATAATATGAAAGAAGCTGGTGAGAATAGATTGTTGCAATTAAATGAATTGGAAGAATTAAGGAATGAATCATATGATAATGATAAGATTTATAAAGAAAGGATGAAATTATGGCATGATTGGAAAATTAATCAGAGAAATTTTGAACCAGGACAAGAAATTTTGCTTTATAATACTAGATTGAAATTATTTCCTGGGAAATTGAAATCTCGATGGTTAGGACCTTTCACCATAACTCAAATATTTTCATATGGAACTATAGAAATTGAAGATCCAAAAACAAGACATAGATTTAAAGTAAATGGACATAGATTAAAACCATATTTCAAAAATAGACGACCAAATTTTAAAGAGGTTTTAATGCTTAGTCAACCTGAACACTAATTGAATTAGGCTCGGTCGACGACGTTAAACCAAGCGCTTTATGGGAGGCAACCCATAGTAGTCTTTTATTTTTAAATGTCTACATATTAGTGAGTCTATATTATTAAAACAGATCTTACTACTCAAATTTTTATTAGAATCATCACAAAAATTGAACTTATTGGATGAGATCAGAAAATGTTCGGAGGCACAGCGAATCTTCAACAAAGGCTTGATGAAGAAAAGACTTATCAAAGAAAGAGGATTCGTCAATAGAGGAGTAGAGAATTCTACTACAAAAATCGAAGAAATGATCACACAGCAGCATTGGGAGGTATTTTGTTATACAACTTCCGCTGTAGTTATACCGATAGTTAAAGAGTTTTACTCTAATTTACATGCGATCAACAATGGAAATGTGTACGTCGGAGGAAGATGGGTAACATTTACTCCCGCAAGGGTAAATGAATTGTTTTCTATAGAAAATACCTCTGTTCGTCATTATTCCAACTTTCAGTGCCTTCAAGATACAATATGAACGAGATCTACAGATACCTAACCGATGAACCGGATGATTGGGAGTTACGAGAAGACGGGTATGTCAGGTTTTCAGCATCACTTCTAAACCCTGTCTCAAAGCACTGACATTTCTTTATATCATCAAAATTATTACCTACCATGAGAGTAAATAAAGTTTCAAAGGAATGCGCTATTTTAAACTATTGTATTCAAATTGGATTACCTATCGATGTTGGATCAATAATAGTAAAGTCCGCATCGGGATTAATTGTGCATGGGTCGGTGCATGGACTTGGACACCCATCTACTTATATTTGTTTTATGCAATCAATACCAAGTTTCTTATGAGGCTTGGGAAAAAGTACTTTTACCATGGAAACCCCCGGATCCTACCGATATGTTTCCCACTTTGGATAACAATGATGAGATCACCGTTATTTCGACGAGCATCACGGAACAATCCTTTAGCAAGGCCCTTTACCGATAAGACTAATTTCATTCGAAGAAGATTAAAGGATTGGAGAAAGAATTGCAAAATGTGATGAATTCCATTGAAAATATCTCTGATATGTTTGATCATATTGATTGGAGAATGAAGGAGCACTTTGATCATACTGGACATCTGGAGGCCAGTTTTATTCATTTACTAAGACAGAAAGGATGGATTAATGAAGAATCTACTACAGAATTCCCTTTCAGGCCTTTCTACAATTTAATTGTGCACCTGCGTCGCATCGGAAATATCAGAGAAGATGTTAGTTCAGACACTGAAGAGTAGGAAAGATTTCTATGTTTATGTCATATATTTGTGTATATATGTGTTGATTTGGAGTTAGGTTTTATTATGAGTAGAACTTTGATTTGATCATCTCAGATTTGATGAGATTGTTTGTGTTGTGTTACTTTTTGTGAGTATAAGTATCTAATCTTCGTATTTTTATTAAATTAAGTAATCGGAAGATTGATTAAAGGCAATTTGAGGTTGAAAATGATTGACGAATTTCAAAATTTTAAAATTTTTTGGAACCTCGCCGACGGCAAGAATTATCTCGCCGACAGCGAGAAAACCCGCTGACAGCGAGACCGAGCTCGCCGATGGCGGATTTTTCCTGAAACTTTTGCCTTATGGAATTAATTAGCTCGCCGGCGACGAGAAAAACCTCACTGACAGCGAGAACGCAAAAAGACCTATATTTGACAAGTCAACCGACACTATTCATCATCCCTTTCCTCACATTTTTGAAAAAACCGACCTAGGGCTTGAGAGATCTCAGATTTAAAGAGATTTCAACACTTTTTGACACCGGATTTCATCTTCCCTTGGTAAGAGCTTCACTCCTATGCAAAAATTTTTGATTTTCACCATGAATTTCTTCTACATTGGGATATTTTGAAAAATTTTGAAATGTGAAGAAAATACTTGGAAGAATTTCATAGAAATTGATTTAAATGGATTTTAGTTGTTGTAGGAAGCCTTCTTAGTAATATTTTGGAGTTTAGTTAAAATTTTCGTAAATTTCACAGATCGACAAATGGCTCCACGACAAAAGCGACGAATAGATTATGATGAAACCCGATTCATTAATGCAAGAGCACAAACTCGATATTTTCAAAATATTCAAGCAAGAAAGTGCATACAAGATTGAGTTTTCAAAAATCCTGGAGGAGAAGTGGAACGAGTTATAAAGGAGCGAGGATGGGAAAACTTCTGTTACGTGACCAACAGAGCAGTTGTAGAAGTTGTGAAGGAATTTTATACGAACTTAACACAGGCTGAAGATGCACCGGTTAAGGTTAGAGGATTTTTTGTAGATTTCAACGCTGCTAGAATAAACACTTATTATGAAGTACGAGACACCTACACCAGCGAGTATGAAACTTTTGGAACTATGGAAGGACCACTGGAAGAGGTGATCGACTTTCTCACTGATGAGAAAGGAGTCTGGAAGATAAAGCAGCGGGAACGGGTAAACTTCCCTCTTTCTATGCTAAATTTAACATCTAAAGCCTGGCATTATTTTATTTATTCTACTTTGTTACCTACCTACCACCATAGTGAGGTAACAAGAGTTAGAGCAGTTCTGAATTTCTATATTCATAACCAAAAGAGTATTAATATGGGAAATATTATATATAAAAACATATTAGCCACTGCTAGAAATGAAAGTGGAGGAGGACTAAGACATCCTGGTCTTATCTATGCACTTTTCCAATTATCTGGGGTAGAGGCAAGAGATGATGAGGAATGGATAGAGCCTATGAAACCCCTTACTCAGGCTAATATAAAGAAATATAAATCCCACGAAGGATGGAGATCCGGGACAAGGGATTATGTACCTTCTTCAAGTAGAGATATACCCTCTACTAGTTATGAACCACCCCTCGCACACCACTCCTACCCTTCAAGATTTGATGAATGAGTTAACCCTGAGTAGAAAGCGTTTTGAGTTATTTGGAGAAAATATGGAAAGAAGATTTGAGCATATAAATCAAAGGATCGGAGGCTTGGAAAGAAGACACAATTATGATAGCGAATATCTCCAGCGACATTCAGAGTACGAGATTGCAGACTATGAAGCTGAGCGTCGATATAGGAGTGGTGATTTAGATGTTGTCTTTCCCGAGTGCCCCCGTTATTCACGATACCGGCACTGCTCAGCCTTCTCAGCCTGGAGATCAGGGAGATGACATATTTTGGGATTTTAATGTAGAAGATTAGAGTCTTTGTTTAGTTTGTTTGGTTTGTTTAGATTTGTTATTTTGCAAACTTTATTATTTCTGTGTGTAATATTTTAGTACTTTCTATGGACTTTGGACTTGATATGTTGTTTGTTTGCTTGAGCAGTGATATTAAATTTCTTATGTGTGTTAAATTAGTTGCAAATTTTTATATATATAGGATGTTAGTCTTTCTTTAATGTATTGTTTAAATTTTAAATGTATGTGTAGTAACAGATTAAGTTTTCTTTGTTATGTTTGATACTTATTTTAAAATTTTCATCCCTGCACTTTCTTTTTAAATATTATATGTGGAAGAATACTAACAAGTACAAGTGCTCGTAAGTAATGAAAAAGCTCTGCGAAAATTTCAAGAAAAGAAATACCTAAAGCTCAAAGGTATGATGAATGTTATTTATATACTTTCCCTTTTTCACTATGTAGTATAGATAGAAAAATTTAAGTTTGGGGAAGGTAAAAATACAAATTTAATTATTAAAATTGTTCTCAATTTCTATTTTTAAAAAAAAAATATTATTAAATGATTTTCTATAGTAATTTTCAATTCAATAAATATGAGTTACTTTATTTAATTATTATATAAAGTTAAAGAAAATATTTCTAGTAATTCAATTAATTAATGGAATAAGATATTTGGTTAAAAGAAATAAGAATATAGTAAACTATTTAAAGTAAGGGAAACTGTATTCTAAAAATTGAAAATTCTTAAGTATTTAAGTGAAAAAGAAAGGATAGAAACTCAATAAAGTAAAGGCTATGAAATATATATAAAGCAAAGAAATATTTTAAGTTTCAAATTTAGGAAGAGAAATCGAAGTTCAAAATTATTAACGAGCTATCCGAGATACATGAATCCTCACTGAAAAAAGAAAAGAAAAAGAAAAAGAAAAAGAAAAGAAAAGAAAAGAAAAGAAAAGAAAAGAAAAGAAAAATATAAGTGAGAGAAGTTTCGAGGAGATGTCTTATCAAAAATTGGCTTCAATGGAATCAACCTAAAGGGTAGAACTTAATTATATTTCTAAACTTATATTTATGGATTAGTATTTTACTAAATAATATTTTCTTGAACTTCCTATCATCTAAATATCTTAAGTAATTTACTATTATAAATATAGTCGTTCTCGAAATAAATAGAAAGTTTGAAATCTTAGAGTTGATAACTAAATAATCTTATCTCTATAAAGTTAATTTAATTACTTAGAAATATTTCTATTCAACTTTATTATAATGTTATTTAAATTTAATTCATATATTATCCGAGTTGAAAAATTCTATTATAGAAATCATTATTTTTATTTAGTATTAAAATTACTCGAGGACAAGTAATAATTAAGTTTGGGGATTTTGATCACGAAAAATACATCCAGAAATTCATATCTATTTTCGATGAAATTGCACTTTAAAGAAAGGTATTTTCTTTATTTTATTGCAGGAATAAAGATTTATAAGTGATGGAGCAAAAAACAGGAAATGGAGCAAATTTGGATCAAAAAGGAGGAAATTCATGCAAATATAACTACTTCGCCGACGGCGAGATCGAGGCCGCCGAAGGCGAGATCGTGAGGAGAAATTTCGAAGGAATTATAACTACCTCGCCGACAGCCGAGCCCGAGCCCGCCGACAGCCGAGATCGCGTGGCTCAAGACCTTCTAGAAGCCCCGCCGACGGCGAGGTCATTTCCGCCGACGGCGAGCTAGTTCAAAATGCATATACATTAAACTCCGACACTTTTTGAAGAGGTGTTTAAGCACCCCTCGGACCTTTACTTACCTCTATAACTAGAGGCTGAATCCTAGTGTCTAAGTGTGTCTATTTTAGAGAGTCTTAGTCTCTTTTCATTTTCTTAAGTGTCATTTGTGTGAGTTTAATTTAGTTCGAGTGTGTTTAGTGAGTTCATTAGTTTAATCGAGTGCTATTTAGTTTGTCGTACTAGAAGGAAAAGTCAAAGGAACTTCGATGAGCTCCGTCTTGTGAGGAAATTAAGATAAGTATCTTTGTTTATTGTTGTTAACTTTAAATGAAATCAATGCTTTGTTTTATTCCATGCATTCGAGTAGTTTTCTTAGTCTTTCTCCTCGTTTATGAAAATTATGCGGATTGATGAAATTAAATAGAAGCACATAATATAATATTAAAATAAATTGTGATAATTTTTTACTTAAAACTTAATTTACTTTCAATCCGGCCAATCGAGTAGTTAAAATATGTTGAATTATCAACTATAGAAAAAATTACATCCAATATTCAGGAAGTCAAAAGCCTTGAAGGCGGGTGCAAATAAATAGGGAAATATTAATTATCGGGCGTAGAATCGGATATTTTTGTGTGACGTACTAAAATACTCAATTCGGTCCTACCGTTTCGAGAGCTGAAGTGTAGATGTTAGCCTCGGTGAGGGGAACGTGGGAGCTCGAAGTGGCAACGCGATCCTCCTCGACTCTAGTCGCGGATTCGCAATCAAATATAGGATTAGTCAATGTTCTTTGCACTCTGGACTAAAGGTAAAGAATAGAAATGCTCCTATTTGTCACAATACAATTTAAAAATTCTATTTAAATTCATCATTCACTTAATTTTCTAAAAATAAGGAGAAGGATACTTTTTTCTGAATTATTTAAATGAACTTATTTCAAGCATTAGTTTACTTTAGTTGCGATGAGTTACTTTTAATTTCGATTTACTATATTAGTAAGTAATTCCTTTAAATTTAGCCGATAACAAATCGTTAAAAACTTCCCTGTGGGATCGATAACCAGGACTCCACTAGAGCCTTGTATTACTTGATACGATACGTATACTTGCGTAGAATCCAGATTATACATTAAATCATATATCTATATTTAAAGCAGAATCAAGTTTTTGGTGTCGTTGCTATAAACATAAATTGCATACATATTAAAAGTGGGTCAAAGCCCATGATCTTAATCGAGAGTTTTCCAAGGTGACTTCAGTTGCCTAAGATGTAATTAACTATTGGGGCTTGTCTCTATAGGGAATTAAGAAACTAGATTAATCTAAACCATATCTACATTGCGTATTATATAGGGGAATTTGTCGGCTATAAAATTCACAGACCAAAATGGAGTCATAAACTTTTAAGTTTAGATAGTTAAGCCTACTAACAAGTGGTACACTCATCTTTCGAGATGATATATCACTTGTTGTATCGTGCTCAGTTATTTAAGCTATTTGATATATGAGATCTATTCGGTCTTGCTATTTTCAAAAGTTTAAAAATATACCATCATTTTCAAAATAAAAAATACATTACATATTACACTAAACTTAAATTTTAAAATTTCATTTTCATAAAATTAAAATAGCCAACACACATGGCTGCAGTGAAGCACATATTGCGGTACGTGAAAGGAACTTTAAACTTCAGTTGCGTTTATGAGAAAAAGAAAGAAAGCTTGGAGCTGATTAGTTACTCCGAGAGTGACCTAGCTGGAGATACTAATGACAAGAAAAGTAAATCGGGTTCAATATTTTTTCTTGGGTCAAGTCCTTTTAGTTGTTGTTCACAAAAATATAATGTAGTTATGTTATCTTCCTGTGAAGCGAAGCACATCACTGCTTGTGCAGCAGCATGTCAAGGAGTATGGCTAGGATGACTGTTGGCAAATTTATTAAAGTCCAAGGTTAAGAAAGTGGTTATAAAGCTTGATAATCAGAATACAATTGCATTAAGCAAGAATTCAATTCACCATGAGAGGAGTATACACATCGATACCCGATTCCACTACATAAGAGACTGTCGAATCAGGAATAATTGAAATCCAACATGTTTGTACAGAAAATCAGCGAGCTGATATTCTAACAAAGTCACTTGCAAGATTGAAGTTCTTGGAGATGAGAAAGAAATTGGTGTTCAATTCATCTGTGAGACAACAAGCTTAAGGAGGAGAATGTTGAGTTAATCTAATTGTCTTAATTTGTTAATTAAATGGTTTTTGCATGTTTTAAGTAGTTATATTTTTTTCAGTTTAAGCAGTTATTTTAATTAAATTTTGTGGTTAGTTTTATTTGAATATGGGTTGTAAGTTAATAGAGAATATGGTATGTAAAGTTGGTGGTGTAAGTTAAATATTATGTTTATAAATAGTAAAAAAATTAGAAAATGATACACACCTTTGAGCATCACAAAAATTTTCCTGTTTTTTTCTTTTCCTTGCATTTTTCTGAGTTTTGATACTTACAATGTAATCTTGCCCAACAAAAGTCCTTAGAACCAAAAGTATGCAGATTTCAGCCCAAGAAATCATACATAAAATAAATTTTAAATAGAATAAAACAACAATCTTTCACCAAGAAACCATCAAGATTATTTCCTATAAAATTCTTTCGTCACATCATCACCAGCATTTCCTAGGACCCCTTCTAGGTTAAAAATATGAAACACTGCAAAGTATAAGCTTTCCATCAGAACCTGATCGCAATAGTTGGGAGCAAAAAATACAAATAATAGCTTTCCATCAGGCTCAATCTCATGCTCAACCTTCATCTCATGTGACCGAACCACAAGAGAACATACAAAAGTAAATAGAAAACAAAGTGCATAGAAGCTCGTAGCAGGTTTAGTGCCCCTTGACACAAAGAAAAAATTGTCCAATCCACAATAAACATGATAAAATATGCAAATTTGAAAGGATTATCTCCTTATATAAGGCACATCATGCATATCCCATTCTAAAAGCACCTTAGGTTGTGGCGGAGGTGACACACCCACCAAAATACCTTGCAATCCCTGTTAAGCAAGCCAATTGGGAGGGAAATTACATTCCCAATAGATAAAGTACATATGTACAACCATATTGTGTCTTTTGATAAAGTCCCAAATTTTGTTTAGTATGCAAAGAACATTCCAGGTTGCGGGAGTAATAAATTATGTTATAAAGCATATTGGGTGATAAAAAAGCTGAATTTCAACTTAAAGAATGCAGGTGAGAAGAGATTTGTGCAATTAAATGAATTGAAATAGATTAGAAATGAATCTTATAAAAATGACAAAATTTATAAGGAGAAAATGAAATTATGGCATGATCGGAAGATATTAAGAAAGAAATTTGAACCTGAACAGAAAGTTTTCTTATACAATACAA
This sequence comes from Papilionanthe hookeriana x Papilionanthe teres, assembly GCA_022702705.1. NCBI lineage: Eukaryota > Viridiplantae > Streptophyta > Magnoliopsida > Asparagales > Orchidaceae > Papilionanthe > Papilionanthe hookeriana x Papilionanthe teres. Next base: position 60,624,802 of record CM040423.1, on the reverse strand, counting down.
GATTGAAATTATTTCCATGAAAACTTAAGTCTAGGTGGATAGGAATTTTAAGTGTTATAAAAGTTTCTTCTTTTGGAGCTATTGATATTGAGGATCCTAAAACTGGAAAGATATTTAAATTTAATAAGCATAAATTAAAACCATATTTTGAAGGGTATTGACCAGATTTTAAAGAGGTTTTAATTTTAAATCATCATGAATAATTGAATGTTTGTCGGGCTGACGACGTTAAACCAAGTGCTTTGTGGGAGACAACTCATATTTATCTTCGTTATATTTGCTTGTTTTTTAGTAGTCGTACTTGTAGTTAGTCATATTTGAGTCCTACTCACTCATAAATATCATAAAGAATGGAATTATTGGATCGTATCGAAAAATTAGATTATTTCAGACCAAGATGAAGTACAATGCATTTTTTAACACTGGCACCGCCGGCGCTCTACTCCAGAGAGCAGCACCTTATTTCAAGATTTGGGCGCCGATGGCGTCCTATTCTGTGCCGCTGGTGCCAAAGGTCTAGTGATGATTTTTGGTGTTTTAATTTGCGGTTTTTGGCAGTTTTAGGTGATTTTTTTATCCTTTTAACTCCCAAAGCTCGATTTTAAACTCCTAAACTCCAGAAAAATGAAAGGATTCATTCCAATCTTGCATCCAATGGATTTCAACTCCGTAGAAACCCTGAGATTTAGAGTTTTCAACCGACGAAAGTTCATCAGTTTTGAGGCAGAGCGATTATTCAACAAGTGATGATGAAAAGAAGGATTATTAAACAAAGGGGCTTTGTGAATCAAGGTATGGATACTCCAAGCACTCAAGTAGAAGAGATAATTGTGCAGAGGCGTTGGGAAGGTTATGCTACACTACTATCGCTGTAGTCTGTCGGCATATTTTTAGGTTGTGTGTTGTATTTTGAAAAGGGGGTCACCTAACAGAAATTGCCGGCGAACTTTAAACTTTAAATTTAATTTAAATATATATAATTTGGAAAGTAGCATTTGATTTTGAAAATAATTTTAAGTTTGAAAATTTTAAGATATGAAATCAAACCGATCTCACATCCCAAATAGTTTATATAAACGAGCACCGCATCACAAACCGTGTATCTATCCCGAAGAAAAGACACACTTCTTGATGATGGGGCTCGATTAAATAAACTAGAAGATTTGTGACATCCGTTTGGTCCGCGAACCAATTTTATAAGCCGACAAGTTCCCCGCTTAATACAAAGAAATTAAGCTGTGGTTTATATTACTCCGGGTTCTTAAAGTTTCCTATAAGGGCAAGCCCCTATAGTTAATTACATCTTAAATGACGGGAATCATTTAAGAAAACTCTCGATAATGATCAGTGGTTTTGCTCTCAAGAATTTGAAAGTTTAAGGTTTCAAAGGATTGAATTTTGGAAATTTTAATAGGGAATGGATCAAATTTGGAACAGTTATTTTCAGGAGTCAAAAGGAAGAAAAGTAGGGGAAGCTGAGGATCCAAGAAGAATCTTGGCAACTTCCCAAACTATCCTATTGTTTGGCTTCAATTTGAGAGTTTATTTAATGTTGCAATCCTGCCAAATTTAATTAATTAGGACTTATATTTGTATGACATAATCATACAAATAGCACGGAAGATGTGAGGGTTTATGTCGTACCGAACGACTACCTCGGAATCCTAAGACCAGTTAGGGCTTAATTTACATGACATGATCATGCAAATGCCTAACGAAAAGTTGAGGATTTATGTTGCACTAGGCAAACTACCTTGAATTCCTATGGTTTTGTTGTTTAATTCTAGGAATGTTTAGCTGATGTAGAGTTGTTTTGCTGACGAAGATGGTCGTGCTGCCCACCGTGCTCCAAGCTCCTTGTTGTTGCAGAGGTTTAGTTTTAGAAGTCATAAATCAGGAGATGAGAGAAGTGTATTGGTTTAGAAATCTTACAATCCAAGTGTTTTTAATATTTTAATTAAAATAAATCTTAAAGTTGTTAAAACAGAACCAATTAAGATCCCACGGTTCCGTCATCCCGGCACCGTTATTTTCGTCGAATTCACTTAGTCTAGATGAATTTGCTAAACTCAACTTAATGAGTTCCACACTTTCATTTAGACCGTGGGAAATCCCGTTAGCAACACGTGGGTTACATCATCTGAGGTATTCCAGATCATTCAACGAGACGTTTTAATTTAGTTGTAATTGTAGTTTTGTTGTTTTGTTTATGATTAAATTTTGAGTTGTTTTATATTTTGGAATGTTGTGACGGTGAATTTTATCTTGCAATGACTTTTAATTTAGTTTTGGTTTCAGTTCAGGGACTATCCTAAAGGTTTTGGTTTTCATGCAACGTATCTTGTTTATCATGCAAGAAAAGTAAAGTACAATGCATGTAAGTAAATTGCAATAAAGTAAATTGCAATAAAAAAAGTGTACCTGTAGAGTCTTCCCGTCATCCCAAGTCGCACTTAAAACACATGTTAAGGCATTTAAATATTTCAACGGATACCTGGTAAAGCTAAGGGAAGGGTTTTGGTTGTCTACTAAATTCCTAATCCTAAAACTAGTCATCTCCTATGACGTCTAGGTTCTTGGTTTGGTTTAAGGATGATTTTCTTCATCAAAGAACAATTAAATTCGAGTTGTTCTTCTAAAACATCCCGTCAAATCAGGAAGTGCTTAGGACGAGTCCTAAACATCTTTTCAATACTTCCGGATTATTTTGAGTCCAAGTAAATTTAGTCGCATAATGTGAATTAATCATCCAGAGTTTAGTTAAACTTTATTTCTTGCTCAGTGAACTTAGATGAATGAAATGACATCTCACTTAATACTCTATTTAAGAGTTATAATAATTAAAGCCTTAAAGAACAAATTGGTTTATCGAGAATTTTAATCATAATTAATTAAAAGTTTGAATTAATGGTTTAAAGTGTTTTAATTTAATAATGAGGTTTTAATTGATAATTTTAAGTTTTAATAGTGTTCAAATTATTTTAGATTTAATTCTTAATGATTTCACTTAGGTTTGTTGTTAAATGATTTTAATTCAATTTGATTTTAATTTAATTTAATTTTATTTAATTTTATTTGATTTTAATTTTAAATTTAATTTAATTTAATTTTAATTTTAACTTTTAATTCAATTTAATTTTGATTTAATTTAATTTTTATTTAATTTGATTTAATTTAATTTAATCTAATTTAATTTAATTTTTTATTTAATTTAATTTAATTTTAATTTTAATTATTAATTTAATTTGAATTTTAATTTAATTTAATTTTAATTGAATTTAATTTTAAATTAATTGGATTTAATTTGATTTAAATTTTGATTTTAATTTTAATTTTAATTGTTAGTTTTAGTTTAACTTTAATTTTAATTTGACTTTAATTTAATTTGTTTTAATTTTAGTTTTAATTATTAATTTAGATTATTATTTTAATTTTTTAATTCAGAATTAAATATTTTTAAAGTGACTCATTTAGGGATTTCTAAATTAAAGAATAAATCTCCTCTTAATAATATCCCTATTTTAATGATCCAAAAATATATTATTTCCAAAATTTAAATTATTTAACTAATTGAAGTTTCATTTTTGATATTTTCAAAGTGCTTAATGGGTTTCTACCCCTTAATTTCCCTAAGTTTCACTCATCTAAGAGAAAATTAAAATCAAATATCTTATCCCCCATTTTGATTAAACCTAAAGCTTTAATTTAGGGTTAAAAATTTTAATTACCTTTATGCCCTTTTAAGCTTATTTATTTCATAACTCACTAAATTGAGCTCAAATAAATTTGAAATTTTTATGTCACCTCACTCACATGTCAATTAAGATATTAGAGGAGAAAATGTGATTTTTTTGAATTTAATTTATTTATATAATTATTTTTAGTAGAAAATAGGGGTTTTAAAAGAAAATTCAACAACATGACCAAGGAAAGGTTTCTGTCCTTAAGAAAATTATGGGATGTTCATAATGACTAGAGGACCACTTGGAACAATTCTAGTGATTTTTTGAATTATATTTTATTTATTATAATTATTTTGAATTTTAGAGTATTAAATAATTATAAATAAAATTAAAGTTGAAAAATGGATTTTATATTTTTCTTAAATCTTTCTGACATCAAGGAGTCCAGAGAAACAAATTTTATAATTTTCTGATTTTTCTTTGATTTATTAGAATTATCTTAGTGAAAAAGGTTGAAAATTCATTTTTAATATTAAAAATTACATTAAGCCTTTAAAATTCAATATCTTATCCTAGGGACTTAGGAAAAATATTTAGTTTATTCCTAAGTGATTAGGAGTCAAAATGTGACATTTTTATGATTTTTAATATTTTTATAATTTTTATTATTTTTTAATTATTGAAGTATTAAAATATTGTGAAAAATTAACTTTTTTAGAAAATTCCAATTTTAATTTTCCTGAACTCCCCTGATATCGAAGAAGCTCCAAAACCATTTTTGTGAATTTTTGAAAAGTATTTTTGGAGCTATGAATTTTTAAAGTTCCATTTTGCTTATGAGGCTTCATCAACCCATTTGGTGGGGTTAATCAAGTCCAATTGATTTCAAATTTTTATGTGAGGTCTCTCTGATCCTAAAGATCAGTGGAGAATTATTTTCAAGTCAATTTGATGTGTGGTTAACCCTAATTAATTCAAATTCAATTTTAGGGGTTTAGGCCAATTAAGGTTATTATGAATGAATTAACTCAAAATATATTTTTCATAGGGTCCTCTGGTCATAAGAAACATCACCAAATTTTCCTAGAATTTATTTTACAACATGCTAATTATTGGAATTAAAATACCTAAAACAGTGACATGAAATTGAAAATTAAATAACTTTTCACAGAGATGGCCTCTAACCTTAAAAAATTCAGGGAATGTTCCCAAGATCAGAGGCTTCAAAAGCCCTATGGTCTCATGCCATGGTGAATTGTCTATGCAAATGAAGAATCAAAATACTAAAAATAGTAAATAAATTATTAAAAATAAAACACTCATCCAATTAACTTGATTTCTTTTCCACATTATTCTCCTCTGTTCACTAAGCAAGGGGGTATTTTTATTATATTTTTGTGATTTTTCTATGCAAATATATGGATTTTTGAAGTTCTAGTAATTAAATAAATCCAAAAATACCCTAATTATCTACTTATCCGACTCAGCGCCAGCGTAACCTTGGCAGCTCCGAAAGCCCACGCGGTGCATTCTCATTCGACGCTGACATCCGACTCAGCGCTCCAGGGGCCCGCGGTTCATGTACCATTGCGCCGTCCGACTTGATCTCGACCGTCCGCTCGATACATGCGCGATCCAACGGCTCCTGGTCATCGTCTACGACTGGTGTGCACCCATGACCGTCCACACTAAAACCCTAAGATCTCACTCGATTCTTAATGGATTTTTGTGTTCTTATGCTCTATGGATTCGTCGTGAAGAGACGAACACATCCATACGGTTTATAGGCTATGAAATTAACCCCAAAAAAATGGAGATTTGTTGGAAGCTCGGGAGGAAGAATGAGTTCATACCTTTGCTCAGAGAAGTGAAGCTTCGATCTGAGAGCTGTGTCACCTTCGATTGGGTCCAAGCAAGCTCCAAATGAAGTCTCTTGTCCCGGGAAATGCCAGGTATGAAAGTGCCCACGACTCGATCACAAAGCTTGGAGGCTAGAAGTAATGGCTGGCCCGGTGAGGGGCTTTTACCGGGGAACTTCTCCTCTTGGTCCGGTGAAGGTGTAGAACCAATCAATTTGGAGATTGGCTCACCGTGGTGAAGTGTCCTGTTTTTGGGTGGATTTTCAACTCAAAATTGAGCTCTGTTAATGGGGATTAGGGCAAAGGAACACTAGGGATCAACTGCTCTGGGTTAGGAGAAGGTCCTGGAGCAATTTTGGCAGAGTTTCCTTAAGGTCTGGTTCTTCTCTCTCATTTGGCCGAGAGGTAGTGGTGTTTAAATAGGCATGGCTGGAGGGCTTCCCAGAGGGGGTTTGAAGGCTGGGATCAGCTGCTCAGGGGAGGAGAAGAACAGCTCCAGTGGCCATTTGGGTTGGGACAGCTCAGCCAGGGAGAATTGAAAATTTTGGCTCACATGGAGCTCTCGGCCATGGTGTTTTCCGGCGATCTGGTGGCTGGCCGGCCAGACATGGGTCACCCTCAGGGTCAGGGAGGTCAGTGCTTGAGTTTGGTGCCAACAATTGGCTTTGGACATGTGTAAAGGAGTTGGATTTAAATAGCATGGGGAGAAGGTCATTTTGGGTTCAAATGGGTCAACCCATGGTTTTGGGCTAGGTGCACCACCCAAGGCCTGGATTTAGGCTGAAAAGGTTCATTTGGGTCAACCAAGAGGAAATGGTATAGTCTCCATCAAGGATTAGGTGGCTAACTTGGTTTAGTGTGTATCATGGATGGGGTTAAAAAGGCTTAAGGAAGGCTTAAGAAAGGGCTCCTCCATTTGCCATTTATGGGATGGTCACATGTCAAACCTCTCATGGCTCTACATCGGGCTTAAGGATGGCTTCATGGCTTCATGTGGCTTGGGAATGGCTTAGCCAAGTTTCATGAAATTGGGTTTTAGGGATTTTTGGCATTTAGGGGTAATTTGGCATGTGGCTTGATTTGGATTTATTTGATGTTGGATTTAGAACTTAGGGAATGATTTTATTAAATGGATGATAAATAAGCATGTCATATGGGCTTAGGTTTAAAACATTGGGCTTTTGGATTTATATAAATGGGTTTTTGGGATGAAAGTTTTGTGAAGGACCATGTCAAATAAATGTTGCAATTGGTTTAGGCATGTGTCATGAGTGGTTTGGGACAAGTTTAAAATGATTTTGAATTGAATTGGGTTGAATTTGGGTTCTTTTGGTAAAGGGGCCAAAGTGGGCCAAATTGGGCTAACTTGGGCAAAGGTTGGGCTAAAGTTGGATTTGATGTAAAATTAATGTTGAGAAATGTTCATGGGAGTGTCACAAAGAAGTTTCAACTTTGGTTGGGCTTTGATTTTGGGATTTGGGCCCATTTGGGTTAGGTTTTGGCTTAGGTCAATTTAAGAGGTTTTGGTCTTGGGTTAGGTTTGGGTGGGGTTTAGGTTCAAATTTGGGGCAAATCAAGTTAGTGTTTTGTTTGTGGGGATGTTAGGAAGATTTTAGAAAAGATTTGGGGCCAATTGGGGTTGAGTTGGGTTGGTTTGGGCTAGGTTTAGGTCATGGGCCAAAATTGGCCTTAGGCTTCAAATTGAAATTGGGCTCAAATGTCAATCAAATTGGACTTTGATTTGATCTAAATTGATATTGGGGATTTTTAATTGAAGCTTAGAATTGAATTGGACCAGAATTGAGGTCAATTGGGGTGGTTTGGTTTGACATTGGGTTCATTTGGGTTTAAAATGGGCCAAATTGGGGGTTTTGGTAAAAGTGGGGGTAAATTGGCAAAATTGGCCCATGGTGTAGTTGAACAAAATTAAATTGGGAATATTTGGGATTTTTTTGGAATTGTTTGGGAATTTTTTAAATTTTTTGATTTTTGGGGTAAGAAGGGCATTTTGGGTATTTGGAGGGTATTGGGGGGTATTTTTGGAAATTTTGGTATTTTTGGCCAAAGATGGTCAATTTGAATGGTGGGAAGTGTTTAGGATTGATTTTGAGGGATCTTGGGTAATCTAGGCAATTTTGCAAATTTTGGGTCATTTCAAGGGTATTTGGTAGGTTTAGTGGGTCCGAGGCCCCTGGGGTCAAAAATTGAAATTTTGAAAAAATGAAGATTGATCAAATTTGAGTAAAATGGAATCATTTTGGTTGTGTCATGAAGCCATATTAAGCCCATATGAGCCATGAGAGGACTCATTTGAGGCATTCACTATGTTGTTCCTAACCCTCTTAGCCAGGGGCTTAGGGGTTAAGGACCATCCATCTGAATTACCTATATGAGTCAGGAATTCAAGTTGGGTGAGAGTGGTTTTAGGACTTAGAATGTGTGTGAGAATGTAGTGCATGTGCAAGTTAACCCTCACCAGACCAGGCCACCCAGGGTATTCCTAAGGCCAAGAAGTCCTATAGGGAACTCATCCTTTAAACCTCCGCATTTGATTTTAACCCTCTAGGTGATTAGGGGTCTACAATCAAGCTTGTGAGGTTTACAGGGAGTCAAGAGGTGTTTGAATTTCTAAATGGTGGGTTCCACTTCTAGTCTTCTAAGATTAGTCAAAGGAAAAGCCTAAGGCTAGATCCTAAGTACTAAAGAGAGAAGCAAAAGACCTCATCAAAAATGAGGTCAACATAGTCATTTCTGTTGTTAAAGAATTTTATGCAATTCTTCATGGAATCAACCAAGGATTCGTCTATGTGTGAGGCAGGTTTGTACAATTAACTCCTTCAAAGATTAATGATTTGTTTATGATTGAGAATGTGTCAATCTACTATTATACAAATTTCGATGCAACGAGAGACAACATGAATGAGATTTATCACTATTTGATGGACGAAAGTGAAGATTGGGAGATAAGAGACAATGTATTTGTAAGTTTTTCTATTGCATTTTTAAATCTGGTGTCGAAGCAATGAAATTACTTCATTTCTGTAAAGTTACTCCCAACTATGAAAGTTAGCAAACTGACAAAGGAAAACTGCAATTTTAAATTATTGTATTCAAACATGAAGGCCTGTTGATATTGGTACTATAATTGTGAAATATGTATTGGGATAGATTGTTCACGGATCTAAATATGGGCTTGGACATCCTTCCATCATATTTCTTTTTTGCAGCCAGTCACAAGTGTCATATGAAAGTTGGGAAAAAGTGCTTCTTCCCTGGAAGCCCATAGGCCCAACTAATTTTTATGACTGTCAGGCAATAGGAGATGAGAATGATATAAGCCTCATTGTAGATCAACAATCTCAAAGTTTACGACCTATTCAACCTTACTTTCTTAAAAGTTCCCAAGTGATTTTGAAGAAGATCAAGAAGTTGGATAAAAATGTACAAAATATTATGAATGTTATTCATAATATCTCTGATTTATTTGATCACTTGGATTGGAGGATGAAAGAACAATTTGATCACACTGGGCTAACTGAAGAAAGTTGATAAATTTGATGAAGAGGAACGATGTGATTGTTAAGGATTCGATGATGAATTTCCGTATCGTCCCTTCTATAATTTGTTTGTGCATCATCAAGCTATGGGAGATATTAGAGGAGAAGATAGTATTGAGACTAACGATGAGTAGTGACTCTGGTTTATATTTAGTATTTGGTATTTTTAATATGTTTTGGTGTGCTTAGTGTTAGCTTAATTGACTTTGTAGTATGTATTTGGACTTATTATGCTTGGATTCTGTGATTGTGTTTAGTTTTCAATGTTAGAATATCGTAGTGTGTTTGCGATGCTAAATTTCCATGGTTTGATGAACTCATATAGTGAGTGCTTTAGTGTGTATGTTCGTAATGTGGATTTTATATATTTAAGTAAAGTTTTGTGTTGTTTATTAAATTTGATGTTAGTTAGTTGCTTAAATGATGAAATAGATGCTTAAAGCTGAAACGATCAAAATTGCAAAAATTTAATAGTCCCATAAATTGAACTGGCGCCGGTGCGAGAATGGGCGACTCCAGCGCCCAAATACATAGTATTGTGCAATCTGAATTAAATAGAGCGCCGACGGAGGCCTATCTAGCGCTGCTGGAGCCCTGATACAGAAAAGGCCTTAATTTGCGATTTTTGCCTTGGGATATTTTAGATATAGGGCTTGCTAGATCGGGGATTTCAAGCAATTTCAAGGATTAAAAAGTGTGGATCTTGACTTCTTTTCTTAAGAGCTTCACTTTAAACTAATTATTTTTTCTTTTCACCATGGAAATTTCCTACATTGTATAGATCTAAAATTTGGATTTTTTATGAAGCTTTGAGATTATCCATGGTGATTTAAGCTCTTATTTACTTAGATTTCATTTTGGAGTCTTCTACATTGTGAATTTGGAATTTATTGGATTTTCTTGCAAATTTTTAGACAATTTGATTAGGCTCAAAAAACAAGTAAGTAGAAGGGAAAATTGGAATATTATGAGGATAGATTTGTAAATACTTAAGCGCAATATCATTTTAATTCATCCATTTACAACAAAAAGTGTATTCAAGATCGGGCTTTTGAAAATTCGGGCGGATCTGCAGAGCAGTTAATTTCTGATTGAAATTGAAAAATCTTTTATTATTTTACCACTGATGTGATTATGGGAACTATTAGAGATTTTATGTAAAATTTGCCTTGGATTGAAACTGAGTGTGTGCTTGTTTGTGGAAAAATGGTAGAGTTTACCCCTGAGCGTATTAATGTTTTTTATCAGTTAAGGGGAACTTCATATTGTGAACATGAAAACTTTTGTACTGCGGAAGTTAGAATGAATGAAGTTAATGCTTTTCTTACTGACAAAAACGGAGAATGGAAAATTTAGCAAAGACAAATGATTAATTTTTCTGCTTCCAAGTTAAATATAGCTTCTAAAGCTTGGCACTATTTCAACTTTGCTAGATTACTACCTTCTTATCATCACAGCGAGGTTACCAGAGATAGAGCTATTCTCAATTATTGCATTCAGAATATGAAACATATTGATATTAGATCGATTATCTTTAAGAGTATTCAGACTATTGCTAGAGGAGAAACCACCGGCGGATTATGACATCCTTCCCTAATTCATTCATTATGTACACAGTCTGGAGTTGAGTTTGATAGTTTTGATGAGCTTATCCATCCACTGAGGCATATTACCAAGGCTAATATTTGTACTTATGAGTCTCTTGCAGGATTGAGAGGAGAAAGTAAGAGTATCGATATTCCTACTACTAGCCAGGACATACCATCTACTTCTAAGGCACCTACTTTATCTGATGTTATGGAGCATTTGAGGATTCGGAGTGCCAGTATTGATAGAATCAGTAGCAGGATGGATGGATTCGAGGCTCGAAGTGAAGTTAATGATGATTATATAAGGACGAGAGTTGAGTATCACATTGCTTACCATGATGCTCAGGTCAGATTCATGAGGGGGACATTGAAGTGATATTTCCTACCTTCCCCGGCTATGTTCCTTATCGACCTGATCATGCAGATGAAGCTGAAGATGCTGGTGATGATGATTGGTAGTTTTATGATTTATGTTTTCATTTGTGTTGTAGTACCTTTATGTGTTCATTATTTATTTTTCTGTGATGTGTGAAGTCTGTAAATGTATTTGTGTTAAAAAATTGAAAATGCAATAAACTCCATGTTAAGTTATTTAGTGATTTGGATTAAGATTGTGATGTTATGCTGGATGTTTAATGTTTCAGTCTTTAATATTTCTTCACCATGCAATTCTTTAATATTATATATATCACTGCTTCTAGCTGTTTCATGCTTTCTAGATTAAATTTTTTATTAATACCACCATAGCTTCTGAAGATTTCAAAATCCTAGAATAAAAAGGTTAGCTTTCTTTTACTCTCTACCATTTCAAATTTATATGTAATGAACAATTTAAGTTTGAGGGAGGGTAGAATATTAACTCTTATTTGTTCTCAGTTAATATATTTTCAAATTTATTAGCATAACTTTTAGTAGTTGAATAACTAAAATTTTATTTTATTTAAATATTATGGTAGATTTGGATGAAAGTTTTTAGTAATAAAGGATAATTTTATAGAGTTAAGATATTTAGTATGATAGGATTGGACTATAGTTGACTATTTAAAGTAAAGAAAACTGTATTTCTGAAATGTTAAGAGACTTAAAGAATTATGTGTGAAGAAAGAATTGTGACTTTATGATGAATTATAAAGCTGATATATATATTAATAAAGTAAGGTGGTGTTTCAAGTTTCCACTTTAGAAAGAGGAGAGCGAAGTTCAAAACTATTAAAAGCTATCTAAATATAGTAATCGTCACAAGAAAAGAAAAAAAGAAAAAAAGAGAGGATTGAAAAACAATCTCAAAAGAAAAAAAGAGAAAAAAAAAAGAAAGAAAATATATGTGAGGAGAAGTTTGAGGAGATGCCTAATAAAAAATTAGCTTCACTTGGAATCAACCTAAAGGAAGAACTTTGTTACATTTCTTAATTTATATTTAAAAGTATTAACCTACTTTCTAATAGAGTTTGCATAAACTTCTTTTTTATATAATCTTTCAAGGCACCCTTAATGTGACAAGTTATAGTTAATCTTGAAATGAATAGGAAACTAGAACACTTAGACTTAATTACTGAATGTTCTTATACCTATAGTTTTAACCTGAGTCATTGAACTTCTTTCTAAGAATCTGAGTATTAATCATAGTATTTTATAAGTGAAAAGTTCACTACTTTGAGTTATATTTTTATTTAGTAAAAGAATTACTTGAGAACAAGTACTAGTTAAGTTTGGGAGATTTTGATGCAAAAAAAATATGTTAGATTTTTGTAATATAATTTGTACTCATTTTTTATGATATTTCACTTTAAAGAAAGGTTTTTTTCATATCTTGCTGCAAGTATGATGATTTTAGGTGATTGGAACAAAAGGAAGAAAAAAGGAACAAATTTGGAGCAAAAAAAGGCAAAAGGAAGAAATCAGCTTACTGGCACCGCTGGCGTCAAAATGGGCACCGCTGAAGGCCAAATACAAGGAGCTCAGAATTTAAATGGTGGCCTAGTGCCGCCAGTGCCTTATCCAGCGCCGCAGGTTCCCAATGTCGGTGGATGTCAAATTCAATGCAGTTGGATGATTTTTGAAGGGTTATTTGAGGAAACTCTTGGGGAATTCGTTTCTAAACTATTTCAAAAAGATTTGGATGCCAAGAAAGTGAGGGAAGAGAGGGAGAGAAGTCTTTTAGAGTGAGGAGAGTGTGTTAGGGTTTGTGGAGAGTGTGTGGTAAGTGTGTTAAAGTGTGTAGAAGTCTTGTTTTGTGAGGGATTCTTCTCTAAAGAGTTTAGGAGGAGGAAAGTGTGAGTTTGCTTCTTCCTTACTATTTTAAATAGAGAATTGAGTGTTGTAGTGAAGAGAGAAAAGGATTCAAAGGAACTTCAAGGGATTTGTTTAGGGAAGAAATAGAGATAAATTGTATTTACTTTTGTGGATTGTATAACTTTGCTTTTATCTATAAAATCCAAGCTTTGTTGTATCTTCTTCATGAATTCTGAGTAGATTTATTTATCCTTCTTCTTGCAATGAGATGTGGTAAAGTGGTGATGTAGATTTGATGTGTCATAAAAATGTTAAAAAATTGTGATGATTTTTCACTTTGAACTTCATTTACTTTTCAATCTGGCCAATTGAATTGTTAAAATTTGTTGTGAAACATTCAATCCGAAAGGACTAAGTGTTCTACAATAATAGTTGAGAATTCATTCAATGTTCATGAGAATTGAGTGCAAATAAATAGAGAAATGTGGTTTGATGGGCGTTGAATTGGAGATTTTAGAGTGACAGGCCGAAATATTCAATTTGGTCCTAAAGTTTGGTAATTAAAGCTAGGGTTAGCCTTCAGGTGAAGGGAAGCGGGAGCTCTGAAGTGAGAGCCAATATCCTCCCAACCTAACCATGGATTTAGTGACTAAGCTTAGGATTTGTCAATGTTCTTTACATTACTTGGAAGAGGGGGTACTCTGACGAGGGTAAAGAATATGAGTGCTCCTAGTTGGAACAATACAAATTTATTATCAATCTGTATCACTCACTCATCATAGAACCATTGTAAGAGGAAAGAAACTTTTCCATATTTGAAATTTTCAATACAAAACTTGGTGTGCGTTATTTAATTCTGTTTAGAAATTTAGAAAGTAATTTTAGTTAGTTTAGCTTAAGTAATTTTTACACTAGCAACTTAAATAGTACTTGAACTTGCATTGTGAATTGAGTATTGGATTTCAAATTTTTACTACACTTTGAAAAGTTTCAACCTTCCACGTAGGATCGATAATCAGGACTCTACTAGAGCCATGTATTACTTGAACGATACGTATACTTGCGCACCGTGATCTATAGAGAAAGCAACAAAAGGTCACCCTCACAAATTATATATAAAGAAGGTATTTATAAGAAATTTAACATTTATAAAAATATGATGTAACAAAAAATACTAATGAAATCGATGGTATAAGAGCATCATACATCCAAATGAAAATATGCAAGTTAATGTGACATTGTTGGTAAACACTACGATAAGCATGATGAAGTCATACATGTTATGATGTGCTAAATTCAAAGATAGTCTGGTAATGCAACACATAATATGCAAATTGAGACATCCAAATGAACTTGAACAATGAATGTGAAGGCATTTGGTACATGTTGAGGGCTTAGTTTCTAAAATCTATAAATAAAATGACTCAAAAATGAAGTTTTGGATTATCCAAAAATAAGACACAAGTGTTGATGATCGTTAGATATGATTTTGGTTTGGTGTTTTAATGACCATGATTAATATTGATTCAAAATATAGTTGATCATTATCAATTATTTGTCCAATAGCTCCTTATATAAATAAGTAGACCTATAATGATAAGTCACAAGAAGATGAATGTATTCATTTGCGAGATAATAACATAAAATACTCAATAATATGAATATACTATACAAAAATTTATTTAAAGTTGGGATTAGAGATGATACTCATTCATGTGATATGCTCATAGATACTACAGGTTTGGGTTGATGGCTCTTTAAATTGGACAAACAATGTGCGATATGTTACTTAAAGCATATGCCCTCTTGACAATGTCTGTTCAGAGGCGTTAAAGAAAAAACAGGAGCTCCCTATGTACTAGAGGCTCAACTTTGCATACTTAGTATCTGAGAAGATTGATTTGTCATAGAGAATCCGTATTAAAAAATTTAATAAACTATTTAATAAATTTGTAAATATTTACAAAAAGATTATTTGAATGAGAATAAATAATTATAGATTTGCATTATTTAACACATCAGCACAAAGCGAACCAATAATGGGTTGACGCAATTATATGTAATACTTGTTTGAATATATATTACGATTATCTTCAATATGGTTATTGTGAATTGATGATAAAAAAAAACTATAAACTTCAGTATAATAATATTTTTTTTGGTGAGTATATTGTTGGTGTAAAAATGGGAACGTATAAATAGCCTTTATTGTTATTGTTTCTTTATAAGAATTTTTCATGAATTTTAGATGGTTTAGTTTGATGCAAATGCGGCAATGATATAATTGTAATAGTTAAAGATATTTTTCAACCACATTTTATTTTGAAAAAATAGTCAGAAAATCAACATAAAATTTTATAGTGGGCGCACTTTCGGAAATTTTCAAGATAAACACAATTATTTTCAATCGAGTTGTCCAACTTTTAGCAGCATTTCTCACATGTTTGTTCATTGGTTGATTTCAACAGCTTTGTGATGCAAGTTCTACATAAGTTTTTGTATAGCTTGGTAAACTTTTAAGATTTTGTTTCTTTCTTCATCTTCTTAAAGTCAACGAATTAATTAAGTGGCCCTATTACTATATTGGTTCAACAAGTTGTTGTGTGTGTGTTTGTGTCAAAGTACTTGACCTAAATTTGTAAAACCAAAACTAGTTCAAATAATTTATTATATGAGTCTGATAATTTTTTGGATCAATATAACCCAGTTAACTCCAATGTGATTCATTTAATCTAATAATTCTTATATTTTTTTAACACAACTGAGTTAAACCCAAACAAAAAATGTTATCAAGTTATTTTTGTTATAACATACACAACCCATTTGATAGTGTAATCCTCCTATTTTACAAACTCTTGAATAATCACAAATTCATACTTTTTTAGACAAATTTGAAGTGGGTTGCCATGAGTTATTTATTTTCACCCTTTCTTACTAGTGATATGACTTCATTGATACATAAGTACAATATTTCTTCATGAACCACATAATAACTTAACAAAAAAGATGACGACCTTTCCCTAAGTAAAATATAATATACCATTGAAACCTCCCTAATTAAGGGCCATTTAAATTCATATCTGATGCAGAAATAGAGAAGAGTTGGCACATTGGACCAACAAAAATATTTTTTATATAGGCAAATATACTTTTTTGATGCATTATTCATATTACTCGTGAATATTTTTTATCACCCGCAAATACTTATTATACTTATTATAACATATATTGAAAGGCATGACTTGTCTACCCCAATAATCAATCATGTGAACCTAACAGCAATAGGTGTAGTGACCAAATGTTTGCCTGAATCCCAAACAATTTTTCCTCTTCGTATCATGTCACTTCCTAGGCTAGGATAAGCACCTTTTAAGATAAATTTAATATCATAGCTCTTCACTTGATCCAACCTCGTAAATTTAAGTCTATAAGCTGATAAATCAACTCTTACTCCCATTGGCTCTATAATCTTAGCTGTGTACTCCTCTTGTGGATTCCCCACATTCTTTGCTGTTCTTCTCACAATCTGACTTGTTGCTAATCTTGTCAAATTTACTGAAATAGATGGGTAATTAAGTTCTGTCGCAGTTAGTTTCTTAACCCTATTGCAAGTAATCCATCTCCCCATTATCCACGACATCTCAGTTTGATTATATCCAAGGCCACATAAATATTCAAGGTAGTTAAAAATTTTGAGCCCAAACACAAGACCTGGGTCCATCGCCTTAACTGGATTCACCTGCCCACCTCCTGTAGCGTATATCCCTGCAGTATTGTACGATCTGTCGTCTGTAATGAGGTCCCCTGCAGTTGTCCATGAATCATTTGCAGTTGTCACAATTGCTGATATAAGCTCTGCTGGTGTCCACCCTCGGTGCTTGCTCTTCACTAGTGCTACAATCCCAGATACATGCGGTGCAGCCATGGATGTGCCACTTTCAAAATTGAAGCTGTGGGTCGCCAACGGGTTGGGCTTTGGGCCAACATCAGTGGGCCAAGCAGCTAAGATATTGACTCCGGGTGCGAGCACGTCAGGTTTTATGATCCCGCCATTCATGTTGCTAGGGCCGCGAGAGGAGAAGGATGCAACTGCCGGGGAGGGTTTAAATCCAAATTGGGTACCATTGAAGTGTATGGCAGCAGTGGCAGTGGTTTGGTTTTTTATGTAGTAGTTTAGAATTTCTGTTGTGGCCGAGTAGCCCACATTTGTGGCTGGGAGAACATGGGCAGGAGAAGGAGTGGTGTGTCCTTGACTAGCTATGTTCATTACAATCATACCCTCTGCTCCTGCATTATATGCAGCCTTTCCCCTCTCTTCGTCTGAAACTATGCAACCATGACATATCACGATTTTACCTGTGACACGATATATGTAAGATTATATTATTATTATTATTATTAATCCTTAAACATAAAAAAGTTGTGTAAAAAGAATTTTTTTTTGAATAGGCTAATCTTCGGAAGGATTCTAATATTTACATCAAATAATATTTTTTCTCAAAAAATATGCTACTCATATTTTGTGTACTCAATAAATATTTTCAGTATAGCACAAATATTGAGGTGAATATTTTCTTCACTTGTCATAAAAGTTTTTTTATTTTTTCCAAAATCATCATAAAATATTTTATAGGCAATTCTTACAGGATATTTTGTCCCTTCTTTCTGACAAGTTGGGGGTTTTAGCAAAGATAATTTTTTACCATATGTCTACTGTCGACTGAGTGGTAGCAACCATCACATACAAATCACAACATTTGACATATTTGTAAAAATGATCCATTTTTTATGGTGTCAAATTCTCTTCACCTTAAGATTTGAGGCTAAAATAGAAGAGAATAAAAGAAAATTGTTCAGACTTTCAAAATATTTATTTATAAAAAATAGAATTTTAGAATAATTTTTTCACAATATATTATTAAACTCTTTGTAAAATCAACACAATTTCAATACTCTTTAGCTTGTATTAATTTACAAAAAAATAAGAAATTTAATTACATTGTGAAATGTACTAATTTTATTACCATTAATGCTAATTTTGTAAACAACTGTGAAATGTGTGGTGAAACATGGATTAACAGTTTTGATGCATTGATAGTATAATTACCTTTTAAATTCAAGTTAGTCAATGCACTAGGCACGCAACAATAGGAATTGACATCGCCAAACTTGCCAGGAAACTCAAGTGGCCACATGATGGTTGAATTCCAGGTCTTTGGATGGTACGCTGACTCTCCAAAGAACTTCTTGCCATTTCCTAGTTCAACAATGGAGGTTATTCTTCGATCAGTCGTCGATGCTCCAACAGTTAGTACCCATGGGGCACTATGACTGAGTGTTCCAATTCCTGGCCCATCATTTCCGGCTATTGAGACAGGTACAATTCCATGTTGTATTGCAGCCATAGATCCTAGAGCAACCGGATCATAATAAAATGCTGCATTATGCCCGCCAGTAATTGACATCGAGATTATGTCAACTCCATCTTTTATTGCTTGATCAATAGCAGCTAATATTTCAGTACCTCCACAGCCGTATGTCGGAAAGCAAACTTTGTAAATGGAGAGATAAGCCATGGGAGCCATGCCGGATGCATCACCCTTTGCCATTCCAAGAATATTAGCATTTTTGACGAAGTTGCCCGCTGCGGTGCTTGCGACATGGGTTCCATGCCCATCAGTATCCTGAGGGGAAGGGTTAGTCCCATTAAAGAAGGCCTTCGCTCCAATGATTTTATTGTTGCAAGCAAAGCCTGTAAAGCAACTGCCCTTCCATTTTGGAGGACGAGGTGATGGCGGCATGTTTGTGTCTTTGAATGAAGGATGGCGAGCCTTGATGCCAGTGTCAAGTACACCAATGATGATACCTTCGCCCATCATGGTGGATGCCCATGCATTACTTGTTGTTAGTCCGAGGTACCTATTCAGATATATAAGAGTCATGAATTTAATGCAACATCTGCTTTGTGAAATTTATATTGTAAAAGAAAAATACTCATTCCCACTCAGGTTGACATCATGTCCACGGTTTATCTTATAAACAAAGATGTTGTCAAACCATTTTATTGTTGTAATTCTGCTTTAAACAATAATGCAACAATAGAATTTGCACTAACATAATGTAAATATCTTAGTTGTTACGCTACATAAATTTAGAATGATATTTTTACTCACAAATATCAATATTTAGAAAACATGTGCAGTGACTCGGCGTTAAAAATTGGATGAGTAAAGCATTCGTCACTAATTTAGCAAAAATTTTAAACAATTCATATAAATTTCATATGAATGTATATATAAATATTAAATTTAGTCCAGCTTCTAGTACTTTAAATTTATATTGTTGTAAAGAATTAAATTAATTTTACTTGAAATTTTTGCATGGCCGCCCCAGATACCTTGGTGTGTAGGTTGTCGCAAGCGGGTAGTAGCGATTCCTCTGTGCAAAGAGGAAGCCGGGTTTTGACTTGATGCTCTCCAACTCTCGGGGAGTAAGGCGGGCAGCGAAGCCACTGAGGGTGTGGCGATAGGAATAGAGCAACCGCGGTGCGCCGGAGTCGAGCGTTGAGTTCGGCAGGAAGGAGAGATGAAAGCTCTCAAGTTCGCCGTCGCTGAGGAGCTCATGCTGCTCATGTCTCTCCACGCCCATAATGTATACATGTGTTCCATGTAACTCATCCATTATGGAGAAAAGCTGAGAATCACAACATGTAATTACAAGTAGAACGGTAGAAAGTAAGAAAGGGACGCGGTGCTCCATTTTGAGTGAGAAGAAGAAGATGTATTAGCAGCAGGAGCGTATGTAACTGCTTACAAACATGCCGATAGTTGTTGGACCATATAAGTAGTCATGAGAGGAAGCTTCCTAGACTGGAAATTATGGTGAGTGCTAACTACGTGTAATAATGGAGAACAAAGGATCCAAGAACAGGGCATGGAGGACCCAACGAGCCTACAGGTTTTTTGCGAGAGGTGATGAAGATAAATAGTTGTGCCTTTTGAAGAATAAATGCATGGTTAGTTTTGTGCGCAAAACACAAATCAATCTACATGGAATTATGAAAATATTCATCGCAGTTGATGAACAGAGGGAAAGATTTTGCTCGCCCGTTTTTAGTGCTAATGTTTCCTCAAGTGATTCAGAGGAGTTATTCTGATGGTTTCTTACCTTTCCAATTGTCTTCATCATTTTTCTTGGATCCTCACCCGTGATCTCGCTGCTTCTGTGTCTTCGGGGGCAATTTTGAAATAATTGAATAAATTATTTTTTTATTTAAAAATAATGAAAATTTTAAGTTAGTGTTTGATCACTCAGGTTGCCATGGAGCTCAAAAGTTGTAAGTGGAGCTGCAAGGAAAGCTCACCAACATATCACGTTCGGCGGATCCTTAAGTAGCTCGTTGTCAAATTATTTAAGTATTTGTGTTTAATACGAATAAAATTTTATACTTGAATTATAAATGAGGCGAAGAAGACTTTTGATCACATTCTACTTATTTTAATTCTAAATAAAGACATTTTATATATTAATTCCATATTAATAAATTATATAAATTTATATAAAAGTTTAAATTACCATACTTCAGCCATCGTCAACCGTTACCGGTCTTCACCGCCTACCGTCGCCAACCTCCAACCAATGGCGATGACGGCTTGCAAACAACATATCCCATATTTGGATGTAATGGATAACTCCCATATTGAATACCAGATGATAATTTCCACCCTCCGTATCTCCATTGGCAACCGTTAATTACCATCGAAAATCACCATCTTCCATCAGTGACAATCAGTCATCAGAGACCACTGATTACGAACATGGTAGCTAGAATGCATTAATTTTTCCAAACACCTGTATTTTTATTTATGATGTATAAAGGAAAATGCAATTTTAAGTGTAAAATTATAAACTCATTCTCCCTATGAGGAGGGGTCGAGATGCTAACTACCACCTTTGTGGCAAGCTACTATTATTATGACTATCAACAATTGCCTTTGTGACTAACTATTATTATTAGAGTTTCCAACAATGGTATTCGTGGCCAACTGTTACTAATACTACTTTCAACTATTGTTTTTGGGGCTGATTACTACTCTTGCAACTACTAATTACATCCTTTATGGCTCATTAATAATGTCTATTTCCCAAGTACGATCTCTCTGGCTAACTACTACATGTGCAACAACCAGCTTCGAACTTTTTGGCTAGCTTCTATTGTTACAACTTTCAATTACAACCTCTATAACAGACTAACATTATATTATTCATCTCTGTGACCAACTAAAAATATTGTAGCATCCAACAATGGCCTTTGTGGAAACAAACATCTATGTAACCATAAACTAAAATCTTTATGGACCACTAGTACTATTACAACTTTCTACTAAGACATTTGTGGCCAACTGTCACCATTCTTGCCACAAACTACAACCATTTATGGTGAATTACTATAGTTACAACTTCCAACTATAATTTTTTTGGCCAATCATCACTATTACATCCACTATTTATAGCTTATATGGTGAACTGCTGCTTGTGCAAAAACCAACAATGTCTTTTATTGTTTACAACTATTTTTAATCCTTTCAACTACAGTCTCTATGGAGAACTAACGCTATTGCAGTTACCAACTATAGCTTCTATGGCTAACTGACAATTTTTTATCTTCCAACCACGGTCTTTGTGGCCAACTATTGACTTTGCAGCCATCAGCTAAGACTTTTGTGGTAAATTAATAAGCTTTCAACTACAGCTCTTATGGCCAACTGCTTATATTGCATCCATAACTATGCCTTCTGTGGCTGGTATTATTAATGTAGCCAAGATTGTATTTTTGTAGCTTGATTATGAATATTAAGACTTTAGAATTGTGCATCTATGTTATAAGTTTTGTCATTTTATCTTCTCTAATTTAGCTTAAGAGTATACATATGTAGTTAAAATCACATAATGGACTACTTTGACTTGGTTTGGTCCCATTGTTTTTCCACTTTCAAGGGAAAAAAAAATTATGTGCCTAGGAGGTTACCATTCTCAACCAAGAAATGAGGCCTACACAAAATTTTCTTTCTTGCAAATGCATTTTGGTACACTGTAATGATCATTGGTCACCCTAAAAATTAATCTTGTTTGACTCAATCAAATATTTGTTAGCTTTCTGACCTTTATAGGTCAATTTGAGCCTTGAATTTTTATCCATATGTCATTGTTACACCTTTCAATGTGGTTGGCAACCTCCTTTGGTTTTTTCAATCATAACCTTAAGCTAAGTTTGGTTTTCCCAAAAAAAAAAAAGTCTCCATTCTAAATGGATCATTGTCTTTGGGACTAGCCCTCTTGAAACATTGGTAGACCCTTCTAAATGGGTCATAGATCTTTAGTTAGACATATTATATAGAAAAATAAAAATCTCTTTATTATCGAATTAAAGGTAATAAGTCCATTTCTTTTTTTTTTCTTTTTTTTATTTACCCATTAAGGCTGCTTGGTGAAATATGTAGGAAAATGTTGAGTTCCTGCCACTACCCTTGAGTAGATGTCTTCATATAAGATTTTGAAGCATCAACATGATTTGAGTATCAAAGAGGATGTGTTATAAATGTGTCTTTATGATGTTGTAGCATTGTTCCTTTGATCTGATTAATGCATTTTCTTTTTGTATATTACATTTCCACATGTGAGCATTATGGAGTAATTTTAACTTTTCTTCTTCAGGTCATTTCATATTTGTGTGTGTGTGTGTGTGTGTGTGTTATGTGAACTATAATTAGGTTTCATGCAAGTTAAGTAATTGTTCTATATAATTAATATATTTCTATCCTTCAATTTATCAAAATTAAAAAAACATAAGTCTCTACAACATTAAAATAGAAAGCATATTTTTTTATTGCCCTTTTGACCGTTACATATCTAAGTAGTTGATAATATAATAAGAAAAATACCCAACTTAATCAAATAATTACAATTTTTAATAACTGTAAAATTAATTAACCTACAAATATGCTAATCAACTAAATTTAATAAAAATAAAAAAGGGTAATATATTGATTGTATATTAATAAGCAAGCAAGCATGTAATGTTATGTATTCAACAATATTTTTATGTGTATTACTATAAAACTTATATTTATGTGTGTTTACATAAATTTATATATTTAATTATGAATATATGTATGTATTTATGTATATATATGTGTGTGTGTGTGTGTGTGTGTGTTTATAAATTAATTACAAACACAATATTACACACTCAACTATTTATATTAGGGGTGATTTTCTTACAGGGAGTCATGTCCAACAAGGAGGAGCTGTCATGATTTGAGTTAACCCATTTTCTACAAGTACGGCCAAACTCTCCTTTCACCGGGCATAATTCACCATGTTGCATATAAGTTACTTTGTGTTAACCATATCTCACTACACTTTAAGTATTCTTTTTTAGTTTTTTATATGTATTTTTTTAGAGTCCTTAGAATTGAGTTTGTATTAGAAATAAGTGATGTGCATGGTTTCTAAGGTGCTTGATGTGTGAAACCACATGATAAAGACTAACAGTTGAGGATCGCACTCCGTAACATATTCTAAATTTATATTATGTATAAATTTATGATCAGGCATGTAAATTGACCCTATCCGCAGTTGCATAGTTATTTAGCTTTTTGGCCAAAAACGTGACCCGATTTCTTTTGGCGGCTATTGCGCAAAATGGATATATTATAGAATTTATAAATTAATTTATAGTTTACAAATTATTGCTTCTACGCAAATATATGTATCGTTCAAGTAACATTGGGCTATAATGGAGTCCCATTATGGATTTCAAAGGGAAGCAAGGTAAGAGATCTCTTCGGTTAAGTTCTAGTCTACTATTATCAGTAACTAGTTTGGAATGTCGAGTAAGGGTGTTTTTCTAACAACTACTTCTAAATACAAGCCTAAATCTAAAGATAAACCTAACTAGATAAATTGTGTTGGTGAATTTTGAGGTGTAAAAACTAACTTTCACTTGTGGTGACCTAGATAATAAGCAGGAATGGAATGCTTAGAATCTAATGTGACCAGTGACACTAAAAGAAAAAACCTAAGTTACCCTCTTCCGAGTATATAACGTAGCTTAGTTAACCTAGGGTCGATTCCTTACAATAACAAGATTATAACGGCGAAACTACTACGATGTCACCCTAGAGTCTCCTTCTTTAA
The DNA here is from genome assembly GCA_022702705.1 of Papilionanthe hookeriana x Papilionanthe teres. Classification (NCBI taxonomy): domain Eukaryota; kingdom Viridiplantae; phylum Streptophyta; class Magnoliopsida; order Asparagales; family Orchidaceae; genus Papilionanthe; species Papilionanthe hookeriana x Papilionanthe teres. Next base: position 60,600,683 of record CM040423.1, on the reverse strand, counting down.
ATAGCCCTCTAATTGGCTTAATCTTAGATTTAAGGTATGAAGCTCTAGATTAAATTTGTTAGGAATCTAGCATGTCACCCTAAAACACTAATTTGCACTCGTCAACAAATATCTCCCTAACATTGCATTGAATTGTAGGATTACTTTTCCTTCACCCATACATTCAATGTGGTTTCTCCTAGTTGTTAAAGCCATAGACCTCCCGGATATTATGGGATTAGAACAAATTTTAACATACCATGTAGCCAGATTGAATATGTAAATGAAGCATGGAGTAAAAACCATCACTTTGATATGAAAAACCTATTTTAACATGCATCCTAACATTCTAAACATTCATCCAACTCATTGCAAAAGAAACATACAACAATTCTACTTCACAAAGAAGGTGTCACACACAACAGAAAGCTTCATTAAATAATAACAAATCCACTACATAAATGTTTACAACAAATACAAGATAATGAAGAACATAGCACTTAGCTTTTTTCTCTGACAGAAAGATGAAAGTCTCTCCAAAAAAGTCCCCTATTGATCAATGAAAATGCTAATACAATCATTTATAGATATCTCTCAAAATCCCCTCTCTAATCTCTTTAGAAAAGTAAATATCTACATTTTCTATTCATATCTATGACCTCTTGGCCTTCCTGGAGAATTTCAAGATTTGGAAACACCAAAAAGTCCCCTCTGATGAAGTTCCCCCCCGAAGAAATAGCCCAAATCACGTGAAAAACCGCTTAGAAATAGTCAAAGGTAGTTATGACGCCTATCAAGAGGAGAAGATCAAACCATAAAACCAACCAAAAAGCATAGCAGCACATAGATCTCACTAGAGGAACGATCGAATTGATGTTTGTGAGGAAGAAGATCGGGCAGGGAGAAGGCAAGGAAGAGCGCGCGAGAGATCACCCAAAGGCACGGGAGGAATTTGAGCCCTAAACGCAAGTTGTTAACACCAAACACATCCGGATACGGGCGTGCTACTATACGAAGAATATATTCGACCGCGTTTTGCAGCGTTATCAAACCGCCCTCTGAATGCGATTTCTAAACAGTGCGGCGACGTTTTTAAAACGCCGCCGCACCTAAATAATCTGCCCCAAACGGGCCCTTAGTCTTTGAGATTGGTTGATGTGGCATTCACCATGTTAGTAGCACAATAGAGTCAGATTGACTTTTTGCTCGTTAAAAGGGGTAGCCCGAGGCTGCTCTAAGGGTTAGTCATTTGGGGTCTCCTTCTCTCCCATTGGCTCCCTTGTGAAAAAATGATGATTTCACCTCCTCTCACGAGTTACTTCTTATTCCATAAAGGAGCACATCATCAGAGGTGATTTTGCGCTTGACATAAGCAATTGAATGTATGGAGTGATTTTTTAGGGCTAAAAGATAAGAGACTGTGACAACCTTCATGAAGGGTAAAATTTTTTCTAAATTCTAATCTTTTTCCTCTTTTAAAGCCTTAAGGTATTGTTAGAGTCTAGGGTAGGCTACTTTTAGAGTAACCATTATAAGTGTTCTTTTTATTTTTTCCAGTATTGTTTGAACGATCGAATGATTTTCACCACTATTTTATCCTTAGCGTTGTAGTACTGCCTTTAGGTGTTGTGATGTTATACCCTATGTTTTGAGCATTGTGCCCAAGCAACACCTCCTAAAGCCCAGGTTCCAAACCACATTCAACGTCATGACAATATTTTCAAAATGTCATGATGTCATTCACTTTCTGGTTGGACTGGATATTGATTATCAACGTCGCGGCGCCATAGCATGCTTTTGGTCAAAAGTCAACATCACAGCCTCATCAGACCTAAAGTCTACCAAGCCAAGAGTTTCATTGTCCAATTTTAGCTCCCTAACACTAGACAAGAGACTATTCTTAGCCCCCACGAGCCTAAGGCCATATGTTTTTTGACATAACGTCTTGGCACTGCCCATTAGAGCTGCATCACCATAGACAGTGCGTTAGAGCCACAATGTCGTCAATGGCACCATGACGTTATGACTCACCCAAGAATTTTCATTCTAAGAGATGTGTAGTCAGTGCACCGATTTATTATAGTGCAACGTCTATGGGTTTATTAGTTGTCTAGTTACTTTTGACACTTTTATCAAATGATTTTTTCTGTAAGTCTAGATCCCTATAGATTTTGATCTTAGGGTTTACACGCTAGACAGTTGGTTGACCTACTTAGAGGAGTACATGCGCGTGTTACCCCAATTATTAATATTTTCTATGCATCACCTAGTTGATGGCTCTTAGATACATGTAGACGCCTATGACAGGTGAAAGAGTCATGATTTATTAGACACACTTAATAATATGTTTCTTTTTATTTGAAGTAATTTTTATGAATTATATGTTCTTCATTATTGATCATCCATTAAAGCATATTGTTGTACATCCTTAATTGACAATATCATTCCATCTAGCAATACATTTGGAATGACAACATCTTAATATATTGATATTTGATTTATAGAATCAACACAATCGTCAGCTACATCCTACACTTTAGTTGTACAAATTGGCCCTGCAAATTGATTGTTCTCTATCGTTAATTCTAGCATCTCTGTATTTAGCTCTGCATATTATCATAATAAATCATGTCCTAAAAATACATTATTTAAGTCAACATCTCACCCAATATAATCCTTATTCGTCTCTAATTTGCTTCAGTTTTACTAGTGTTACTATCCATGGTTCTATATTTGCCCAAGTTAACTTCCAAGTGCACACCTTGCGATGCTCGTTGCATAAAATGCTTAACAATTCTACTAACATAAGGGTGACATGAATGTGGGAGATCAAATGATCGGCGAGTGCTATAGTCAATCACTCGTTCGTCAGATATATTAAAGAACTTAGTCATATGTGTTGAATGAAATTGGAGATGACCAACAAATTAAACTCCAAAGTATTTATATTATTTTTTAATATAAATCTTTAATAATTGCATACACAACATATTTATATTTCTCATAAGTATACATTTTAGTCACATATTCAATATGAGTGACAAGAATGTGTGAAGGACCAATAAGTGAATGATCAACAATGTCATAAGTCTTAGTAGGTAAGACCTCAATCTCAACATGAATAATTATTATGTGTTCTGTTGCTTCTAAAAACATAAATTCACATATTGTATCATCATCAACATGAGTTGCAGTAAAATTATCACTCACAGAGAGTCGACAAACTATAGTTACAGTATATTTGAACCATCATGACAGAATATACATATTATTGTTTTTATTCAATTCATGTAGTTTTAATTGAGATACTTGAATAAGATGGTTATGTCCACTGACTTATGTAATTGTAAAATCATATGTGGCCCCTAACTCTCCATAAATACATATTAATAAATGTGGCATATTTTTATTGATATTGTAAAATGAAGTCTTGTCCAGCAATTAATTTAGTTGTACTTATGAACAGTTTAGTAAATAAGTTCGAAGTATAGGCACAACTAACCCGAAATATGCAATGAAATAAAATGAATTTGTAACTATAAAAACTTCTAAGTCATGAGGAGTATACAAAGACCTCTTATATCTCCAACTATTCTTTGGTAGCCTAGACCTTTTTGAAAAAGTTTTTTTATCTTCAAATGCACCATAGTTCATAAACATATATACAGGATTTTTCTAATTTGTATTATCAAATTTATAAAATAAGGAGCATCTAATAATTCATATATTGAATTAGTTTGAGTATGACACTAGCATTTTTATTAGTGTGTGGTATAAAAATGTTTGAAATAAAAATCATTAAAAGCCTTGATATATGCACTAAAATAAAATAAATTCATACCTACAATAACTTTCAGGTGGGGTGAGGGTACAAAGAACTTTAACATCCCAAGCTCTTCTTAATTTAAGTATGTTTGACAAAATTCTTTATAGCTTCGAGCCCACTATATTTCATACACATATATTCAAAATTATTCTAATTTGTATTATTATATTTATAAATAAAGTGTACCAAAATAATTCATATATCAAATCATAATAAATAACTTTGCATTAAAAAATCTAAATAAATTAAAGCATAATCCTACCTTGTTAACCAAAAAGTGCAACATCCCAACAACACATGAAAAAAGAAGATCACGACGATAAGAAAATATTATCCTGCAGAATATCGAGTAAAATTTTATGAGAAATTTAACACATATAAAAATATTATCACGTCGGGATGAGTGCTTCCAAAGGAAAATAATATATTTTAGTATATAAAATATGAGAGAGAAAGAGAGAAAAATTTAAGTTCAAAATTTTATCAAGACTCATTTAATATACCATAAATAAGTAATTGTAACTATTTGCTAAAATATTAAAAATTGTATATGATATGTACGTGTCATTGTTATACTAGACAGTCGAGGTACTATTTCGACCTTCTTTGGACCAGCAACCATATGTCGTCAGGGTTTTCAGACTATATGCAGATCAATACTATCATTAAATTACTAATTTTTTTTAATTATTATTATTGAATAAAATTTATTTCATAAAATATATTTTAATTAATATTTTTTTAACATAATTATAATTATTTAAACATTCTTTGAAATAATAATTCATAATTAAAAATTTCAGGCAAAATTTGGGAAAATATTTAAATTGAAATTGATTTCCTTAGAGGGAAAATTATTACGTCTGGACTCCGGACGTAGATACGTTTGGAGTCCAATCAAATGACATCGTGTTGCCTGACATCGCAAACTGCGGAATAACACGGGGGGAATATTCCTCCTGTGTTATTCTGTGTTATTCAGGTGTTATTGTGTTATTATAACACCATTGTGAGTTCAAAATATCACAGAATAACACAGAAGAACATTCTCTCGTGTTATTCCGCGATTTCACTGTGGGCTACGCTTGACGTGATTTGATTGAACTCCAGACGTATTTCTACATATGGAGTCCAGACAAAATAAGCGTTCCCATTAGAGAGGTTTCATAAAGAAAAAAAATGCATTCTTTAGAGGCATTTCATGAAAACGCCTCATTTGGAGGGGAAATTATTGCATACGGAGCACGTACCCAACGTTCAGTGCGGAATAACCTCTCAATACCCTCATTTTGAGGGTATTGGGAGGGGTATTGATTATTAAGGTATTTACAGGGTATCGATGATTGGCGTATTGATAGTGCTATTACGAAAGATCGGATGGCATCGTGAGGAGCTACGTGTGGACTGCATACGTGCTCCGTATGCAATAATTTTCCCACTTGGAGGGTGAATTATTCCATCCGGAGCACGTACACAGCGTTGGGTGCGGATTTTAAGGGTACTGGGTGGGTATTAGATGGGTATTGGATGTGCATTGGGTATTGAAGGGTATTGGATGGGTATTGGTGTTGGGTATTGGTGTAGCGGTATTGAGCATTAGGTGGGTATTGGAGGGTACTGACGGCATCAGGAGGGTATGCGATGGAGTGCGGAGGAGATGCATCGTTTCTCCGTATAGAATAATGGCTCCACTTGGAGGGTGAAATGGCTCCTATCGAGTTGTTTGTGTTCACTCGCAATTTTTTTTCCCGTGATTCTCTCCCATAATCAAAATATGTAGGAGTTGCTTTCTATAGTTTTTATGAAGTGAGAAATTTATATACATATTAAAAAAGAAAGAATGTACACATCCAAACCTCAAAATTTCATATTCACAATTATAAATTTTAGCTAAATAATAATTCTAATGTAATGGGCCTTTCTTCTACCAGCGAGTTCACAAAGTAGCCGTATGGTCTCCCGTCACTCTCCTTTCAGTGCTTCCTCTGGAATCTTGTACCTGCGCCGCTCCGCCGCGGCGTACCTTGTCATCCTCATCGCGCACCATTATCTTCATTCTTTGTTCTCAGTTGACGCCATCGCCGACGAAGACAACGGCGATGGCCTCTCATGGCGGCAATTCTAATCAGTTCGACATGCAGAAGCTTTTCAAGCCCCCTAATACCTCGCCTAATGCTAACCCTAACCCTAGCCCTAACACTAACGCTCCTTTCCTCCCTCTCTCCTCTTACGCCGCTGGTGCTGCCCATCTTCCCTATCCGACGGTGCAGCCTCCAGGCGCCTTCAGCTACGCGACGCCTTCTCCTCCGTTCCATCACCATCCCTTTATGCACTACCCTCAAGAAAACCTTTACCGTCCCGGTGTTTCCTATCCCGTTCAACCGTCGATCCCACCCAACCCTAATCCTGGTCTTAATAACTCAGGACAGAATCCGGGTGCCCGCCTCATGGCTCTCCTCGGAAATTCCCCTCCGGCTCAGCTCGAATTTGCCTCCTCGATGCCACCGGCTTATGCACCGTCGGATTCTCCTGCGATGCTCCACGCGGTTCCTTCTGCTCCGCCGGCTGTTATGGAGGTTGCTCAGGCGCAGCCGGCGAGGTTGGCGAGCTCAAAGATGCCAAGGGGGCGGTATCTTGGAGGAGGAGAACGAGCTGTGCACGATGTAGATTCGAGGTTGCCAGGGGAGACGCAGCTGCCGCAGCTCGAGGTCACGCCGATCACGAAGTATACGTCGGACCCGGGGCTTGTACTTGGAAGGCAGATCGCCGTTAACAAGACCTACATCTGCTATGGACTTAAGCTTGGCGCAATCAGGGTTCTCAACATCAACACTGCACTGAGATCACTCCTCCGGGGGCATTCACAGGTCTGGCCTTTTCCATTTCAAACTTTTGAGCATAGTATGTCCGTGCTGGTCTGTTCTTTGTTAAATTTTTTCGGCATGTTACATTGGTTTCAAGCTGGATATGATTTGTTCCTTTTGAAGGAATGAGGTGAAGGTTTGAGTTGGGGGAGTTTATTGCTTCAAATGATTTTGTTGCACTTCGTTGCGCTATTTTGAATGTTGACGATTGAATCAGTTTTTGAATGGGCCGTCTTTGGTGGATATTGTGTATTAGGTGAGGATAGAGATGCTGGGACTGACAATGTTCTAATGTGATAGATACTTCAAAATTATCAAGTATTTATGGAGCAGGAAAAGGTATCATGGCACAGTGGCCAGAGAATGTTGTTTGTTCATGTTCATGGGCTGCATTTTGTCTATTTGAATTAGTCATACCTTTTTAGCTTTACTTCTTCAGGTCTACCTAAAAATGGGGCGATTAGGTCTTTTGCATCAATGTTCAGCTGATTAAACTGACTTTATGAATTTTTTGACAGAGGGTGACTGACATGGCTTTCTTTGGAGATGAAGTTCACCTTTTAGCAAGGTATTCTTTTATAGGTTATCCATGTTTTTCCTGCATTTTTTTCCATTATTTTTTCTAGCTGTTTTGTTTTCCTCGTGCAGTGCAAGTGTAGATGGAAAGATTTTTGTATGGAAGATTGATGAAGGGCCTGATCACGAAGACAAGCCTCAAATCAGTGGAAAACTTGTTCTTGCTATTCAACTGATTGGAGACAGAGAGTATCTTCCAAGAATTTGTTGGCACTCACACAAACAAGTAATGGCAAACAAAACTTTGCATTGACCAACACTATTGAGGTTTCCAAATCAATCTAATAGGCTCTTCACATTACCACACATCTGATACTTAGATGCACTCATGGTTTAAACTTGCGCAATATAAGGCCTACCTCAACGCTTTTTGGATACTACATGAGGTTTATGATTCACATAATATGAGGTCCACCGCAAGTGTGCCTCACCTCAGTTTTGGTGAGGCGTGCGTAATTTGATCTAGAATTTTTCTTAAAACAAATATAAGTAAACTAACACTTATAAATATTTCCTGGTTCCCCATATAATATACAATTGATGATCTGATTAAGTTGTCACGATTAACATACGCAAATTTATTAATTAAATAAGAGGAAGATGATTTGGATTTGAGTACGAGGAATGAGAGAATATGAAAATAATTGAGGATAAAATGATGAAGCCAACAAACCGTTATGCAGAAGATTCCAATGATGGCTTATTAAGTGATTAGAGTGATGAAATAATTTAATAATTCTAACTTCAGTGATTTGTGATGCTATTTTTATGAAGGACAATATGAATGGAAGACAGACTATTTGTACCAAATTTATTTTAAATTATTAGATTGTTATGGCTAATTTTGATGTTTGTATAACCATTCTTATTTTACGATTTAATATTTGGGTGTTAACATGTTGCTTCTTGTATCGAATAATTTATTAATATTATTATTACGTCTATATTAGGATGTTAGTATAATACATTTTAATTCAGTTATAGGTTATTATGTTAATATGTTATATTTTATTACATATTTTGAACTTAGTAAAATATTTTCTTTTTCTTGGTGCAATTTGTTAATTTTGAGGCTTACACCACAAAACGCCTCAAGGCCTACACCTCGCCACATGAACCAAAAATGTCTTAGTACTCATTTGCAAAATTTAAAACATTGGATGTACTTATTGACTGGTGACACCATTTGTTGTAGAATGGTATGAACTGTGGTCCATATGATGCTGGTATCTTTTATCTTTTGACTGGATTTTTTTTTTCAGGACATTTTGGTTGTTGGAATTGGCAACAATATATTAAGAATTGATATCCCAAAAGTTGGGAGAGGCACTGAATTTTCCGTCGATGATCCTCTCAAATGTCCTCTCGAACAACTGGTTGATGGGGTGCAATTGGTAGGCAGACATGATGGGGAAGTTTCAGATTTGTCAATATCACAATCGATGACAACTCGCTTAGCTTCAGCTTCAAATGATGGCACGGTTTGTATATGCACCTGATTTATTGCTCTTCTGTTTATAAACACAAGTTTTCACAGAATGTTTTACTTGATTATCTACTTTTAATTTAAGTAATATGTGCCAACTTGAATATTTTAAACTGCTATTTTTATTTTTCTTATATGTAATTGAATGATTAATGGTTGATGCCTTGCTGAGTGCTGATATTGAAAAAAAATGCTTTGGTTGAAATCACTATGCTTATGCTTTACTGCTTTGACAATTTGCACAACATGAAATAATCATGGCAATATTGTGATTTTCTGCACCATGACTCATTTGAACCTCTTAATATAACTCCCAACCGCTATTCTTGGTGGTATTATATCTATACTTTTTGTACTTCGTGTAAGATAACTATCAAGTGCATACAGTTTTTTTATCTTTTATTTTTTAAATTCCATTTGTTTTCCAATTTTTTATTCCAATGTATCCTTTTTTGTGGGGAAAATGATGAGTTAAACAGTGATTTGAACATGCTAATAATTCAGTACAAGTGCAAATTGTTCTATTCCGATGTCACCTTTTTGTGGGAAAGCGAATTTTAAGTTTCATTTTAGATTTGTTTCCCTTGTATTTTCCTCTCAGCTTATGGTAAAACTTAAATTGTGCTATTACGTTCTTATCAAGAACGCTTAATTATTACAAGTGTCCTGATTTAATCAACATGATGAATAATTTATGTTTCAATTTATAGGGTTCCCAATCTTTAAGATTCATCTTTTTATATTTATTATTAACTATTCTATTTCGTGGCTATTGTTGTCTGCCACTAATTGTAGTATCTAAATTCCTACATGCAACTGCTGATCTTGGGATTCCTAAGGAAGGCTATTGATTGGTTAGTCTTGGATCACTGAGCGATTTTTCATTGTCACTGATTTGCTATAATAGTTAGATTTCGGATGTGTGCATTTTTTTGTCACCTCTTCTTTTTCTTCTATCTATATACATGTATGAAAATTATAAAACCTGAAGTTTTGTCTTAATTTTCGAGTGTTAGGTGATTTGAATTTCTTAGTTTTGTTAGATGTTCGGCTTCTGAAGAGAGTAGTGTTATTTTGGGACTTTCACGGGCATATGACCCTCATGGTGTGCAAAAATAATTGAATATTGAGAAATTCTAAAGGAGCAAAAATTTTCTCAAATCTTATGTGTGATGTTGAATGTGTATTTTTTGAGAATTTCGTAGGTTTTGAGGACTACTTTTGGCGGCGAGTCTTCTTGAAATTGTTGTGAGGTGCTGATCTTTTTTATTTTTGGGTGATTTTTATCGGCGTACTTGCTGTTATTAGTTTTTTTTGAGGCGTGTGTGATTGAATTCTTGTCAAGTGCGATGCATGCTATATTTCTTTTCATTTTGTGAATCTTTTTGCAGTAATTTTTTACTTTTTCATATTTTTCTTGTGGAATTTTATATTTTGATTGCTATTAAATAATTTTTGAAATGAAATAATTTTATTTGTTGTTTTTGAGGTGATTAGGTTTTGTTGAAATTGAAATTTGGTATAATGCGATTTGTGGCTTTTAGTTTTTGTTGAGCAGTATCTCATTCTTGTTTTACTGGTGAATTGTGAAAATCATGGTAGTAATTCTAGGATTTACATTAAGTATTCAAACATTTCATTGTTCTCCTTCCAATTCCGTGGATAACTAACCTTCTAAAGTTCGCTTTATCTAATTCTAAGAACTAAATTAATGCGTAGCAATCATCCATACATCTACGGAAGGGTATTGCTAATTCTAGGATTTACATTAAGTATTCAAACATTTCTTTGTTCTCCTACCAATTCCGTGGATAACTAACCTTCTAAATTCTGCTTTATCAAATTCTAAAAAATAATTTAATGCGGAGCAATCATACATAGATCTACAGAAGGGTATTGCAAACTCAAGTCCATTCAACACTTGCATTCATTACATTATATCAAGATTTATTCTTTCTGTATTTTCGTTACATGATATACTGCAGCTGCCATTCAACAATTCTAAACGTGGGTCACAGGATTGTGATAAATAACTTTTAGTAGATTTCCACTAGTGTGGATTCATTATGCATTTTCTTGTTATGCAATTTCTTGTCATGCAATTTCTTTCATATGATTCTGGATGATTAGGTTCTTTCAGGTTTTCCCTTCTACCTTTGAGGCTGGCTTTGCAATGTTTTTGTTAAATAAGTCATTTTTTGTTTCACTTGTAGAAATGAGGATTACTAATATTTTTTTCCCATTTTTTCAAAGTGGTTTCAGAGACGTTATTCTGTGATTTTTAATTCCTCGCATTTATTCTTTATTGTATGTCATCTTGATAATGGCAAAAAATAGAGTGTCTTCAGGTAGAACCTACTTATTTGATGATACCATTAGCTATCATATTATGACACTTCTTCCTTGTTCATGCTAATTTAATGTACCTTAAAAACTATTACCTGTTTCATCAATAAAAACCCTCAATCTTTCTATTGTGAAACTTGCCAATTGCTAAAACATATGGAATAATTTCATATGCCAAATGGCATTTAATCTTTGTTGCGAGCCATACTAGAATCACACAGATCTTTATAATGAAAATATATCTAAATTTTGTTCTTATTTTAAAAAAGTTCAATTATTTAAGAAATATAATTTAAAATCCATTTTCATATCATTGAGAGATACGACCAGAGAGAACTATTTTATTAAAGTTTTGGTGATTTTCTACTTCAACCAATATTTATCCTTTGAAGTACTTATTTTCATACTCAACAAAAATGTGATGGCTTAAGGGAAGAATTCACATCTTTTGAAAACGGTTCGATTAGTTATGATCACCAGTAATATTTCAAAATATTATTGTTAGAAGACAATTTACTGTTGCATATTTGATAAATCACATGCCATTAAGGATTCTGAAATTCAAATATTCTCATTAAACTTTTTCGAAGCTTATCTCTTTAACATACTATCTAAAAAAAGCTATTTTATGACCATAGTTCCAAAACCCTCAATCTTTCTATTGTGAAACTTGCCCATTGCTAAAACATATGGAATAATTTCATATGCCAAATGGCATTTAATCTTTGTTGCGAGCCATACTAGAATCACACAGATCTTTATAATGAAAATATATCTAAATTTTGTTCTTATTTTAAAAAAGTTCAATTATTTAAGAAATATAATTTAAAATCCATTTTCATATCATTGAGAGATACGACCAGAGAGAACTATTTTATTAAAGTTTTGGTGATTTTCTACTTCAACCAATATTTATCCTTTGAAGTACTTATTTTCATACTCAACAAAAATGTGATGGCTTAAGGGAAGAATTCACATCTTTTGAAAACGGTTCGATTAGTTATGATCACCAGTAATATTTCAAAATATTATTGTTAGAAGACAATTTACTGTTGCATATTTGATAAATCACATGCCATTAAGGATTCTGAAATTCAAATATTCTCATTAAACTTTTTCGAAGCTTATCTCTTTAACATACTATCTAAAAAAAGCTATTTTATGACCATAGTTCCAACACCCCGCACCCCCTCCTTTTTCTAACTCACGTTTAAGAGCGTTGGCCCCAAAAAAATCTGTGCCATTAGACTCTCGTGTGAGTTAATAACTTTTTGTTTGGTATTTCGGGTCAAATTTTAAAAAGAAAGATTGAATTGTTGTAGATAAGACACTACCCAGATATTTGTTCTCATTTTGTGAGTGTTTTTTTGATATGGGTTTTGAGCTTCTTCATAAGCGTAAGCTCCTATGATTAATTATCTGTTTTGATAACATGAAATGACTTTCGATTAAGGCTACTCATTAAACACTAAATATTCAATATATAATAACATCATACACAATTTTAGGTTATAAATTTTATCACATTGAGCTTAAAGTGGATGGCGGAGAAAATAATGATGTACTCGATCAAGATCTCATGATTTTGTCTAGGGATGTAAACAAGCTGAACTTGAGCAAGCTCAGGTTCGACTCGTTAAAAATTACTGTTGTCTGCGTTTGCTCGTTAAAAAATACTATTGTTTGTGTTCGACTTGTTAACACTGCCGTTGCCGGTCCCAAGCCCGGATGTGAAAAGTGGAGGGTTGCGTTAGGTAGTCGGCAGCCAGCGTAAAACTTGTCGAAAAAAAAATCATGACATGAATCGCTTTTGATCGTTGTGTAAGTCGTTGGGCGTCCCGGAAGCGACACGGCCTGTATGGCACGAATACGGTGGAAAGTGTGCGAGGGCCGCTAAGCTGGCGCCGGGTGTAGTGTTAAGTAAGCGAGGGTTCGCATTACGGACGGATGAGGGTAAAAAGTTAGTCGGCAATCTTAGTATTAGGATAGGATCTTGGAATATAGGTACTCTCAATGGTAAATTAATGGAATTGGTTGATATTATGATCCATAGAAAGATAAATATCCTATATATTCGAGAAACTAAATGGGTTGGAGAAAAAGTTAAGGAGATTGATAACTTAGGTTTTAAAGCTATAGTGATTACAGTAAGAGTCGTCTTAGAAATGGTGTAGGTGTAATTATAGATAAGAGTTTGAAAGATAATGTTGTTAAAATTAATAGAGTTCGAGATAGAATTATAGCGACTTAAGATTATTATTGATACTTAAGATTTTTAATATTATAAGTCTTTATCTTTCCTCGAGTTGGTTTAGATATAAGTTCTAAAGATAAATTCGGAATGATTTATAAGACTTATACAGCAATCTATCATGAAGAAAAATTTTTATTGGAGGAGATTTAAATGAACGTATCGGTAGAGTGTTAGTAGATTTCGAAAATATTCGCTAGTAGTTACGGATATGGAGCGATTAATGAAGAAGGTAGAGCGAATTTTAGATTTTCTTTAGCGTATGATATGATTATTCTTAATCACTTTATTCGAAAAGAGATGAGCATCTTATTCTTTATAAGAATGGATCTAATAGAACACGAATTGATTATTTTACATGAGAAGAAGAGATCGTCGAGATTGTAAGGATTGTAAGGTCGTTCAAGTGAGCGATTAAGTACGGACATCGATTATTAGTTCAGATTTTAAGATGAAGAGTTGTAAAATAAAGAATACTTAGGATTCGACGTCGTAGAATAAGATGGAGGCACACTAAAAGACATAAATAAAATTATTTTTATGAGTAAAATTCGAGATTTAAATATTTGGGATGTTCAGTGAAGACGCGAATGTTATGTGGGAAAAATTAGCTAATCTTATTAAACGAGTATGTGAAGATGTGCTTGGAGAATCGAAAGAAAAGTTTTTATAAATAAAAATAGTTGGCGGTGGAATAATAATGTGTAAGAAAAGATAAAATATAAGAAGTTATGTTATAAAAATTGGTTTAAATGTAAAAGCGTAGAGAGCTGGGAAAAATATAAAACAATTCGCATGGAGTGTAAAATAATAATATGTGACGCTAAAAATTCTGCTTTTAGTGATCTTTATAACATGTTAGATACTAAGGAAGGTGAAAAATATATGTATAAAGCTAGACGAAACAAAGAAAAAGAAAAGTAAAGATTTAAGCTCGAAGTAAAGTGTATTAAAGATGAAAATCGAAAAGTGCTTTTCTTGAAAAAGATATTCAACATGGGTGGGTGAGTTATTTTGATAAACTTTTAATGATGATCTTGAAAGTACGATCGACGCTTAGTGATCTTAATATCGTTAATAATAATAAAAGCTTTCATTTTACGCGTCGCATTAGTAAAAAAGAAGTTGATGAGGCTTTAAAGAAAACCTGAGGGAAAGTACGTAGGACACGATGATATCCGATTGAAGTGTGGAAATGTTTAGGTGATTTGGGGGTTTTCGAGCTTACTAAACTTTTTAATATTATTTTAAAAACTAAAAGGATGTACGAGGAGTGGAGAAAGAGCATTTTGGTCCCATTTTTAAGAATAAAGGAGATGCACGAGAGTGTGCAAATTATAGAGGAATTAAATTGATGTGTCATACTTTAAAATTATGGGAGAGGGTAATTGAACATAGGTTAAGACGTATTACGAAGATTTCTCATAATCAATTTGGATTTATGCTTGGGCGAGTCTACCATGGAAGCTATACATTTATTGAGAGGTTTGATGGAGAAGTACGAGAGATAATAAGGAGGATCTACATTTGATTTTTATTGATTTAGAAAAAGCTTACGATAAGGTTCCTAGAGATGTTCTTTGGAGAGTCCTTGAGAAGAAAGGTGTTGATATGACTTATATTCGAGTCATTAAAGATATGTATGCTAGAGTCATTACATGTGTTCGAGCGAAGGAGGATTGACCAAGTATTTTACTATTTACGTTGGTTTACATCAAGGATCGGCTTTAAGCCCATATCTTTTGCTTTATTTATGGATGGTCTTCTTGGGCATTTACGAGAGGATGTACCTTGGTGTATGCTTTTTGCTGATGATATCCTCCTTGTGGATAAGACGAGAGAAAAGTCCAGGGAAAAACTTGAATTATGGAGGTCTACAATTGGAGTCTAAAGGTCTTCGTTTGAGTAGAACTAAAGCTGAATACATGGAATGTAATTTTAGTAATAGTAGGTCTAGTGACGAAGTGTAACTTTGGGTGATCAAATTATTAAAAGGTGTGAACGATTTAGATATCTCGGGTCCATTGTTCAAAGCGATGGTGATATAGATGGAGATGTTAATAGTAGAATTCGGGTTGGTTGGTTGAAGTGGAGGAATGCGTCCGGCTCTATTGTGTGATAGAAAAGTACCGCTTAGGTCGAAAGGAAAATTTTATAAGATGGTGGTGAGACCTTCGATGCTACTATGGTCTTGAATGTTGGCCTTTAAAAGAGAAGCATAATGTTAAGTTAAGTGTTGCCGAGATGAGAATGATTAGGTGGATGAGTGGCTTTACACTTAGAGACAAAATGCGAAATGAGTATATCACGTAATAGGGTTGGAGTTGCACCGGTGACGGATAAAATTAGAGAGAGTCGCCTTAGATGGTTTGGTCACATTAAACGTCGACCACTGATGATCCGATTAGGAGAGTAGATGTTTTAAATACAACTTATGTTAAGAAAGGCGAGAGGCGAGACTAGGAAAACTTGGGCTTATTGCATAAAAAATGATCTTAATTTATTAGAATTAAACGAAAATTTGACACTAAATAGGACGCAATGGAGAAAAAGGATTCATGTAGCCGACCCACTTAGTGGGATTAAGGCTTTGTTGTTGTTGTTGTTGTTGTTGTTGTTATTGTTGTTGTTGTTGTTGTGTTCGACTTGTTTATATATTAAGCCCAAAAAATTTGTTCGTGTTATGTTGGTTTGCTTAACGAGTCAAATATGAGCTGTTAACGAACAAAGAGTCATTTTAAAAACTCTATTCACACAATTGTGGGATGTTAAGCATAGGGGGCATAATTTAAATCTTAAAATATTCATTTAAATTGAATTTAATATATTTTTATTCTATTTTTTAAATTAATAATTTTAATTAATTATAAATTTTTGTAGCCTTGTAGTCAATTAAATTATTTAAAAATAATATTCATCAATTATCAATCAATCTATCTATATATATAGACTTTAATTATTTCGAGCAAAAACAAGCTAAACATGAATGAACAAATCTTTGTTCACGTTCGACTCGTTTATATATCGAGTACAAAAAAATATTCATTTTTGGTTCGTTTGTTTAACGAATGAGTCGAATATGATCTACTTAACGAGCCTAACACGAGTTGTTTGCGAACAACTAGCTATTTTGCCTTAGTTTTGTTGTCTCGGGTCGTTGTGGTCTTTGATCTACTTAGTTAGAAGAGGTAGTTAACCCAACTTGACCGAATGGTTAATGTTAGCAACCATGAGTTGCTTACTCTAAGGAACCCTTATGGATTTGTGTTGGATGTTCATCTAAGGGGACAAATTTAAGTTGATATTAGGTAATAGTAAACTTTGGTCGCGACCGTAATTTAATGTTGTTGGTTTATTCTGTATCTAACACATAAATTTCGAATATGTAATTTATTTTAATAATAAAAAACGACATCAAAAGTAAAATATTATCTCAAAAGATAGAAATACCAGTTTATGATGTATTCGATTACTCATGTAAGAATTTTATTCAATATTTTAAGGTTTTGAATTTTAAACTAACAAAAATTTCCCCTACCTAACCCGAGGCTAGATAAATTTTAGATTAATCTGGGTTATTAATTACCTCTAAGTGTAAACATTATAGTTAATTATATCTTAAGAGAATTTTTAAATAAAACTCTTGATGAAGACTACGATTAAGTTTTCAAAAATTTTAAAGTTTAGTTTCTACTATTATTTATTTTTGAATTTCAATGGGAAAGATCAAAGAAGAACCCTTTTTTTTTTTTTTCGAAACCCAAAGGAGAAGTAGGGATTTTTCAGTTATTGAGAGGCTTAATGACACTTCAACTATACTTTTGTTTGTATTTTTTAATTTTGAATTTGAAAAAAATTAATATTTGATTTGACATTTTATTAGAAAGTTAGGACTTATATCCCAATATACAAGATCATAAAAAAACTTAGGAAATGAAGACTTTTGTTGTAATAAAACGAACAAACTCAAAATTCTAAAATTAAAGTGGAGATCTACTGAACAAGTAAGGCCTCAAAATCTAGTTTAACGAGAAAATACTGTAAATATTGACTTATAGCATGATCTGCAAAGGATCAGACAAGCTTGACTCAACTTGACTTACAACACTGCCTCGAGAGGGCCGCCAACTGAACCCACATAGATCATAAAACCATGCATGGTCAGTCTCATGAAATATAAGAGAAGATAAGCTGTTATTTATTAGGAAAAAGTAAGTTTAATAACTTGATTATAAAATCTAGATGAATAAACATGATTAGTATTTAAATGTTTAGAACTAATGCCAAAATCATTTTTTCATTTCAAATTTATAAAATTTATTATCCCTTTTAGACGAATTGAATTCATTTTGTTCATATTTTAGTGTCAAATAGGCTGTGTATGGGCATGCAGTCCTTAATAATACACACGTGGAAGCTTAATTTTAAGGCCAAGTTGACAGTGATCCTGACGGGACAAATCACCTCTTTCATACAATAAGTAAAGGTTTGAAGGTAATGAAAAAAATCAATATGTGTGAATATGCCAAATAGAGACTTTTTGTGTCTATTCTTAAATTGAGGGATTACTGTTTATTTTTATTTTATTTCATATTGTTATTTGTCTCATTATATTTCTTGGGTGTGAGTGCAATGTGTTTTTATTTTATTGTTTTGGTTATGAGTTTTGATTTTAAAAAATTAAGTTTTAATTGTTTAAGTTGGGTAGAAAAATTATCCCTAAAGAGCCTAACAGGAAATCTAGGATTAAATTAAACACATCGCCAGCAAACGTAGAATAAGCGGCAAATTTTAAGCCGACACAGAAAAAAGCAACACACAAACGCTGAATAAAAGCAAATCATTTATTAAAGAAAAAAGAGGTAACAAGTCCCAAACCTAAGGGAGAGTCGTCAGCTGATTAGGCTATCTGGACGTCTTTGGTTTCTGTTCTGAAGCTTTAGAGTTTATCCTTTAGCTTTTGATTTGAGTTTCATTCCCTCTTTTGGTAGAGGTTCGTCCTCAATTTTTTTTTTTGGTTGAGGTTCATCCTTGCTCCGATGTCTCGTTGTAGTTCGATCTCAAACAGTTTAGACATTCATAAACGATCAACTAAGACATAACCTTAAATTCTATAACAGACTCAACTGGAAAGTAAATATACATTTACTACATCACCTAATTTTAGTTCGACACCTTTGCAAAACAAAACAAGGTTAGAATTCATGAAGGGGGCTTTCATTGTTATTTTAGCTCTAGCAAAAAAAAGCTTATTAGCTTTATATTTATGATTTAGCAATTGCTGCATGCGGCACAGTCTCCTGCAAAAGAAATAGGTTTCACAAAACAACTAGCTGATCGTCCTAACATATAGTCTAACACAAGCCGCTCTAACATTTCATACTGACGGGCGATTACAACATTCAAAACGAAGCAAAGTAACACAATCACAATCAAATCACCTTAACCTAAATTTAGGGTCAGTGACAGAACACAAACGTCTATAATGTGTGCTGGACAAGTGTGGTTAGTTAAATCTAGACATTTTTGTTCAAATTATGATATTTTTATTATTTTCATGTTTAAATTTATCCAAAAAATATTTATTTAACTTTTTTTTTTGTTTTGTGAATTTTATTGGAATTTTATTATTTTTTTATTTGAATTTATTATAATATTAATTAAATAATATTTATATGCTTCCACACACACACACACACACACACACACACACATATATATACAGATATAAACAATATTAAAGTCTTATAAAATACCTTGTACCACTTACAGAAGTAGTTATATATTTTATATAATAGAATTTTATGAATTTTGTGAATTTTATTATTTAAATTCAAATTTTTAAATAATTTTTTAAAAAATTTTGTATATTTGACTTAAATATTTTCAAAATCTCTTTAATTTATTTTTATAAGTTGGCATTAACCTTAAACATATTTTGTAAATTTCTTATGATTTTTTGAATTTTTATTAATTCTTTATAATTATTTGAAATTTTAATGTACTTTTCAATTAAAAATTCAAAATAAATCCAAAATTTCTATAAATATTATGAAAACTTCTAGGGATGCTTAGAGTTGAATTCTAAACCAACCCTGAAATTTTCATGGCTTTCTAAATTCAAATGGATTTTCTATGAATTATTGAATTTTATAAAGTTATTTAATTATTTGAATTGAATTTAAATTAAAATCATTCCATGATTTTTATATTTATTGTTTTCTTTCTGTTAAGATGGTCTGATGGTAAAACGTTGGTTAAATCTGAAGTTTAAACGAGTTAGTTTTGAAATTTTTAAGATGAAATGGGTATGTTGGTAAATTTGGAAATTACACTTCTACCAATTCCTTCAAAAATAAACTTCAAATTGATATTCAAGCATTGAACATATTGGTTTCTCTTATGAAGTCAATAAACTCAGATTTGAGATGATTTCAACTTTATCGATCAATTTATTAAGATTTTAAGTAGAAAAGGTATATTACACAATTTGGGAAGTTACATATTTACCTGTATTTATAAATTAAGCATGTAAATTGATTATCATTTATTGGTGTCAAGTTTTTTAATCAATTGAGAATGATTTTTGGTGTCTTCTAATGCTTGGGTAAATAGTTTCTTGATTTTACTCATTAAATGTAATTTTGTAATTTTTAAACTTTTTCATAGTTTTCTTTTATTCACAAATATTCATACATTTATTTCAGTTTATATTACTGTTACAGTGACCAATTCATCAGATTTTTTTAATTAAGATTTTAAGTATAGAAGGTATATATATAATTTGGGAAGTTACATGGACCATTTATTTTACTGTTATAGTGACAAATTCATCAGATTTTTCGTATTAAGATTATAAGTAAATTCATTCACTTAAGCATGACGCGATATCCTATCGGTTAGGTGATGATTGGCAATGATTGGGTCTAATCGCGGGTGTGAGACCGGTCAAACCATTCACTGAATGGAAAGTTCAGAGTCGCCACACGATACACATGCAAAATAGACGTCATTGGTTTATCGTCCCGTCAATTCATCATCCCGTCAATTCATCATCCCATCGGTTCATCATCCTAAATGAGATGGCGAATTGAAGCCGTCCAATGATAATAACATTATTCGAGCAATCAATGCATTAAAACAAAAATCTATACGGACAGAGCATTATCACACCAAACCCTTTAATGGTGAAATACTAATGGTCCAAACGACAATTACCAAGACCTTAATCTATGTTTGTGAAGAGTACCTATTGTATAAATGTAATCAATGTGTCTGACTCCTTTGGAGTGATCGTTCTGGGCTCATGATCGACTCTCTAACATCAATTATTAGCCTCAAATTGCTCCTTCCGCCAACTCGATCAAGAAGCGGCTCGGGTTGTTCAAGCAATGACTAATAGGGGTTGATTGGATGAAAGATCAATTGGGGAAGAGTTTTTAGGTTTCAGGGAAGCTTTTCAAAAGCTTGGATTGCAAAATTGAAGAATAGATTGGGGAAGTTGGATGTGTTCTGGTTCGGGTTTGAGGCATGTAGTAGGGAGGATTGAAGGAAATGAGAGGCTAGGGAATTAGATAGCTTTAGGAGAAGGTTATGGAATGTTGGAGCTATGGGATTAAAGTTTTAGGTTATTTATAGGAGCTTAAAGCCGGTGGAGTGAGGCTTGTTTGAACAGTGAATTATTGCCAAGACTGGCACCAATTATTTGTGCCAACTGAGGTGGTGTTGAGGTGGAAAGTCAAAGAACTTAGCCAATGGGAGGCTTCCACATGGGATGGTCAACTTTGGTGGGTTCAGTTGGTTTTCATGGCAAATAACTATGGGGAAAAGAGGGAATGGAGAGGAGCTAGCTAGCTGTCTCGAGCTGGCAGGACGTAAGGAGGAATAACCGAGGCTGTTGGGTAGTTATGAAACCAAGTAATGAAAAATGGCCACCTGGATGATGTGATTATGGAGGAGGAAGCTTGCTTTGGTAGTCGTTTGAGCTTGAACTTGAATGTGGAGCTTGGATGGGTTGGTTCTGATCAAGGCTAGGAGTGAATTGAATGTTTAATGAGGAAGATAGTTTTTATGCAATGTCGGCCAGCATTTTTTTGCTTTGTAAGAATTTAAAATTTAGTGATTTAGTTTAATATAAAAGATATATAATTTTGGGAAGTAGTTTTGAAAGTAGTGTATTTTAATTTTGAAAAAAATGAGACCGCCTGGATCTCATTTGTCAGATAATTTGTATAATCGTCTCTCGATGTCACAAATGATACATCTCGAAAAAGTAATGTATCTTGCGACAGTAGACGAGATACATACGAACTAAAGGATCTCGTGACATCCGTTTGATCTGCGAACCTGATGTGTAGTAGACAGGATTCACTGCCTAATAGAAAGACTAGGTAGAGTTTATTTTACTAGGTTCAGGATTCACTATAGAAGCGAAGCCATATAGTTAATTACATCTCGAATATGTTGGTGTCGGCTTAGAAAACTCTCGATAATGATCGGTGGATTCTGTCTTGAGAATTCGAGGGTTTAGGTTTTCGCGGTAGGACGTGGAAAGCGAGTGGGAGTGGCTCGAATGGAAACGAGTTATTTTCGGAGTCCGAAGGAAAGAAAAGGTAGGGGATGTCACGGATCCGAGGCGAACCCCGATGACTTCCAACTATCTTCTTGTGCGTGTTGCGTTTGGAGACGATGTTATTTAATTGTTAAGTCATGCCGATTTTATTATTTGGAACTTACGACTTGCATAATACTCGGATTATGCGAAATAACGAGCGAGAGATAGGAGGGTTTACGTCGTCTCGATACGACAACCTCGGAACACTAAAGCGAGTTAGAGCTTACTGTCCGCGCAACACGGTTACACGAGCTTCAAACGGAAGTGAGGGTTCACGCCGCACGGGGCGAGCTATCTCGAAGTCTATATGTTGTTATTTAAGCTATGAAGAGGCTTTCTTTGAAGATCCTCTTGTTGCTCGATCCAAGCTCCTCGTTGTCGTTGCCCACGGAGTCGAGTCCAAGCTTCTTTGAAGTAGCGATCCACAATGTCTAAGGTTCAAACAGTTTTGCCAAATGTGTCTCAATGTTTCAGGTTGTGTTGTTGTTTTCAGTTTTAGTTCAAATTTTGCATGCGAGAATAGACAGATTGCAGGTATATAAAAAGATACATGAAAAGTAACTACTAGTAAAGTAAATTGCGGTAGAGTAATTTGCGAAAAATAAAGCTGTAAAAACGTACGCAGGCGTCTGCTACTCAGTTGTATGATTTGTATTACGAAACCGTATGATTTGCGGTGGATTTAAATTAACTTGCGGAAAAGTAAACGAAGCGAGGAAATCAGATACGAAAGTCATAAAATAAAGAAAACAAGTTGTAGAAATCGTGAAGCGAAACTCGTAATACATATGAAAGATCGAAACTGGGTATAAGACATCAGTAGAGGTGGGGGCTCAGAGCTGGCTCAGTGTCTTCCGGCCTTGGATAAAGTGCCTAACCCGACGATCTAAGGAGAGGGTAGTCCTTAACCCGATCCAAGTGATTAACCATGGACGCTTTATAGATTTTATAAGAAAATTCTTTCGAGTTTCGTACGAAAGTTGTTGTTTAAGTATTCGTGTAGAATTCTTTTTTTAACAAGCAAAGAGATTTTTTATTTTTTTGTTTTTTGTAAATATTTTGTAAAGTAATATAGTCACTGCAGTTAATCACTCTAATACGTCTTTGAATTACTCGACGACACTAAGATCACGCGGGAAACACTTCTAGCCAAGAGTCGGTGAATAGTATCATCGGTCCTTTCTTCTCACTTATGGAGGTCATCGGAGTAGGAGATACTTATTCTAATTATCCCTCGTATCCTCGTATAAGCACACATACACATTATTATCATCGCTCTCGCCACCTAGACCTCGGACTCACACCAGTCCGATGATCCAGTATGCGGCAAAACAAATGTCCCGATTGCTGGGAGGATCCGAGTGTAATCTCTCAGCTCGAAATCCGGAGCGATTGGGTTTGATATTGGTTAAGTCATTTAGGGAATTCACAGTTGATTTAATTAAGGAAGGGTGAACCAAGCCTCGGTGCATTCTGCAGTACGGTGTCTTGATCGAGCTTGTGAATTAGGGTCGAGTCGCCTGGTTTCGTTGTGCGTTTGAAGGTTAGGTAGATGGGGCTCTCACATGGAGTGCGCGCGCAGGTTTAGGAAATCTGCGAGTTAAAGTTAGGTGGGTGACTCCCACAGGGTGTGCTCACTAGGTCCAGGAAGCATGCGATTCTAACTTGTCTTGAAGTGTTAAGAGTGACTTATCATTCCTCAAGTTAAATCGAAATCACTTTTGTGAACATAACCGTTTTAAAAGAACAAAAATAAGTCGAGAGAACAAAAGATGCCGACTCACTTCAAAGAACTAGTAAAAGCAAAAAGAGAAGAAAAAGCAAGTGAGTCGAAAGTTGAAAAAAAAATGTTCGAATGGTGCGTTGAAGTATTGTCGGGCGGCGAGTATAAGCCTACACAATGACCCTACAAGCTCCTACGACTCCGAGCAGCAACAATAAGCATCCCACAATACTCCTATAACCTTTAAATACTTCAAACAACAATTCTAGCATCAGAGAGCGCTTATACAGCAATGGACAACACCTCTACAGCGATTAATAGCTTCCAAATAACCACTTACAGCGAAGACTAGCTTCCAAACAACTCTCACAACAATTCTAAACCTCAAATAACACTTTTACAGAGATTTGTAACTCCAAACAACAATTATGAACTTTCCCCATCTCCAAGCAGCAATTGTAAGGCCAAATAACAATTATATTCTTCCAAACATCACTTTTACTCCTCCAAACAGCACTTAACAGCAATTATAAACCTCTCACAGCATTTGATAGCTTACAGCATCTTTCAGGCTCTCGAACAGCAGCTAACAGCTCACCCAAGCACCCCTACAACACTTTCTAAGCCTCTCACAGCACTTACCAGCTCACAGCAGCTTTCTACAGCAGATTTTATAGCTTTCCCAGCAGCATTCTGCAGCTATTAAGCCCAAAATAGTATCTCCAAACACAAACAGCAGCCCTAACAGCAACCTAAACATCCAACAACAGCTTTTCAGTGCTGGACAGCACTTTAAAGCCCCCTCACAGCACTCCAAACAGCACTTACGGCTTCTCACAGCAAGCAGCTGCTTTCCAGCTTCCTTATAGCACCAATGTTTCAAACGACAAGTATATAGAGTAGAAAAATAGCTTTTCCAATTTGCAAACAAAAAAAACATCAAAGAGCCATTTAACTCCTGTAACAAACAACTATTTGGGGCATCGTAATGATTGCATTTGGATGTTCAAAGTACAAAACCAGCAAATAGACATTTATCTTGAAGTAAACGCTCATTTGGAGCTTTAGTGTGAGTTATGAAACATGTGAATGTACCACGATTAAGAAGAATTGTACTTATACGATTAGGATTTAAGGATGGTGCATGTGAACACATGAGAATGAAGCAACATGTACGCGTGTAATTGAGACTCAAGCATCAAGTGTGCTAATATTTATGAATTAGAGAATCCGTATACTCGAATTTTCAAAAGCAAAACATTGACACTTGTAAAAAAAAAAAAAATGAAAAGCTCGTAGGTTTTCTTCAAAAGAAAGGCACCAAAATATTCAAATTTTTACAAACCCAAAGACGTGAAATTCAAATTTTCTCAAACAAAAAATGAGTAAGTATCGAGTCTCTTTGTCTCCCATAAATCCTTTCAAGACAATAAATACATGTAAAGTCAAGACAATATTTGGATCCCAAGACCACAAAAGGCGAACCAATGATCGATACTATCCACTATAATGCATTGCTTGAAACGTTTAGAGAAGCCTTGAAAATACTCGAGTGAACCATTAACAATTAGAAGGGATTAAACATTCTTGAAGCAATATATCCAAGCCGAGTTTATTTCCTATGCATGCAGCTAATAGCACAGAATATAAAAAAAAGATGAAAGAAAATGTTACCAATGATTGCATCGATATGTGGCCACTTTCAAATTTTTGCCATGCTTTCTTGTAAAAGAGATTTCAGATCATGCTAATATGCAGCGTTATACAATATTTATACCAAATATTAAAACAAGCGAGGGATTGAGATCGATACCTCGAAATCTTACCTACGACACGGGCACTGGGAAGCGAGTCGAGGGTTCCGGAGCGGGAAGAGGCTGGGCGAGCAAAACGGAAGAACCACGAGAACACCTTCCCCAGAAGTCCTCGGCCAAGATTTTGTCGACGGTGACGGTGAGAATCGAGGGAGTTCGTTCGGCCGAGGGAAAGCGGCGAAGCGGTGCTAGGAGGGACTTGGACGCGGAGAAGGCGGGGAGGCGGGATCGAAGAGTCTTCGGTCCGAGCGGGTGTTTTGTCGTGCGCGAGAGGGAAGCGGGCGGGTGGCTTCCGTGAGGCGCGAGAGGAGGCGTGTGCGTGAGCGAGGTTTTGGCACGGAGGCGGGATCGAGAGGGGTCTCGGTTCGCGAGAGGAGAAATCGCGGCGGGAGCGAGGTGTCGAGTGCTTTTGGTTCTGCGAGAGGAGAGCAGGCGAGCAAGCAGATGAAGCAGGGAAGCTTTTCTGGGCGAGCGAGGAAGATGAAGGTGGCGAGCGGCGGTTCTGCGCGTGGTCGAGCGGGAGCGTCGAGCGAATCGTGAGGGAGGAGCGGGATCGAGTGGAGATTCGGCGAGGAAGGAGGCGTGCGCGGGAGATGACGAGCGGGATTCAGAGGAGCAGGGAAGGTCGAGCGGGGCTTCTGTGCGAGCGCGAGGGAGAAGGGAGCTTCGGGATTCGATCGAGAACCAGCGGGTGAGAGGAACGGGGAGGAAGATGAAGGCCGAATCTCGATTTGTCCAGTTGAGCGGGATTTGTGTCCCGCGCCTCTCCCATAGCCGTTACGGGACAACGTTGGCGCGGAGAAATTAATAGTTTCCTTTCCTGCGGACGATTTAATTGGAAAATAATAATAATCATATATTTTTAATTAATACCAGTTTTAAATAGTCGCCCGAATTTTAAAATTTAAAGTTCGAAATGCTGGGAGGCGATGCCTAGCCCGAATCGAGCCTGGGTTGAGCTCGGACCCGCGCCCCGCTAATTAAAAAAAATGCGCACCAATTTTTGTGCTAATGGCTCGCGCGCGGAACCATAGCAATATGGGTACGCTTCCTAGCTAAATTCGACGTCCCGGACGCATCCGTGTGGTCCGTTTCGTCATCCGAGGTCGTCTGGACAAGTTCGCCGACGGTCGCATCGAAAGGTGTCGAATTGTGGTGTGCGGAGTGCTCGGCGATAAGGGTTCCTGAAGGCGCGTCTCGCGCTGTGGGAACTCAGTTTCGAGCCCTCATGATCGTTGCGCCCCATTCTGAACAAAGAGTCGATACTTGGGACTGCCTCAGTGCGGAGTCCTTACAAAAATGGGTCTAGAAGTGGTTCGAAGCTGCATGGGAGGTGGGCTCCAGTGACTAGATCACTAGGATGGTCGATAAGGAATTCCTAAAGCTAAATCCCAGGTGCTAGGAGGAATAGCTTAAGACCTCGCTAAAAATGAGGTCAGCAAAAGGACTACACGATAGAGTGTGGTGTGCGGGACACGCACACCGCGCGTATGGTGTTGACCGAGCGATCAACGAAACCGAAGAACTATCCGAGCAGCCATACTCGGAACAGTCCGAACGTCGAGCCGGGTTCGATAATCGAATTGAGTTGAGGTTCCCAGCTAGGAAGCCCGGCTCGAAAGAAGCTCGAGTGGAGAATTTATGAGTATCCGTGCGGAGATTAGCAGTGTGTTTTCAAATTGTGATTGTGAGTTTGACTTTTCGAGATTTGAATGTCGGTTTGGTTCGTTTTGATTTTAGTGGAGTCATGTACTAAATGGAGGAAGGCACAAGGATGCACATCCGACCTGGGATCGATGTCGAAAATAATTGTTGTATTGGGAAGGAAGACAATGGGATTCACATCCGACCGAGTGGGTGTCGAAGGAATGTACCGCTACGATGGGGCGAAAAGCACGGTGTCTCGCATCCAAATGCCCAACGATATGAAGGTGTTGGAAAAGATGTTGTGGAAATTTGTGAAGTATTTGTGAAAAATATTTGTAGAAATCGAGTTGAGCGAGGAAAGCGCGAGGTGCGCATCCGACTCGAGAGTTGATCGAGAAATGTCCATCTACTATTTGGGGAAGAAAGCGACTGGGACTTATATCCGGCCGACGGATGTAGCGAAAATGTACATCACGATAGGAAAGAATGCTACTGGGACTCAACATCCGAAGCTATACGTGACGAAAAGATCGGGATGAGTAGGAAAGCACTGGGGATCGATGTCCGACTCAGAGCGAAGGTGTCTAGCTGCATTGGGGAGGAATGCACCGGGACTAATATCCAACCCTACAAGTGAGCGAAAATCATGCCATCACGATAGGAAGGAATGCTGTCGTGACTAACATCCAACCTAAGAGTTGATTGAGGAGGAATGCGGCGGGATCGATATCCGACTCGAAGTAGACGAAAATGTCTGCATCACGATAGGAAGGAATGCGCCGAGAGCTTATATCCGACCTATGCGGTGATGAAGATCGGGATGAGTAGAAAGCGGCTGGGACGATATCCAACTTCAAGAGCGAAGGTGTCTCAGCTACGTTGGGGAGGAATGCGTGCGGGACTAATATCCATACCCTATAAGTAGCGAAAATGTTCATCACGATGACGGAAAAGAATCATATTTGGGATCAACTATCCAGCCTACCATGCATGTGAAAAGATCGGGATGAGTAGGAAAGCACCGGGGCGATATCCAACTCGAAGTAGATGAAGATGTCCATCGCGATAGGAAGGAATGCGTGGGGCTCAACATCCAAGCCTATGCGATGACGAAAGATCGGGATGAATAGGGAAAGACACTTGGACCGATATCCAACTCGAGAACCGAAGGTGTCCGCTACGTTGGGGAGGAATGCGGCGGGAGCCAATATCTAACACTGACAATGGCGAAAATGTCCATCACGATAGGAAGGAATGCAGCTGAGACTTATATCCAACCTATGCTGATGAAAAGATCGGGATGAGTAGGAAAGCCTTGAGAGCGATATCCAACTCAAGAAGCGAAGGTGTCTGCTACGTTGGGGAGGAATGCGGCTGGGGCTAATATCCAACCCTACTAGTAAACGAAAATGTCTATCACGATAGGAAGGAATCTTATCTGGGCTAACATCCAGCCCATGCAGTGTGACGAAAAGATCGGGATGAGTAGGAAAGCGCCTGGAGCCGATATCCGACTCAAGGCGAAGGTGTCTGCTACGTTGAGGAGGAATGCTGCTGAGCCAATATCTAACCCTACAGAAGTGAAAATGTCTATCATGATAGGAAGAATGCGCTGGGACTAACATCCAGCCTAAAGCGGTGACAAAAGATCGGGATGAGTAGAAAGCACTCTGAGATCGATATCCGATTCAAATCGAAGATGTCTCTACATTAGGGAGAATGCTGTTGGACTAATATCCAACCTACAAAGTAGTGAAAATGTCTATCACGATGGAAGGAATGCACTGAGACTAAAATCCGGCCTAACCGTGATAAAGAATCGGGATGAGTAGGAAAACAGCGAGGCCGATATCCACTCAGAATCGAAGATGCTCTGCATTGCGTTGAGGAATGCGACGGACTAATATCCGGCCTCTAGTAAACGAAAATGCTCCATCGCGTTAGGAAGGAATGCATCTGAGCAGCATTCGGCTCAACGATGATAAAATGATCAGTATGAGGGAATGCTTATTGGATGACTTCAACTCATAGATCACAATCGAAGATTCTATGTATAGGATGAATGCGTGTGAGTAATATCCTAACCACTGGAAGTAACAAAATATCACATTAGGAAGGAATTCTGGGACTAACTATCCAGCCTAACAGAATGACAAAATGATCAGTATGAGGAATGCACTTAGGGCTCGACTCAGGCTCATAAGTATGATCGAGGAGAAAAATATTCGTATTGTAAGAATTTTATGGATAGAAAGTGAAAAATTGTGGAAGATAGGAATGTAAATGCGAGAGATTTGCGAAGGTTTGTGAGTGCGGGAGACTCGATGCTTCTATGGAAGAAGACTTTGTCTTGAGGAGATGACACAGCGATCGATCGAGGAGGCTCAACCTAACCGAGTCGAGAAATTGGAACATGGTTCCGGATTTGAAATGTTTTGATTTGATTTGTATTGTGTTTGATCTTGTGTTGTGGAATTTGAAGGAGTCGGAATCCTCTGCACAGACCACGGATTTTAAATTTGAAGGGTTCGAAGCCTTAACATCCATTGAAGGAGGTCTCATACTCGATCCAAGAGGAAGATTTGAATTTATGAATTTGTGAGAAATTTGTGAAAATTTGATGCAACTTGTGGAATTAGGAGAGTTGTGTAAAAAAATGTCGACATAAAGAAATCGATTGAGAAGGAATGCGAGGAACTCGCATCCAACTCGATGGTGATCGAAGAAATGTACGTGGTGAAAAGAGATGCGAGTTCGATAGAGCAGAAGCCGAATCTCGTGCATACTGAATAAAAGGCATAGAAGAGCGCGGTTCTATGTAGATAGAAGCCGACTAAGCCTCTTCGTATGGAAAATAGGACCCAGAGTTCTTGTGGAAGGAAACTTCTGGCCGAGAGAAGCGACACTAGGGATGGGTCGAGGAAACTCAACATATCCAGGTCGGAATTCGAAGTTTGAAAATTTGATTTTGATTTTGAATTTTTGATTGTTTTGATTTGATGCTGAGTTTATTTCTTTCGTTATTGTTTGATGTGATTTTCATTCAAGTTTCGTGAGTTTTGTTCTTTGCGTTGTTATTGGGATTTGGACTAGGTTCTGAACAAGTATGACATCGATTGCTCCTAGGAGCGAGGCTTATCTTTGGAACATCATGATGCGTGTGATCTTCTATGAGGTATCATCCATCATTGTGGAGCGTGTCTGAAAATAACTTGGTCTTTAAGATATTATCGGAATTGTATTCTTTCAAGTACAGTAAAGATGTCTTGTTATAGGGACATCACGGCTTGAAAGGCTGTAAACTTTGTAGAATCTGTTAATGGCGATCGCCAGCTTCTTTATCACGGATTTGTAGAGTTTGTTCGCATTGTCTTTGGGCGGGAGACATGTGTAAAAACAATCCATTCTTTATGCATGCTTATCAAAATTGTATTCTTTCAAGTACTGCATAAAGATGTCTTATTTCGAAGGACATTCATAGCTTGAAAGGCGGCACTTTAGTGACTCAGGTGTGTACGTGATCGTCTACTTTATCACGGATTTTGTAAAGATGTTCACGCTGTCTTTGATAAATCGTTTTGATACTCTTCGTGGAGTAGAATCCTCGCAGGCGTTGAAAGATATGACATCGGGAGTAGAATTTCAATTAATTTGCTTAATAACATGGCACTTTCTTTAGTCCTTTCTTTACGGGGCTTAAGCGATTCGAATTTAGTTCGTATGATTTAAATATTTTTCAATCTCAAGGGATATTTACGAGACGATTAATAGTCGATAAAAGACACGAGATCATTAGCTCTTTCCAGAGTATAATATCGAAGAATTTCATCGAGAGCCTTTCGAGTTTCTTAGTCTCGGGAGAATTCGAACGCCGATTTTGATTGCTCGCCCGAAGCCTTTACTAGGGAGCCCTTTTTTTCCATTTTTTTTTTCAGCTCCTCCTTCTTTATTGAGAATTACTATATCGGTGGAGCCAGCATGTTAGATTTTGAATGTACGAATTGAGACAGCGATTTTTGATTTTATGCTGCACTCAGAGGTTATTCTCGGGAGATTTTCACACTTTTTTTTTTTTTTCTTTCCTTTTGTTTTGAAAATTCTTATATACAGTATAACGATAATTTAAAGATTTTGAATGTACGAACTCACCGATTAACGATTCTCGAATATTTCTTAAGACAAATCTCGAGATATTATAAGCTCGTTCGAAGGTCGGGATCCAAGTCAACTGACGGAGGATTAAAAGTCTCGTGATATCCTCGATCGATTACTCGTATTATAATCGCATCGATTTATTTTGAATTTACTTAGAGCCCGTCGAAATTTTTAAAGTGAAGGACCAAGTCGTTAGGGCATTAATTTTATTTTCATACGAAATCGTAATTTCGTCACAATCTTTGAAATTTTTATCTCGGATTACTCCTTTCTCGGTTGTCTTCAGGTTGAGCGTTGGACGTTTTGTTAACTATGCTTCTTCGAACATTAAACGGTTCGAAAAGCAACAGAGTCTCTATTTATTTTATTGCGGTGGGAGGGAAGGACATACAAACATTATACCATTAACGATCCGATTCGATATAAAAGTAGTACGATAAGTAATCGAAAGACGTTTAATCCTTTATCGATCTGCATCGAATCAATCGAACACTTAAGATCGACAGAAATCGTAATGATGAACGCTTATTCGAGTTCTTTCGAATATTCTTTCGGGATCGTTATGTTCCAGTTCTTCGAAATTTTTTGAGCCAATTCTTTGCAGCACGGCAATAACCCTCTATGGTATGACCAAGCAATCCGTAGTATGAGGCGATAATTAGGTTGGTCCTTGCTGTCGACTTCTTCGGTCTTCTTGGCTCGGTAGCACGAACTCGGGTTTCCGACTAAATTCGAACATCTTTCCCATTGCTCTGATTCTTGAAAGAGTATGTCTCGTTTACCCGCTTCAGTAGTAGACGGACCCCGTCTTCCATTACCACAGTACGACCATTGCTTGGAATAGTAGTGCCCGTATTGTTGTGGATGTTGATAGTTTTGTTGAGACTCTCGACTGAATCTGTATTAGTCGTTTTCACTTTATCGAATGTCGCTTCTATTCTTTGTCCTCTTTTCGAATGTTTTTACGGGCTTTGACTTGTCATTTCTGCAGGAATCAGGGTTGCTTAGCCTCCTCTTGCGAGGCTTGCGGCTTTGCTCGAGTAGCTTTTTAAAGGTTTTGATTGTAAATCCTCTGAGTAAAGCCTCTTGAATGGACCATGAATGCTTCTTTAGAAGTATTTCAGCTGCATGTTGCTCACGGAGTTGTGGTTCGCATTTATCGCTCGAATTTCTCCGTCATGAGAATATAGTCAGTCGATGTTTCGGTGACTTCTGCCGCTCCACCACGAGATCACCGATGGTGATATGGTGTTTAGGCTTCAGCGAGCCGCTCAACAAAGAGTTCTTCCGATTCGCAGACGTTTTCACGGAATCATTGGGTAGTTCGGCGTCTGCGTCAAAAGCGATTCCAGCAGTCTTCATGAGCCAGCGACACGACGATGCATCAGCTGCCTCCGCGTTGCAGACAGCTTGCTCGGAAGTGTGCAGCATCTCGTCGAGGTTTCCGTCCCATCAAATGCCTGAAACGGCGGTGGTACGAAGCCCTTCGGGTATCGCACGACATCAAGTTCTTCAGTAAGGTCTACGCCTTAAAACCGATGCTCCTCTTTTAGATCTGAGTTAAGACTTCTCTCACTGTCTTGCTCATTATCCGCTCGATATCCTTTCAGGTATTGTGTTATGGGTTGATTCTTTGTTTTCATTTGTAACATGAATGATTTCGGCTAGCCTCGCCTCTAAAAGCGTTGCCCGAGTGATGGAGGTCCGTTTTGTAGTTCGGTCACTGACAACCCTCATTTCCTCCATTCCTTTTCCATTTGCTGACATTTGTTCATCTCTTTGTTGAATGACACATTGCCAGCTCATCGGCGGTGTTCTCCTCGACGGGTGATGGAGCATCACGCAGTGATAATGAGGCTCTGGTCTCAACAACGAGGATTTACTGCGAAATCTTCCATCACATAATCGACGGATCGTAGGGTTCATCGCCTATATCTTTTCTTTTCATTTCTTCGAGCGATGCATGCAATGTCGGCCGAAGCGCTTTCCAACTTAGCCTCGATCGAGTTTCGATAACTTTAAGGTCAGTTGGAAGTTTTTATCAACGTCATATTTTTCGTCGAATACTTGAAGTAGTTGTGTAGAAGTCGTTTTGAAACAATTGGTTCAATCGAAATCGTATTGATGGAACGCTTTTTCGAGATTCTCTCGAATATTCTTTCGGGATAGTTATCATCTCATTCTTAAAGTTCTTCTCAAGCCATTCTTTGTAGACACGATCTGTTCTATAGTATATGAACCGATCAATGGTAAGGCGATGTAGTTGGGATGGTTCTTTTTGTCGACTTCATAAGACTTCTTTGGCTCTCTTAATGCGAATTTAGGATTCTTGATTAAATCCACGAACATCTTTGCTATGACTTCGTTTTAAAAGGATATACTTTGTTCAATCTAGCGGCATAGATGGACCCCGTCTTTCATCCGTATCGTGCGCCTCTCTTTGGAATGATTGTTGATCGTATTGTTGAGAAAGTTGAAAATCATCGCATCGTCGATTGTCTTTGTCAACTCACGTCACTGTATCAGTATAGCTCTTGGAATGTCATCATTGACCTCGGGCCAGTATGGAGAGATGGTGGTGGTAACGTTGTGGCAACCTTATAGACTCCATCCTCTCCAGTAGGTAATGTAGCAGCAGTGAAACCACTCACCCGAGATAGAGGTGAGGCCTCGCGTAATCCTGCTCATCCGGTCGGAGGACGGTGTCGATAGTAGCCCAGCTGCGCTAGCTTTCACCTCTCGGCCTTCGAATCTTCCCGTTGTGCCTCTTTCTGTGTCTTAGTCGGTCGCACGGACTTTGAATTGAACCCCGATCTCGAATACGGAAGACGGTGGGGCAAAAGCATTGGCCGACACTTCTTCGTATAGAATCTCCTTCGCCTTTGTTTAGCGGAGCAACTAGTGCGATGAGTGGTGAATCCCGGTGGTAGAAGGAAAAACGATCTGGAGCTGATCCCGACATTTATAGCGGCGAGACTTCACGACGATGGTAGGGTTCTTTTCCATCGACACCCTCTTTGGAACGGGGAATTCGCTTGCGGATTTCGGGTTAGATTCCACACGAGGCTCGACGAACTTATCGTTTCGATTTCCTTCTTGCGACGACGACATCCCCCGAGCTTGACGATATCTTCGAATCGTTGTCCGAACTTTATGAGCGCGAGTCGGGCGGCTCGCTCTTCTTAATAACAAACTCACTTCCGGTGGCGAAAGAAAAGATCGAACTTTGGTGAAGACATTGTTCACTACGTTGAAGAATTTCGAAAAGTCGGTGATGTCCCATGTTGTTTTTATTTCAGTGAGAATGTTTCAAGTAAACATCATTTGTCTTATGAATCTGCATAGTGCTGTGAATTTATTCATGTGAATTTTGTCTCGAACTTTTGTGTTTTATTTGGAGTTTAAATTGAGGATTGTGAGAGAGAATTTCGATTTAACTTGTTCACAATAAGTCGAACTCAAAGAGAATGAAATGTAGGACCGCGTCCAGAGTTGGAAGGAGTTTAACATCGCATCGAACTCGCGCTCGATACACAGCTCTAACCTACCACACCTATCAGGGGTCCACCCTACTAACCCTCAAGGATTCCGCGAACACACTCGTTTAATGGTGATTAAACGGATGGCTCCGAGAATCCGAAAGGGATTATCTATGCGGCTCAAGGAAGAAATGAGCACGATGATGTCAACGGAAAACAACAGATCAGCACACGAGGACGGTGGCACATTCGCCGATGTATGAAGATAATACTCACGATCGAAATGGAGAGAGAGAAGCTAGTCGTAGATCGCGAGGTAATTGTCGGCAGCATTTTTTTGCTTTGTAAGAATTTAAAATTTAGTGATTTAGTTTAATATAAAAGATATATAATTTTGGGAAGTAGTTTTGAAAGTAGTGTATTTTAATTTTGAAAAAAATGAGATCGCCTGGATCTCATTTGTCCAGTAATTTGTATAATCGTGCCTGATGTCACAAATAATACACCTTCTCGAAAAAGTAATGTATCTTTGCGACGATGAACCCAGTCATCTGATCTAAAGAGTACATGACATCCGTTTGATCTGCGAACGCTCGATGTGTGATCAAGCAAGTTCTCACTACTATAGAAAAGGCAGGTAAGGTTTATTTTACTGCAGGTTCCGAGATTCCTTATAAGTGAGCACTATAGTTAATTACATCTCGAATGGCTAGTGTCGGCTTAAGAAAACTTCTCGATAATGATCGGTGGTTCGTCTTGAAATTCGAGGTTTAGGTTTTCGCTGGTAGGACGTGGAAAAGCAGTGGGAGTGGCTCGAATGGGAAACGATTATTTTCGGGAGTCGCAGAAAGAAAAGGTAGGGGATGTCGCGAATCCGAGCGAACGAGTAGCACTCCAATATCCTTGTGTGCGAGTTTGCGTTTTGGAGACGATGTTATTTAATTGTTAAGTCACTACCGATTTTATTATTTGGAGCTTCACACCGCATAATCGCGGATTATGCGAATAGCCAAGCAGAGATAGGAGGGTTTACGTCGTCGTCGTACGACAACCTCGAGCACAAAGCGAGTTAGAACTTACTGACTGCGCAACACGGTTACGGAAGGCACAAACGGGGAAGTGAGGGTTCACGCCGCATTCGGGCGAAGCTATCTCGAAGTCTCATATGTTGTTATTTAAACTATGAAGGAACTTTCTTGAAGAAGATCCTCTTGTTAGCTTCCAATCAAGCTCCTCCATTGTCTTTGCCACGGAATCCAGTCCAACTTCTATCTTGATAGCTTGATCACAATGTTCTAAGGTTGAAGCAGCTTTTGCGAAGATGTGTACTCGATGTTTCGGGTTGTGTTGTTGTTTTCGGTTTTAGTTCAATTTTGCATGCGAATAGACGAGATTGCGGAGTATATAAAAAGATACGTGAAAAGTAACTCGCAGGTAAAGTAAATTGCGGTAGAGTAATTTGCGAGAAAATAAAGCTGTAAAAACGTCACTCAGGCATCTGCATTACCTGATTGTATGATTTGTATTGCGAAACCGTATGATTTGCGATGGATTTAAATTCGCTTGCGAGAAAAGTAAAATCCGGGGCATTAGGTTTGATATTAGTTAAGTCGTTTAGAGAATTCACAGTTGATTTAATTAAGG
This sequence comes from Papilionanthe hookeriana x Papilionanthe teres, assembly GCA_022702705.1. NCBI lineage: Eukaryota > Viridiplantae > Streptophyta > Magnoliopsida > Asparagales > Orchidaceae > Papilionanthe > Papilionanthe hookeriana x Papilionanthe teres. The sequence continues at coordinate 60,564,279 of CM040423.1, read as the reverse complement.
AAGGGTGAAGCGATGCCTCGATGTCATTCTACGTGCAGTGTCTTGATCGAACCAGTGAATTAGGGTCGAGTCTTTAGTTTCACTGTGCATTTGAAGGTTAGGTAGATGGGGTTTCTCGCACAGGGTGTGCTCACTAGGGTTTAGGAAATGCAGTTAAGGTTAGGTGGGTGACTCGCACTAGGGTGTCTTTCTCAGGTGCTAGGAAACATACTATCTCTAACTTGTCTTTGAAGTACGTAAGAGTAACTTATCATTCCCGAGTTAAATCGAAATTCACTTTTTGTGATGCATACCGTTTTAAAAGAACAAAAATAAGTCGAGAGAACAAAAGAGGCCGACTCACGCAAAGAACTAGTAAAGCCAAAAGAGAAGAAAAAGCAAGTGAGTCGGAATTTGAAAAAAAAATGTTCGAATGGTGCGTTGAAGTATTGCGGGCGGCAGTATGGCCTACTGCGATGACCCTACGAGCTCCTACGACTCGAGCGGCAACAATAAGCATCCCACAATACTCCTATAACCTTTAAATACTTCGAGCAACAATTCTAGCATCGAAGAGCGCTTATACGGCAATGGACAACACCTCTACGGCGATTAATAGCTTCCAAATAACCACTTACGGCGAAGACTAGCTTCCAAACAACTCTCACAACGATTCTAATACCTCGAAATAACACTTTTACGGAGATTTGTAACTCCAAACAACAATTATGAACTTTCCCCATCTCCAAGCAGCAATTGTAAGGCCAAATAACAATTATATTCTTCCAAACATCACTTTTACTCCTCCAAACAAGCACTTAACAGCAATTATAAACCTCTCACAGCATTTGATAGCTTACGACATCTTTCAGGCTCTCGAACGGCGGCTAACAGCTCACCCGAGCACCCTACAACACTTTCTAAGCCTCTCACAGCACTTACCGGCTCACAGCAGCTTTCTACAGCAGATTTTATAGCTTTCCCGAGCAGCATTCTGCAGCTATTAAGCCCAAAATAGTATCTCCGAACACAAACAGCAGCCTAACGACAACCTAAACATCCAACAACAGCTTTTCGGTCTTTGGACAGACACTTTAAAGCCTCCTCACAACACTCCAAACAGCACTTACGGCTTCTCGCGGCAAGCAGTGCTTTCCGGCTTCCTTATAGCACCAATGTTTCAAACGACAAGTATATAGAGTAGAAAAATAGCTTTTCCAATTTGCAAACAAAAAAACATCAAAGAGCCATTTAACTCCTGTAACAAACAACTATTTGGGGCATCGTAATGATTGCATTTGGATGTTCAAAGTACAAAACCAGCAAATAGACATTTATCTTGAAGTAAACGCTCATTTGGAGCTTTAGTGTGAGTTATGAAACATGTGAATGTACCACGATTAAGAAGAATTGTACTTATACGATTAGGATTTAAGGATGGTGCATGTGAACACATGAGAATGAAGCAACATGTACGCGTGTAATTGAGACTCAAGCATCAAGTGTGCTAATATTTATGAATTAGAGAATCCGTATACTCGAATTTTCAAAAGCAAAACACTGACACTTGTAAAAAAAAAATGAAAAGCTCGTAGGTTTTCTTCAAAAGAAAGGCACCAAAATATTCAAATTTTTACAAACCCAAAGACGTGAAATTCAAATTTTCTCAAACAAAAAATGAGTAAGTATCGAGTCTCTTTGTCTCCCATAAATCCTTTCAAGACAATAAATACGTGTAAAGTCGAGACAATATTTGGATCCCAAGACTACAAAAGGCGAACCAATGATCGATACTATCCACTATAATGCATTGCTGAAACGTTTGAGAAGCCTTGAAAATACTCGAGTGAACCATTAACAATTAGAAGGGATTAAACATTCTTCAAGCAATATATCCAAGCAGTTTATTTCCTATGCATGCAGTTAATAGCACAGAATATAAAAAAAAGATGAAAGAAAATGTTACCAATGATTGCATCGATATGTGGCCACTTTCAAATTTTTGTCATGCTTTCTTGTAAAAAGATTTCGAGATCATGCTAATATGCGGCGTTATACGATATTTATACCAAATATTAAAACAAACAAGGGATTGAGATCAATACCTCAAAATCTTACCTACGACACGGGCACTAGGAAGCGGAGTCGAGGTTCGGAGCGAGGAAGAGGCGGGGCGAGCAAAACGGAAGAACCACGAGAACACCTTCCCAAAGTCCTCGGCTTCGAGATTTTGTCGACGGTGACCGTGAGAATCGAGAGAGTTCGTTCAGCCGAGGGGAGAGCGGCGAAGCAGGCTAGCAGGGCCTTAGACGCAGAGAAGACAGGAGGCGGGATCGAAGAGTCTTCGGTCGTGCGGGTGTTTTGTCGTGCGCGAGAGGGAAGCGGGCGGGTGGCTTCGTGAGGCGCGGAGAGGAGGCGTGTGCGTGAGCGAGGTTTTGGCACGAGAGGCGGGATCGAGAGGGGTCTCGGTTCGCAGAGAGGAGAAATCGCGGCGGGAGCGAGTGTCGAGTGCTTTTGGTTCTGCGAGAGGAGAGCGGGCGAGCGAGCGGATGAGCGGGGAAGCTTTTCTGGGCGAGCGAGGAAGAGGAAGGTGGCGAGCGGCGGTTCTGCGCGTGGTCGAGCGAGAGCGTCGAGCGAATCGTGAGGGAGGAGCGGGATCGAGTGGAGATTCGGCGAGGAAGGAGGCGTGCGCGGGAGATGACGAGCGGGATTCAAAGGAGCAGGGAAGGTCGAGCGGGGCTTCACGTGCGAGCGCGAGGGAGAAGGGAGCCGGGATTCGATCGAGAACCCGGCGGGTGAGAGGAACGGGGAGGAAGATGAAGGCCGAATCTCGATTTGTCCAGTGAGCGGGATTTGTGTCCCGCGCCTCTCCATGCCGTTACGGGACAACGTTGGCGCGGAGAAATTAATAGTTTCCTTTCTGCGGACGATTTAATTGGAAAATAATAATAATCATATATTTTTAATTAATACCGAGTTTTAAATAGTCGCTCTGAATTTTAAAATTTAAAGTTCGAAATCTAGGAGTCGATGCTCGCCGAATCGAGCTCGGGTTGAGCTCGGACCCGCGCCCCGCTAATTAAAAAAAATGCGCACCGATTTTTGTCTTAATGGCTCGCGCGCGAACCATGCGATATGGGTACGCTTCACTAGCTAAATTCGACGTCCGGACGCATCCGTGTGGTCCGTTTCGTCATCCGAGGTCGTCCGGGACAAGTTCGCCGACGGTCGCGTCGAAGGGTGTCGAATTGTGGTGTGCGGAGTGCTCGAGCGATGGGGTTTACCTGGGCCGTACGCACTTGTGGGAACTCGTTTTCGAGCCCTCCTACGTGTTAGTCCATGGCCGCGCGACGAAGAGTCGAGTCTTGGGGATCTGCTCGTGCAGTGTCTTACTAAAATGGAGTGCAGAAGTGGTTCGAAGCTTGTCGGCCAACATTTTTTTGCTTTAAAAGAATTTAAAATTTTAGTGATTTAGTTTAATATAAAAATGTATATGATTTTGAAAATAGTTTTGAAAATAGTTTATTTTAATTTTGAAAAATGAGGCATCACTGGATCTCATTTGTCAGGTAATTTGCATAATCGTGCTTCGATGTCACGAAATGATACGCGTTCTCGAAAGAGTAATGTATCTTACGACGATAGACCACGTCATCCGAATTAAAGGACTCGTGACATCCGTTTGATCTGTGACACTTTATGTGTGACCGAATGATTCCTACTCACAATAGAAAGTGCAGGTAGAGTTTATTTTACGCAGGTTCGAAGCTCACTATAGAGCGAGCGCATAGTTAATTACATCTCGAAATGGCGGGTGTCAGCTAGAAAACTCTCGATAATGATCGGTGGTTACGTGCTTGAGAATTCGAGGGTTTAGGTTTTCGCGGTAGGACGTGGAAAAGCGAGTGGGAGTGGCTCGAATTGGAACGATTATTTCGGGAGTCCGAAGAAAGAAAAGGTAGGAGATGTCGCGAGATACGAGCGAGCCCGTGACTTCAGCTATCACTATGATGCGTGTTGCGTTTTGAAACGATGTTATTTAATTGTTTAATCACACTGATTTTATTATTTGGGAGCTACGTTTGCGTAATACCTGCATTATGCAAATAGCGCAAAGATAAGAGGGTTTACGTCGTACCGTACGACAACCTCGGCACCTAAAGCGAGTTAGGACTTACTGCTGCAACACGGTTGCACGAGCTTCAAAAGAGGAGAGTGAGGGTTCACGCCCGTAGTGGGCGAGCTGCCTCAAGTCACCTATATGTTGTTATTTAAAGCTAGGAAGAGTTTCTTTGAAGAAGATCCTCTTGTCGCTCGATCCAAGCTCCACGGCATGTTGTTGTAGAATATCGACCACCTCCGATTGTGGTTTGCTCCAATACTCCTTGTTGTCTTGCCACGGGGTTAGGCACGACTTGCTAACTGAAATGACATGATCTAATGTCTAAAAGTTCAAAAGGTTTTGTCGAGTGTGTTCGATGTTTCGGGTTGTGTTGTTGTTTTTCGAGTTTTGCATCGTTGAATAAAGTAAATTACGAGTAAAATTGCTTAGAAAGTAAAGCGCGATAAAGTGGATTGCGGTAAAGTAAATTGCGATAAATAAGCTGTAAAAAGCGTCACAGGCGTTTATTACAGTTGTATAATTTGTATTACGAAGTATAGTATGACTTATGATGAACTTAAATAAAGCTTGCAGAGGAAGTAAGTATAATGAGAAAAACCGACACGAAAGTCAGAAAATAAAAGAAAACAAGTCGTAGAAATCGTGAAGCAAAACTCGTAGTCACGTATGAAAGATCGGAGCTAGGTATAAGACATCGGTAGAGTGGAGGCTGGAGTAGATCGTAGTGTCTTCCGACCTTGGATAAGAGCTATCGCCAACACGACGAATCTAAGGAGGGTAATCCTTAACCCGTCCAAGTATTAGCAATGGGCCTTTATATATTTTATAAGAAAAAAAATTCTTTTATTTTCATACGCAAAAGTCGTTTAAGATTTTATGCGAGATTAACTTTATGACGAAAGAGATTTTTATTTTGTTTTTGTAAATATTTTGTAAAATAGTATAGTCACGTGTTAGTCGACTCTAATCGTCTTAGAGCTAACGACGACCTAAGATCGCCGGAAACACTCCAACCAAGAAGTCGGCGAATAATACTACGTGATCCTTTCACTCTCCACTTATGGAGGGTCACTCGAGGTAGGAATACTTATTCCAATTATCACTCGTATCCACTCGTATAGCACATATAAGCGATTATCATCATCGCCTCACTATACCTTAGGCATCAATTACTGCGAGTCAGATGATCCATATGTGATAAAACAAATATCCCGATTGCAGGGAGGATTTGAGCGTAATGCTCGGCTCGAATCCCGGAGCGTTGGGTTTGATATTGGTTAAGTCGTTTTAGGGAATTCACGATTGATTTAATTAAGGAAGGGTGAACCAGCCTCGGTGCATTCTCCTGGTGCAGTGTCTTGAATGGTTTGTGAATTAGGGTCGGTGCCTGGTTCACTATGCGTTCGAGTTTAGGTAGATGAACTTTCCGCCAGGTGTGTGCTCACAGAGTGCAAGAAGCCTGCAGATGAAGGTTAAGTGAGTGAATCACGCAGGGTGTGCTCTACAGGTCTAGGCAGCTATCTTTGGGGATTAGGTGCGTGACTTTTACCTGGGTGTACTCACAGGTTTAGGAAGCCATCTTGAGGATTAGGTGGGTGACTCTCACCTGGGTGCTGCTCACAGAGTCTGGGAGCTGTATACGCGAATTAGGTGGGTGACTCTCACCTGGGTGTCGCTCTTAAGGTTTAGCGAAGTTTATCGCTGTGGGTTGGGTAAGGAGATTTCGCTCACAGGTGTCTGCGCTAGGTTTAGGAAGTTTATGTTATGGGTTAGGTAAAGGAGATTTCGCACAAGGCGTGCTGCACTAAGATTTAGGAAGTTTAACTGCTAGCTTTGTCTTGGAGTGGCTAAGAGTGACTTATCCTACGTCAAATTAAATCGAAATTCACTTTTTGTGAAACTTAACCGTTTTAAAAGAACAAAAATAAGTCGAGAGAAGAAAAGAGGCCGACTCACATCAAAAAAAAAAAAAAAAAAAAAAAAACTATTAAAGCCAAAAAGGGAAGAAAAAGCAAGTGAGTCGAGTTGAAAAAAAAAAAAAATAAATAAATGTTCAAATGGTGCGTTGAAGTATTGTCAGGGCAGCGATTAGCAAGCCTACACGATGACCCTACAAGCTCCTACGACTCGAGCGAGCAACAATAAGCATCCCACAATACTCTATGACCTTTAAATACTTCGAAAAGCAATCATAAGCACGGGACTGGCAATCCTAAAACTTCCAAGCACTCCGAACATCACTCTCGTGGTATTTAATGACATCGTATGGCTTCCTACAACTCTCACAAGCACCAAACGGTAATTACTAAATCTCCAAACGACGAATTAAATCACTCCGGACAGCACTTAATTACACCAAACAAGACATATACTCTTCCAAACAGCAATTTACATAATTCCGGACATCCACCGAACAGTCCAAATAGCAATTACATCATTCCTAGCTCTCCTACAGCTTCCTAAAGCACCTATTCAACAAATCAAAGCTTTTAACAGCAATTGTAAAGCTTCTAAAACTTCCAAACATCAACTTAGAACAGCTAGACAGCATTCCCAAACAGCAAACAGCACTTCCAAGGGCCAACAACAGCTTTCTAAAGCCAATCCAGGCCTAACAGCACTTTCTACAGCAAATTCCAGCTTCTCACAGCAAGCAACTGCTTTCCCATGGCTTTCTGCAGCAAACAACAGCCCTCACAGCACTTTCAAACAGCAAACAGCTATTCTACGAGCTTCCTACAGCAGCCTACAGCAAATTCCAGCTTCTCACAGCTTTCTAAACCTCCTACAGCAGCTTTTCAGTGCTGGACAGCACTCACAACACTTCTTGAATTTTTAACGATTTCAAACAGCAATTTTAAGAGGCTCAAACAGCACTTTTGTAAGCCCAAAAGAATAAATTTAAATGCTCCAAACAATAAACAATTGGCCAAGAAATTAGCCCAAAAAACTTCTTCAGAAATAACAAGTACAAAGATCGCACATCAGTACAAAAACAAAATGCACTTAAAGCTGTCATAAATCAGTCTTAAAACCGCTCCCAAATCGACATCCACAATGACTCAAAAAAAAAAGTCGGAATATTGGGTGTTAGGTATGTAATTGCCCCAATCAAATAAACATCGGCACAACGTTATCGAAATAAAGCTATAAATTTGTTGTTGCTTGCTAAAAGTGGCTCATTGATACAATCATTAAAAGGACTTAGAAGTATAAGCTGCTACAAATCGATATCTTGAATGTAACTTTTAATGTCGAAGAATTATGACACATGAAGATCATTCCCCCAAATAAATACCAAAAAAATTTTATATTCGAAGTTTGCTAAGATGTTATAGCGATCTGCTAAACGGGAATAATTTTGTTCTTTCACGTAAAATGAGAGTTCAAAAAGTCGAAACTTGAATGATGCCAAAAATAAGCCCAGAAAACGAGAGAATCTTGCTCCAAAGCAGTTGAGATGGATGCTTAAAAAAAAAAAAAAAAAAAAACAATGCAAGTGATATAAAATATGCTACATCCAACAAACATAAATCCTACAAGTCATATTACCAGGTTGTGATCTGCTAAGAAAGGCAATAAATAATTACCGAATACACCTTACAAGGATGAGGGAACGGTGCGATCTCGGAAGAGAGCGAGAGTTGCGGCAACGAGATGGTCTCGGTGCTCGAATGCTCGTGAGGAGGGAATTCGGCTAGGCTTTTGCCTGCGAGGAGGAGCGTCGACCAAAAGTTTTCCGTGCGAGAGGAGAGGCGCGGGGGATCCGACGTGGGTGGTGGGATCGAGCGGGCGAGAACGGGAGAAGCTCGCGGCTTCGGTTCGCGAGAGGGGAGGAGTCGAGCGGGTGAGCGCGTCGGGTGCGGGAGTCGAGCGAGCGAGTTCTTGGGGTGCGGACGGCGGGATCGGGCGGTCTGTACGCAGAGAGGGAGAGGGATCTTGGTGCAGGGTGTCGAGCGGGGCTTCTGTGCGGCGAGCGAGAACGAGCGGGACGAAGATGGCCGCGAGTGAGAACGAGCGGGGGAGCAGTTCTGTCGGGAAGGTTAACGGGTTTCGGGGTAGAGTGCTCGGGGAGGAGAACCGATCTTGATCTTGGTGTTCGAACAGGGAGGAGAGCCGATCTTGATCGAATGGGGATCTTGATCGAATGGGGAGGAGAGCTGATCTGCGAATGGGGAGGAGAGCGCCTGTATTTATTGACGCATTTGGGCGCCAAAATTAATTCCTCCCCTAATTCATTATCATTAAATTAATTTAAAAAATGAGTTTAAAAGAAACAAATGGGGTTGGGGTGAATAGCCCAATTTGGACTCGAATTAAACCCAAGTCGAGCCCGGATTCACGTCCCGCCAAAATTTAAGAAAAATGCATCGATTTTCGTGTCGTTCCCGCGCTCTCGGAACCACAACGATATGGGTACGCTTCCAGCTAAAGTCGACATCCGGACGCATCCGTGTGGTCCGTTTCGTCATCCGGAGTCGTCCGGACAAGTTCGCCGACGATCGGGCCAAAAAAGTGTCGAATTGGTGCGCGCGAGTCGGACGTCGATGGGGTTCGCTGAGGCCGTCGCCTCTATGGAACTCATTTTCGAGCCCTCTGCATGTTAGTCCTTAGCCGCTGCAATGAAGAGTCGAGTGCTTGGGACTCTCTACATGCGAAGTCTTACGAAAATGAGTCAGAAGTGGTTCGAAGCTGCATGTAAGGTGGGTTCGTGACTAGTCTGCTAGGATGGTCGATAAAGAACTCCTAAAGCTAGATCCTAGGGTCTAAAGAGAAAAGCCTAAGACCTCATAAAAATGAGGTCAACAAAGCTCTATGGGAGGTGGGCTCCATGACTAGTCCGCTAGGATGGTCAGTAAGGAATTCCTAAAGCTAAATCCTAGGGTCTAGGAGGAATAGCCTAAGACCTCACTAAAAATGAGGTCAACATGCAATGTGAAGGAAGTTGAGTAGTCTGAAGGAGTAAGATTAGGTTTAAAATTGGTTTGGATTTGGAGGTTTATAGATTTTCATGTATTTTTAATTGATTTTTAATTTGAGTGTAAGTTTATGTATGATTTGATTGTTTGAATTTGGGCTTGCATTTGAGATTTTATTATGCTGTATGTACAATTTAATGTTTGATTTGAATTTGTTCTTAAAATTAATTAGAGTTGAACTAAGGTTCAATTTGTATTGAAGTTAAATTTGAACTTATGGTTTGTGATTTAATATGGATTTGATTTATGTTTAAATTGATTTGAATTTAGGTTATATTTATGTTGAATTGGATTTAAATTTCTAATAAATTTTGTGTTTATTTTGTCTTGGAGGTGGCAACATATGCTTGAGTCATAGAATCAAGTCTCTAAGTTTAATGGATCAACTAGAAGTTATATCCAAGATCATATGGCGTACTCAACCTTCAACATTAATAACTTAACCATAATCAACTCAACACCATCTCATGTGTTAAGGAGTAAGGCTTAAGTATATATCAAATCAAAGATAGTAAATATTTGGTTTAGATTTCTAATTTGGGTCTCAACCATTCGCTAGTTCTTTAGAGTAGCTTTTAAGGAAAATCCTAAAGCTATATCCTATGCTATAGACGAAAAGTAAAAATGAGAAATAAGACCTCAAAAAAATTGAGGTCAGCAGTGTCATTTGATTGTGAGCACTTAGCCAGAGGGTTCTGGTCGCATAATAGCAACTTTTGTGGAGCAGTTGGGCCAAACCACACTAACAGAGGATTCGGGTCACATCTTTACTAATTTGAGATTGTTTTGAGTGTGGATAGAGTGATATACTTGACTTCTAATCTGGGTCTCAACCATTCGCTAGTTCTTTAGAGTAGCTTCTAAGGGAAATCCTAAAACTAAATCCTAAGCTAAAGAGGAAAAGTTAAGGTGAGAAATAAGACCTCAACAAAAGTAAAGTCAACAGTGTCATTAGATGGTGACCACCTAGTCAGAGGGTTCTGGTTTTAATAACAACTTTTGTGGAGTTGTTGGGCCAAACCACACTAACAGAGGATCCGAGTCACATCCTTACTGATTTGAGATTGCTTTGAGTGTGAATAGAACGATATATTTTTTCATACATTTACTCTTTGTGAGTTGAAATCAATAAAAAATTGTCATTCTCGGTTAATTATGCAGATGATGGATGGATTTTGCTTTAAGCTTTTAGGTGATTAGTTTTAACTTGCATGTTTTGGTTTGTTAATTTGAAAATTTGATTTGAAAGACTTGATTTAGAAATTAAATCCTCTGGTTGAGATTTTTTTTAACACGCCCATCATTGAGAATTTTATTTCTTGGTTTGAACCCTGTTAAATTTAAATCTTGGTTGTAAAGGATCAAACTTATCATTGACATTTGAAGCGTTCCGAATGGGTTTCCAATGTGAGATGCTCGAACATGGAGAAGATGATTGTTATTTATTTGAATGCCGCGCGAACTTGCTCCGTTTCGTTTTGTAACAAAGAGTGGGTGGGAGTAGTTATCAGATCCTTTGGCAGGAACATGTGAGAATTTTAATGGAATTAGTTGATATTATGATTTAAAGAAAGATAAATATCTTATGTATTCAATAAACTAAATTGGTTGGAGAAAAAGCTATGAAGATTGATAACTTAGGTTTTAAATTTTGATATTCTGGGAATAGACACACTAGAAATGGTGGTGTAATTATAAATAAGAGTTTGAAAGATAATGTTATAAAAATTAATAGAGTGGGAGATAGATTTATAACAATTAAGATTATTATTGATACTAAGATTTTTAATATTATAAGTGCTAATGCTCCTCAAGTAGGTTTAGATATAGGCTCTAAAGATAAATTCTGGAATGACTTAGAAGACATCATGGCAATCTCTTGAGGAAAACATTTTTATTGCAGAGATTTAAATGGACACTTCGGTAGGGTGGTAGAAGTTTTCAGAGATATTCATGGTGGCTACGGTTATGGTTCTATTAATGAAGAAGGTAGAGCCATGTTAGAAATAGATGAACATCTTATTACTTATAAGAGTGGGCCTCATAAAACACAAATTGATTATTTTTTTACGAGAAGAAGAGATCGTTGAGATTGTAAGGATTGTAAGGTCATTCAATGCAAGGATTTAGGTACCCAACATCGATTATTAGTTTTAGATTTTAAGATGAAGAGTTATAAAATAAAGAATACTAGGTTTCATCATCGTAGAATTAAATGAGGGTTCCTAAAAGACAAATGAATTTATTTTTATGAGTAAAATTAAAGCTTTCAAAATTTGGGATGTTCATGAAGAAACAAGCGTTTTGTGAGAAAAATTAACAAATAATATTAAACAAGTGACGAAAGCTGTACTTGTAGAATAAAAAAGAAAAAGTTCTATTAGTTAGTGGTGGAATAATAATGTGCAAGAAAAAATAAAATAGAAGAAATTATGTTATAAAAATGATTTAAATGAAAAAACTTAGAGAACTGGGAAAAATATCAAATGGCCCGCAGATAGTCTAAAAGAACAATCTGTGACGCTAAAATTTTGCTTTTAGTGATCTTTATATAAGATTAGATATTAAGGGGGTGAAAAATATATGTATAAACTAGCCAAATAAAGAGAAAATAAAAGTAAAGATTTAACTCAAGTAAAGTGTATTAAAAATGAAAATCAAAAAGTGCTTTTCTTAGAAAAAGATATTGACATAGGTGGGTGAGTTATTTTGATAAACTTTTTAATGAAGTTTCTGAAAATACGATCGACCTTAGTGATCTTAATATCGTTAATAATAATAAAACTTTTCATTTTTACCGTCACATTAGTAAAAAAGAAGTTGAGAAGACTTTAAAGAAAATCAAGGGTGGAAAGCCTATGGGATTTGATGATACCCCAATTGAACAGTGGAAATATTTAAGAGATTTGGGAGTTTCTTGGATGACTAAACTCTTTAATATTATTTTAAAAACTAAAAAGATGCCTGAGGAGTGGAGGAAGAGTATTTTGGTCCCATTTTTAAGAATAAAGGGGATGCACAAGAGTGTGCAAATTATAGAGGAATTAAATTGATGTGTCATACTTTAAAATTATGGGAGAGGGTAATTGAACATAGGTTAAGACGCATTATCAAGATTTCTCATACTCAATTTGGATTTATGTCGGACAGGTCTATTATGAAAGCTATACATTTATTGAGAGATTTGATTGAGAAGTACAAAATAATAAGTATGATCAACGTTTGATTTTTATTGATTTAGAAAAAGCTTACGATAATGTTCCAAGAGATATCCTTTGGAGAGTTCTTGAGAAGAAAGTTGTTGATATGACTTATAGAAGACATTAAACATATGAATACTAGAGTTGTTACCTGTGTTCGAACTGGAGGAGAATTGACTAAATATTTTCCTATTTCTGTTGGATTAAATCAGGGATCGACTTTAAGACCATTTTTTTTTGCTTTAGTTTGGGATGGTCTTATTGGACATTTACAGGAGGATGTACCTTGGTGTATGCTTTTTGCTGATGATATCCTTCTCGTGGATAAGACGAGAGAAAAAACCCAGGAAAAACTTGAATTATAGAGGTCTACATTGGAGTTTAAAGGCCTTCGTTTGAGTAGAACTAAACTGAATACATGGAATGTAATTTTAGTAATAGTAGCTCTAGTGACAAAAGTGTAACTTTGGGTGATCAATTTATTAAAAGAAGTGTACGATTTAGATATCTCGGGTCTATTTTTCAAAGCGATGGTGATATAGATGGGATGTTAATAGTAAAATTCAAGTTGGTTGGTTGAAATGGGGGAATGCTTCAGCCTATTGTGTGATAGAAAAGTACTGCTTAGACTGAAAGGAAAATTTTATAAGATGGTGGTGAGACTTGCAATGCTCTATGGTGCTGAATGTTGTCCTTTAAAAGAGAAGAATAATTCTAAGTTAGGTATTTTCGAGATGAGAATGATTAGGTGGATGAGTGGCTTTACACTAGAGACAAAACGTGAAATGAATATATCTGTGATAGGGTTGGTGTAGCTCCAGTGACAGATAAAATTAGAGAGAGTCGCCTTAGATGGTTTGGTCACATTAAACGTCGACCATATGATGATCCGATTAGGAGAGTAGATGTTTTATATTCGACTTATGTTAAGAAAGACAGAGGTAGGCCTAGGAAGACTTGGGCTTATTGTATAAAAAATTATCTTAATTTATTAGAATTAAATGAAAATATGACCCTAAATAGGACGCAATGGAGAAAAAGGATTCATGTAGCCGACCCCAATTAGTGGGATTAAGTCTTTGTTGTTGTTGTGTTGGTCAACAAAGAGGAGAATAACAATTCACTTTATAAGTTTTGTGATTATATTAATCATATTTTTTTACGAAACTACATCTCTTTCGGTCCTCCTATGGTCTCTCCCTCATGAATCTTATCTTCTTCCATGCATCTCTTCCATTTCTACTTGGGTGAAGGAATGCTTTTAAGATGAATGATGGACCTGGCTTGTATGAATGGTGGGAACGACTTTTGGAACTAATGCCTCAGTATTGTTATGAGAAACGAAATCAAAGAGCAACCATGACGTTTTATAAGAAAATTGTGGTCCATACCTGCTGTAATTTAGAGACACTTGTATATATTCTTTTTGGAATTCCTTTAAATAGTTAGTTCTAAATAACTACTTCCACATACGGAGATTTTTTATTTTGTTATCCCATATCATAGTTTTGAGATTTATATTTTCTATCCATTGCTTATTTATTGATTTTTACAAGATTAAGAAATTAAAGATTGACCAACAACTCCCAATATTCACAATATTCCAAGTTTCTATGTTTGGATACTTTTATGGACAATTTATTTTGTGATGTAGTGTTCATGGCTCTGCTAAGTAATTGCCTTGTGAAAATGGATTTTAAGTGTGAAAATTCATTTGAACACAACTTCAATGACCTTAAAATGAGACTTATTAATCCACATGTTTCAATATTACTTGATTTTAATAATATTTTGAGGTTTCAAGTGGTGTTTCTGGAATTTACATTGGGAATGTTTTAGGTCAAGATGAAAATCAATCACACCTAATTTAGTGAGAAGTTACAAAATCCAGAGTACTCCAGTAATGACAGAAAGTTCTGTGCTCTTGTAAATCTCTTTGATATTGGAGGCAGTACCTTTTGCCAAGGAATTTGACATATTTGGATTATTAGGTTTTTAAATACTTGAACTCCCAAATTAATTCTGGATATAGGCATGTTAACTGGCTTATAAGAAACATAACTTTGTGCTAAAATGCAATGTTAAAATTGAAAACAAACTAGTAGATGTCTTTGAGTTATGGTTGATGCCGTCTTATACACCGTGCAAGTTCATTTGGCCAATTTCGATATCAGAGAAAAGAATCTAGTCACTTTTAAGGACTTCCAATTAGATATGTCCTTATTTAAGCAATGCTCTATGCTTAAGAAAGATTTCTTAGTCAAGAATAAAGGCAACTTCACTTTGCATCGCGGTTCCACTTTTTTTTTTTTTATTTGGTTGAGATTTCCTTATCATAGTATACTCCTAATTTGCTGCAGTAGGGCATTTTGATTAAGATTGAAATCATGATTAAGGATAAATATTATTGCGCCAGCTTGAAACTTGGTGTTGCATTTATATTGTTTTAATGCAGAATGTGCCACATGATTTATGGAAAGCAGTATAATATTCGTTTTCCATATAAACCTTTGGAATATGTGAACATGAATTTTGTTGTCGGATTGCCATGAACAGCAAGGAAATATGGTTCTATTTTTATTGTGATTCATTGTTTACAATTTCATTCCATGTTTTCAAATTTTTGATTCATCTCATGTATTAAAATTAGTACTATAAGGAAATTGTTAAGCTGTATGTATTATTTAGAACAATTGCATCCAACAGAGATGTAAAATTCACGAGTTGCAAAATTCTATGGAAGAACATAGGAGCACTATTTAAAATTTTATATGTTTATTCATTCACAAATTAGTGATCAAATTGAAGTAATTAATTGGATTCTATGTGATTTTTTATGCTATTTGGTTTAAGAGAATATATCTGATTGGGATTTTTTACCGTCTATAAATAAATTTTCATATAATTTGTTTACTTCTAGGTCTATGCCATTAGTTTAATTGAATTTGTTATACAATATGGGCTTAAAAAATCAACAAAGCTTGTTGTACAATTTTTTAAGTGCAGGCCTGTTGACCTTGTTTTTGTCGAGGTCTAGTTTTTCTCCTAGGATTTAGGGTTCTAGCTTTAGGAGCTTGCCCGACGATCTTAGATTCCTAGCAATGGGCTCACCTCGCTTTAGAATGCTTGAAGCCACTTCGACACTCTTTTGGAGTCCGGACGGAATTGCGACCTCCCAGCTCACGGCGGGTAGGTTGGAATTAGCGTTAGGACTCGAATTGAGTTCTATAGGACCACGGGACCTTAGGATAGCCTCGTGCACGTTTTACGCAGCTACAGAGGCACGAATTCCTCGAGCTCGGCCTCGACGTCTTCGAATTCTCCGCGATGGATCGAGATCGGGGTCGGAATGCGGGAACGAGCGACGTCGAGGTCGGAATTTTGACGAGATCGGAATTTGACGCACTTTCGACTCGGCCAGGTGACGAGGTTGTCCGAACGACCTTGGACCGCGAAACGGACTGCGCCGTTGAGTCTGGGACGTCGAATTTGCTTGGGAAAGACATATAGCTTGCTACGTTTTCGAGCACGAGTTCGCGACGCGAAAATTCGACGAAACTTAATAAAATGAGTTTTATTTTATTTAAAAAAAAAATCTTAAAATCCTATATCCCTAACTCACGCACCCGTCTCCTATCTCTCTCCCCCCGCACTCGCACAGCGCCATTCGCCATTTCTTTCCCGCGGGTATGCTCCTCCGCCCTAGCTTGGTTCGTCGGGCTTCTTCTCCTCGCTTGAGTCTCGTCCCGTTGTACGAAGCCTTCTCCTCTTCACGCCATGGGAGGTGACGTTGCGGGACGCTCTGCTCGAGCTCCTCCTTCTCGATACCGAGGGCTTTCCTCTTCGAGCATTGGCCTCAGCTGAGCCAGTCTCCTTAGCATAATTGGGGAAGTTCTTCTCTACTTCCTAATGCCTCTTCCTCCTTCTTCTCTCGATCCTCTCCTGCGTGCGTGGGTTCTGGTGACAGGTGCGATCCGTCCCTTTGTAGCTGTTGACTCCAGGTGAGTGACGATGGCTTTGGGTGAGCTTGGCTTGCCCTCTTTTCTGTTTCTCTGGCTATTTAAGCCCCTAAAGCGACGAAAAGAAACGTGATAGGGGGCGGCCCCTAAAGCGACGGTAAAGAACGCGATAGGGGGCGGTCCCTAAAGCGACGGACAGGAACGCGATAGGGGGCGGCCCCTAAAGCGACGGACAGGAACGCCATAGGGGGCGGCCCCTAAAGCGACGAATAAGTACGCGATAGGGGGAACTCTCAACAAATGGACCCCCAATAGGTGTGGTGCGCCGGACAGGCACACCGCACGTATTGGTGTTGACCGAAGAAGATCAACAAACCAACACAAAGCCGCCTAAGTAAAATGCTTAGGACGGGCGCGAGGAACGAAAAGAAAGAGAGAGTGAGTAGTTTCCGGCGGGGAAACGGAGGGGAACTCTCGATTAAGAGAGCCGCGACTTTAATTTTCGATTTCGATTTCGAATATAGATTTGATCTCGATTCCGAGTAAAATTCGACTTTTAGAAAAGTAAAAAGGCGGATTGAGATGGAAAGCGCGAGGACTCGCATCCGACTCGAAAGGCGATTGAGGAAATTTAAGGCGTTGGGAAGGAAGCGCAGGACTCACATCCGGCCCGAAGTAGCAGAAGGTGTCACATTAGGAAGGAAGCGCGAGGACTCGCATCCAGCGCTAGAGGTGACGAACAAGTACGCGATAGGGGGCGGCCCCTAAAGCGACGGACAAGAAACGCGATAGGAGGCGGCCCCTAAGGCGATGGAAAGGAACGCGATAGGGGGCGGCCCCTAAAGCGACGGAAAAGGAACGCGATAGGGGGCGGCCCCTAAAGAGACGGACAGGAACGCGATAGGGGCGGCCCCTAAAGCGACGGATAAGTACGCGATAGGGGGCGGCCCCTAAAGCACCGAAAAGGTATGTAAGAGGGGGGACGATCCCTAAAGTGATGGAAAGGAATGCAGGAGAGGGCGGCCTCTAAAGCACCGGAAAGGAATGCAGAAGAGGGCGGCCTCTAAAGCACTGGAAAGTAACATAATAGGGGGCGGCCCCAAAAGTAACGGAAACTAATGTAAAAGAGGGGGACGACCCCTAAAGTAATGGAAAGGAATGCAGAAGAGGGCGGCCTCTAAAGCACCGGAAAGGAATGCAGTAGAAGGGCGGCTTCTAAAGCGATGGAAATGAATGCAGAAGAGGGCGGCCTCTAAAGCACCGGAAAGTAACATAATAGGGGCGGCCCAAAAGTAACGTAAACTAATGTAAAAGAGGGGGACGACCCCTAAAGTAATGGAAAGGAATGCAGAAGAGGGCGGCCTCTAAAGCACCGGAAAGGAATGCAGAAGAGGGCGGCCTCTAAAGCGATGGAAAGGAATGCAGAAGAGGGCGGCCTCTAAAGCACCGGAAAGTAACATAATAGGGGGCGGCCCCAAAAGTAACGGAAACTAATGTAAAAGAGGGGGACGACCCCTAAAGTAATGGAAAGGAATGCAGAAGAGGGCGGCCTCTAAAGCACCGGAAAGGTAAGTAAGAGGGGGACGACCCCTAAAGCGACGACAAGAGTGCATTAGAGAGTGACGACAAGAGTGCATTAGAGGGCGGCCTCTAAAGCACCAGAAATGTAAGTAAGAGAGGGACGGCCCCTAAAACGACGACAAGAGTGCAGTAGAGGGCGGCCTCTAAAGCACCAGAAAGGAATGTAAGAGGGGGACGGCCCCTAAAGCGAATCGGATGTGGAATCCTCAACTTCCAGAATTTAATACTTGAAAGGTTGCGATAGGAGGAGATCCTAAAGCAACGAACAAAGAATGCGATAGGGGCGGCCCCTAAAGCACCACGGAGTCGGATGTGGAATCCTCAACTTCCAGAATTTAATACTTGAAAGGTTGCGATAGGAGGAGATCCTAAAGCAACGAACAAAGGACGCTAATAGGGGCGGCCCTAAAGCGACAAAAGAAATGCGATAGGGGCGGCCCTAAAGCGACAAAGGGTAATGCAAAAGGGAGTGAGGTACTCGGGATTGAGAAGGAAATGTTTTCTTTCTTTCAGCTTGATGCAAAGTTTTTATAATTGTATTGTATTTGCTTTAAGATTTGGACCCAGTCACAGACAAGGGCGACATCTGAGCTCTAAGAACGAGTCTTTGTCTTTGAAACAGAAGGCACGATCTTGCGAAGTATTGTCCATTCAGCTAAGGACCTCTAGGGACACCGGAGTCGAAGACGTTGTAAGTTCGTAGCTTTGTTTGTAGTAGTCGCCATTTGATATGTTGCGGATTCACGTAAAGGTTGTTGAAGTTGACTCGAGAAGTATTTACGGCGTTTTTCGAGTTGAAGTTGGAGTTGTATCCGAGAAATCTTTCGACGTTGCTTGAGTTGAAGTTGAAGTTGTATTCTGTGAATCGTGAAGGATACGACTTCAGGATCGAATTTTCATTAATTGCTAATATCGTCATCGTTTCTTTAATTCCTTCTTTCTGGGCCTAAGCATATCCCAAAATTTCCGTTCATGTTAGCCAGAGAAACAGAAAAGAGGGCAAGCCAAGCTCACCCAAAGCCATCGTCACTCACACAGGTCAACAGCTACAAGGGACGGGTCGCACATGTCACCGGACCCGCGCACGCGGGGAGAGGATTGAGAGAAGGAGGAAGAGGCATTGGGAAGTAGAGAAGAACTTCCCCGATTATGCTAAGGAGGCGGCTCGGCGGAGGCCGATGCTCGAAGAGGAAAGCCCTCGGTATCGAGAAGGAGGAGCTCGAGCGGAGCGTCCCGCGACGTCACCTCCCATGGCGTGAAGAGGAGAAGGCTTCGTACAACGGGACGAGACTAGGCGAGGAGAAGAAGCCCAGTCGAACCAAGCTAGGGCAGAGGAGCATACCCGCGAGAAAGAAATGGCGAATGGCGCCAGGCAAGTGCGGGGGGAGAGAGAGATAGGAGACGGGTGCGTGAGTTAGGGATATAGGATTTTAAGATTTTTTTTAAAATAAAATAAAACTCATTTTATTAAGTTTCGTCGAATTTTCGCGTCGCGAACTCGTGCTCGAAAACATAGCAAGCTATATGTCTTTCCCGAGCGAATTCGACGTCCGGACGCAACGGCGCGATCCGTTTCGCGATCCGAGGTCGTTCGGAGAACCTCGTCACCGGTCGAGTCGAAAGTGCGTCGAATTCGATCTCGTCGAAGTCGACCTTGATGTCGCTCGTTCTGGCATTCTGACCCTGATCTTGATCCATTGCGGAGAATTTGAAGACGTCGAGGCCGGAGCTCGAGGAATTTGTGCTCGGTAGTGCAGAAAATGTGCACGAGGCTATCCTAAGGTCCTGTGGTCCTATAGGAACTCAATTTGGAGTCCTAACGCTAATTCCAACCTACCTGCTGTGAGCTAGAGGTCAGGAATTCCGTCCGGGACTCCAAAAGAGTGTCGAAGTGGTTTCAAGCATTCTAAAGCGAGGTGGGCCCATTGCTAGGAATCTAAGATCGTCGGGGAAGCTTCTAAAGCTAGAACCCTAAATCCTAGGAGAAAAACTAGACCTCGACAAAAACGAGGTCAACAAGGCCTTGTGAATTTAAACAATAATTTGCATAATATATATACAATCTGCACAAAGATATTCACAAGAAGTTATGTATTACTTTTAAGAATCATAAGGTCTACTATATCTGTAAATAATAAAACATGGCCAATTTAAATCAAATGATAATGAAATATCGAGTCTTAATTAAAAAAAGTATATTAATAGGAGCCTTTTAAAAATTAATAACAACTAGGTGAGACAAACTTTCTTGCAAGTCATTGAGACTATTTTTTACAAATTGGAAAACTCGATAAACACTAATTTTAGTATGTTTTCAAGGTGTTTGATTCAACTTTATTTCTTCATTATTTATTCTTTTTTCTTTCTAACCCCTCCTTGCAAATTCACATTTAACACCTTATCATACATGTTTGTTTAACTTGTCGTGGATATTATTCATGCTGATACTATATTCACTATTATAGATGAAGGAGATTAGAATTTAGAAGTAGTTTATACTTTTCTTGACTGGCTCTCATGTGATAAGGTATGGTATACTTTTAGAAAACATTATGATTATGTCCGAACTTGATTAGTTTCTGTCAATATTTGAGTGAATAATTTGAATTCTGAATAGGCTCGATGCCTTCTCCCTTTGCTTTCATTCCATTAAATAATAATCTTACAATCTATTTTATGTACAAAATATTCTGTATAAAGCTAACTTGCATCCTAATCTAAATACTAAGCTAACAGAGAAATAAATTAGAAATAAAATTGAAAATAATTTAAATAAGGAAGCTCCTAATATATAATACTCCTAATTTAGTTTCATGATTTTCATCCTTCCTGATTGATATCCCCATTTAAATTGATGTTGGCTGATCAAGAAGCATCAATCTGACAACAAAAAACTGATAACACTGTCGGGACCAACAATTCTCAAGTTGTTAGTGCCGAAGCCGAGAATGCGGAAGCCTCAGAGACAACTCCAGAACTGTAACATAATTTGAGCAAGAAAAGCAAGAAAGCCTCTATTGTTGCGTCTAGAAATTCGAATCATAGCCACAAGAAGGATTTGCGTCCAGTTACACGATCCAAATGCTACCGATTATAGCCCACAAGAAGGATCCAGTTACACGATTCAAATGCTACCGATCATAGCCCACTAGTAGGATCCACGTCCTGTTATACGATTAAAATGCTATTGATTTTTCTGGTGACGATGAAGACGATTTGTTCTCTGATCTTCACGCCAAAAGTGCCAAACCCGAGAGTCGCGGGGCTGCAGAGTGTCGAGCGGGAGTGTCGAGTACGAGAGTGCCGAAGTCGAAGTCGCGAATTTGAAAGTGTTGAAGCCAAGATCAGGCGTGCAGATGAAAAAAAGGGGTGTCTTGTTGGCGTGCATATGAAAGTGACGAAGAGGTGGGAGCCGCTGCGGGTGGAGTTCGAACGAAGGAGAGCCTTTGTTGAGACCAGCCGAGTCGAAGAGGAAGACGAAGTAGAACGAAGACGACATAGGCGAAGCAATAATCCGACATCGAGCAGACGATGAGAGATTCCGGACGAGCAGATGAGCAGATGACGAGCGATTCACGTCGGGTTCACCATACGAGCAAACAGATGATGCAGAAGCAATAGAAGATGTTCCCTCCGAACGATTCCAAGACGGAGGGTGCGGAGTCGTGTCTGCTGCCGTCGCGAGGGCCTTTGTTAGATAGGCGAATCAAACAAAAAAATAGTTCTTCCCTTCCCGCGAGAAGGCCTGCGGGAAGGGATTTTTGACGGTCATCAAACAACTATCGGTGGTTAGGGAAAAAATTGGCTCTGATACCATGTCAATATTTAAGTGAATTGGTTGAATTCTGAATAGGTTTGATGCCATTTCCCTTTGCTTTCATTCCATTAAATAATAATCTTACAATCTATTTTAGGTAAAAACTATTATTTATAATCTATTTTAGCTAACTTAATAATATATATTTCTAATCTAAATATTAAGCTAACAGAGAAATAAATCAGAATAAAGAAATTGGAAATAATTCAAATAAGGAAGCTCCTAATTATAAAATACTCCTAATTTAGCTGCCTGATTTCTGTTCTTCGTGATTGACAGTTTCAACTGCTCAATTCATCAGGATTGAATTTTTCTATGCAAGGTAGATTTTTATTGAAAATTTAAAGTGTTTTTTCACCAAAAAAATAGAAGTCAATTTTAAATTGTATTGTATTTTGATTTTCTTTCAATTCATGTTAGAACATGTCTATGATTTTGATTCCATTGAAAGCTTGTTGTCTTCAATATTTCAGTTTTAGGCTATTTAATAGCCTCAAGTGTTCTGATTCAATCGACTTCATGAGCAATCATTGTTTCCTATCCTTCAAGATATTTAGATTTCGATACTTACGATTTTCTATTCTCGCGTTTGATTTTGTCTGCCGGGAATTTTCTTTGTTTGAGAATTTCTATATTAAGTTGTTAATTGCATTGTCAAAATTTAATTTTTGCACATTTTTTGTGGATTTCAAGGTCTGGTGACTTTTAATATATTATTTAGAGGTAAATAGGCTTGTTTTCTTTTTCACATCAGAAGTGACCACTTGATTGAAATCAAAAGTTGGTGACCTTATGTTTTAATTTAGCATATCATTCTGAATTGCACCAGTGAAATGTAGTATTTATGACATCCTACATCATGAGATTGAAAACTGTATATTATTTATATAAATACATTTCATATTTGGGAACAAAAAAATGAAAACAAAAAGTTTCTATTATTTATTTTGACATTTATCTTTTTTGTAGTTTGCTTGGTAGAGGTTTATGATAGTTTAGCCACATTAAATTTATACCATTGAAGTTTTTGGTTCATTGATAAGAATTTTACAATGTAGCTTGTATTTTTCTTAAAATGTTTAACTGAAGTAAACTAATTAATAATCGAGACTAACAATTTTTTCCTCTTTATTGATGTGGGGGTAGTTTGTAGTTACTTTTTAACTGTTGCGTGGATGATAGACTATAGCTTTTAAAAGTTGGATTAGATCTATTATTGCGGCCCTCCAGGTAGTCCTTGTTGGATGCACTGGCTAATTCATATCTTGCGGCCGTCCAGCTGGATCCAACCTTGCAATTAGCAACTTTAGCAAATCTGCCATCCTTCTGTCATCTAAAAGTAGTTCGCCAGCCATTATCTTCTTGTGTGGATTGATTTTTGTAATACTTAATTGATCGATATTAATTAGGTTTATTACGGCCTATTTTTCCCCTCTTAGCATGCTCTGTTTCTTCTGTGAATTTTGTTTACTTTATCATTAGAATAAAAATTATCCCATATTTTTCTGTTTTTTTATATCGGAATAGAGTAATTTTTCTCAAGCTTTCATTTCCACGTAGATTTCTCTTATTCTCACAATCTAATCTTCTTCCAATTGTATTTTAATTTTTCCTCATTCGTTTTCTAAAGTTTTGCTTAAACCACAATGATGATCAAATTTCGCATGACTGTGGAAAGATGCTACTCCTTTGGTACCGCCTGTTGCGATCAAGCTAGATCTCATGACAATACTGGGATTTAAAAAGCCTTATTGAAATCACCGACTTTCTAGCTCAAACTAAAACCCTCAGCACTAGAAATCAATTTTGGTATTTTTGTTCGAAAAGATATGGTTTTGATTCTTTTGAGCTCCTTTAGCATCCAAAATGAATAATCTAATTCTATATTGTGGACCTTGAAGTCTTTGATTTTATAATGGAGAATGATGCCATTTTTTATGCTTTTCATACAGTCATAAGTATTGAGGTCAAAATCACAAGTTATTGGAATTGGAATTATCACCGTCATTAACTTTATGGTTCTTAACTCAAATCATCTTGTTTCGTAAGCTTTCTTACAATTTATTACTAATAGATAAAATCCCCAAATAAATGAACTGTACTACTAAATTTCATCTTACATAGTGAATTTTATGACATGGTCTCACTTCTTAGAAAGGATGATTAGTAAGGCAAAATAAAATATTAGTCACTATTTCCTATACTTTGAAGGGAATCTTGAAAGACTAGAAAATATGCTCAATATGTTTCTTTAGTTCTCTGGAAAATTTAATTGGATAAATGAAAATAATGATCATAGTTGTTGCTCAGTTATGTCCACGAGTAATATCCCAAAATATTTTTGGGAGTGGTTTTTTATCTCTTTAGCTGTATTAACATGAATTCTAAAATTTAGAACTCCTCAAACTCTTACCTAAGCCTATCCTAGAAATAGACTCTTCTCCGCTATCTCCCTCATCGAAAAAGCAAGCTTGACCTAAATATCATAAAATGCATTTTTTATTGACTATTATCCTCGTCAACAAGATTATAAATGTTACCCTTATTGCCAGAAAAAGAAAAAACCGCCTGTATTTATATAACCTTCTGAAAAATATAATAATTCCTTTTCAATATTTAGTGGGAGAACACCAAATCTTTATAAAGGTCTCAGTTTTGCAATATTTATGGTCCTATTTTATAGGATTTCTGCTAAGGTTGTAAACAAGTTGAGCTTGAGCAAGCTTAATTGTTGTTTGACTGGACTTGTTATGCAAAAGAGTACAAAATTTGTTCTGTTTGACTTGTCAGCTTATCAAGCTCTGCTTGAAAGGCATATTTAGTTATTGCTGCTTTATGGAAAAACATAAGAATTTGTTACAAATTCTCGATCAGTCATATTTTCTATGACAAATTATCTCCTAACTTGTTGCCCGTAGTTTAGGTTTGTTTAATATTTACAAATATTATTTAAAAGGCTATAAAATTTTTTGAATGATGACATACAATTCTGGATGAAATTTAGGCCTTTCAAGAATCGGTGTTTGGATGCTTTCAAAATTTTCTAAAAGGAAGGAGGCTATTTGTTGTAAATAAGTTCTCATGTCAAGAAAACAGAGCAGACGGGAGCGGTGATTGATACAAAGCAAGACTTGTAATAACATATTTCATTTGAACCCTGTGATGTTGACTTTTTAAAAAACCTATCGCCAATTGCTAAGATAAACGCAATCATGGTAATTTTTATCTATTTTGACAAATTTATATTAGCAATCTATGAATTTAATGTAAAAAATGCATTGATTGATAATAAAAAAAAGTCTATTTGACAATATCTTCTCAATTTGAGAGGTAGAACAATACAAACGAAGTTTGCAGACTAAAAAAAATACTCAGTTGTCTTAAAGTATTCATTGAGAATTTAGTTTGACAGATTTATTTGGATGATTAAATGACATGACTAATTTAAATGACAATATGATCACAATTTATTTATCAATAAATCATCTGAAGGTAAATTTTTTTTTCCTTGATTGTATATGTTTATGACATTATCTTAATTTGGACCCTGTGGAAGAGATAAACAAGCTAAATTATGTCCTTTTTGAAGAAATTAATATCAAGAATCCTGGCTTATTAAAGTTCTTTTTTTGGCATGTAAATAACAAGATCTTTTAAAGGAGTATCCGTCTGGCATCAAAAACACATCTTGGACTTACTGAAAGTAATTATCATGCTTGGATGTACGCTTGCAAGCACACGAATGGATTCAATAAACAAAATTGGAATCAAGGAAGATTCAACCCAGTTGACAAAAGAATGCATCAATGATTAATAGGGAAATTTATTTCCTATCTCAAACTAGACCTGATAGCATTGTTAGTCAATTTATGAATTACCCATAAAGGAGCACCTTGATGCCTTAACATATGATACTATGATATCATAAACAAAGTACCTGAAAGTGTTGCTCTTCAAAAGGAGGCTATCACGAGTTCTGAAATCTTTGTTTATGCTAATTCGGTTGTGTCAGTAACAGATATAAAATCTACATTTGATTATTGTTCATTTTGGTGGTCAAGTTTAGTTACATGGAGAAATAAAAAGCAGCATGTGGTATCTTAGAGTTGTGCTGAAGCAGATTCATGGCCATGACCCATGAGATTTTGAAGCTTCGTGGCTTAAACATGCTCTCAGTCATTTAAAAAGTTTTCTACTACAAACATTTGATAATGAGTTTTCATAACTAAACTACTATTAGTGTGCAAAGAGTTCTTTCCATCACAGTCAGGTTATATTTGAAGTTGATAAACTCTTTATAAAGGAGAAAAGTTGATTAGAGTATCATCCAACCAAATTATATTGACAATACTTTAGGCAATTGTTATCTTCACTAAACCATATACGCAACCATAAATTAGAAATCTTATTTTCAAGTTAGAAAATATCAACCTGTGTTCTTAGTTTGAGGGGTGGAAATCTCAATTCTAGCAATTTCTATCCAATCCCTGTTGGATAATCTATCCACCTCGGCCTTCTAATTGTCTTCAGCTTTACAATTAACCACCCTAGAAATCCACGACCTCAGATCTTTCATAAGCAGTTTGCCAACCACTATTTCTGATTCTGGAATACTTTTTAAAATTTTGAATTGATTGTAATTGATCAGATTAATTATTTTCCGGTTTTCCTCTTTATCGGCTATATTTCTCTTATATATATAGTATCCATTTTACCCATTGGAATAAAAAAAATTGTTGTATTCTTCTTATAAGCTTTTCAGCAATTTCCATTAATTTGTGCCTCTGAGTTTTGTCATTTAATAGGAGTTCTGTTTCACAGCATGCAGCTGCAAGCCCTTAAAAAAGAAGCTAATCTGTGCTGATCTAAATGGTTGAAACTGAGAACAACAGTTTGATCTTCTTAATCAAAGTTGGAGTAGTTTGAAGATGTATTTTAAACAGTGGTCTGGGCAATGGAATATTGTTTTCAAAAGTTTCAATGTGATTTCTAGTCAATTCTTTAATATGTTTGCCCATTTATTAGGGCTATCTCATTTAGTTTAAATGGTCAAGTGAGTGCTTGAGGGAGGTTGGCCTGTCTGTCTTCTGGTTTTTAAAATTATTTGAAAGAAGTTAATTGTTTGGTGTTCTGTTGGTCCTTCTCTTTGGATGTGACAGTTCATCGATTTTGTGATATATGAAATAGTGTGGAAATTTGAGGTTTACTTGGACGGGGAAATACATAGAGCTATTCATTAGTTATTTGATTTCACATTTGCAGGAAATAATGCATATATTTTAATTTTTTACTATCAGGTTAGGAGACGTTAACCTCTTGGTTCTGTTATATGGTGCAGGTTACAGGGTAGGCTGTTTGGTTTCCACACATAGAGGGCCTTTCTATACGTACTTTTTTAAAAATGGAAGTAGAAGCAAGTTGTATATTCACCCCTTGTCTTGGTTGTGCGTTTATTATTGCTAGATTATTTGCTAAGCAACTATGTTTCTTGGTTCTATGGAAAAATCAATTTCTTGTGCTTTCCGAGATTGCTTGTGTTTCTCTGCTTTTTCCCGGTTGAAACCAAAGTGTTTCATTTTCAGATGAGGTTTAAATTTTCTAATGGAAATCATAGAACACAATGCATTTTTTTCACTTTGAAAAACATCTTAGCTACTAACTTCTAAAATGAAAAAGCATCCCATTAAGCATATTTAGTAATGCTTATGAATTCAAGGGTGTTGTGGTCTGTGAATAATTATACTAGAAGTACTAAATGCCTTGTAGGAAAAAAAGGTTCTTATGATTTATTAGAGTGGATGATTAATCAACGTGGAATGTGTGAAGAATGAAAATGGACTAAAGCATCCCATTAAGCATATTTAGTAATGCTTATGAATTCAAGGGGGTTGTAGTCTGTGAATGATTGCGCTAGCAGTACTAAATGCTCTGTAGAGAGCAAAGAAGTTTTTATGATTTATGAAGTGGATGATTAATCAAAATGGAATATGTGTAGATTAGAAATGTTATCGATTTATTGGAAATTTTGTTTAATAACTTATAATTTGTCGGTTTTATGTGTAAAAATTGTCTTCATAAATTATTGACTATTTCTATCCATGCTAATTTAAGTTTACCTTCTTCTAAATCTGCTTAACACTTATTTTATTTATGCATTTGATAGGCGCAATTTGAACTACTTTGGAAACATGTTTGATTATATATATATATATATGTGTGTGTGTGTGTATATAATCTACTTGTGCTTGGTGCAAGTCTTCTATGCTTTCTTGTAAAGAAGAGAATGAATAACTTAATATGGGCTTTTCGATACAAGCAAGTTTTTGGGGCATTTTTTTGGGTCCATTTTACATTAGTGAATATTATTGATATTTTCTCATAGGTAAGTGGCAGCGAACTATAAGCTCATTTAACTTTAGTTTAATGTAATTATTCTTAAAAGAAATTTAACCTGCCCTTTTTAACCCATTCCTACATTTCTTTTATATTGAACTCCTCTTGTGTTGGACCATTTATTGATACTTTTTCTTGAAATTTATTTTCATTTCACAGGTAAAAATATGGGATGTTCGGAAGTCACTGCCCCTTGTGACATTGAGGCCACATGAAGGCCAACCTGTCCATTCAGTTTCATTCATGACGCCCCCCCAACGCCCTGATCACATTGTTCTTCTTACTTCGGTTTGGAACATTGGCTTTTTGAACTTCAATTTTCAAACTTATTGTTTATTTATTAGTTTATTATTATGCACATGGAAGGATGAGTGTTGTCATGATTGTTGCTACAGGGTCCATTGAACCGTGAACTGAAGTTATGGACCTCCGCAGCTGAAGAAGGGTGGTTATTACCCAGTGATTCTGAATCATGGAGATGTAATCAAACATTGGAATTAATAAGTTCGACAGAACACCGAGTAGAGGAGGCCTTTTTCAATCAAGTCGTTGTTATGCCTCAAGAAAGCCTTATATTACTTGCAAATGCTAAGAAGAATGCTATATATGCTGTACACATTGATTATGGTCCGCATCCAGCATCAACCTGCATGGACTATATTGCAGACTTCAATGTTACAATGCCTATTTTGAGCCTCACTGGAACAAATTACATCTATCCTGACGGTGAACATGTGGTGCAAGTTTACTGCGTCCAAACACAGGCTATTCAACAGTATGCTTTGAATTTGGCACAGTGTTTGCCACCTGTTGATAACCTTTTATTGGCCAAAGACCCTTGTATTTCTCATGTCTATGATGGAATTAGTTCAACAGGATTTTCTGCACCTGAGATTTCTCTTGGTACTATTGATATTCCTTTTGCAGCTGCTTCACCTATACGTTCTTTAGGTGTAAGCAACTCTGAGAACATGGTTGTTTCTCCTCCAAATTTGATATCTTCAGATGCTAACAATATTCCGGAGTTGGCTTCATCGAATGTTGATATTCATCCTTCTGCTCCTCCACTTCCAAGTGTTGGCAGTGATAATTTACACCCCACTTCATCCCCTGATCCTTCAGATTTAGACCTCTCACAGAGACATAAAGGTTCTAAAGGTGCATTGAAAGGTTTAGAACATGTGAATTCACTTGGGGAGCCTGGTGTTTATCAGGAAGTTGGCGACTATCAAGCTGAACAGGGAGAACATGATGGGGCTGTAAACTTGCCTAATGTTCCTTTGACTAATGCCAACTTCGGAGGGGATAATTTGAAAAATGGTCCGAGCGATATATCTATGATTCAGAATTCTCATCAAATGTTCAAGTTGGGTGGAACTCACTTGGTGACTCCATTAGAAATTTTGTCAGGTGTGAAATCTTCATCTGAAACTGCTGCTAATCAGAGAATTGATGAAGTGAAGGTTCTAGATCTGATCGGTAACAATGATTTGAAGCATGCTGAAGTAATTAAAGTTGTGGATGAGAGTGTGCTGGATAAGCCTGAGGAATTCAGTTCTCAGAAAGAGGCAAATAATGCTTATAATGAGAGTAGGGATCAACCGTCATGTTCGTCAGTTTCAAATATCATGAATGACAAGCCAAAAGAAGGTGATGCATTTAATACAGGTCTTTATAATGTGAATGAAGTTCAGGTGGGTGATTACGGTAGTGCTGTTGGTGTGTTTGAGCAGTCTTCTGGTAATATTGAGGAAACTGTCCTGAAAAACACAACAGATCTTTCTCAAAGAGAAACTGGATTTCTGGATATTCCAGCATCAAAAGCTGCAAAAGGAAAGAAGCAAAAAGCCAAGCAGGCACAAGCATCGGGCTCATCATCACCGTCTTCAAGTCCTTTCAACTCCATTGATTATTCAAATGAACATCGGAGTGGCATGGTTGTTCCTCCAACAGAGGCTTCTTATTCCCAAATTTTGTCAATCCAGGAGGGTTTAAACCAGGTGATTTCGTGATTCTATCTTATTCTTTTGCATGCATGGATGGCTACTAATTATTTCTGATACTCAAATCTCAATAATCACACAAATTTTAATTGACTCAAAATCGAGTGCTTTGACTTGATGATGTCTAGCTTGCAGGAAGTTTGATTGAACTAGAAATTGTTTTGATGTATTTATATGTGAACCAGAAAATGTAGTTTCATCCATACATACACATACACATGAGAATAAATTCATTCATATATACAAACAAAAAAAAAACATTGTAACATGTTTACTTTTTATATTATTGGAATTATAAAATCCTGATCACATTAATCATGATTTTTTGGTGTGAATCATAGTTCTCGTGGCACTTCAGAATGCTCAAACAAAAGTCCTATTTGACTTAGTTTGATTGAATCAACGTTCTAATGAACTTAGATTTGTTGTTCAATCCTTACACAACCTTTGTAAAAGTTATGGACTCTTTAACAAGTTGAATCAGGGTTTGGCCGACCAAATCTTTCTAGCAGGTCAAATCAACTTAGCCTTGATTGTAATAAACTAGCTTGGTTCAACTAGGCCAACTTCTTTTTCCTTGCTTGTGTCATGAAGCCCTTGGTGATTAGGGTTGCCAGATTGGACTCTAGGTTTGTCCATTGATGAGAAGTGCATTAGACACATTTGTTATTACTAGTTTGCTTCGTGTGTTTGTTATGTGCGTTTCTCTCGTTGAATCTTTAATTCATAAAAAATGTTTTGTTCTACATGCTTGTTTTTCAAAGCATTTGTTTTAATATACTCTTCTTTGGGAGAGAAGCATTCCTTATGATATTTAGAAGACACGACCTTTTTTGTATGGGCTGTATAATCCAAATAAAAAGGTGAGAATTCTATTAAGAATTAATCTCATTAATTTGATAAATATTACTTTTCTCTGTAACTGTTGCTGTACTAGCAATGTTGCACAAAATTCATGCTATTCTCGAATTGTTGTTTCGAGACATCATCAATGGTGGCTGCCATCCTCTCTGTTTAGCTCTAGTTTGGGCTGGTTGCCCTTGGTGAGGGATCCGTTCGATACAAATCTGCAATATCTTTGATGACAGGACAACTTTAATCTACTTCATCCATTCCTGATATGCATGAAATTTTGAATTGAATGCAACCAGATTAGCCCTTCGCAAGTCTATAAAGACTCAAATTTTGCATATTTGAGGGAATTCCTTACAATTCTTGGAGGAGCTTTAGATAAGATTTTGGAGCTTTCCTTGAAGGTGTTGTTGCTTGCTGTTGGTTCTTGTTGCGAGCCTTGTGATTTGATGATGTCACGTGGCTTGGTGATGATCACTTATTGTTGATTCAATGATGGAAACTTACTTTTTCCAGGCAAGCCAATTGAAAGTCACAGTTAGGAGTTGAGGAAAAAGAAAAAAATAAAGTGTTATGTTTAACTCTGGAAATGAAATTGCAACTTGCACAAAAGAAGATACTTTCTATGTGCATTGCTTTGGGGAGTAGAAAATATTTACTACAACAAATGAAATATAGCTGAAAGCTTTAGTATTTCTACGAGTGCTTTCTTGAGAGCTCTGAGAGAGAGAGAGTGAGAAGAGAGCAGAGAATAGCGGTACAGATAGGTTACACTTGAGAGAAGAAATGAGAAATGTAATTTTATATCTTTACATAGGGCGTAAAGAGAAAGATAAGTGATAATGGGAGCGCTCATGCCTTTAGTATAAGATGGAATGGAGATGTGATGTAGGCTTTAAAAAGAGCCCTTTTTTTAAATTGAAAAAAACCTTAATAGTATTTTTAAATGTCAGAGGTGAAATAAAGAGGAGAATGCTGAGACAATGCTTTGAAACTCTGAATAGATGGATGCTTGAAAGTTTGTGTTTGAGCGAACATGCAAAATTCAATAAACTTTGTATGATGCGATGATGGGCTTTTATAGCCGAATTTAACACTTTGATTTATAGGCTACTCTATAGCAATGACGGCGGTATACAGTTCAGTGCATTGATAAGATTGATAGTGATTCCATATGATTTTTAAAATGAAAGAACATTAAATATGGGTTTTTTTGGGTAGTGACATGTGACAATCACCTAATGCAGCGTTGAACGATCACGGGTTTATTATTTGGCATGGATAGTGGTATGTCATGTTGAATGCGATTTACAGTTGGCTAGATATCATAAAATCGCGAGACTCTTCATATCCATCTGCATATTTTGAAGGCATGCCTACTTTCTCTTTACTGATGGGGAGATTTCAATGCTTGCTTGATTTCTCGACATCTTACTTAATTGGCAAATTCTTGGTTAATTTATAGCTAATAGATGATTATTCTGTTGTGCTCATCATATCATCATAATCTTTTTTTTTTAAATTAGACTATATCAAACCTTTTGTAGTGATCCTGTTCTAGGGAGCTTAGAAGTCGCTTAGGTAGGATATTTAGCGGGGAGGTTGTCGATGAAGAACAAGGGAATGAGAATATGGTAGTTCGGTAGCTTTTGGAAGGGGATAGGCATTGTTCGGTTCCTGCCTCAGCTGAACATAACATAGAGAGCTCCAAAATGATGATTTATGGACAGCAGGTTCACCACTGCTCCTGTACAAGCTACAAAAACACCACTTGTAAGTGAAATATGATACAATACTCCTTAAGACAATATATATATTACAATTTTCAACAAATAAAAAATTAAGCAAAGGTCTAAAAAATAGTAAATAAGAAGATGAAATAATCATATATTAAAATAACTAATTATAATTAAAGAAATATCATGAATTTAGGGTCCTTTATGGTCTGGCAACTGCAATGGGAAAAAAATCACCAATTCGGTGCAGAAAAGGTTGGGAATTGGCCGTCATGCTTACAAGATCGCATAAATCACGAAATCCTGCAGATCACGTGTAAGCAGGATTGCTCGGGATAGTTCTCACGTTTGCTTCCTTTGTTTACATTCAAGTCATGGGATTGTAGCAATGTTCTGTGTCATTCTCCTCATATAGGAAGGACTTCACCTACTTTAATGAAAACTTCTGAAACTAATCTATCACCATCGTAACAAGGTCATTGCTTCATTGTGTAGGAGGTGATCACACTATAAAATCTTTTGCTCATGTTCATCCCAAACAACTCTGAAACGCATACATCATTCTAAAATCTATTTATCGTTTTTTTGGCACAACCAAAGCTAAAATTGCACATAAATGAATATTCTTACGAACTAAACCTCGAGCCATTAAATATATAACATGTGTTTCCACTCTTACACGATATGGTGCATCCAAGAAATAATTCAATCCAGAGGAACCGATCTTGGAATGAAATCTAAATGCTAGACGACTCTTCGTGGAAATCAACTTGGAGGTAAATTGTCAGTCAGGACATCCGATGACTCATTTAATAAGGGCTGCCTTTTTCTAGTAGTAGCTCATCACACTCATTATCTTCTAGGACAATTAATATTAGTCCTGTTGGAGTCTCTCTTATGGGCTCCTTTCAAGGAGTCTTTCTTCTGGGTTGGGCTTAAATCACTAATATATCTCTCTCGTTGGTTGGAAGCTGATACTTTTCTCTAACATTGTCATTTTCTCATGTGTCGTTGTTCATTTCTTTAACTACTGCTTGATTAGTGAAAAGATATAGCCCTCATGTTAAGCAACCAGACACATTATGGCCAAAACTTTACCATTTGAAGATTTTCCGAGCTAGGACAGAGTTGAAAGTGATGGCGGTTTTCACATTTTCTCAAGTCTGGATTGATTTCTCCTCGGGCGGCTAATGAGCTCTATTAGGTGTACTCAGTATGACGACTAAACCCTATTTGAAGGTTGGCGTGGAGCTGATATCACTTTGCTATCTCCTACCTTCAATTTTAAGGTTTGGACGTCCTGTATGTTTAATGGGGTTGTAACTGTACCAAGTTTCGGAAGGATGATCTCAATCCTCCCAAATATCAAGTTATCGTGCTCTCCTCGGTCTTTGCTAGCTCATATCTCAGCATAAGGGGCTTGAACTTGGTTGTGTACTACTCTACTAAGAAATTTTTATCCTATAAGTAACTAAGCCTTAATAAGAATAAATGGGATGCCAAGAGTGTCCAAATTATAGAGGAATTAAGTTAAATGTTTCATACATTAAAATTATACGAGAGAGTAATTGAACGTAGCTTAAGACTTGATACAAGATTTCCTATAATCAGTTTGGATTTATGCTCGGCAAGTCTGCTATGGAAGCTATACATTTATTGAATGGTTTAATAGAGAAGAACAGAGAGAGTCAGGAATATCTACATATGATTTTATATTGATTTAGAAAAATCTTGCGATAAGGTTCTAAGAGAAGTTCTTTGGGGAGTTCTAGAAAAGAAAAATGTTGATATTACTTTTATTCAAGACATTAAAGATATGTATACTAGAGCTGTTACTTGTGTTTAAATAGGAGAATTGATCAAATATTTACTATTTCGGTTGGATTACATCAAGGATCGGCTTTAAGCCCCTAACTTTTTGCTTTAGTTATAGATGTTCTTACTGGACATTTACAGGAGAATGTACCATGTTGTATGCTTTTCGCTGATGATATCCTTCTTGTGGATAAAACTAAAGAAATAATTCCGGAAAAAAATTGAATTATGGGGGTCTGCATTGGAGTTAAAGGCCTTTGTTTGAGTAGATCTAAAACTGAATACTTGGAATGTAAGTCTAGTATTAATATTAGTAGCTCAATTGACAGAGTCGTAACTATGGGTGATTAAATCATTAAAATGTATGAATG
Source organism: Papilionanthe hookeriana x Papilionanthe teres (assembly GCA_022702705.1). Lineage (NCBI taxonomy): Eukaryota > Viridiplantae > Streptophyta > Magnoliopsida > Asparagales > Orchidaceae > Papilionanthe > Papilionanthe hookeriana x Papilionanthe teres. The sequence goes on along the minus strand of CM040423.1, from coordinate 60,529,471 downwards.
TTTTAGATATTTCAGTCTTTTGTTCAAAGTGATGGTGATATAGATGTGGATGTTTTTAGTAGACTTCAAATTGATTGGTTGAAGTTGAGGAATGCATCGGGCCTATTGTGTGATAGAAAAGTACTGCATAAACTTAAAAGGAAAAATTTATAAGATGGTGGTGAAAATTGCAATGCTTTATGACGCAGAATGTTGTCTTTTAAAAGTGAAGCATAAAACTAAGCTTGGTGTTGTCGAGATGAGAATGCTTATTTGGATGAGTGGTTTGTCACTTAGAGGAAAAATAAATACGAAACAAATCTCTACAATTGTGATAACCTCACTATTGCTATTAGCCATCAACTACAATTCTTATAACACAATTATGGTTGTTGTAGTCAAACGATTGCTATAAAACTGTGGAATTCGGTTTTTATAATTATATCTTCCCTACTTCAGGATGAGAGTGGTTTTATGTATATTTTAATTTCATAGTGGATTATTTTGACTAGGCTAGCCCCTTGATTTTTTCCCTTTATAGTGTTTTTTCACGTAAAAAAATTGGTTGTCTCTTACATCTTTATCTGTGTGTGCTTGAAAATTATATTGAGGTGAGATATAAGATTTCTCTACTATTGAGAATTTTCTAATATGCAAGAAGGCTTAGATGGGCTTAATTCATTTTATTGTTTCATTGTTGAAGATGAATATTATTTGGTTACATTTTAGCTTAAGCTCATTTCTTTGAGCCAACTTTATGTTCTAATATTGCATAAATATGAGTCGATTTACTAATATGAGAGCTTAATTATGTTTATATACTTATAGATTATTAAATTTATCTCAACATTCTTTATATTTTTGCTAATTGAAATTTTCTTAGCTTTAATGAATTTGAAAGTGTATGCATAATGTAAAGGTAAGTTTCATTATGGTTATAAGCTTTATTGTGATTAAATTTACTATAAGTGACTTTAATTTCACTTAAATTTAAATTTATTAATTTTTGGTAAGAGAAAAGCTTTAGATGCATAAAGCTAGTTTGTCATTGAGGTTTAAAATTATTTGGCTCAAGTGATGTCAAACTGAGTTGTTTGGTTATGCTTTAGGGCTTAAACTTCAATCGAAGAGATTGAATTTTAAAATAGTACCCTTATATTTTGTGTGTCCAATAATTAATATTACATTTTTCTGACGTACTCGACTAAAGAAAATTTATCTGTAAGCCTCTCATGTCGGCGTTACGATGAAAAATTGATCCTGTCTTGGTTTGTCAACTATGCAAAATTGATCCCAATTTAGTTTCTAGAAGACCATCTTGTATCAAGTGTGTATAGTTGGATTGAATTGGATAAATGTGATTTTTTGAGATTAAATTGGCCACATATTGAATAGCCTGAGACTACTTTGAAGTTTAACCCCACAATCAAATTATCCATGATTTTTTTAAGTGAAACTTCCACCCACTCATGCATTTGCTTGCGCATGGGCGCATGCACACAATTTATCTAAACCTATATCTTAATAGAATAATCATCATTATGATATTTTCACCAAAATATTTGAGAATTATCTTACCATTTCTGTATTTGAAATCTATTGCATCCTATTATAATTTATATTATGAAATGATTTATTTCTATTAAAAGTTATGAGGATTAAATTTATTTCTTAATATAATTTGATTTTCTGTCCTATTTTATATTTATTTTTCTTGGATTAAGAGTTATTTTTTTCCTATTTTAGGCTTTCCTATTTTATGTTATTTATTTATCTTCACGTAATTAATATGAATTGATTAATTGGAGATATTAGGTGATATATCTTTCCTTTCATATTATTTATTTTTTATTATCTTTTCTGTTCTAGGATTCATGTAAGAGTTATTTATACCACATCTCATATCAATGAAAGATATTATGTTTAAGTTCACATTATTATGAATTTTAACATGGTATTAGAGCCTAATTTTGTACCCTAGCCATTGATCCTCCTTCCAGAACTGAGGGACTCCGTTCTTGCCATCTTGGTATTTGAAACAATGATTTTTTTCTTCTTCTCTCCCTATAGGACCTCCCACAGTTTTTTCCTTGTAGCCGTCCCTTTTGGCTATTTATCTTAGCCGCTGGCTTGCTCTGCATTTGGCTAGCCCTTGCCGATGTTCAACACAACAACCGCCGGTCTTCCCTACAAATATCCGCTGACCTTCCTTGCAAGCACAGCCACTAGTCTTATCTGCCTATTTTTGTAGGTCCTTTCCGCTGGTTTTTGATGTCTTCTTTCTGCAGCAGTTCAGCTTTCTGGTTTTCGACTTCCCTGATTTTTTGCAGTTGTCCAGATTTCCAATAGTCTAGCTTCCTGATTTCCAGCAGCTCAACTTCCCTGATTTCCTGTAGTTTGTGTAGGGACTTGTTCTGGCCTTGGTTCCCTTCTTCTTGAGAGATTATCTGTTGATTATGGCAAAAAAGCAAAACTTGGTTTTACAGTTTACCCATCACCTCTGACTTAGTTGTTGAACCTTACAATAGTGCCCTCTCCACACACTCCCTTATAGAGCACACCAATGTTAGCTTCCTACAAGATAATTTGTAGGTCCTTTCCGCTGGTTTTTGATGTCTTCTTTCTGCAGAAGTTCAGCTTTCTGGTTTTCAACTTCCCTGATTTCCTGCAGTTGTCCAGATTTCCAATAGTCTAGCTTCCTGATTTCCAGCAGCTCAACTTCCCTGATTTCCTGTAGTTTGTGTAGGGACTTGTTCTGGCCTTGGTTCCCTTCTTCTTGAGAGACTATCTGTTGATTATGGCAAAAAAGCAAAACTTGGTTTTACAGTTTACCCATCACCTCTACCTTAGTTGTTGAACCTTACAATAGTGCCCTCTCCACACACTCCCTTCTAGAGCACACTGATGTTAGCTTCCTACAAGATAATGAAGTTATTTATGACATCTGCAGGCATTCTCTTAACATCGAGCGCCCTACATACAACAACCTTAATCGGCTGGCTTCCCAGGTGATTTCATCCATCACTGCCCCCCTTAGATTTTTATTGTGCACTGAATGTGGATGTGACTGAGTTCCACACTAACCTTGTTCCATACCCACGAATCCACTTCATGCTTTCATACTACGCTACTGTTTTCTTAGTTGAGAAAGCCTGTCATGAGCAACTCTCTGTTGTCGAAATCACCAACAATGCCTTTAAGCCATCCTCCATAATGGCCAAGTGTTAACCCCGCCAAGGCAAGTACATGGTTTGTTATCTCATGTATCGAGATGTGGTGCCCAAGGATGTGAATGCTGATGTTGCCGCCATTAAGACCAAGAACACCGTCCAGTTTGTTGACTGATGCCCGACTGGCTTTAAGTGTGGCATTAATTACCAGCCGCCTACTGTTGTTACTGGTGGCGACCTTGCCAAGGTGCAGAGGGCGGTTTCCATGATATCTAACTTCACTAGCGTTGCAGAGGTTTTCTTTAGCATCGATCATAAGTTTGATCTTATGTATTCGAAGCGTGCCTTTGTACATTGGTATGGTGTTGAGGGCTCCATCGTCTCTTCCCTACTGCCCAAAAAACTTCATGCAACTCCTTCTCTGACACTAGAGCTCTCTACAGCTGGAAGTATCCTATTGCATGCTCTCCTCGGTGCAGAGCCTCTTCCTTCGTAGTTTTCTTTCCCTGCAACAGGCTCTCCTCTAAAGTGTTTCTTTTATGAGGCCCTTCGAAATTTTTTCCTGCATCAGGCCCTCCTTAGGTATTCTTCCTGCAGTAGACCCTCATCAGAATCCTTCCTACTATATCGTCCATACCTTGCAGCTTCTCTTGTTGCTTGTCTACTTCTATGCAAACACCCCTGCAACATTACCTGTAGGAGTCTTCTACTTACCTACAGGCACTGTAGGAATTGTAGTCAAAGACAATCACAATTGTCTACTTCCCTGCAAATTTCACTGCAAAATTATCTTTATGAGCTTTCAGTCTACCTACAGACATTGCAGGAACTGCAGTTAAAGACAACCGCAATTGTCTACTTCCCTGCAAACTCTCTGGCAACATTACCTATAGAACCCTTTCGTCTACCTACAAACACTGCAGGAACTGCAGTTAAAGACAACTACAATTAATTTGATGTCAAGATTTCCTGTAGGTTATCTATTATCTGCAAACTCTTCTGCAACATTTCCTGTAGAAGCCTTCAACCTACCTACATATACTGCAGGAATTGTAGTCAAAGACAACAGCAGGACAAGATGAAGACTTCAAATTCTACCCACAGGATTTTCCTCTCTCATTGTTTCATGTTTTCAAATCCAATTTGAACATAATTTTCAACCATGTTTCAACTTAAGGGGGAGTATTAGAAGTTATATTAGGAAATAATTTATTCTTATTAAAAGTTATGAGCATTAAATTTATTTCGTAATATTATTTGATTTTCTTTTTCATTTTAATTTATTTCATTGGGTTAAGAGTTATTACCTTTCCTATTTTTTGTTTTTCTATTTTATGTTATTTTCTTTATCTCCAAATACTTAATATGAATTGATTAATTTCAAATACTAGTTGATTTATCTTTCCTTGACTTTTATTTCTTTTTTTTATCTTTCATATTCTAGGATTCATGTAAGAGTTATTTGTCCCCCTCTCAGAGGAATGAAATAAATTCTGCTTAATTTCACATTATTTTGAATTTCAACACATCCTCTATTGTTCATGCGATGCTTTGAGTTTCGCATCAATTATCTTATTTATGCCAAGTTGACATCTCAAGATATCAATTTTTAATTCCTTGTTTATAACTATTTCGTTCTTTGGCCATTCTAAAAATTTAAAATGTTTTGCTTGCAGATTTTATCTATGCAAAAGGACATAAATAAGCAGATTAGCACAGCAGTGGGTGGCCCGATCACAAAAGAGGGAAAAAGAGTTGAGATAGCTTTGGGCCGGAGCATGGAGAAAAATGTGAAGGCTAATGTTGATGCCTTGTGGGCTCGTTTTCTTGAAGAAAATGCAAAACGTGAGAAGGCTGAAAGAGATCATTTGCAGCATATTACAAGTTTGATCTCAAATTTTATCAACAAAGACTTGCCTGCTGTTTTTGAAAGGATGCTAAAGAAGGAGATACCATCGATAGGGACATCAATAACTCGTTCAATTACTCCTATAATTGAAAAAACAATTTCTTCAACTATAGTTGATTCGTTCCAGGTTCTACTTGCCACAAAGTCTCTTTTTAACTTGTAATTCAGTAGTTTCGATTGTTTTGTGATCGATGATCCTATTTTTAGAGAGGTCTGGGTGACAAAGCAGTGAACCAGCTGGAAAAATCTGTGAATTCTAAACTTGATGCGACAGTAACAAGGCAAATTCAAGTACAGTTCCAGACAGCAGGCAAACAAGCCCTTCAGGTTTGAGAATATTATTGCCCTCACTTTTCCCAAAAAAAAAAAAATGCAAAAAGAATAATTTGTTTTACCTGTGTTCGAAATCGGCACGGATGAATTTGAAGATCCATCAAGTTATATATATATATATATATATATATATATATATATATATATATATATATATATAGATAGATAGATAGATAGATATATTAACCTGTTGTTAAGTTGGTTTTTATGTACTTTTGTAGGATTTGACTGCTGAGGTGTACATTAATTGTGCTCTTAGCATTAAATCCATTTATGACAGGCTTTAGTGGATATTGTTATTTTCTCTTGAATACCTAGAGTATATACATTTGCAATTTTACCCATGTAGGATGCTCTACGTTCCAGCTTGGAATCCTCTTTAATTCCTGCATTTGAGCAATCATGTAAGTCAATGTTTGAGCAAGTCGATGCTGCCTTTCAGAAGGGTATGAGTGAACATAATTCAGCTGCACTGCAGCAGTTTGAATCCACACATACGCCATTGGCGCTTACTTTAAGGGTAACTAACTTTTACCTACTGCTCTGTAGTTTGAACCTTTTGTTTTAAATAGTTGGACTCGTTGTATTTGATGAGAATTGAAAGTGTAAATCCTGTTTCCTATGACTTGCTTTATGCAACACGTTATCTGAAACCAACTTCTATGCCCTGAAGTATTTTAAAATGTTGGAGCCGTATAGAACCAGCTTTAATGTGTTTACTGCTGTTGAATTTTTGCTATTTGTTGAAGAAATTGCAATGCTGAAGTTCTTTGACATAACATAAAATTTTTGGAGATCAATAATTAATGGATTTGCAGCACATTTATCAATTCTTAGCACATTTCATTTTCTAAAAGGATTATGAAACCTTTTGTTTTTCTTTGCAGCTCTTTAAAAGCTCGGTGTGAGCCATTGGTGCTAACAAATTGTGTCATAGTTATGCTTTCATTCATTAAATATTTGTAGCACATTTCACAGAAAAAAAATGCGATTGAGATTGCGCTTATTTGGCCTTATATTCTGAAAATTTATATCCATAGCTTCAAAACTAATTTCTTATGTTAATACTTGTTATTTTGAGCTTACAGGATGCAATTAATTCTGCTTCATCTGTTACCCAAAACTTAACAAGTGAGCTGGCTGATGGGCAACGGAAGCTTTTAGCTCTTGCTTCTGGAAATGCGAAGTCCCTAAATCCAATGTTAGTGCAGCAAAGTAATAGTTCCATGGTCAGCATCCCAGAAATGGTGAGATGCAAAATATTCCCTTACGATTCTCTGTTTCTTTTTCTTTCAAATCTTCATTCCTTCATAGTTTTGCATATTTTTGCTCCACTGGGTGTCATTTATATGCACTTGCTTCTAGCTGGCCCTGTCTGTTCAACAAGTTGAGGCGCCTCTCGATCCCACAAAAGAATTATCAAGACTGATTTCTGAATTCAAGTATGATGAAGCATTCACTGTAGCTCTCCAAAGGAGTGATGTTTCCATTGTCTCCTGGCTATGCTCTCAAGTCTGTATTTTGCATTCTTTATCTGAAGTCAGTCTCTCAAATGCGCAAATTTTCCTTAGCTCTACAACTTTAATGAATTTTCGCTTTTATGTAGGTTGATTTGCACAGAATATGTTCTATGATGCCGCTTCCTCTGAACCAAGGCGTGCTCCTCGCACTTCTACAGCAGCTGGCATGTGACATTGGCAATGATACCGCGAGGAAGTTGGGATGGATGACTGATGTAGCCGCTGCCATCAATCCTTCGGACCCGATCATAACATTACACGTACGGCCCATATTCGAGCAGGTTTATAACATACTAGCACACCAGAGATCGCTCGCTTCTATGACGCCAACGGAAGCATCAAGCATTCGGCTAATAATGCATGTCCTAAATTCTGTGCTGATGAGTTGTAAATGAATTCCATTTACATATTTCTCCTCATCATCCTGGTGTTGGTATTTGCAGAAGAGTGCAGGGGCTGTTTATAAGGGACTATATTGTAAATAGGAATGAAGAAGAGGAAGTCGGAATCAGATGTGATAGCCTTGCTCTGTTAGTTTATATTTAGCATTTACCAAGCAATGTGAGAAGGAATCCTGGTTGAGATTTTGAGGTTATTATTTTGGAGTTGGAGGCCACATGCTTGTGGTATTAATATCAGTTTGGTTTGATTGGTATTCATTATCTGTTTTAGTTTTTGGGCTCATTTGGAAGTTAGAAAATGTGTTCTGAAAAATTATGAATTGTTTATTTTTTGTTGCGTTTTTTTTTGTATTTGTTATGCGTGCAGCAAGTGCTTGTTTGTTTTGGCTTATAATTGAGATTATCATGAAATTTTTCTGGTACATTGTTGCTATTTTTGAACTTGTATAGATGTTTTAAATTTGCTATCTAATCATTTGATTTCTGTTTGAGAGTAAACACATCATATGGATAAAAAATAAATTAAAAGGGATGAAGTATTAAATTATAATAAATACCAATGCTTTCTCACTCCACGTGATTTAAAAAGTGAAATATCTTGTTGGGTATGAAGGAATTGATCTTTATGTTTAAGTAAAAACACATAACTTAAATCAAATAAATAAATAAATAAAATTTACTGAAAAAACGAAGTATACAACAAGAGGTTAAGAGTGGGTATTAAGAACTTCAGTAGGTACCTGAGGGGACTTGTGATGTTCGTGCACGTACACCAGCATGCCTGACCGGCCCGTTGGCACACGCACGAGGTGTTGCTTATCCTCTACTCTTCCCTCGGTCGTCGTCGTACTAGTTGCAATCTCCCCGATTGTATTTACAACTGTTCTCTCTTACCACACTTCCATTCTACAACTAACCACTCTTTTCCATCTCCAATCCATCCCTCTGAGCAAAACCTGTAAGAATGTTCCTTCCAACAATAATTGGCCTAAGTTGCAGCTATCCACGACTATCTTCTAGCCTTCCTTTCCTCTTGTCCCTTAACAATATCACTACCACTTTTAAGATACATTTAGTTGTCCTTGCTTGTGCTTATTGTTCTATTTCCCTTTCCGAGTAGCCGGCCTAATATTTGTTGTTTGAATGTTGTTTGGGTTTAAATCTGGTACTTAGTGGTGTCAAGCTAGTCTAATTCTAGTCCTAACGCTGGATTTTCTAGCATCTGTCATACCCAAACCATTTCAATTAAAGTAATTTATTTCATACAAACTAAATACCCTTTCCACTACCATAAGTCCAAATCCCTAACTATGCTACCAAAGAGATATAGGCTTGAGCCTACCTACGAAGAGATACAATAAGAGCTCTGTCGTCTTCAGAAGAGGCTTGCGGAGATGGATGATGGAACCTAAGAGGAGATTAACCTCAATCATGATATGGAGAGTCGAAGGAGAGAAAGGGATGATGATCTGAATCACTTCCATAGGAATGATTCCAGTGATGATGAAGACTGGCCCTGACGCTTTGGAATTCATTATCAGAGTAGGGCTAGAGAGGAGATTACATGAGTGCATAGAGTTTTGAGATCAAAGTAGATCTACCGGAGTTTGATGAAGGTATAGATCAAGATGACTTTATCGAATGATCACAATCAGTTGAGAGGATCTTCAAGTGTAAAGAGGTGTTGGAAGACAAGAGGGTGAAGCTTTCAACCATCAAATTGAGAAAGAGTGCTTCATTGTGGCGGGAAAACTTGCAGAGGTAGGGAAATAAAGAAGACAATGACATAATTACCAGATGGGAGAAGATGAGAAAGGAGATGCAGAGAAAATACTTTCCTCTTCAGTACTGACAGAATATGTTTCCGAGTCCATCACTTACAACAAAGAGATCTATTAGTGGAGGAGTTTGCAACATAGTTTGACAATTTGCAAATGAAGTGTGAGTTGGCCAAGATAAAAGAACATTCCATAGCTTGATATCTAGAGGGATTGAAACCCTTTATCAGTAATGTTGTGTAGCTGCAGTCCTACTAATCACAGGGAGATTTCCAGACAATAGCCATGAAGATGAAGAGGCAGCGTAAATAAATAAGAAAACCAATACTATTTAGAAAGCTACCCATAGTGGAAGACATCAACAGGAGCATGCCTTAATGAGTTGAGAAAATTTGCTTGGATAAAGAAAGAGCCACTCTGAGTGAGAAGAAGCTAGAGAAGAGTAGTACACACACTACAGTCCCAACCTAAAAGTGTTTTAGATGTCATTAATTTGAGCACATCATCTCCAGCTGCCCATGGGTTAAGTTGTGTCTTTTACCGAGTAGGATGGGTTATCAATGAGGAGGCAGTTGAAAAAAAGGGTGAGGTGTATCTTCTTCCACCGGATGAGGGTGAGATTATCGTGGTTCAATGGGTCCTACAGACTAAGGATATCGTAGTTCAATGAGTCCTACAGACTAAGGATATGAGGGATCTATAGTGTCTTTGACATAACATATTCTACACCCATTGCACTTTGAACTGAAAGGCACACAGTCTCATAGTCGGTGGAGGGAGCAGCAAGATTATGTCGTCTACGTAGATGGTAAAGAAATTGGGTATCATGACTCAGAGACAATCTCAGCTGTATTCTATAACATGGTTGAAGAAGGTGAACAAAGCCATTATTGATCAGAGATATTTAGTGGAGTCTTTGATTGAAACCCAACTGCAGGATCAGGTGCGGTGCGACGTGGTAACCATGGATGCCTACCACCTTTTGTTTGGGAGACCATGGTAATTTAACCGTCGGACTCAGCATGACAGATTCAGAAACACTAACTCCTTCACCAAGGGAGGAAGCACATTGTCCTTATCCTTTCTGGGAGCATGATCATAGGTATCGTTGTTAACAGTGCAGCTTCACTGGGATCAGTTTTGGTGATCATAAAGGATGATAGGACCGAGACGCTTATTCCAGACATGAGACAGTCACAACAGGGAGCATTTAAAGACATCATAGTCGATACCTACCACCATGATCACCACCATTCACTTCAAATCATGTTACCTTCTTCAGATCAGGTTGAACTAGCATTGGGTTACTTTGGGAGGATTCAGTAGTATATGCATGACATACATGCCCAAGCTAGATCGATAGTGAGCTCTCAACATATTGGACTGATATGTTTGCTTGCTTGCAAGTGGGGAAAGATCTTTATGTGCCTTGGGGGACGGTGTTGTAATTAGTGAAAACTAGGTGCTTCTCGGATAACATTGAAAGAGCCTTCAACCCTAAGAGGTTACAACAGCTCCATCACTAACATTGAGCAAATAGAACTTCGAAGAATGAGGTTAAAGCTCCCCCAATCCCGATAGACTGACACAGGGCTCCCAAGTGGGGACTAAACCGGTTGGTTCATTTGAATAAAAGAGACGCTTGTATAGAGTATTCTTCTCATTTTTACTCTTTCACCCCTTTTTTTGAATCAATCTGCACCAGAAAATCGATAGGATGTCTCGACTACATCGAACCTATAATATATCATGCAGTTGTAAACACAACAATTGATCTTCTGACATTCTAAACCTAACTTTAAAACTAATTGTTTAGTTCTGTACAGGTCATCCAATACAAATTCTTTGCAGGGTTCGTCCCTTTTAATAATGTTGCTACATATTTGAATGCATCTATGGGCATGTTAAAATTAGATTTGATGGTCAAAATTCTCAACACCATTGATAACTCTATATGTGTTGCACAATCATCCCATAAAGGTTTTTGTGCAGAATTCAGTAAGTCATAGAACCATTGTGATTTGTTATTCGGTGTTTTAGGTTCAGGTTGAACGCTCTTAACAAATTGAGCTCTTTGAGCATTATGAACCATATCTTCATACGTGTTAGCATCAGATTCTTCCACAAGATGGGATAACTTTTTGAGGCACCTACTTGCTCGAACCAAACTTCTAGTCCTTTCTCATAACCTGTAGTCCAGTAGAACTCATTAGGTTTGAATCATTTGCGGTAAATATCCAACTTAATTTCTTTGGGTGGCAGAAACACTTGATTTTGCGCTCGCACAATGGCACCGAAACGTACCGTTTGAATGATAGATGGTAGCTGTGATGCCACATGCATGAATTCATCAACGCCATTCAAGAACTCATCTGTGATTCCTTTTCGTCTTTGATATAATCTGTTATACAGTCAAGCTCCTAAATTATGAATATCATCAACAACAAAGATGTAGCTTTACAGATCAGCAAAGCTATTATGCAAAATAAAAATTTACTCAATACTTATCAAAATCTACAGTGAATGATTATGCTTAGTGATTTGTGAGAGATTAATCTAATTGAAGAAAATGACATATGGTTAGTATTTAAAGGGTTAAAGGGAAGGAGCATATTTAACCATTGTTTCTATTCCAATGTAATGGTTACAAATTAAAAATAAACTCACTTGGTATTTTAGGATTATGGAGATTTCTCCGAAGAGAGATCTCATAACCAAAAGAAATAAGAGATTTCTCTGAAGAGAGATCCCATATCCAAAAGAAATAAAGTGCACAATGATTTCAGGAAATTAGAGATAGGGAGAAATAAGGCTTGGAACCACTTTAAGGAAATGATGTGAAAAAAACAGTGAGCTCCTACCCTATGATTTTTCTATAACACTAGCCTACCATTAAAATCTAATATCAAATTAGGGGTTTTATATGAATAAAAGGATAAAGAAATCTCACCATCATGGGGTTGAAGAAAGCCTCCATCTCACTAAGTCCACTATGTATGAACAAAAAAAATTTTGAGCTGGTAACACCTCCTCATTAAACTTCTCTCCACTTAAGCTAAAATGAGAGAACGAAGAAGAGAAGGGGGAAGAGCTCTCTCCATAACTTTTCCACTTTATGCTCTCAAAGCTATTCTAAAAGTATATCTCACATTATGTTAAATACCTCCCTCAATCTTAAATATATCTACAAGCTAACCGCAACACATGATACTAAGCCTAGCTCCATGACGCTATGTAGGGTATCATAAGCACCAAGCTATGTGTAGTTTCGTTGTTTCAAATCATTTGAATAGATGAAGCTCTCGATAGATGTTTGGAAATACAAAATGTTGCTTGAACTTGGAATATAATATAAAAGTATTAAAAATATAGTCTACAATAACTTATATAAAACCTAATGTTAAAACATGGACCCTCAATAACCTTCAATCTTTACATATATACCACTGAACTCTTATGTATATACATACCTAACACCGAAACTTTAATTTTTACATGCATACCATGTCACCTATATATATATATATATATATATATATATATATATATATATATATATATATATATATATATATATATATATATATATATATATATGCAGTTTATACATATCACTAAATTCTATGTATATACGCACCTAACACCTAACTTCAACTTTTACATTCATACCAGTGAACACTTATGTATATACATACCTAATACCAAAACTTCAATTTTTACATACATACTAGGTGGGTGGGATGTGTATTTTTGGTTATTTGCGTCAGATTTCCATCTAATTTGCGTCAGAAAAGTTCGATGCTAACAAGTAACTTTTTTGCATTGCTTTATTAACGCAAAATTTGGCGTAACTCCTGTAGAAGTTGCACAGTTTCAAGAATACTTTTTCCATCGAACATTTGAATGCAAATCGGACACAAAATCTGACTCAAAGAAAAAACATATCATCCACCGCTTAATAGCCGAAAATCCGATACTAATATTTGCATCAAAAAATTTCGACGCAAATATTAGACACTACTAACATCTTCTGCTGTTTTGAGTTCAACCAAGAGGGGACTAAGGGACGACCGGTCCTTGATGAGGGGCTAGGGTTGTTACCCAAGGGGAGGGGACTCCACCTCCTAGTTATCTAACATATATATTTGGTATATTCTATTTTAAGGTTACTTTTTTTGCTTTGAGATTTATGTTAGGAAAGCCTTCAGTGTCCTCTTTTCCTTTTTATGATTATATCCGAGGACGAGGGCTGGTCTAACTGTACTTGCTTCGTGGTTGTGCTTATCTTTGAATCTCTCCTTCTCCCTAACCACCATTCCACTGTTGTTGTTATCATACTGGTTGCAGTCCGCCCAAGTATAGCAGCTTTGTTGTCTTCTGTAGCCCCCAAACCCTCTCCTTGCCAATGTCCATGCCCATAGACCCACATTTGTGGTTTTGATCAACCATTCTTGGCATCCCGCCCTATCCTATAGTCCATGCCAACACCGCTGAGGTATTCACAAATGTTTGCTTCTACAACACTTCCATCCTAAAACAATCAGACAATCTTTCTCACCTCCAATCCAAACCTCTAGCCACCAAGAACTCACCGCAACAATATTCCTTCTGCAACCTCCATGGGTGCAACCATCTCACGACAACTCTCCAGTCCTCCTTCTCTCTTGTTCCTTAAACCGCAATAACATCGCTTTTTGAATTCATTTAGCTGTGATTGTTGTATTTCCTTTTCCAAGTGTGGTGGGGTTTAATCATATATTTGAATCCAACAATAATATTTGTTGTGCGGATGTTATTTAGGTTAATTCCATTATCACAGTCTAAAGAACTATTTTAATAAATTTATAATTTTAAAAAGGAAGAGTTTACGTAATTTACACAAAGTGCCCAACATCAACATTTTAGAAAAAAAAGAACAAGTTAATCACATTATTGAAAAACAAAATTAATGCCATGTTTTTTCAAGTTGATTCTCTACATGCGAATTAATATTAAGTTGTATACCAATTTAACAAAAAAATTTATAACTTTAGTGCTTATTCGAGATCACTTTTGTTTTTGTTTTTCTTTTAAAAATGTATTTGTTCAATGCATTTTATTTACATGTTTTATTTTTATTTTTAAAAGTGAAACAGTTTGCTTTTAATAATATTCAAAACATCTAAAAATTTTTTCATTGGAATCAAAATTTAAGGGGCTATTTAGGACAGCTATTATTATTTTTTTCTATTTTTAGTCTTATTTTATTTTATTTATGTTCTGATTTGAAATAAAACAAATTTGATATATTTGATTAAGAGAATATTGTTTGAAAACATTCAAAACATCGAAAAGTTATTTTAAGTGGTTTCAAAAATATGTTAAAAAAATTAAACAAAGTTATTTTTAAAAATAAAGGAAAAGAAAACAAAAAAAACAAAAAAAGAAATTGATCCCAAACACGCCCTAAACAAAATAGAAAATAGAAAACAGAAAGTATAAGTGCTCCCAAATGTTCCCTTAGGATCCATTTGAGACCACTTTTGGTTTTTGCTTTTATTTTTTTATTATTTATTTATTTTATTTATGTTTTGATTTGATACGAGATTTGTGTGTTTGCAATTTTAGATTAAGATGCTGTTGTTTTTTAAAATACTTAAAACTTCTAAAAATTATTTTAAGCGTTTTTAAAAAACATGTTTATTTATTTTAAGAAAGATAATTCAAGAAAAAAATCTATAAAAAAAAATTCTTTTATTTCTTAGCAATTATTAACTTGTTCCTTCTTGAAAAAAAATAAAAATGCATAATACATTAATGCAGTTTTTCGCCTCTTCATCCTTTAGAGCATTTAATATTTATTTCATTCAGTCAATAACATAAATCTCATCACATTAAAATATTCATGAGACTATATATAGGCATCAGAATTACCATTATTTTCTCATAATATTTAGCTAACAGAACGAAGAACTAAAACACATACATAGTACCTCAAAATCACGGGAAATTATTACGTACATAATATGTACGCAGAGATGCATACCTATTATGGGTATATGAAAGGTATAGAGGTTATAGGGGGGTTACTGAAGAGAGCATTGGGGGTCATAACCCCTCTATAATCTCTGTACTCTTCCTAATATCTATAATATGTACGCATATCTGCATACATATTATATACGCAATAATTTCCCCAATATCACAGATCCGCACCACACATTTCGTTCCAAATCAACGACCAACCTTGTTGCCATTAAGCCAAATGACATCATTTTGATTGTCACGAATGGCGACGCTCTCTGTGACTTCAAGAAAATAGTTGTTATTCGAGCTCTGCTGATTGGTGTTACTGGACCAGACAACTGTGTCACTACCTTTGTAGATGACTAGATTTCCATCACTTTGCATTTTTAAGGTGCAGAAAACACCCTTTCCCCTCGTCCCCGACTCCCATATCTCTTTGTTTTGCGCAGAATCTGTAAAGACGAGGTTACAATATTTATGCATTAGCAGTGTATATCGGCCTTCATATGTGAGGGACATGAACGTATGAAGAAGCTCTCCAGGATTCAGACGGTTGTTAGCTGAGACCGGACTGGATAAATGGCTCATCGTTAAGCTGGCTGCTAACAGGAGGGGAAGAATTGTAGCTGAGGCGATCATGGAGGAAGCTGCCATGGCTGATGCTTCTGATTTGATTTGATAACCCTAGCATGCTTATAAACACACATATATATATGTATACATCTGTATACGATGGAAGAGAGAAGTACTGAACATTCACTCGCATTAAACTTTGACTTCAAATGGTAAAGTTGAATTATGTGATTAAGTTATAGGATTGAGCGCTTAGATTAAGGGTACATTTGAGACAGCTTGTGCTTATCTAGATAAGTCATTTATATAGAAACGAGGGCAGTGTAAAAAATCAACTGTGTTTTCGGATATGCTGCGCAAACGCAGTTTCCAAAAGGTGAGACGATATTTTCAAAACACCGTAACAAATAAGCTACCCCAAACACACCCTAAGTGTCGTGTGTGTGAAATGTTTTATTGACTTAAAAAGTGTGTTTTATTATGTTTGAGCACGTGTTTGACCTATTATTAGATAACTATAGAAGACATTTTCATATGAAATAATTTAGTAATTATATAGGTTCAAATTCTATGTATAAATAATCATTCTCCGGCACTATTATAATGGTTTAAGCTTTATTTGATCACCACATCCTTTGATAAAAATATATGTGAGAACAAGTATTTTCCTAGTTTGTATAATGTTTTGGCATATTTTAATGTTTTAATAAAAAGAACATTCAATATTAAATTTAAACAATTTTAAATTAAAAAAAAAGAGTTTAATATATTAATATTAGTAAACTCTTGTGCTTCACAACATTAGGGATAATTTGGATGCCTATTTCCATACTAGCTTCTCATGATCAATGGTTTTAGATGTCTACCAGTACTCTAGTATTATAGGAGCAGTAGTACATGTCATATCCCTTCGAAAAGTCCATCACAACAGAAGAGGAAGATGTGTCTGGGAATTTAGAACAACAATATCATCACTTAGATGACCTAGCTCTGGTTTATTAAGGGTCTGTTTGGGGCAGCTGCAGCTAATTAATAATCTGCTGATAAGTTGATTAAAAATAATTTGTTGATAACATAGGTGCAAAAATTTTATTTTTTTGGAAAAGCTAAACCACAGCCAGAAAGCTACCATCACATCTAGATAGGTGCGGTGTGAAAAAACTATTTTCTGCGTTTTGAAAACGCATAAGCTGTCAAAACGCAGTTTACCTAAACAAGTCAGGTGCGTTTTCAAAACGCCACCGCACCAAATAAGCTGCCCCAAATGGACCTTAAACCTCAGGTAATGGATTCATGTCGTTTATGATAATATCGTTTGCAATAGTAGGACATACTTACAGTGTTTTTTTTTTAATATTTTTTTTCTTCGAAATTTTGAGATGTACTAAAGCTCAGTTTTATCACATACAATATTTATATATCATCATTTTAATTATATGGGGTGATTTTTTTTTTTTTGAAATTTTATTAATACAAAATACAAAATTTCATCTTATCAATAATATAAAATTTTTAGATTACAATTTCTTAGATTTCTTAATAAAATATGTATATATTTTTAAACCCAAAATCACTTGTCTGAAAATTAAAAAAAAATGTTAAAGTGCAAAATCTTCTAATAATTTACCACTTTTATTTAATTAAATGGTAAACACAATATATATATATATATATATATATATATATATATATATATATATATATATATATATATATATATTTAATTACCACACATGTAATCTAAACATAAATATTTGTTCGAATAATTTTTCAATAGGGTACGTAAATATTTTCATAACCAAAATTTAATATACATATAGAAAATTCTTCTGTAAATTACCAAAAATAATTAAACTTAAAAAAATAATTATGTAATTATCGACCTTTTAAATGATAATAACAATTTTGTCTTACAAATATTTTTTAAATGCAAATTTAATATATTGTTTTATTTATTTTTAAAATTCAATATACATATATAAAAGTTAGGAAACAAAACATGAGCATTACAGAAGGTGATGATGAAAGAAACAAATACAGATCACTCTTTTGAAACAGAGCGAGCGTGAATCTTCCACATGAAACAGCTATATCTTACCGCTTGTTTGGCCGCTATTAGAGGAGTTAAAATGGCATTTTCATGTGAAATAATTTATTAATACCAATATATGTGCAGATTCTATAAGAATGAAGGACTTGAAAAAAAAATAAATAAATCATTCCTGGGTACGACGGTGATCTTGTGATAACTATTAAATAGGTTAAAGAAGGTAAATACTTGAAAGTGAAACATGAAGGGATAACTTTAAAGCTTTAACGAAATTCGCAGCATTTTCTTTTGATTTCTGACATAGCATTAGGGTTGTTAAAAAAGCTCGTTGTTCGCGAACAGTTCGTGTTCGGCTAGCTGGAGAGTTCGTGTTCGATTCGTTTGATAAGCAAATGAGACGGACACAAACAATTTTATTTTGCTCGATTTATAAAAGAATCAAACACGGACAATCATGTGTTTGATCGTGTTCGAATAGTTATCGTTCGAAATATAAAATAATTTAAAATAATTATATATAAAAAATTTGTCATATTTTTAAAAAAATTGTATAGTATAAAAATTTATCATATTTTAAATAATTAAATCCTATAAAGTTTATTTAGAAAATTATTATAATTTTAACAATTTAAACAATACAAACAAATTTGAAAAATTTCAAACAATTCAAATAATTCGAACAATTCGAACATTTCAAACTAATTTCAAACAAATCAAACCGAACACTACAATAGCTTCACATTTCAAACACGAGCCTATTTCAAACACACTTAATTTCAAATGAACCGAACACGACACGACCTCTGTTTGTTCATGTTCGGTTCGTTTACACTCCTACATAGCATAACATAAAAAAATTAATGTATATTAAATTATTAATTACTTACCAAGTTTTAATTACAGTTGAAGTTAAATATTTTTTTTCAGGAGAAGAAATTTTTCAGGTTAATATGACTGATATGAGAGACTTTATTTATCAAAAAAGAACCACTACTGCTAGGTATTTTTTTTTTTTCTTGATGATAATTTTTTGTACAGTATCTGTCAATTTTTGATATACTGTTTGATACTAGCTTGAGATTTTAATTTTTTGATGTAATTCTACGAAATTCTGGGATAAGAGACATATGCCAAACATATATATTTTACTAGCTTGGATAAGGTTCTGGCGATTTGACATGTTTTAGCTGTGAGAATAGTCTAATGAAATTTTGATTATAACGGATTTTTAAATTTTATCTAATTAAATTACTGTAATATTTAAATATTTCACCAACTATAATATTGTATCATATATAGATTGATCTGATTACAAGAAAGATTTAAAAGCTTTGTTCACTTGAGGATTCATTCATATTTTTATTTATGTGTCCATGATTGGCCATTTCTCTTGTACATAAAATTATATGTATTTTATAATGAAAATGGAACCATAATTTTAAATATGCATGCATTAGATATGCAATAGAAAATAGACTTGGATGTATTTTGTAATAAGTGTTACTTACATTTGGTGGTTTTCCCTTAATAAGAGGCTTAATTTGGAACGTCTTTCTATAAATTATGTTTGTACTTATATAATATGGTTCTCTTGAATAATAATAATAATAATATTATTTTTTTTTAAGTTTCTCTTCTTTTATGATCAGCGCACACGTGCATGCGCGCGCTCACACATATTATATCTAAGAAACTTTTCTTCGTATGTAACTCTGGACTACGACATGCAAACTTAAAACATCCAAGCAACATCCCTAAAACCAACACAATAGCATGTACCTAGCACATGAGAATGAGTATAATATGCAAGCTACGTCTAAACCACAAGATTATAACTATACAATGCAGTATGACCGTTGATATGTAGTACACTAGTTATTTAAATAACCCTAATGCACCTATAATTAAGATCATCTATTAGCTACTAATGAAATTAAATACATATAAGTTTTTTTCACTCACAAATTTTAAATTTAGTATCTGAGCTTTTTTGTTTAATCACCTAGTTCTTCCCGTGGTAACAATTCTTCTTCCACTTCTCAGAACTATTAACAAACCTCTCTATCTCACAGTAAATGCTAGAATTCATTATCCCACCATCCCTCAAATTCTTGATGTCACACATCAAAACAATAGCAACAACTCCCCTCACAACAGATAATAACCATATATGTAAAGCTCCAATAGAGAAATTATTCAGAACAAATGGATTCATAGTATTCCTAGAAGGTACAACAACATGCCTACCTCAACAACACATTATAGATTTTAGATCAATAGAGTTCAACCTAGAGTATACCAAAACAAGCCAAACACAAACGAACAAAACTTTATTTGTGTTTAGCAATATGATCTACTTAAAACAATGAGCCATTTTGACAGATATATATATATATATATATATATATATATATATATATATATATATATATATATATATATATATATATATATATATATATATATATATATATATATATATAAAGAAAAAAACTCTCGTAGTTTCCTACGTGTTAATATAAAATAAAAGTTACAATGAAGGGAGGGGAGGCGGAACCCCGGATCTAAAAAACCAAAAAAAAGTAGATTAAGAGCCTCACCCCTAGGGGTTTCACCTCCCACATTACAACCCATACAAAAAATATCTCCAAAAAATACAAGTATACCCCTAGACATACCAAAACCCAAAAAAAGTATACCTGAGCAAAGAAACATAATAGAAAACATGTGTATGGTAGAACAAAAGGAATCTTCACAAAACAGCTCCCAGACATATGCATCCCAGCAAAAACCTTCAGCAGAAGCAATCCCCATAACAGCACAACCCAAAACGCTGCCAACAAACCAGCAGCAATGGCCTGATAGATCCAACGAGTAATCCAGGAAGGTGACAAGCCCTGCAGAAAAACAAAATCCAAATATCGTGTGGAGCAGGACCTCCAAGCAATAGCTACATAAAGTAGTCCAGCAGGTGATCTAGACTCTTGCCAAAATAATTCACTCAACATAGACGATACAGTAACACAAGTAAACAACAAACCAAAGTCCATCATAATAGAAAAACAATACTCCTACGTCCCTCAATCAACCTCTAATATAAGGAATATCCAATAAGTCCCCTTGGAGCAATATTTAAAGAGGCCTAGGGGGGCCAAACCTACCAATGGCAGAGAAAGGTCCAGCTTAGCCAGAGGCATTGCCCTCCCTAAAGATAAAATTCACCTGCTATCGAAGGTTGTAAGAGGACACAAGATGTTCAATTATGTTAAAGATTCCAATAACGTTCCAAGGAGGGGGAATGTGCTTTGAGATAATCTGATAGACTACCCGAGAGTCAGACTCAATAATAAGACAAGAAAAAGAAAAAAAATACTAGTCACCTTCACCGCCGACAAAGCGCCCACATTTCAGACTCAAGAGGTGATTCAACAGAGACAGGGGAGGCAAAGTAGCATAAGGGGTGGCTAGCACAATCACGGAAGACCCCTCCCCCCCCCCACACACTCCAACCTCATGAGAAAACCAACTTCCATCTACATTAAACTTGACCCAACCTCTCTGAGGTGGAGTCCATCTAACAAAAATAGGTCTCCTAACAAGAGAGGTCGTGTGCCTCACATTAGAACCACTACACATTTTAGAGAAGTAAGAATTCACATGACTCACCATTAACTGAGGGGAGACGGGGAAGGAGGTATATTTACAGATATTTCTAGCTATCCATATAAACCACAATACAATAAGAGGCAACTTAGAAATGCATGGCTCAAAATGTGAATAAGCCTTCCAAGCTTGAAGGAAAGGCAACATCCCATAATTCTGAGGCCAAGAGACACCAAACCGAGCCCCCAACATATTTCAAACTATTCTGGAGAAGGCACATTCAAAGAATAAGTGAAAGCATTCTCTTCATGTAGGTGGCACAAATAGCATTTAGAGACAATTCTCAAACCTTTAAGCTTTAAAATGTCATGAGTGAGAATTAGGGAAAGAAGGAAATGCCAAAAGAAGAAAGATATAGAGGGGGAAAATTACTTATGCCAAATATATTTAGCCCACTCCCATTTAGGTAAAGTATGTAATTTATTATAGAGCAGCTTGGAAATAGAATCCTTGGAATTGAACTTTCAGTGGGGGATGTCTTTCTGGTGAGATGCAACAAGTAATTGAGAAATTTGATTAGTATATTCACCAAACAGATTCCTCAATTTCCCCATATCCCATCTCCCCCATGCCAATAATCAGATACTGTGAGATGCTCCATACCAATCATTGGGGATAGCTCCTGAGGAGGTATCATACCCCAGTGATCATGCCATAAAGATATATTTCCCTCACCCAAATCCCAAAATATGAACCCATGAGCCAATTCTCTAGCTTTAAGGATAGATTTCCAAACTTTAGAATCTCCAAGTCTCCACGCAACCACAGAGGGGTGACTGGTATAACAATACTTCTGATGCATAAACTTAGCCCACAAAGAATCCCCCTTATGAAATTTAAACCATAATTTACACATATTGAGCGGTGCAATATGGTCTAGTCTCCTGAAACCGAGTCCCCCAAAAGCTAAAGCTTTACAAAGTTTATGCCAATTTGTCCATATCTTTCTATTTATATCAGCTGTCCACAGGAATATATTAAAACTATGCTCGATCATTTTTTGAGTGCTCTTTTTCAAATTCAAGATTTTCATAACATAAAAAAGAAAGCTACTTAACACTTTTAAGTAAAGAGAGTTTCCCCCCATTTAAGAGAAATATATTTCTCCAATCCACAATACGGTTCTTAATTTTAGCCACCACATCATCCCTTTGGCATTGTTTCCTTCTCCCCCTCAATAAATTAATGGCAAGATATTGGTCGCACGATAGTAATTGTTATAAATATAAGTATTCAGCACGATTACTAAGAGATATAAATCCCTAGCAATAACGCTAAAAACTTGACCGGCTCGGGGGAGAGCAGGGCGGAAATTTGAGGGTATATATGTTTGTTAAGCTTTATAAATGTTTTTCAAGTAAAATAGTAATTGTACTCGCTCCCCTATTTATCAACGCAAGTATACGTATCGCTCAAGTAATAAAGGGCTCTAATGGAGTCCTAGATATCGATCCCACAAGGAAGTTAGAGACTTAAGGACTAAATTCAGCAATTGTAATTACTAATCTATTATACGAAAATTAAGAACGCTTATACTAAAAACTATTACTTAAATATTAAATAGAAGATTGTAATTTAGAAAAGTATCTTTCTACTTGTTAAGAGAATTAAGTGAATGAAGAGTTAAATGAGTTTAGAATTATATTGTGCCAAATAGGAGCATTCCTATTCTTTACCCTTTGGTCCATGTGCAAAGAACATTGACTAATCCTATGTTTGGTTACTGAATCTACGGCTAGGCTGGGAGGATACCGACTGCCACTTCAGAGCTCCTAAGTTCCCCTCGCTTGAGGGCTAACATCTACACTTCAGCTCCCAAACAATAGGACCGAATTGAATATTTTAGTCTGTCACACTAAAATGTCCAATTCTACACCCGATAATTAATATTTCTCTATTTATTTGCATCCTCTTTCCAAGGCTTTTGACTTCCCTGAATCTTGGATGTAATCTTTACTATAGTTGATAATTCAATATATTTTAATAGTTCAATTGGCCAAATTGAAAGTAAATTAAGATTTAAGTAAAAAGATTATCACAATCTTTATTTAATATTGTTAGGTACAACTAAATTTAATTCTTCATTTCACGAAATCTCATCAACAAGGAGAAGGACAAAGAAAATTACTCAGAATGCATAGGAAGAATAACACAAAACTTGGATTTCATTTAAAGTTATAAAACAATAAACAAATATACTTATCTAGAATCTTCTTCTCAAGCAGACTCCTTGAAGTTCCTTTGACTCTTCTTTTTTTGTACAACACACTTCAAATACTCACCAAGACACTAACTTAAACACTCTTAAACACACTACTGACTTTCACATTGCATTAAATGACACTTAACGACACACACCATGACACAAAAATCGTTTCTATATATAGAAGGAGTCATATTTCCAAAGGTTGCTTAAGCACCTCTTCAAAAAGCGTCCAGATTCAACGTATTTGGCTTGAATCAACTGTCTCGCGGTCGGCGGGCTCGATCTCGCCGTTGGTGGGCTTCTAGAAGAATGGCTAACCGCTCAGTCTCGCTGTCGGGGGGCTCGATCTCGCCGTCGACGGGCTCCTTTGTAATTTATTCAAATGTGTCGGCATATTTTTAGGTTGAGTGTTGTATTTTTTTTTAAGAGGGGTCGCCTACAGAAGTTGTCGGCGAATTTTAAATTTAATTTAAATATAGATATAATTTAGAAAGTAGTATTTGATTTTGAAAATAATTTTAAATTTGAAGATTTTAAGATATGAAATCAAACCGATCTCGCATCCCGAATAGTTTATATAAACGAGCACCGCATCACAAACCGTGTATCTATCCCTAAGGATAGACACACTCGCTTGATGGTGGGGCTCGGTTAAATAAACTAGAAGATTTGTGACATCCGTTTGGTCCGCGAACCACTTTATAAGCCGACAAATTCCCTCGCTTAATATAAATGAATTAAGCGAGGTTTATATTACACAGGTTCTTTAAAATTCTCTATAAGGCAAGCCCCTATAGTTAATTACATCTTAAGTGACGGGAATCACCTAAGAAAACTCTCGATAATAATCGATAATTACTGCTCTCGAGAATTTCAAAGTTTAAGTTTTCAAAGAATTGAATTTTTGAATCTCGATAGGGAATGGATCAAGTTTGGAACATTTTATTTTGGGAATTCAAAGGAAGAAAAGTAGGAGAAATTACGGATTCGAAGTGAACTTCGATAATCTCCCGACTATCCTATTGTTTGGCTTGGATTTAGAAAAGTCCTAATGTTTATTTAATGTTTTAATCTTGCCAATTTTAATTAATTAGGGCTTATATTTATATGATAGAATCATACAAATAGCACTGGAAGATATGAGGGTTTATGTCGTATCGGACGACTACCTCGGAATCCTAAGACCGGTTAGGGCTTAATTTGCAATGCAAATGCCTAACGAAGAGTTGAGGATTTATGTTGCACTAGGCGAACTACCTCGAAGTCCTATGGCTTTGTTGTTTAATTCTAGGAAAGTTTTGCTGAAGTAGGTTCAAGTTTTGCTGACGACGATGGTCGTGCTGCCCACCATGCTCCGAGCTCCTTGTTGTTGCAAAGGTTTAGTTTTAGAAATCATAAATCAGGGGATGAGAAAAGTGTTTTGGTTTAGAGAAGTCTTAATTTCCAAGTGTTTTTTGTGTTTTAATTAAAACAAATCTTAAAGTTGATTATAACAACACCTAGGTTAAGATCCCGCGGTTCCATCCTTCCGAGCATCATTATTTTTATCGGATTCACTTAGTCCGGATGAATTTGCTAAACTCAATCTGAATGAGTTCCACACTTTCATTTAGACCGTGGGAAATCCCGTTAGCAACACGTAGGTTACATCATCCGAGGTATTCCCGATCATCCAACGGGACGTTTTAATTCGGTTGTAATTGTAGTTTTGTGTTACGTTTGTGATTAAATTTTGAGTTGCTTTATATTTTGAAATGTTGTGGAGGTGAATTTTATCTTGTAGTGTCTTTTAATTTAGTTATGGGTTTCGGTTTTGGTTTCTGTCCTAAAGGTGTGGGTTTTCATGCAACGGTTGTTTATCATGCAAGAAAAGTAAGTGCGATGCGATTAAATAAGTTGCGATAGGGTAAATCGCAATAAAATAAAAGCGTACTCGGAGGGTCTTCCCGTCATCCCAAGCTGCACTTAAAACACAGTTAGAATATTTAAGCATTTAAAATAAGTCCCTAGGTAAAGCTAAGGGAAAGGTTATGGTTTTCTACCAAGTTCCTAATCCTATAGCTAGTCATTTCCTATGACGTCTAGGTTCCTTGTGTTTTTGGTTTGAAGACGATTTTCTTCATCAAAGAATAACTAAGTTCGATTGTTCTTATAAATATCCTATCATATTGAGGAAGTGCTTAAGAAGAATCTTAAACATCTTTTCGATATTTCTAGGATTATTTTAAGTCCAAATGAATTTAATTATGTAAATGAATCGATCGTCCGAGGTTTTCAAGTTTTGTTAAGCTTGCTCGAGTGAACTAGGATATTTGAATGTCCTATAAGTGAAGTAACATTTCATTTAATATTACTGTTTAGGAGTTATGATAACTAAAGCTTTTGAGGGTAAATTGGTGTTCAAATGGTTTGCGATTTAGCTTAATTTCGATTGAAGGG
Organism: Papilionanthe hookeriana x Papilionanthe teres; assembly: GCA_022702705.1. Taxonomy (NCBI): domain Eukaryota; kingdom Viridiplantae; phylum Streptophyta; class Magnoliopsida; order Asparagales; family Orchidaceae; genus Papilionanthe; species Papilionanthe hookeriana x Papilionanthe teres. The sequence continues at coordinate 60,503,444 of CM040423.1, read as the reverse complement.
TTTAAATTTGGAATAGTGTTCGAGTTATTTTAGGCTTATTTCTTTATGTCTTAGGTGATGTTATTTAATTCAACTTAATTTAATTTAATTTAATTTAATTTAATTCAATTTAATTCAATTTAGTTTAATTTGATGTTACATTGAATTAATTTGATCTAATTTAATTAATTTTTTTTATTTAATTTGATTTAATTTAATTTAATTTAATTTAATTTATTTAATTTAATTTAATTTTTAATTTAATTTAATTTAATTTAATTTAATTTTTAATTTAATTTTTAATTTGATTTAATTTAAATTTTTTTAATTTAATTTTATTCATTTTAACTTTAATTAAAATTTTAAAAGAGTTTAATAATTTAATTTTAGTTTAATGATTAAGTCTTTTAATATTTTAAATTTGAATTATCATTTTAATTAGGAATTAAACACTAATGAAATGATTAATTTAGGGATTTTTTAAATTAAAGAATAAATCTCTTCACTAATAATATCCCTATTTTAATAATTCCGATTTTATTATTCTTCCAAATTTAATCAATTATTTAATTAAAGTTTAATCATTTTAAATTGCTTAATGGGTTTCTACCCTTCAATTATTAAATTTCAATCATCCAAATCAGATTAGGATCAAATATTTTACTTGTTAAATTTTTTATTAAACCTAAAGTTTTAATTAAGGATTAAAAGAAATTTAATTACCACTTTACCCTTTAAGCTTAATAATTTCATAACTCACTAAATTGAACTCAAATGAACTTGAAATTTTTATGTGACTTCACTCATATGTCAATAAAGACATGAGAGGAGAAAATGTGATTTTTCTGTATTTAATTTATTTATATAATTATTTTTGGTAGAAAATAGAGATTTCCAAGGAAAATTTAATAACATGACCAAGGGAAAGTTTTTGTTCTTAAGAAAATTAGGGGACATTCCTAATGACCAGGGGACCACTTGGACCAATTTTGGTGATTTTTTGAATTATATTATTTTTATTATAAATATTTTAAGTTCTGGAGTGTTAATTAATTTAAAAATAAAATAAATGTTGAAAAATGAATTTTATGTTTTTCAAAAATCTCTCTGATATCAAAGAAATCAGAGAAGCAAATTTTGCAATTTTTTGATTTTTCTATGATTTATTACAATTATTTTAGTGAAAATGCTAGAAAATACATTTTTTAATTTTAAAATTACCCTAGAGCTTTAAAAAATTAATATCTCACCAAATAGGCCTAAGAAAAATATGGGGTTTGTTCCTAAGTGATTAAAATTCAAAATGTGACATTTTGGTGAATTTTATTATTTTTGTGATTTTTATTATTTTTTAATTATTAAAAATATTAAAATAATATTAAAAATCAACTTTTTTAGAAAATTGAAATTTTAATTTTCTTAAATTCCCTGATATCAGAGAGGTTCCAAAACCAATTTGGTGAATTTTTGAAAGATATTTTGAAAGTTATGAATTTTTAAAGTTTAAAATGACTAAATGGCTTAATCAACCCAATTAATAGGGCTAACCAAGTCCAATTGACCTCAAATTTTTATGGTGGGTTCTTCTGACCCTAAAGGTCAGTGGAGAATTGATTTCAAGTCAATTTGATGTATGGTTAGCTCTAATTAATTAGGGACCTATTTTGAGTGTTTAAGCCAATTAGGGTTAATCTGAGTGAATTAACTCAAGTCCTATTTTTCCTAGGGTTCTCTGGTCATAAGGAACATCACCAAATTTTCCTAGAATTTATTTCACAACATGCTAATTTTTGGAATTAAAATACTCAAAACAACAACATGCATTTGAAAAATAAATAACTTTTCACAGAGGTGGCCTCTGACCTTGGAAAATTCAGGGAATGTTCCCAAGTTCAGAGGCTTCAAAAGCCCTATGGTCTCATGCCATGGTGAATTGTATGAATGCATGGAGAATTAAATGTATGCAGAGAGTAAATAAATTATAAAAAATAAAATACTTGATGAAATTAAATGATTTCTTTTCTACATTATTCTCCTCTGTTTACGCGAGCAAGAGGGTATTTTTATTTTATTTTTCTGATTTTCCTAAACAAAGTTATGAATTTTCCAAGTTTAAGGAATTAAATAAATAGAAAATACCCCTAATTTTCTATTTATCCGAGTCGGCGCCGCGTCATCCTCGGCATCTCCGAACGCACACGCGTCGCGCTCCCATTCGACGCCGCCGCTTGAGTCGGCGGCCCGGGCCCCGCGGTTCACGTACCATCTTCCGGTCCGACGCCATCCGAGCCGTCCGTCCGCGCGTGTATTGAATGGACGGCATCCGTTCATCGTTCCCGAGCGTCCTCGCCCGAGAGCCGTCCACACTAAATCCCTAAGATCTCACTCGATACTCGATGGATTTTCGTGTTCTTATGCTCATGGATTCGTCTTGAGAAGACGAACACATCCATACGGTTATCATGCATTGAAATTAAAGCATTTGAAATGGAGAATCTCCGAAGCTCGGGATGAAGAATTAGCTCATACCTTAGTCGTGAGAGGTGAAGCCTCGATCAGAGATGCTCGGCACGTTCGTTGGAGCTGCAGGAGGCTAGGGATGAAGCACTGGGGATGTGGTGAATTGCCTAGGTGTGATTTCCACCAAGGCCGATCACAACCTTTGGAGTCTGGAACAACTGGGTGGCTCGGAGATGGGGCTTTTGCTGGTGGACACCTTCTCTTGGTCCGGTGAAGGTGTAGGACCAATCAATTCGAGGATTGATCCACTGTGGAGAAGTGTCCTGGTTTTGGGCTTGGATTTCAACTCGAAATTGAGCTCGCGAGAGAAGAAATGGTAGGGGGATTTCAGTGGGGATCAAGTGCTCTGTGTATGGGGAGTAGTCTGGAACAATTTTGGCAGAGTTTCCTTAAGGTTTGTTTTAGCACTTCTCATGGCCGAGAGAGTGAGGGGTTTAAATAGGCATGGCTGGAGGCTCTCCCAGGGGGTGTTGAGGGCTGGGATCAGCTGCTCCTGGCATGTGAAGAACAGCCACAATGGCCAGCTGGGATGGGGCGACTCGGCGGTGAGAATTCCAAAGTTGGCTCACATGTGAGCTCTCGGCCATGGTGTTTTCCGGCGGCCAGGGTGGGCTGGCCGGCAGGCAAGGGTCACCCTCGGGGTCGAGTGGGTCGTGGCTGGGTGTTTGTGCAAGCGATTGGCAATGGCCGAGTGTAAAGGCCTTGATCCAAAATAGAATGGGGCATGGCTAGTTTTGGGTCTAAATGGGTCAACTCACCCATTTGGGCTTGGTGCACCCCTCGAGGTGGCTTTGGGTGCTGTGGGGGATCAAAGGGATCAGCTTGGTTTGGCATGGAGAAGTCTCCATCCAAATATATTTGGATTAAATTTAGGTTTAGGTGAATCATGATTAAGGCTAATGAGCTTTAGGGATTAAGGAAAGGTTCCCTCCTTCCTACCCAATATGGTATGGTGGAGTGTCCAAGGCTCTCATGGCTCACATGTGGCTCATGCATGGCTTCATGGCTCACCTTTGGCTTGGGGAAAGCTTGGTCAATTTCATGAAAATGGATTATAGGAATTATTTGGTAATTTGATGGAAATTTGTATGGAACTTGATTTGGAATGATTTGATGATGAATTTAGGACTTAGGTATTGAGTTTAATTGAAAGTATGATGAGGGGAAATGTCATATGGGCTTTGGGACCAATTTTGGGCCTTTGGATGTGGTAAAGGATGGGCTTTTAAAATGGTTTAGGAAAGTGGGCTTTTTGAATTTTAAAATGGATTTTGGGATGAAATTTTGGTAAAGGCTTGGGCCAAATAATTGTTGAGTTTGGTTTAGGGATGTGTCATGAGTGGTTTGAAACAAATTTGAGGTGATTTGGGTTGGATATGGGCCTTTTTGGTAAAGAGGCTAAGGTGGGCCAAAATGGGCTACCATGGGCCAAAGTTGGGCTAGAGTTGAAATTGATGTAAAATTAATGTTGGGAAATGTTTATGGGGGTGTTTCAAAGAGGTTTTGGCTTTGGTTAGGTTTTGATTTTGGGATTTGGGCTCATTTGGGCTAGGTTTAGGTTTAGGTCGAAATTGGGCTTTTTGATTTTGGGTTGAATTTGAGTGGGGTTTGGGTCTAAATTTTGGGCAAATCATGTTAGTGTTTTGTTTATGGGGATGTCAAGGAGGGTTTAGAAAAGATTTGGGGTTAATTGGAGTTGAATTGGGTGAGTTTGGGTTAGGTTTGGGTCATAGGTCCAAATTGGGCTTTAAGGCCAAAAGTAAAATTGGATCCCAATGCCAATCAAATTGGGCTTGGATTTGATCTAGATTGGTGTTGGGGATGTTGAATTGAAGTTTAGAATTGAATTGGACCAGAATTTAGGTCAATTGGGTAGGTTAGGTTTGACATTGGGTTCACTTTGGGTTAAAAATGGGTCAAATTGGGGGTTTTGATAAAAGTGGGGTAAATTGACAAAATTGGCCCATGGTGTAGTTGAACAAAATGAAATTGGGAATATTTGGGATTTTCTGGAATTTTCTGGGAATTTTCTGAATTTTTGGATTTTTTGGCTAAGAGGGGTATTTTGGGTATTTGAAGGGTATTGGGAGGTATTTTTGGAATTTTTGGTATTTTTGGTTATGGATGATCAGTTTGAGTGATGTGGAAATGTTTGGGAATGATTTTGGAGAATTTTGGGTGATTTGGAAATTTTTGAGAAATTTGGGCTATTCAGGGCTTTGGGTAGGTTGGCGGGTGTTGGGTCCCGGGGGTCTGAAAATTTGGAAAATGGAAGATTAGGTGAATGTAAGTGGAATAAAATCATCTTGGTTGAGCCATGAAGCCATATCAAGCCCACATGAGCCATGAAGGGACTCATTTGAGGCATTCACTATGTTGTTCCTAACCTCTTAGCGAGGGCTTGAGGGTTAAGGACCATCCATGTGAATCATCTACATGAGTCGGGAGGTCAAGTCGGGTATGGGTGTGTTTTAGGAGGTGTATGGAAGTGTAGTGTATGTGTAAGTCGGCCCCTTCATCGGACCAGGCCACCGGGCGGTCCTAAGGCCAAAGAGTCCTATAGGAACTCATCCTTTTAAACTTCCACATTTAATTTCAACCCTCTAGGTGATTATGGGTCTACGATCAAGTTTGTGGAGTTTGCGGGGAGTTAAGAAGTGGTTTAAAATTCTAGATGGTGGATCCCGATTCTAGTCCTCTAAGATAGTCGAAAGGAAAAGCCTAAGGCTAGATCCTAAGTACTAAAGAGAAGAAGAGAAGACCTCATCAAAAACGAGGTCAACAAATGGACCCCCAATAGGTGTGGTGAGTCGACGGAGCACACCGCGCGTATTGGTGTTGACCGAAGCGATCAACAAAACCAACACGGATGTCCAAGTAACAAACTTGGGACGAAGTAGAAGAGTTTCCGCTGGGGAGTGTCGAGTATATCTCTAAGACCGGAGATTCTCGAACTCTCGGCGGGAAAGGAAAAGGAGGTGAGTCCTAAATCACATGATCTGGGGGAAATTCGATTTAGATTTTAGTTGTTTCAGTTTAAGTTTTGATGTGTGAATTCAGATTTCAACTCGAGTTTCAATTTAGATTGAAGTTTTGTTAAGATTAATTTGAAGGGATTTGATTTGAAATGAAAATTGGAATTTTGAGGTTTTAGATGCAACATCTTCAACCCCAAAAGAAGATCGAATCGATTGGATTGGATCATTACAATGAGGAAAGATCTCAGAGTAATGCGGTATCTGGATGTAAAATCCTTAACCTCAAGAGTTTGAATTTTGATGTATTTCGGTGCAATAAGGAAAGAATCCTAAAGCGATGCGGTCTTGGATGTAAAATCCTCGACCCGGGAATTTGATTTGATGTATTTCGGTGCAATAGGGAAAGAATCCTAAAGCGATGCGAGTCTTGGATGTAAAATCCTCGACCCGAGAGTTTGAATTTGATGTATTTCAGTGCGATAGGAAAGAATCCTTAAACGATGCGGTCTTGGATGTAAAATCCTCGACCCAAAAGTTTGAATTTGATGTATTTCGGTGCAATAGGGAAAGAATCCTAAAGCAGTGCGGTCTTGGATGTAAAATCCTAGACCCAAGAGTTTGAATTTGATGTATTTCAGTGCAATAGGGAAAGAATCCTAAAGCAGTGCAGTCTTGGATGTAAAATCCTCGACCCAAGAGGTTGATTTTGATGTATTTTAGTGCAATAGGGAAAGGATCCTAAAGCAGTGCAGTCTTGGATGTAAAATCCTCGACCCAAGAGTTTGAATTTGATGTATTTCGGTGCGATAGGGAAAGGATCCTAAAGCGAGTGCGATCTTGGATGTAAAATCCTCGACCCAAAAGTTTGAATTTGATGTATTTCGAGTGCGATAGGGAAAGAATCCTAAAGCAATGCGAGTCTTGGATGTAAAATCCTCGACCCGGGAATTTGAATTTGATGTATTTCGGTGCGATAGGGAAAGAATCCTAAAGCGATGCGGTCTTGGATGTAAAATCCTCGACCCAAGAGGTTGATTTTGATGTATTTCGGTGCGATAGGGAAAGGATCCTAAAGCGGTGCGATCTTGGATGTAAAATCCTCGACCCAAGAGTTTGAATTTGATGTATTTCGGTGCGATAGGGAAAGGATCCTAAAGCAAGTGCGGTCTTGGATGTAAAATCCTCGACCCAAAAGTTTGAATTTGATGTATTTCGGTGCGATAGGGAAAGAATCCTAAAGCGATGCAGTCTTGGATGTAAAATCCTCGACCCAAAAGTTTGAATTTGATGTATTTCAGTGCAATAGGGAAAGAATCCTAAAGCAGTGCAGTCTTGGATGTAAAATCCTTAACCTCAAGAGTTTGAATTTGATGTTTGATGTGAGATCTGGAAAGATCGAATTTGAGATTTGAAAGAGATCTGGAATCTGGAAAGATTGAACTTGAATTTGGAAGGATGAGTTTGAACTCGGTTGAAATTTGATTTAAGATTTGATTTGAAATTTGGAAGATCACATTTGAAATTTGATTGAGAATTTGATTTAACATTTATGTTGATTTTGTTTATCTTTTAATGATTCAAATTTTATTTTATCGTTTATTTAATGTTCATGTGAATTTGGTGTTTGTCATTTATTCTTTTTTTTTTTTTAGATTTTTTTTTTTAAGGAAAGTTTTCTTTTATTCTCTTTTTTTATTCCTTTTCTGTTCTTTGTTCGAAGTTCATTTAACTTTAACGGCGTTTCCCAATCAATTTGCACAAAAGAGGTGAAGGCCAAAAATGTGACATGGTCACTTTCATTACAATCATGTAGAAGATACATCATACATCTTGATCTGGAATATATTTCATACAATCCATGTAAACTCAAAACGGACTGTGTATGATCTTTGTCGATCCATCCAAAGAAGCATCCGTCAAAAATCCATGTCCGAATAGTGGGGTACATGGTCAATAACATCACCTTCCAAGCCATCCTTGGCAAGGATGCCGTATGGATGTACATTGGAGGTGTGATATTTTCCATGTAACTCACAGCTCGTAAGGCGGAGGCTCTCTAGCTCCGGTCCGTTTGGAAATGGTAAGGTGCTTTCCTGTCGTCCATCCTTCGAAAGTAAGCGAGATCCGCTTCACTGGTACTCCGGTATGCAATGCTTAGCGATATGCAAATTATAGAATAAATAATCATTCCTGGGCACAACGATAATTAATGTTTGTATGGCTACGAATATCTGGAATAAGAGACATATGTCAAACATATATAGTTTACTGACAGATAACCTTCTGGGCATTTATTTTGTAATGCAATAGAAAATAGACTAGGATGTATTTTGTAATGGATGCTGCTGCATTTGGTGATTTTCGCATAATAATAAGAGGCTTAATTTAGAACTTCTTTCTATAAATTATGTTTGTACTTTTATAATACAGTTCTATTGAATAATAATATATTAATTATTTTTCAGGTTTCCCACCTTTTATGATCAACGTGCGCGTGCGCGCGCGCACACATACGCATATGCATGCCTAAGAAGTATTTCTTAGTATTTAACTCCGGATTACGACGTACAAACTTAAAACAACCAAGCAATATCCTAAAACCAACAAGATAACATGCACCTAGCACATGGGAATGAGTGTAATGTATAAGCAGTGTCTACCGCAAGATTATAGCCTTACAATGCAATATGACCGTTGATATGTAGTACATAATTATTTAAATAACCCTGATGCGCCTATAAGTAAGACCAACTATTAGGTACTAATGAAATGAAATACATATAAATTTTTTTCACATACAAATTTTAAATTCAGTATACGAGCTTTCTTGCTTAATCACCTAGTTCTTCCATTAGTAACCTTGTATTCCATCTCTTCTTCCTCTTCTCGGAACTATTAACAAACCTCTACATCTCTCAGTAAATAACGAAATTCATTATCCCACCATCCCTCAGGTGTGATGTCACACATCAAAACAATAGCAACAACTCCCCTCACAATAGATAATTGTTGTTTTGACTGATTAGTCACTAAGGTAAGTGGCACTCTTGTAATTTCTCTTTAACAACTCAGGTGATGACTTTTCATGGAAGACCCTAGAAGAGGGCATGTGGAAGGACATGTGGAGGCCATGCGGTGGAGAAGGAGGACGTGACGAAAGGACACGTGGAGGCCGTACGATGGAGGACTGCAAGGGTGGACATGTGGAAGCCGTACGATCTTGAAGGTTACGCCTCGTATTTATAGAATATTATAATGTAATATGTATAAATAGATGAGATGAAGAGGTATAAGTGTGGGTTTGTAAGAGTGAAAAAGAACTCGAGGTGTGGGCTAGGCTTGTTAAGGTGAGGCTTGTCTTGAAGCCTTGGATGTGAAGGGAGGCCATGAAAGATGAGGGCTCATCTATGTAAAGCTAAGTACTCTTGTTTCTTGTCTTAGTGGATTATTTCGATTCCTCCGTGGACGTAGGTCAAAAGACCGAACCACGTAAATCCTCTTGTTTGCTTGTCTTGTGTTTGCATCTTCTTTGTTGTGATTTGCGGTTTGTTCTCTTGCAACGAGATTAAGGAAAGAAAGTGTTTGCAACAATTGGCGCCGTGTGGGAAAATCTCGACACGTCTTGGTCGGAGGGAATCGCACCCGAAATCGCAGCGAAGTCTTGGCGAGGACGATGGGTTGCACCAATTGACATCGAGAAATTCACGGGAAAGAACGACTTCGGCTTGTGGAGAGTAAAGACAGAGCCTGTTTGGTTCGGCGGTGTCGCCGAGCCTTGCGAGGGCCGAGCGACGCGCCGTGAGCATGACGAGAGAAGAAGATTGGCGTGCGGAGAGAAAGCTCATAGTTTGATAATCTTGAGCTTGGGCGACAAGGTTACGAGGGAGGTGTCGAGGGAGACAACGGCTCGAGCGGTTCAGGCCAAGAGCTCGGGGTACTGCACGGCCCCGAGTCACGGCTATTAGAGCATTTCGAAAACGGCGCTTTATACTCTTTGAAAATGCGCGACAATTAGTCTCGGAGCGGATAGACGAGTTCGACAAGATCGTAGATGATCTTGAGAACATCGACGTCGAAGATGGATGACGAGGACGAGGCGTTGCGTCCCCAAACTACATTCTAAGAGCTGAGCGGTTGAGGATGCGATGCTGCATGGAAGGGCGCGAGCAATTACTGCGGAAGAGGTTATTCGTTAATCGAGCCAAAGAACCCGGAGAAGCACGACATGAAGGAGGAAACCGAGTGGAGACGATCGATGGTTAGAGGAAGATCCGACGATAAAGGATATAGTGGCCAAGGCTTGAGATCGAGTCCGAAGAAACGTTAGGAGGTCGGTCCTCTGAGATCTGATGTTCTCGTACTTACAAGGAAGGTCATTTTAGAAGAATCATCAGGATAGAAAGAAAGGCTTTCGGGGGCTTTAAAGATTAAGGAAATGAACATAGTCTCAGACGAGCTGGTCAGAGGCCCGAAGCTGCGAGTGATCACGAGTCCCCGAATGTGGTGGATCCTTGACTCGGGGTGCTCCTTCCACATGTGTCCTCACGGGGCGGTTTGAGACACTACAGGCGGCGAATGGTGGATCGGGTCTGCTTGGAGACGATAAAACGTAAGGTGATCGGCGGCGGGACGATCGAATAAAGATGTTCGATGGAGTTGAACGGATGCTGCGACATGTCGAGTCGTCCCGAGAACTTAAAAGAAATTTGATTTCTTTAGGGACGGCTGAGTCGAATGGATACTCATTCGAAATGAGAGAATAATTTGTATCGAGTATTGAGCTCTCTCGTAGTCGTGAAAGGAGTCGAAAGAATGTTTATACTCACCAGTTGGAAGAAACATATTGATCGGAAACTTCACGAATGCGGTTGATGGGAACGACGGATCCGGACTATGGCACATGAGGCAGGGCATGTAAGTGAAAGGAGCTTACGGGAATTGTACGACGGAGACACTTTATTATGCGGAGATCGGGTCGACGGCGGAATTACGTGAACGATGCGTGCGGGAAGGCATGGGGGTGAGAGTTCTCCGGCGGAATACACCATCGAAACCTCTCTTGATTATGTACACGAGTGATCTATGGGGCCATCTAGAACTCGGACTCATGGAGGAGGAGATACTTGTCATGTCATCGATGACTACTTAGGGAAGGTATGGGTCTTTATCCTAAAAACAAAGATGAAACTTACGACGATTCGGGGGTAGTTAACTCTCACCGAAAATAAGATGGGAGCAAAGTGAAGCACTTGAGAACCGACGAATGGCTTAGATGCTGATGAACGGTTGAGGAGTTGTGCGGGAGGAATGACATCGCGAGAGCCTCGAGAACGGTCCGGAACACTCCTCGACGAACGGCTTCAGCGAGAGGATGAACGGGACTCTCCTAGAGAGAGTGAGTGCGTGCGCTGGCCCAAATGCCAGGTCTGCCAGTTTCGGGGAGAAGGTTTGTGTCGGCCGCTGCTACCTCATCGACGGATGCCCATCGACGGCTATCGGCATGAGCTCCTTTGGAGATGTGGTACGGAAAACCGAGGGTAACTATGATGATACTTAAAGTCTTTGGATGTATTGCATACGGCTCGCGTTAGACGGGATGAGTGGAAGCGAGGGCCTTGAAGTGCATCTTCATCGGATACCCTTTCAGGCAAGAAGGATACAAACTTTGGTACAGATCAACAAAATACATCATCGGTAGGGATGTAACATTCGATGAGTCCCGAGTAAAGTCTGCTTGAAAGTATGTTACCGGGGGACGGTGTCAGCTAAGGAGGGATTCGTCAGTTGAGGTGGAGCTGCAACAAACTTTGAGTGATCGAAGGACAATGTGAATGATCGAATGAAGTGGCGGAAGGCCGTAGTGGCCCGAACCGGAAAGAAGATCGACGGCCTGACTTAGTAAAGGACGGACAAGGAGAACTATCGAGACAGCGAGATATGGCCATGCGGATATGATGATCACTTTGCCATGAGGTGTTCTTTGAAGTGATAGAAGAAGCGAGAACAGCCGGCTACGAGAAGCCACCGAAGAAACGAGGAAAGACACGAGTGGGAAGAGGCGATGGATGAGGAAATGGCTTCTCGATGAAGAAACGAAGCACAGGAACTTGTGGATGCGACCAACAAACAAACGCGGTGGTTCAAGTGGAACTTTAAGAAGGAAGGCATGCCGAATGCGAGAGGATCGGGTACGAGAGGCGGACTCGTTGAAAGGGATTCACGCGGGTTGAAGGAATTGACTTCGACGAAATCTTCTCGCCCGTGGTGAAGCACGCTCAATTAGAGTAGTCTTAGCACTAGCGGTTCAATTCAACTTGGAATTAGAACGGCTAGATGTTAAAGCTAGTTCTGGCTGTGGAGAGCTTGGAAAACCATCATGGACCAGCCGGATGGTGCTGGCTTTTTGAGACAAAGGACGAAGTTTCTTTATTTGAAGAAGGCATTGTAAGGGCTGAAACAAAGCCCAAGACTCAATGGCTGCAAACGTTGATGATTTCATGCTGGGCGGTTTTGTCGGAAGCGACTACGACGAGTTTGTGTGTACATGAAGTGGCAAGATGGTGAAATCGGTACGTACTTGCTCTGTTATGTGGATGATATGTTAGTAGCCGGCGAGGAGACGAAAGGGAGGAAGTCTGAGAAGATCGAAAGGTAATGCCTTTGAGACGGATGGAGCGTGAATCTTCCACTTGGAACAGCTATATTTTCATCTGAAATACTTTATTAAATATCGACATATGTGCAAATTATAGAATAAATAATCATTCCTGGGCACAACGATAATTAATGTTTGTATGGCTACGAATATCTGGAATAAGAGACATATGTCAAACATATATAGTTTACTGGCTTGAATAACCTTCTGGGCATTTATTTTGTAATGCAATAGAAAATAGACTAGGATGTATTTTGTAATGGATGCTGCTGCATTTGGTGGTTTTCGCATAATAATAAGAGGCTTAATTTAGAACTTCTTTCTATAAATTATGTTTGTACTTTTATAATACAGTTCTATTGAATAATAATATATTAATTATTTTTTTTCAGGTTTCCCACCTTTTATGATCAACATGCACGTGCGCGCGCACACATACGCATATGCATGCCTAAGAAGTATTTCTTAGTATTTAACTCCGGATTACGACGTACAAACTTAAAACAACCAAGCAATATCCCTAAAACCAACAAGATAACATGCACCTAGCACATGGGAATGAGTGTAATGTATAAGCAGTGTCTACACCGCAAGATTATAACCTTACAATGCAATATGACCGTTGATATGTAGTACACTAATTATTTAAATAACCCTGATGCGCCTATAAGTAAGACCAACTATTAGGTACTAATGAAATGAAATACATATAAATTTTTTTCACATACAAATTTTAAATTCAGTATCTGAGCTTTCTTGCTTAATCACCTAGTTCTTCCCGTGGTAACCTTGTATTCCATCTCTTCTTCCTCTTCTCAGAACTATTAACAAACCTCTCTATCTCTCAGTAAATAACGAAATTCATTATCCCACCATCCCTCAAATTCTTGATGTCACACATCAAAACAATAGCAACAACTCCCCTCACAATAGATAATTGTTGTTTTGACCCCCAATTAGTCACTAAGGTAAGTGGCACTCTTGTAAATTTCTACTTACTTTAAGCCTCCATTGTTGACTTTTCATGGAAGACCCTAGAAGAGGACATGTGGAAGGACATGTGGAGGCCATGCGGTGGAAGGAGGACATGTGAAAGGACACGTGGAGGCCATGCGATGGAGGACTCTAAAGGGTGGACATGTGGAAGCCATGCGATCCTCGAAGGTTACACCTCATCTATTTATAGAATATTATAATGTAATCTAATCTACTATAAATAGATGAGATGAGGGAGGCCTTAAGTGTGGGTTTTGTAAGAGTGAAAAAGAACTCGAGGAGTGTGGGCTAGGCTTGTTAAGGGTGAGGAGAGCATCTTGGAGGCCTTGGATGTGAAGGGAGGCCATGAAAGATGAGGGCTCATCTATGTAAAGCTAAGTACTCTTGTTTCTTGTCTTAGTGGATTATTTCGATTCCCTCCCGTGGACGTAGGTCAAAAAGACCGAACCACGTAAATCCTCTTGTTTGCTTGTGCTCTTGTGTTTGCATCTTCTTTGTTGTGATTTGCGGTTTGTTCTCTTACCAAGATTAAGGAAAGAAAGTGTTTTTCCCACAACAATTGGCGCCGTCTGTGGGAAAATCTCGACACATCTTGGTCGGAGGAATCGCACCCAAGAAATCGCAGCAAGAAGAGGTGTTTGGCGGGGACAATGGGTTCCACCAAATTCGACATCGAGAAATTCACGGGAAAGAACGACTTCGGCCTGTGGAGAGTAAAGATGAGAGCCCTATCGGTTCGGCGGGGTGTCGCGAAGCCTTGCGAGGGCCGACGGCACTCGCCGGCCGACATGACGAGAAAGAGAAGATTGGCATGCTTGGAGAAAGCTCATAGTTTGATAATCTTGAGCTTGGGCGACAAGGTTCCGAGGGAGGTGTCGAGGGAGACAACGGCTCGAGCGGTTTGGGCCAAACTCGAGGTACTCTACCCGACCGAGTCACCGGCTAATAGAGTTATTTACGAAACGGCGCCTATACTCTTTCAAAATGCACGAAGACAAATTAGTCTCGGAGCGAGATAGACGAGTTCGACAAGATCATAGATGATCTTGAGAACATCGACGTCAAGATGGATGACGAGGACGAGGCGTTGCTGTTGCTAAACTCTATTCCTAAGAACTACGAGCGGTTCGAGGATGCGATGCTCGCATGGAAGGGCGCAAACAATTACTGCCGGAAGAGGTTCGATCATTAATCGAGCCAAAGAACTTCGAAGAAGCACGACATGAAGGAGGAAACCGGTGGAGACGATCGATGGTTAGAGGAAGATCGAGCGATAAAGGATATAAAAGTGACCGGAGCGGATCAAGGTCCGGAAGAAACGTTAGAGGTCGGTCCTCTAAGAGATCCTACAAGTGCTACCATTGCCACAAGGAAGGTCATTTTAAGAAGGATCATCCGGATAGAAAGAAAGGCTTTCGGGAGAAGCCTAAAGATTCGGAGAAGCAAACATAGTCTCGGACGGCTATGATTCGACTCGAAGCTGCGGTGATCACGGAATCCGAATCTAGCAAGGAGTGGATCCTTGACTCGGGGTGCTCCTTCCACATGTGTCCTCACAAAGACCGGTTTGAGACACTACAATCGGCAAATGGTGGATCCGTTCTACTTGGAGACAATAAAGCTCGTAAGGTGATCGGCGACGGGACGATCGGAATAAAGATGTTCGATGGAGTTGAACGGATACTTGCGACATGTCGGTACGTCCCGGAACTTAAAAGAAATTTGATTTCTTTAGGGACGCCGGAGTCAAATGGATACTCATTCGAGGCGAGAGAATAGGCGTATCGAGTAGCTAAGGGCTCTCTCATAGTCATGAAAGGAGTCGAAAGAATGGGCTATACTCCTAGTTGGAAAAGCTGTGATCGGAAACTTCTCAAATGCGGTTCAATCGAGCACGACGGATCCGGACTATGGCACATGAGGCCGGGGCATGTAAGTGAAAGGGGCTTACGAGAATTGTCCAACGGGAACCTATTATGCGGAGATCGGGTCAACGAACCGGAATCTCGTGAACAATGCGTGCGGGAAGGCCACCAGGGTGAAGTTCTCCACTGGAATACATACATCAAAGAAACCTCTTGATTATGTACACAGTGATCTATGGGGCCCAGCTAGAACTCAGACTCATGGAGGAGGAAGGTACTTCATGTCCATCATCGATGACTACACCAGGAAGGTATGGGTCTTTATCCTAAAAACAAAAGATGAAGCTTTTCAACGATTCAGGGACTGGTTAACTCTCACCGAAAATAAGATGGGAGCAAAGCTGAAGCACTTGAGAACCGACAATGGCTTGGAGTACCGTTCGAAGCGGTTGAGGAGTTGTGCGGGAGGAATGACATCACAAGGCACAAGACGATCCGGAACACTCCTCGACGAACGGCTTAGCCGAGAGGATGAACAGGACTCTCCTAGAGAGAGTAAGGTGCATGCTCTGCTAAATGCAAGTCTACCCAAAAGTTTCAGGGAGAAGGCTGTGTCGACCGCTCGCTACCTCATCAACGGATGCCCATCGACAGCTATCAACATGAAGACTCCTTTGGAGATGTGGTACGGAAAACCGGTAACTATGATAATCTTAAAGTCTTTGGATGTATTGCATACGCTCACGTTAGACGGGATAAGGCTAGAAGCGAGGGCCTTGAAGTGCATCTTCATCGGATACCCACTGGAACCAAAGGATACAAACTTTGGTGCCTAGATCAACAAAAATACATCATCGGTAGGGATGTAACATTCGATGAGTCCAAAATGGGGAATCTGCGAAGCTATGTTACCGGGGACGAGTGTCACTAAGGAGGATTCGTCAATTGAGGTGGAGCTGCAACAAACTTTGGTCGATCGAAGGACAACTCGTGAATGATCAAGATGAAGTGGCGGAAGACCAGCAAGTGACCGAACCGGAAAGAAGATCCGACGACTACGAGCTTGGTAAGGGACGGACAAAGGAGAACTATCGGACCGCCGGAGAGATATGGCCATGCGGATATGATCTCCTTTGCTCGAGTGTTGCTTGAAGTGATAGAAGAAGCGAGAACCCAGCGGCTACAAGGAAGCCCCGAAGAGCGAGGAAAGACACAAGTGGGAAGAGGCAATGGATGAGGAAATGGCTTCTCCGATGAAGAACAAAGCACGGGAACTTGTGGATCGACCAACAAACAAACGCGTAGTCGGTTGCGAGTGGAACTTTAAGAAGAAGGAAGGCATGCCGTACGCGAGAGGATCGAGTACAAAGCCGGACTCGTTGCAAAGGGATTCACACGAGGTTGAAGGAATTGACTTCGACGAAATCTTCTCACCGTGGTGAAGCACTCGCTCGATTAGGATAGTCTTAGCACTAGCAGTTCAATTCAACTTGGAATTAGAACAACTAGATGTTAAGACTGCGTTCTCGTATGGAGAGCTTGAAGAAACCATCTACATGGACCGAGCCAGATGGGTACAACACACACGAGACAAAGGACAAAGTTTGCTTGCTTGAAGAAGGCATTGTATGGGCTGAAACAAAGCCCAAGACAATGGTACAAACGATTCGATGATTTCATGCTAAAGATCGGTTTTGTCGAAGCGACTACGACAGTATTGTGTGTACATGAAGTGGCAAGATGGTGAAATCGGTACGTACTTGCTCCTTTATGTGGATGATATGTTAGTAGCCGGCGGGAGCAAGGAGGAAGTCCGAGAAGATCAAAGGTATGCTCAATTCCGAATTTGACATGAAGGACCTAGGACCAGCTACGAAGATCCTAGGTATGGAGATTACCGGAGACAAGAAAAAGGGTAGCTTATTCTTGTCTCAAAAGTCATATATTCGAAGGTTCTAACAAGGTTCAACATGCACGAGGCTAAGCAGGTTGCAACATCTATTGGCCAACACTTCAAACTATCGAACTCTCAAGCACCAGAGACTGAAGAGGAGAAAAGGTACATGGAGGGTGTCCCCTACGCCAGTGGGGTTGGTAGCATCATGTATGGTATGGTTTGTAACAGACCAGATTTAGCCTACGCCGTCAGTATTGTAAGCAGGTTCATGGCAAGCCCAGGACAGGCTCACTGGGAAGCACTAAAATGGATCCTGAGATACTTAAGAGGCACCACCGATTTGGGGCTACTCTTCGAAAGGCGAGGAAGACAAAGAAGAAAAAGTAGTCGGTTACGTAGATTCCGATTACGCGAGGAAGCATTGACACCGGGAAGTCACCGACCGGATTCATCTTCACCTGTCTTCGATGCTGCGATCGGTTGGAAGTCTAACCTCCAATCGGTTGTGGCCCTCTCGACAACGAGGCTGAATACATCGGCTGTGGTCGAAGCAATCAAGGAAGCTATGTG
Source organism: Papilionanthe hookeriana x Papilionanthe teres (assembly GCA_022702705.1). NCBI lineage: Eukaryota > Viridiplantae > Streptophyta > Magnoliopsida > Asparagales > Orchidaceae > Papilionanthe > Papilionanthe hookeriana x Papilionanthe teres. The sequence goes on along the minus strand of CM040423.1, from coordinate 60,485,984 downwards.
GCTAAAGGGCATGGTCGAAGAGCTTGGGATACATCGAAGGTGATAAGCGTGTTTTGCGACAACCAAAGCACCATCCACCTAACCGAGAATCGGGTATTTCATGAAAGATCCAAGCACATAGATGTGAAGCTTCATTTCGTAAGGGACGTCGTCGCTAAAGGCTCGATAGTGGTAGAGAAGATACCAGCCGAAGAGAACCTCGCTGATATGCTCACCAAGGCGCGCCCATAGCTAAGTTCGGACATCGTCCGAACTTAGTGAATTTTCCATCGGGCGAGGGCCCCTCGGGGGCCACGTGGAGGGAATCACTACTCCGAGCATAATTGAGGGTCAAGGTGGAGATTTGTTGTTTTGACCCCCAATTAGTCACTAAGGTAAGTGGCACTCTTGTAAATTTCTACTTACTTTAAGCCTCCATTGTTGACTTTTCATGGAAGACCCTAGAAGAGGACATGTGGAAGGACATGTGGAGGCCATGCGGTGGAAAGAGGACATGTGAAAGGACACGTGGAGGCCATGCGATGGAGGACTCTAAAGGGTGGACATGTGGAAGCCATGCGATCCTTGAAGGTTACACCTCATCTATTTATAGAATATTATAATGTAATCTAATCTACTATAAATAGATGAGATGAGGAAGGCCTTAAGTGTGGGTTTTGTAAGAGTGAAAAAGAACTCGAGGAGTGTGGGCTAGCTTGTTAAGGGTGAGGAGAGCATCTTGGAGGCCTTGGATGTGAAGGGAGGCCATGGAAGATGAGGGCTCATCTATGTAAAGCTAAGTACTCTTGTTTCTTGTCTTAGTGGATTATTTCGATTCCCTCCCGTGGACGTAGGTCAAAAAGACCGAACCACGTAAATCCTCTTGTTTGCTTGTGCTCTTGTGTTTGCATCTTCTTTGTTGTGATTTGCGGTTTGTTCTCTTACCAAGATTAAGGAAAGAAAGTGTTTTTCCCACAACAATAATAACCATATATGTAAAGTTTAAATAGGTAAATTATTCACAACAAATGGATTCATAGTATTCCTAGAAGGTAGTACAACATGCCTACCTCAACAACACATTATAGATTTTAGATCAATAGAGTTCAACCTTGAGTATACCAAAACAAGCCAAACACAAATGAACAAAACTTTATTTGTGTTCGTCAACACGATCTACTTAAAACAACGAGCCATTTTGACGAACGGACACACACACACACAAATATATATATATATATATATATATATATATATATATATATATATATATATTAAGGAAAGAGCTCTCGTGGCTCCCTACGTGCTAATATAAAATAAAAGTTACAAAAGGGGAGGGAGGTGGATCCTCAATTCTAAAAACCAAAAAAATTACATTAAGAGACTCACCCCTAGGGGTTCCACCTCCCACACTACAACCCACGCAAAAGATATCTCCCAAAAATGCAAGTATACCCCAAGACATACCAAAACACAAAAAAAGTATACCTGAGCAAACAAACTTAATAGAAAAACATGTGTATGGTAGAACAAAAGGAATCTTCACAAAACAACTCCCAGACATATGTGTTCTAGCAATAACCTTCAGCAGGAGCAATCCCCATAACAGCACAGCCCAAAACGCTGCTAACAAACCAGCAGCAATGGCCTAACACATCCAGCGAGTAATCCAGGAAGGCGACAAGCCCTGCAGAAAAAACAAAATCCAAATATCGTATGGAGCAGGACCTCCAAGCAACAGCTACGTAAAGTAGTCCAGCAGGTGATCTAGACTCTCTCCAAAATAAACTACTCAACATAGACGACACAGTAACACAAGTAAACAACAAACCAAAGTCCATCAGAATAGGAAAACAATACTCCCACATCCCTCAATAAACCTCTAATGTAAGGAAAATCCAATAAACCCCCCTAGAGCAATATTTAAAGAGGCTTAGAGGGGGCCAAACCTACCAACGGTTGAGAAAGGTCCAGCCTAGCCAGCCAATTAGCAGGGGCATTGCCTGCCCTAAAATGAAATTTACCTGGAATCAAAGATTGTAAGAGGACCCAAGATGTTCAATTTAGTTAAAAATTTCAATAACGTTCCAAGGAGGGGTAATGTGCTTTGAGATAATTTGATAGACTACCTGAGATTCAACTCAATGATAAGACGAGAAAAAGAAAAATACTAGCCATCTTCACCGCCAGCAAAACTGCCCACATTTCAGGCTTAAGAGGAGATTCAGCAGAGACAGGGGAGGCAAAGTAGCATAAGAGGTGGCCAGCACAATCACGGCAGACCCCCCCCCCCCAACTCCAGCCCCATGAGAAAACCAACTCCCATCTACATTAAACTTGACCCAACCTCTCTGAGGTGGAGACCATCTAACGAAAATAGGTCTCCTAACAAGAGAGGTCGTGCACCCCACATTAGAACCTCTGCACATTTTAGAGAAATAAGAATTCACATAACTCACCGTTAACTGAGGGGAGACGGGGAAGGAGGTATATTTACAGCTATTTCTAGCTGTCCATATAAACCACAATACAATAAGAAGCAACTTAGAAATGCATGGCTCAAAATGTGCATAAGACTTCCAAGCTTGAAGGAAAGGCAACACCTCATAATTCTGAGGCCAGGATACCCCAAATTGAGCCTCCAACATATGTCACACCATTCTGGAGAAGGCACATTCAAAGAATAAGTGAGAGGCATTCTCTTCATGTAGGTGGTAGAAATAGCATCTATAGACAATTCTCAAACCTTTAATCTTTAAAATATCATCAGTGGGAATTAGGGAAAGGAAAAAATGCCAGTAGAAGAAATATATAGAGGGGGAAAAGTACTTATGCCAAATATATTTAGCCCACTCCCATTTTAGAAAAGTATGTAATTTATTATTGGAAAGAAAATCCTTGGAATTGAACTTCTAGTGGGGGGTGTCTTTCCGGTGAGATGCAACAGATAATTGAGAAATTTGATTAGCATATTCACCAAACAGATTCCTTAATTTCCCCATATCCCACTCTCCCCCATGCCAAGAATCAGATACTGTGAGATGCTCCATACCAATCATTGGGGATAGCTCCTAAGGAGGTATCATACCCCAGTGATCATGCTATAAAGAGATATTTCCTTCCCCCAAATCCCAAAATAGGAACCCCTGAGCCAATTCTCTAGCTTTGAGGATAGATTTCCAAACTTTAGAATATGCAAGTCTCCACTCAACCATAGAGGGGTGACTGGTATAACAATACTTCTGATGCATAAACTTGGCCCACAAAGAATCCCCCTTATGAAATTTAAACCATAATTTACATATATTGAGTTGTGCAATATGGTCTAGTCTCCTGAAACGGAGTCCCCTAGAAGCTAAAGGTTCACAAAGTTTATGCCAATTTGTCCAAATCTTTCTCTTTCTATCAGCTATCCACAGCAATCTATTAAAATTGTGCTCGATCATTTTTTGAGTGCTCTTTTTCAAATTCAAGACTTGCATAGCATAAAGAGGAAAGATACTTAACACACTTTTAAGTAAAGTGAGTTTCCCCCGTTGGAGAGAAATATATTTCTCCAATCTACAATACGATTCTTAATTTAGCCACCACATCATCCATTTGTCATTGTTCCCTTCTCCCCCTCAATAAATTACTGGCAAGATATTTTAAAGGCAAGGAGCCATGTGCATAACCAAAGTAATCAATAACTCAATTGCACAAAAAATTACGAACAGTTTTACCAATATATATTTGACATTTGGCATTATTGAAAGTCAAACCCGAGACCTTTTGAAATCTATACAAAACCTCCAGGAGATTTTTAGAAGAAATCTTACTAGCATTAGAAAAGATTATGACATCATCTGCATAGGCCAGATGGCTAACCAACACCTTTGACTTGTAACAAAAATGCATATAAGAGTGAATTTCATGCACATAATTGATTAGCCGAGAAAGGTAGAAAAAGCAATAATAAAAATGGTAGAAGATAGAGGATCCCCCTGACGGATACCTCTATGGGAATAGAAGAAAACAAACAAAGAGCCGTTCACAAGCACGCTATAATGATTATTGTCTAGCCACCTCTTGATCATATGACAAAACTGAGCCTGGAAGCCTCTAACTTTTAATACATTAACAATGAAAATCCAATCTAACATGTCATAAGCCTTCCTCATATCCAACTTTAACACCATATTGCCACCTCTACACTTCTTGTCTAGATCCTCCACCAATTCATGAGCTAACAGAATATTGTCAGATATACCCCTGCCCCTAATAAATGCAGACTGTTGTGGAGAGATAATATGTGGAAGGTGTGATTGTAGTCTAGCAACTATAAACTTACTAATCACTTTAGAGATGACAGAGGTTAAAGAAATAGGTCTAAACCTATCCCAACTAACTTTATCATTTAATTTGGGAATGAGGACAATCAGAGATGAGGAGAAAATTTTACAAGGGTCCTCTCCAAGAAAAAAACTTTGAATAGCCTGCACCACCTCCTTCTTAACAATGTCCCAACAATGCACATAAAAATCAGGAGTGAAGCCATCAGGAGCAGGGGCTTTGTTGGAGTTAATATCTTTAATAGCAGAGAAAATCTCACCCTTATTCAGAACCTCAGTAAGATGTAACCCCTGTATGTAATCCCTTTCCTTATCAAATAGAGATGAGATAACATGGTGTACTTCCATATCAAAGGAAAAAAAGATCAGTGAAAATATTAACAACACTGTTACCAATCTCCACTTCCTCCGTCGATGTATTTCCCAAATGATCCTTTATCTTTATAATATAATTGATATTCCTCCTGCACTTAATAGTGCATGGAAATAGCTTGTATTACGATCTCCATTAATAAAAATAAAGTCATTAGGTTTTTACTGAAGAAAACTCTCCTCTATGTTAATGGCATGAAGAAGAGAAGTATGAGCGGTAGTAACCTCCTCCATTAATAAGGGGTTACTATCCAAATCAGCCTCCAAAGAATCAACAAACCTTTGAGCCTCAATAACTTTACTGTGAATATTTTCAAACACCTCAATATTCCATTATTTTAAGGCCCTAGTGACCTTCTTATGTAGTTGTCAGAGATGATACCATGGATTCCCAGACACCTATCCCTGCCAATTCAGCTTAACCAACTGAAGAAAAGAGTCATGTGAAGACCATACATTAAGAAATTTAAATCTGTAAGTAGAAGGTTTTTATTGAAAGCAAGAATATGTAAAATTGGGTTATGATCAAATGAAGCATAATTGAGATGTTGCACTTTAGATATAGGGAAATAATCGAGAAATGATGATTGGCAAAATAACGATCCAATCTTTGAGCCAAGAAGCCTTTTCTCCAAGTGAATTGGGGTCCACCCCAAATCAAAAAACCCAGCCTCGTAAATAACATCACCGAAACTATTAACAAGATTCATATCACAAGCCCTGTCTCCTCTCCTTTCATCCAACTTCATAATCATATTAAGTCACATCCCAATAAGAACTTGTCATCTAGAGCACTCCCCAATCTAATGAGGTTATTCCAAAGCAAAGTTCTCTCGTGGCAAAGGGAACTAGCATAGACAAAGGCTGCCCAACCTTGATATTCCTTCAAATGAAAATGAGTAAGCACAAAATGATTTTCATCCTCCACCACATCTAACTGAACATTACGTTTCCAGAACACCCAAATCTTGTTATTCATGTTGAAGAAATAATGATATTGCTTGAACCTCCTGACTACATTATCTATATTAACAATGACTAAATGTTCCAGTAAAGCAAAAATATAAGGTTTATGGACCCTGCAAAGATTTTTAATCCTATTAAGGGAGGCAGGGTCAACCACTCCCCTAATATTCCAGGTTAGAATTTTAAACATTAATATTTTCCTCATTTAGATAAAACAACTCATTCTTCCTCTTGTTCTTCTGTTCTTGTGACTTCTGAATCATCCATTCATTTTCGAGATTGGCAGTAGCTTCCCTGACCATGAGTTCCAGTCTCCCAAGCGCAACTGGGTCACTGGAAAAATTTCGTTAACCTCCAAATTAGGAATGTCCACAACCAGCTGAAAATCACCCTCAACAACATTATCTCTTACAACCTCAGCAGAAAATACAGTGGTCTCTTCCGGCAGGCATTGTAATTAGGCTCCAGTTTCCTGACCCCCTCAGAGGGGGGATTAATATCACCCACAACTACTAAATCAGGTGCCACTTCAACATCCGGAGTAGAATCATTATCCAAAGAAACGACCCCTGCGGTACCTGCTCAGGAACAGAGGGCACCATAAGCGCCTGTGCTAAATCACCAGAGACAGGAGGAGGAGGCATTACAAGGGCCTGTGCAGTTCCACCATCTATAGGAGGGGTAGGTTGTCTAAATTGTCGTCTGAGTTCAGGATGCAGATGATAACAGAGTTTGGCAGAATGACCAACATATGACAATGCGAACAGTAAGGAGGATGGGCTTCTAAAATCACTTGTTGCCAGTAATCATTATGAGCCGAATCTATCCAATGATCCTCAGGGAGAAAACGTGTGATATCACACTCGACCAGTATTCTAACATCAGATGGATTAGTCAAAGAGAAGGTCGAAAGGGTCCATCTTCAAAGGATTACCATAAGCATAAGCTAAAGAATAAAGAGTTTCATAATTAAAGAGGTGCGACTTCAACCCAGGAAACCGAATCTACATCAAAATTATGGATGGATCTTTCTTAGTATCAAAGTCCACAGTCCACTTTAACACTTTCATAGCCCTGTTCTCAATTTGAATCACCATCCTAGAAAAAACCCTAGCATAATCATCATCATTGGTGAGCTAAATGAGAATGTGCCTACCATCTAACAAACCAGCATTCCAACTGCCTAACAGATTCATGGCCTCAAAACTCTTGAAATAAACTCCAATCTAGGGTGCCCGTAAAGAAACTTTCCCACTATAAAAAACATGCAAGCTGACGCCAGAATGTTTGTCTCAACATCAGAAAGAAACAAAGCAGGCTTATTGTTATTCCTTCCTGGTTTCTCAATAAAATTATAATATCCTCCATTAACCATGACATCATGAAATGATTGTGGAAACAAACAAGAATTGCACGAGCGAGAGGGAACCCTCTCCACCACTGCCGTGAAAGAGCGCTCCAAAGTGATAAAAGAAAAAAAAACCCAAGAGGACAATATAAAGTCTCAATTGCCTGGAGCAAAAGAGAGCCATTGTCACCGCAAGGGGGAAGCCCTAGCAGAGCCCCAAACTCCTCTAGAAGGCACCACCATTATTATTATTATTATTATTATATATATATATATATATATATATATATATATATATATATATATATATATATATATATAATTATGTTATGAAGAATTTTTAAATCTTCACGTATTTGAGTTTGTTTAAGATCAAACCAAATTAAATAACAAAAAAATGAAAATAAAGACAACAAAATTAAAATTAAATAGGGTAAAATTAGTGTACCATAAGGAGAATAGTTTTTTCAGTAGACCCGACGTACGAAATCAGCTCTACAACATTTGATCCAATTCTCTCTCTCTCTCTATTTTTCTTTTGCCCTCCTTCTTCGCTCATGAAATTGGCTTATGAATTAATTAGCAAATGCAAAACTAAACTTTCCTAATGGGTTTTCATACATATAAAATAATACAAAAAAATAAAAAATGATACAAATATCATCATGAAATTATTTTTTTTAATCATCAATTTTATATAAATTTTCTTTTATCTTGAAATATAAGAATCCGAAATTATAAAACATACTCCATAAAGATATATTGTATTCAAACCACTCTAGTGAAAGCAATTTATAGAGCAAAAATCAAATGATTCCTAGAAACCTACTTTTAGAACATGCTAACTTCTTGAAGGAAATACCTTAAAATACTATCTTTGGTTTTCTTTCATGTCGCTTCCGTGTAAATTTATAATGATAGAGTGATATATTAATATTTTAGCAGCTGTTGCTAGGGGTGTAAACGAACCGATCACGAGCAAGCCAGGCTCAGTTCATGTTCGGCTCGTTTATATTTCGAGCTAAAAAAGTGTGTTTGTGTTGTGCTCGTTTGCTTAGCGAGCCGAACACGGGCCATTCATGAACAAAGAGTTGTTTTGACAACCCTAATCACGTACCCATAAGATGTTAAGGATTGAGACAAGATTTAAAAATTATTGTTTGTATTAAAACATCATTTGAATCTAATTTAATAGTTTTTATTTTGTTTTCTTAATTAATACTTTTTATTGATTATAAATCATTGTAGTCTTGTAGTCAATTAATTTTTTTAAAAATACTACTCATATATATATATATATATATATATATATATATATATATATATATATATATATATATATATATATATATATATATATATATATATATATATAATTAATTAATTAATTAATGTTTCGAGCTAAAACGAGCCGAACACGGACTAACAAATCTTTGTTCGTGATCGGCCATTAACTTAACAAACGAGCTGAACATAAACTTCTTAACAAGCCGAACACGAACTGCTCGTGAACAACTAGCCGTTTTGACAGCCCTGGCTGTTGCATAACCCTACAGCAACAATTTAAACCACACTAAAAAATGAATTTGCGGTATACATTGTGGGACATTCCGTCGTTATTGGTTTGCATCACAAGAACTTTTTACAGTGATTTAGAAATCCACAGAAAACTACGAGCTTCAACGGCGGTAATTTAAACCGCCACAATAATATGAGTGTTGGTTTAAACCGTCATTTTTTATTTTTAAATTCTTCTATTTTCAAGTTCTTACACTTGTTTCTAAACTTGAATAGAAATTCAAGCCACACAATTTTCTTGTTGTACAAAGACTTTCGATTTTCAAGCCAAATGAACGAAATAAACAAATTAAAATAATGACTGAAAAAAAATAAAAATTATTTTTTGAAAGTTTTAAGATTAATAATGAAACTTAAAACAATTGAAAAAAGATTATAAAATTCAGAGAAGTTTTAATTTCGATAACAGTAACTTCACGTAATATATTAAAACTTATAAATCTCTCATGCTAAACTCATGTCGGTAGCAGAATAGGTATCAAGCTATGAACAACTAAGCTTCTTATTTATGAGAACTTCCTGCAAAAGATTTTCAATTATTGTACAAAGTTCCGATGCACGGACAAACACATCGTAAAGAGATATCGATAGATAAGACTAAAAATGTTTTTAAATGGAAAACTCGAAGGGGCAAAAACTATGAGGCGTGATCCAATTGATATGATTCCACTATGCCGAAGTAGGTTATAAGTCTTTATCGATCCTTGAATAGCCGGAAGCAATATTACACAAGTGGAATGTGGATTTTGTTGGGGAAATGGGAACGACAGTAGTCCGGTCGTGGGGGTGGCCAAATGGTGGTAGCTAGGTAACTATGGTATGCCTGTTGAGGCGACACGACAATAGTGGTGGCGATCAGACAGTGGTGTTAAGACAATGTTGGTCCGACATTTGCAATAGCTTGACGGTGGTGGCTGAGCAACAGTTGTCTAGCGATGATGTTACCTCGATGCTAGCGGTTGGACAGTGGTGGTGTTCAGATGACGATGGCATTACGATGGTAGTGGTCAGGCAGTGGTACGCTGGTGGAGGTGATAGTTCAATGGTGGCAATAGTGATCAGACAACGATGGCTAGATGGAGTGGTTGGGCAGTGACAGTGACTCGACGGCGTTGGCTAGGCAACAATGATCCGACGATGGCAGTAGCTTGATGGTGATGACTGAGCAACAGCGGTCTGGTGGTGGTTGAGCAAAGGTGGTCTGGTGGTGGAGGTTGCAAAACAATAATGGTCGGGCATTGGTGGTCTAGCGGTCAGATAGCGGTAGCTGGGCAGTAGTGATTCGGTGATGGCAGAGGCTAGATGACCGTGGTGGGAGATAATACTTTGGCAATGGTAGTGACTCGACGATAGTGGCCAAGCAATCGCGGCCCATATATTACATTGGCTTGACGGCAGTTGCCGGGCAGTGGTGGACTGGTCGGACAATGGTGTTTCGGCTATGGTGGTGTCTCAACGGTGATGGTCGGGAAATGTTGGTCCATTAGTGGTAGCGGTCTGACGGTGGTTGTCGAGAAATGATGGATTGGTGGCGACGTTAGCTAATTTGTGGTGGTGGAGCTCAGTAACTCTCAATAGCTTGGAGCTTCTTCAACTTTCTCTTCTAAGTTTTAGTTCAAGTGCATTTCCATGAAGGGAATAGGGGTCTATTTATAGTTTTTGTCAGCTGCATACTTTATAAATATTGCATGAATCGAGACCACTCCATCAGATGACCTAGTGTAGTCCCTTTGATCGGATGGTGTTCTATGAGCATATAAGAGCCCTAATGATGTATGAATCAAGTGATCTTGAGCTTCTTGGATTTGGTTGGATGAGATGCTCGATTTGACTTATATGAACTTGTTAAATTTAGAATACATATGATCATCTAATTGCTTATCCATGGCCTTCAATTACGCTTATATGGCCTGATTTGGGATTGATCGAAGTCGGATTGAAGCAATTTTAGCTTCATTGGGCTCACTAAAGACGTTGAGTTTGACTATAAAGTTGCTATAATTGGGCCCTAAATAATCTTGAATTTGAATTTGAAACATTTATATTGTTCGAAATGCTCCGATATTCGTACATACTTAAAATAAATTTTTTTGAGGATGTATCAATACATATAATGCTTATAAAAGTAAGTTTAAATATAATTAAAATAGAGTTTGGAGTTCTCTACAATGTAATAATAAATTGAACATAAGACAAAAATCTGAAATATATATATGTGAATGTTGTAATTGGAATATGTCAATTTTATGTCCAAATTAAAGCTACAAAAAGTTCAATCAGTAAATCAGATATAAAGTTAACTCAAGGACTACTGCAAAATCATTAAACATAAAGGAAGCGTGTAAGCATTACTCAATCAAAATTAGATTAAAAAAATAAAAAAATAAAAAAAAATATTATAAAATAGGCATCAAAGTAAGAAATATTTCTTAAAATTTTCATTTAGATTCAAGTTAACATTGTTGAAAATCTTTGAAGTTTAATCGCTCTACGTTCAACGTCCAAACTTAAATTATATAAAAGAGAAAAAACTGTATGCGAGCAAATCGAACATTAATTTACTTCAATATCAAATATTAAATAATTTGTAGAAGTCTGCTAACTTAAAACAAAAATTTTAAATTATTACTTAGATTTTAAATTCGATAGTGTAGGACTGTCTATGACTGGGTTATTTGCGACTGATTAACAACATGAAATGCCGTCGCTAATTAATATTAAAATTTTTTTCGACGGTTTTAATTATTATCGACTTTTTATGACATCGGTTAAAAGAAAGTATCCACCGACGGCTATATTGCGCCGATTATCTATGAACCCGTCATTTGGCAGGCAGGGTGTTAACTGACGTGTTGTTTTTTAAAATCGACAGTATTATCGGTCGGTAATAATGTAAATTACCACGTCTAGCAACAGTTATGATTGAACATTTACGACTGTATAACTACAATATTTTCGTCGCTCATTAATAGCAACATTTTCCCGACGGTTTCTTTATTTTGTTGACGCCATAAGCCATTAGTTATTAATGTGCATTAACTGATGACCATATGTCGTCAGTTATCTTTGAACCGCCGTCTGGCCGGGTATTAATTGACACATTTTTATAATAAGCGGCGAAAATTGCCATCAGTAAATGTATTGATAACCGAGGGATTTTAACCTTTGTATAAGCCGTCATAAATAATCCATTATACCACCAAAATCGCAGTCCACCCCCTCCTGCCCTAATCCCCTCTCCCTTCGCTTCTCTCTAGCCCAAGTACTCTCCTCTCCCCCCGAACCCCTTTCCTCTCCTTGAAACCCTCACATGTATCTGTTATTCGGGGTATTGTGAGGTTATTGGGAGGTTATTACTCAAATAATGCTGCAATAACTTCATAATAACCTGTCAATAACCCCGGCAGTTTCATTTTAATGTTATTCATGAGTTATCCACTGGTTATTCGGTGATTATTTAGGGATTCCGTACGCAGCGCTATACGTTGTCTGTGTGGAATAATTTTCCCTTAACCGAGGGCGAACTAGAAATTTAACCGGATGATAAAATCAATGAAAAAAAAATATTTTAATGTCATCAAAATAATATAATAAGAATGCAATAATGCAAATATGTAAAGATAATTAATTAAGTTTAACTATTGATTTAGTGTCTTTAGGCCTAACTTTTGAAATATGGTTTTATAATAATCTTCGGTTGTGATAGAATTAATTTAAGATCATATTATTCATTATTCTGCAATCTGCATCAAGCCATTAACTGTAGAAAAGTGAGAGAAATGTGGCTCAAAAACTACATATTAATTTCCTGCAAGCAAAACATAGTGGCCAACCAGACTACGGTACAACCGACGAAGGGCAAACGAAGAAGAAAAATAATACATAGAAGGATGGTTTTATCAGTGAACAGGCTAAGAATTACAAACGAAGGCGAATGGCTGGCGAATCGTGAATATAATTGAAGATTTAGGGCTGTCGAAATTATGTTGTATTTAGTCCTCGTAGTCACCACTTGGAGAGAAATCTAAACTTGACAAGCTGTCTCCCTCCACATCTCGTATCCTCTCTACAAAATATGTAAATACGTCTTATGCAGTCGTATGAACTTTTGGCTATACATTATTCACTGACTTTAAATTAAAACTGGACAACTAAGCAATATCCTATTCAATTAAATCAATATTTAAACTATACAGTGAAATAAACCGAATGGTATGATCATTAATTTGAATTTGAATTTGAAATTCCTTTAATTGATGTTTGCCTTTAATTTTGGAAGGCATGATACTAACATAAAATATATCAATCAAGAATACTTCACATGAGACTACTTTATCTTACCAGCTATACCATACTTCACCGTAGAAGAAGAAATATATTTAAGAAAAAATATTCAGAAAATCAAAAATAAAATTTTAAAGTTTTTAGTAATTGCTTGTTCCTTCATGAAACAAAATATAAAAGAAATGCCGTATTTAACTTGACAATGCGTATAACTTAACAATGTGTTTTGTCATTGAACACTTATCTGACGTATTTATTAGGTAAGTTTTTAAAGGCACTTTATAATGAAATGATTTATGTGCACATTCTAGCGTCATGATTTAAGAATAATTAGGCATTGTAGTCACCTCTCGGTTCTCTCAAATTGACACCAGTTTGTTCGTTTGTCGGTCGAAACGACTGTTTATGGTGGTATGGAACGATTTAAAATCGGGACTGTCCAGTTAAACAGTTGGACCAGACCACTTAACTGGTTCATGATCAAACTACCCGATTTAGTCATATTTTCAAATCAATGCTTATAACAGCTTGCATGGAGATCTTTATAAAACATCTATGCTCAGGTTTAGCTTTTTTGGTGACAGTCTTTATCAGTCAGCTCAGTCATGAAAAGGGTTAATCACTTGAAAAATTCGGGCAACTCGACCATTGGATGAGTTGAACTTCCTCAGCAAATTATCGAGTGTCCTCAATTTGGTTGAGTATATATATGTTGATCATCATAAGTGAGCTAGTTGTAGGTCATAAATTTTTGATTGAGTCAATTGATCAAACTAATCAAGCCGAACTATCTACTAGCTTGACGAGCTATCTACCTTCACATCTTGATCCACTATGAATCCAGTCTATGGACTTTTGGCTATACAATATTTTTTAATTTTAAATTAAAACTAGAAAAATATTTAAGCAAATTCTATTCGATTAAATCATTCTATAAATGGCACTTTGAAATAAACCGAACTTTATGATCATTAATTTGAATTTAAATTTAAAATCCGCTTAATTGATGTTTGCCTTCAATTTTGGAAGGCATGATACTAATGTGTAATACATCAACCAAGAAAAAGTCATATAACTATTTCATATTATTATCAAATATATCATACATCGCAACAGTACAAAGAAATACATTCAAATATATATATATATATATATATATATATATATATATATATATATATATATATATATATATATATATATATCAGAAAATCAAACATAAAATTTTAAACTTTTCAGTGATTTACTTGTTCCTCCGAGAAACCCAAAATAAAATAAAAATAAAATAAAATGCTTACATTGCAATTTATTTCCTCTTTATTCTTTCACATCACTTTTTATTTTTTCACGCAATACCACAACTTACATCGCATGAAAAAGTTCATGATCAGAGAGAGAGAGAGAGAGAGAGAGAGAGAGAGAGAGAGAGAGAGAGAGAGAGAGAGAGAGAGTAGCCACAATTGTCATTATTTTATGATAATATTAAAGCTAGCATGTTGGTATTTAAACCCAAAAAAAAATGCAAAGACAGAAAAACAGAGAAATTTTATGATGCTTGAAGGAGTGCATTATTTTCTGATTTTTTTCTATTTATAAACATAACTTTTAACTACATCACTAACTTTAGATAAATAACTGCTTAAACTAAAAAACATAACTACTCAAAACATGAAATACATGCAAACCAATTTATAACTACTTAAGACAACTAGATTAACTTAGCATTCTCCTCCTTGAGCTCGTTGTCTTTCACTGATGATTTGCACACCAGTTTTCTTTCTGATCTCCAAGAACTTCAATCTTGTAAGTGACTTTGTCAGAATATCAGCTCGCTGATCTTCTGTACAAACATGTTGGATTTCAATCATTCCTGATTCAACACATTCTCTTATATAATGAAATTGGGTATCGATGTGTTTGCTCCTCTCATTGTGAACTGAATTCTTACTTAATGCAATTGCTGATTGATTATCGATCTTTAAGCCTACTTTCTTAACCTCGGTCTTTAACAATTTTGCCAATAATCGTCCTAGCCACACCCTTGACATGCTGCTGCACAGGCAGCGATGTACTCCGCTTCACAGGAAGATAACGCAACTACCTTCTGTTTTTATGAACACCAACTAATAGGACTTGACCCAAGAAAAAATATTGAACCAGAGGTACTTTTCTTGTCATCAGTATCACCAGACAAGCTTTCTTTCACATAAATGCAACCAAAGTTTAAAGTTCCTTTCACGTACTGCAATACGTGCTTTATTGCAGTCATGTGCTCTGTTATGGGCTTCTCCATATATCTACTCACCATCTCGACAGAGAATGTTAAATCTGGGCATGTGTGTAGTAGATATCTTAAACTGCCAACAATACTTCGGTACAATGTTGTGTCTACAGGTGGACTTGTAATTTCCTTGCTCAGTTTTAGACGAGGTTCCATCGGAATTTGCGAAGGTTGCAATCTTTCATACCACATTTGTCTAAAACCTTTCTTGCATATGCCGCCTGGTTAAGTGTAATTGATTGAGAATTCTCACAGACTTCAATTCCCAGATAGTAACTTAATAAGCCAAGATCACTCATACTAAACAATTTCTTCATCTGTGATTTGAACTTGTCTATGTCTTGAATACACTCTCCAATGATAATTAAATCATCCACGTAGACTCCAACAAGTAAATTCCCTTTACCTTGATTTCTTATGTATATGGAATGCTCTAAAGAACACCTCTCAAAACCGAGTGTCCTCAATGATTTATCTAGCTTTCAGTTCCAAGCTCTAGGTGCTTAGTGCAAATCATACAAGGCTTTGTGCAGTTTTAACACTTTGTGTTCTTCTCCTTTTACTTCAAATCCCGTTGGTTGAATGACATACACCCCCTCCTCCAAATCACCATTGAGGAAGGCGGACTTTACATCCATATATGTATCTCCCATCCTTTATGTGCTGCAATAGAGATTAGCAAATGTACTGTCTCTAGCCAAGCAACAGGGACGAAAGACTTCATCAAAGTCTAAGCCTTGTCGTTGAACATACCCCTTTGCCACTAATCTCGCCTTGTGCTTCACAATTTTGCCTTGAGTGTCCTTTTTTAGCTTGTAAACCCATTTTAAACCTATGGGTTTGTGGTTGTCAGGTAATGGTACGAGCTTCCAACTTTCATTCCTCTGAATAGAAGAAATTTTCTCCTTCATTGCTTTTCTTCGCGGCGGGTCTGCCTTAGCTTCTTCGAAAGTTGAGGGCTCCTCCTCTCCAAGTAAAACTAGTCTTGAATACTCTAGTTCTATTGGGAAAGTTTCATCGTAAAGGCTTTTGATGTCACACTTACCCCCGTGGTCCTTCTGATGAACTCTCATCAGATGTCGTAGGCTGCACTACCTCGGTTGAACTGAACCATTAAGAGTTGTATTTGGAATGTGTGGTGTCAGTAAATTGGAGTCTGAAACAGATGTTCTGGGTCTCATAATCATCACTGGTGAGGCATGCTGGTATCGGTTACTTGAATTGCTGACCTCATCTTTATCTTCCTGATATGTTGTGTCAGATTCACCTGTTATAATAAAATAGTGTGTCGTAAGAGTGCTTCCTGCTGATCTTGTACCTGTTACTGGAGATTTTCTCCACTCCCACTTCTTCTCCTTCTCGAACATTGCATCTTGTGTCACCACAATTAGTCTTGTCGCTGGATCAAACATTCGATATCCTTTTGTATTCATATCATAACCAATAAACACCATTTTTTTGCTACGATCAGACAATTTCGGAAGGTACGGTGTTACTTCTTTTACATTTGGAAGACAACCGAAGATACGAAAGTGAACGACACTTGGCTTACGATCATAATATGCTTCATAGGGAGTTTTTCCTATGTCTCTCTTTGTTGCTGCTCTATTTAAGAGATATACGGTAGTGATACCGATTCTCCCCAAAATTTGCCTGGGACTTCCATGTTTTTCAACAAGATTCTTGCCATGCCGATCACCGTCTAATTTCTTCATTCAAAAACTCTGTTTTGCTGAGGAGAATATGGTGCCATGAGATAATGCTTAATTCCCAATAGCTTACAATAAGACCTGATATCATTTGAGGTGAATTTGCCGCCACAATCCGTGCGCAAAGCTTTCAACTTACATTTTTTCTTTATTTTGGCTGCAGCTTTGAGCTTCTTAAATGCCTTAAATGCTTCATCTTTGTTTCGGATCAGCACCTGCCATACATATCTTGTACAATCGCCAATCATCAACAAGAAATAACGTTTCCCTTCATGTGTGGCAGGGGTAATTGGGCCGCACAAATCTCCATGCCATAATTCAAGTGGTGATGCTGCTCGTAATTTTGTCTTCGCCGGAAAAGGTTTTCGATGTTGTTTTCTAATCAAACAACCATAACAGATGTGGTCCTCCTGCTAGATTATGGGCAAGCTATGTACCATCTGTTTCTGACTTAGAATTTTCAAAGCGTGAAAATTCACATGCCCTTATCTTGCATGCCAACGTCAGGCTTCTTCTTTGCTTCTTTGCAGAAGGCATTCAGGTAGAACTAGTGCTATGTTAAACACATACAACCTATTGCTTCACCTGTTCACTTTTGCTAGTAGTCTTTGTGATCTGTCAAAAATAGTCATAACACTTCCTTCAACTACAACCTTGCATCCGTTCTCATCTAACTGGTCAAAGTTTATTATATTGCTCTTCAACACCGGAATGTAGTAAACATCCGTAAGTATTCAATGTTCACCTGTGAAGCCTTCAAATATGACCGATCCTCTTCGTTGAATTTTTACAGCCGAGCCATTCCAAAATTTGACTGAACCTTTAAATGTTGTGTCAATTTCAGCAAATTTTTCGATATAACCAGTCATGTGGTTACTTGCGCCGGTATCTAAATACCATGCATTCTCTCGGGTGCTTTTAATCTTTGGCATCACCTTGTTTTCATGTTTTAACACCTACCCATTTTGCGTTGCCTGGCTGACAACACCTGTTTCAGCCATCAAAAGTGCAGATTCATCTTCAATTTGCTTTGTAATAAGATTTGCTCTTTCTTTTTTGGGGCATTCTTTTGCAAAGTGACCATATTCATTACAATTGAAACACTTAACCTTGTATTTGTCGAAGTTAAGTGGCTTATGGTCTTCATTTTTGCGTTCACCATTTCCTCACCTCCATCACGTCCACGCCCACGACCACGCCCTTTCCCGTAATGTCCTCCTCTTTTGTTGTTGTAAGAACCTTCATTTCTCTTTGCTTTTGGGATTCTTGCCTCCCACTCGGCCTGGGTAATAAGTAACTGCTCTCCATTGCCCTTTGAGTGCAATCACCCTTTGAGCACTTCCTCGAAGGTTCTGAGCAACCTATCGCCTCTGAAACCGGCATCTTCTAAATATTGTTAAACTGCTCAATTGTTCTACTAATTTGGAGAAATTTATATGGAACTGCGCTGAACAATTTTTCAACAATTTGTTGTCGTCGAGCTTCGTACCCAATGAGCGGATTTCACCTACCAGCGTGGTAAGCTTCATGTAAAATTCATTATAATCTATGAATCCTCCATTTGTAAATTGTTAAGTTGTCATTTCAGTACATGTACGCACGCTTTCTTAACACAATCTTCGTCAACCCGCATCTCCCTGAGTGCATCCCAAGCCTCATTTGTCGTCTATTTCTCCGTGATTACCGTCATCAAGTCATATGGCGCGGCTTAAGAAATGGCTACCATGGCGCCTTGATCTTTTCTTCGTCTTTCTCTTCACCCTCGATTACCGACCATACTCCCAGCGAACGTAAGATTATCTTCATCTTAATAGCCCATATGTTTTAATTCATCTCGCTTAACGTTGAATATTGTATCGGGATCGAGGCTCCCCTTGTCGTCAGTTTGAAGACTTTCCGTCTTGGATGCATCTCCATTATTTCCATCCATTGCAGTCTCTTAATTTTAAGCCACAGATTTTACGAACTTCCTCGCGAAATTGCACCGCCTCGCGCTAGATATGAAATCAAGAGTCCCTTGATTCCTCGCTTCTGCTTACCACGAATCGTGTGCGAACTCCGGCGAACCCTGTGCGAACCTGCACAAACTCACGTCACTCTCGCCGAATCCGAGAGGAATATTCTGTCTAGGGGAAATCAAACATTCTAAGATTCCTTGTTGAACCGCTCTGGCTGTTTCGCCCATCTGCTTCTCCCAGAGGAATATTCCTGTAGTAGAAATGTAAGATTCCTTGATCCTCTTCCAGGCGCCGCGAACTTTTCTTCCATTGGTCGCGCAAATCACCTCCTTGCGATCTCACCAGTGTCCTTCGAAGCGCAATCAAACCTGCCGACGTCACGTCCGCCGAGCCTTGGATTCCCTCCTTGCCGATCCTTTCCGCACGATCAGAACTCCTCTGGGAGACCTCGCACAAACTGCAGGAGCTGAACCGAACTCCTCTCTGGGCATCGACCTTGCTCTGATACCAAATGTTGGTATTTAAACCCAAATAAAATGCAAAGACAGAAAAAATAGAAGAATTTTGCGATGCCTAAAGGAGTTCATCATTTTCTGAATTTTTTTAAATTTATAAACATAACTTTTAACTGCACCACTAACTTTACATTAATAACTGTTTAAACTGAAAAACATAACTACTCAAAACATGAAATACATTCAAACCAATTTATAACTACTTAAGACAACTAGATAAACGCAACATAGCAAAAAGATCAACTAAAAAACATTGATATTTTAGTGTTATTGCAGCCCCAAAATATCATCAATTTTAATCTAAACCACATCTAACACATCTGCACGTAATATTTTTTCTTAATTAAGTGACAGTCTTGTTACCATTAACCCAATAAAGTTTTTGATCATCGCGGATGGCGATGATGTCTGGAGTGACCTCAAGAAAAATGGTACCATCCGCGTTCGCCTGAGCGGTGCCACTATCCCAGACATGTATGTCAATACCTTCGTAGATGAGTAGAGTGCCATCATCCTTCATCGTTAGGGTACAAAAAGTGCCTTCTCTCCAAGTATTCAGATTCCATATCTCCCTATTTGCAGCCCTATCTCTAAAGCTAACATCACAATGCTTCCTCACGTACAAAATGTATCGATCTTCATAATCTAGGCTTTTGAAAGTAATCGATTCTCTCCAAGCATTCGGACGATTGTTAGCCGAGACCAGAGTGGATAGGTGGCTCATTGTTAAGCATGCAGCAGTGATCAGGAGAGGGAGGATTATAGCTGAAGAGGCCATGGAAGTTGCTTGGGATTTGCCTTCATGTTACTGTATAAATAAATATAGGAATATAAGCTCTTAGCTTTGATTAGGCAATATGTTTCAGTGCTTCGATGAGCCATACGTTGTTATGAAAATAACGATGAAAAATAGAAATCAACACAAATCAGAAGAACACAAGAGATTTAACGAAGTTCGGCAAAGAATTGCCTACATCCTAGGGAGCGAGCCGGGGAATGCACTATTTCAGAGGAGTTACATATCCAGAGGATTAAACATCTATTTATAGAAAAAACTCAAAGATAAATTACAAACACGCCCTCGCTCCCCCTCAACCCACTAACTTCCAAGAGACACTCCTTTTCACCAGGAGTCACACCTCTTCATCAAGAAAACTCCAACTCCTTAGATATGAGCCATACCTAACAATTCTCCACCTTGGCGAATATCCAGCACCTTAGGAGAAATGCATCACCCGGTATATGTGCCTACCAAACAAATCTCCACCTTAGCAAATATTCAGCCCCTTAGGAGAAATACATCTAACAATCTCCACATTTGTGAATATCCAGCCTCTTAGGAGAAAATCTCCACCTTGCGAATATCCAGCCCTTTAGGAGAAATAGATCATGGAGTTTCTTACACCAGTGGGTTGGGCAACCAAACCATCTAACCTGGCTTGGTTAAAGATCCTGTTGCATTTCCATCATATGTTCCAACAGAGCGATCTCCACCTGCAACTGTACTCCCCAACAGTTTATAGATGTTACCTGCAGTGATCTTCCCTTTCATCACAGTCAGTGCACCCTTAACAATTCTGATGGTTTCCCTATCCTCATCTGCCTTAGGAATGAAACCAATTCTGTGTAGAGTGCGCAAGAAAATCAAATTTTTTTCAACTCTGGAACATGCCTGACATCACATAATGTTCTGACAGTGCCATCATACATCTGAATTCTGACTTTACCTATACCAACAATATTATAACGTCTATTATCACCTAGATAGACTGAACCAGAATTAGATAACCTGTATGAAGAAAACCACTTCCTGTTTGGTGTTATGTGATGAGAACATCCTGAATCAAGAATCCATCCATCCTTTAACTGAGTTGTTGTAACTGAAAGCGCATCACTATCACTGTAATATGTATCACTCTGTACCATATTCGCAGCCATGGAAGATACATTACGAGTCTCCTTCTTGAGCATTGGACAATCTCTCCTCATATGTCCCAGTTCCTTGCATTTAAAGCAACGAATCTTCTTGCCTTTAGGCTTTGACCTTCCAGAATTCTCCTTCTCCTCCTTACTTTCACAATCCTGATTACCCTTAACATATAAACAATTAACATTTAAGCTTTCCTCTACATTCTGCTTCCGCTGGTTGTGAGCCAACAATGCTGCAGTAATCTCATCAATTTTAACTGTTTCTTTCCCATATGTAAGAGTAGTCACCAGATGTTCATAAGAAGTAGGCAACGAACACAAAAGAATCATTGCTGGGTCTTCATCCTCAATATTCACATCAAGACGTGCCAGATCCGTGATTATTTGATTGAAGACATTCAAGTGCCGTGACAAATCGATACTCGCTCGCATCTTCGACCCATACGACCTTTGCTTCGGATACAATTTATTAGTCGGAGATTTGGACATAAACCGATATTCCAATTTCTTCCATACTTCTTCCGGAGATTTCGCATTCATAACATGATACATAATCTCATCTGCGTACATAAACGTATGGTACCCGCCGCTCGAAGTTGTAACTCTTCCCAATCTTCATCTTCCATATTATCAGGTTTCGTAGCCTGCAAAGCCTTCAAAATTCCCTGTTGTGCCAACAAATCTTTTACACTTGTTTGCCACAATCCGAAGTTCCCGGTTCCATCGAACTTCTCTATCTCGAATTTTGCACCAAACATTGCCATCCGAATTTAATCATGCACCGTATTTTCCACTTTGCTTCGAAAAACAAAAGAAAATACTCTGCAAATAAATTCAAAGAAACCTCAAATTTTCTCTGTCAAATGCAGCAACTATCCAGCGATTTTCCTGTGATTCGTGAATCAAAATTTCCACACGAAGCACAATTTCTGTTAGTACCAGTAACCTCGGTCAGTTGCTGTCTCCGCGAGCCACGAATCCCTTTGCACCTGTTAGAGGAAAACTTCCACGAAACTCCTGTTCACGAAATAATCGTGTCTGCTCGCCACCTGCACCCTGCCGAACTCCACCTGTCGCAAAATCTCCTGCGACGAACCGGTGAATTTAACCGGCTGAACACCTCAATTTCCCGCAAAATGGGGCTCCTGTTCGCGGTGGACATCCTCTGTTTCCCGCGGATTATTGAACCGACCGAACTACTCTGCAGGAATTTAAAATTCTCTCTGCACATCAATTAAAATTTCTCCGTCAGTACCTTTTTCTTCTTTGTACCTGTTGACTCAGCGGAGGAGTTAATTTCTCCTTTGGCTGCAGTAAGATGGAAGGGGAATATTCCCTCTAGTGGAAATCCCAGATTCCCTTTCCCTGGAATGAATTAATTCTTCCCTGGCTTAAGGCAATTAATCCTCCTTCCCAGCAGTTAAATTCCTCTCCGCAAGGAATATTCTTCTAGTAGAAATGGAAGATTCCTTTATTCCTTCCACTCCTTCCTTCCCTGCAGCCTGGAACCGCCCGAACTGCCGCTGACCGATCTGCCTGCGTCACGTGAACTTCCGAAGTCGCGAGACTGCTTCGCGCTGGAGCCTCCTAGCCAAGTACTCACCTCCAACCGCCGAACTGCTCCTCACAGTCCCGAAAACTGCCGCCAACTGCTTCCCCAGGCGCAGTCTTTTGCCCTGTTCGCCAATACTTGTCTGAGCCAAGCGGCACGGGACTGAGAGCGGCTCCCTCTGTCTCGATTAAAGCCACGAACACCTGCGCTCCTGTCAAGTTCGCGAACTCCCTGCTGCGACGAACCCTTGCGGCCGTGAACTGTCCGCGCCAACCGTTCCTTGTTCCTTATTGCGACAGCGACGCAAAACTTCTGGTGGAACTCCCAGGAAGGACAGATTCCCTCCCGATCCACCGCATGC
This sequence comes from Papilionanthe hookeriana x Papilionanthe teres, assembly GCA_022702705.1. Classification (NCBI taxonomy): domain Eukaryota; kingdom Viridiplantae; phylum Streptophyta; class Magnoliopsida; order Asparagales; family Orchidaceae; genus Papilionanthe; species Papilionanthe hookeriana x Papilionanthe teres. The sequence goes on along the minus strand of CM040423.1, from coordinate 60,462,821 downwards.
TGTTCCGCTGCCTTCCACGAACTCCCGGAACTCTGCTTGCGGACCAGAAACGATGCCTCACCGGGAACTGCTGCTCCATGCTAAACTCCCTTGCCTAGAACACCGCAATTTTTCGAATCTCGAAACCAAATCTTCTTAACTTCTTCGATCTCCCGCGTCGATCTCCTCCTGTGCCCTCGAACGAGGCTCTGATACCAATTGTTATGAAAATAATGATGAAAAATAGAAATCGACACAAATCAGAAGAACACAAGAGATTTAACGAGGTTCGACAAAGAATTGCCTACGTCCTCGGGAGCAAGCCGGCGAATGCACTATTTCAGAACATATCCGAGAGGATTACACATCTATTTATGTAAAAACCTACGGATAAATTACAAACACGCCCTCGCTCCCCCTCAACCCACTAACTTCCAAGAGACACTCCTTTTCACCAGGAGTCACACCTTTTCATCGAAAACTCCAACTCCTTAAATATGAGCCATACCTAACATATGTCAAACTAATAAGGTATTAGTTTTGAATTAAGAATGTGTTTTGTCATATTTCACCCCTTATTTGACGTATTATTTGAAAAGTTTAAAAGGCACATTATAATGACATGATTAAATATGTTGATAATACGCACATTTTAGTGTCATACTAGACTAAATTAGAATAGAGATAATCGCCCCCGGACACCACTACAATTAGATAAGGTTTATGTTTGACCCATTATGAAATCCCGGGATAAGAGAAAAAAGTGGATATATATTGTATTAATTAGCTGCGATAACATTCTAGCACATTGGCCAGCATGTTTTAATATGTTAAATATTCTAATTAAAATTTGATTGTAATAAATTTTGAAAATTGTAACGTTCATTTTACAATGAATATAATTTGTAAATAATTAATATATATGCTTCTCCAGTACTTCTAAGAATAAAAGAAAGAAAATGATGCATCTGAGGTTTTTTTATTTGGGAACAGACTTGGATAAATCTTCGGTAGATTATACTAATAAATTTGTATTGGTACTGTTTTATGAATGATAATAATGATATATTATCAAATATAATTTTATTGTCTCCATCCTCTTATTCAGAACTCTGTCTTCTTAATTTAGCTTAGTATTTATTCTAGTTTATATAGCGAATAAAATGCATTCACATGTTCATAACACTTCTAAGTCAAAAGGAGGGACCAAACTAACTCAAATGGGAGCTCCGAAGGAGATGAGTAAGCCATGGAATTTATTTTTAAAAGAAGCATAAGTAACATAACAAGCTTACTAGTGCACTGATGAACAACTTAATACTCATTTATATAAGACTTGTTTATGTTAATTTGCTAACATTGTTGATCTGCCTTAAAGAAAATATTTAAAGCTCCTCATATAAATGAGCAAGATTAAAACTTAATATATTTATATTAACAATTTAAATTTCTTAGAGGAATTCAATGCTATGTAATACATCAAAAAGGGGTTTAGGTTTAATATTAATGCAAACTATAAAAATCATAGGTTGTGACACAAGAAATATAAAAAATAATAAAAAAAATTATTTTGCTCTAAGATTTAGAGCTAGTATTGGTATTTGCTATCCTAAGCATTTTAAGACTTTATATTTATGAAATATATAACAAAGTATTAACCAACATCATAATTTGAAAGTGCTTATACAAAATGAACTTGAGACAACAAAGATGATTAAAATTGATTGCTTTTATAGCTTAGACACTCACATTAGACAGGCATGGTTAATGAATTTATGATGTTTTGATTAAAAAGAACAAAATTAATTTTGAGATAAAAGTACTATAATATATATGTATGTAAGTATATATAAAAGTATTAGTATAACTTTAAGCTCACATAGCATCCAAGAGTGAAAAATGCTCAAGTGATGAAAAAGAAACCACTAACTAATAAATCAAACTACATCTTGGATGGAGGAAAAGATTAATAATATTGATGATGATGATGATGTTCTGAAGCTTAAAATAAGTTGTGGGTGCTAGATAATAAATGATTTAGTAGGAGATAGTTTATGAAGTGTAACAAAGATGTGGATTTGTGTGATGGAATAATAGTAGTGGTAGAGTGACAATATAATGTCCCAGTGTTGTATAAAAATCCAGCACACATGTAAAATTTGAAAAGTAGCATAAGAAGACACCAAACTACAGGAATTTAGCCGATTTTTCATTTCCATTTGTCATAGATAATTATTAGAAAAAAGTCATAAAAAAAATCGACAACTTTTTATTGGTTTATAGAATGTACCAAATTTGCTTGTCGATAAACCCATAACATGCGGACTTTCCTACGACTTTTATCAGCATATGGCTTACCAACAGGCAGTACCGACCCGACCCGCAATTACGTAGTAATTTAGCTTTCAAAAGATGACCAAAAACTTGATCTAATTTATATTTAGCGGCTATTGTGCAGAATCAAAATGTTATAAACTTTAGAAAATAGTTTACACACTATGGGTACTACACAAGTATATATATCGTTTCAAGTAATATAGGGTTTTCTTTTAAGACCCAGAGTATCGATCCCGCAGAGAAGCAAAGTAAGAAATCCATTAGGCAAATTCTAGTCTACTACTATCCGGCCTTAGTTTGGAATGTCAATTAAAATGATTTTTCGAACAACAACTTCTAAATGAAAATATTAAATATAAAGATAACATAGTTGAATAAATTAGTTTGGATAATTTTGAGATGTTAAAAACTACCCTTTTCGTGTAATGACCTAGATAATGTGTATCAATGAAATGCTTAGAATTTAATGTAGCTAGTGACAAATAGCATCATACCCATTCTTTACCCCCTCTCGGTGTTAGCAAAGAACATTGGCTAACATAGAGTTTTTCACCAGCTTGTGTAGTAGTGCTGAGTAGATTCTGGCCTCTCACTTTCAGATTACCCGTTGTGCCCTCTCTATAGAACCTACTAGGGACCCTTATGATCCAAACTCTAAACTGAATTGATAAAAGAATCAAGTCTATCACCCTAGAAACATCAATTCTACACCCATCAAAACTTATCACCCTATCTATTTGCACTCCCTCTCAGACGATCGCAACGGCTCTTGCTAGAGTGAAGTGTGGCATTCACAAGTGGTGAAATCATAGCCCTCCCGGGTTATTATGTTTGTAATTTATTTTAACCTCACAAGTGATTTGTTTTCAAAGTAAAATTAAGATCCAGTGAAAATACCAACACATTAATAAAATAAGATAATATCTAAGAAAATCTAGATTCCTAAACTTACATCTAGTTTATTACAAAAAAAAGTAAAATAAAGATAATGGCATAAGCAGTATAAGGATTGATAGAATTAAATAATAAATTATGTGCCAATAAGAAACATATGACTACCTACCTCTTCCGAGTGTATAGGTACGCTTGGTATTCTATTAATTTTATTGGTCTTCTATTAATTTTATGCAACTATCTGTCACCTAGACACATCTAATAGAAACATATCATTAAATTGTATGTCCTTCAAGTTTCATTCCCGCTTAAACTATTTTTACTAGCCAACCGGTCAATGTGAGTTCACTGAAGTTACAAGCTCATTGATCTCCCGAGTCTTAGTTTCACATGCAACAAATTTTAATATAACTTATTTCCACTTAATTTATTTTAATGAAGCAAAGGAGACATTACACATCACATGAAAATAAAAATAATTCTATCATAAAATAAATTTTCCTACACATTCCACTAGTTTATATTAAAAGAAAAGAGTAAAGAAAACTCTTAAGAAGCATCGATAAAACACAACAGAAAAATCATTTAAATCAAAGAAATACCACTAGAAAGTGTTTACAACAATTATAAGAAAATGAAGAACACAATACTTGATTTTTTTCCTCTAAAAGAAAGATGTAAAATCTCTCCAACAAATTTTTCTGCCGATCCACGTGCCCCTCATACTTCCTTACTCATATCTCTGAAAATTCCTCACCAATCTTTCAAAAAAAGGAGAAATATACATCTCCATAAACTCACGCCAAACTCCTCCTAAAATACTTCCTAATTTCTTCTCTAGACTCCCCTTAATTACTTCTCATGAGAGGCACCAAGCCCCTCTTTTTAAAGAGAAGCCAAACACCTCTTTTTTCCAAAAGACACACCTCTTCACTCCAAGAGACACACCCTTTCACTCTAAGAGACACATCTCTTCATTCAAATGCTTTTCAAAGTATCTAGATTCATTGAATCACTCCATGGGGCGTGCAAGTTGTCCAAAAGCTTCCAGAATGTTTCAAAATAGTCTGAAATCTCCCAAAACATGTACAAAAACTATCTCGGGTGCTATAGCACCAAAATCGACACCATAGTGCCTATTTCTAGACGGTCTAGGCGCTATAGCGCCAGTCTGCGGGTAGCACACCTATTTTGCTCCGTCAAGGCTCTATTTACCCCGTTTTGCTCCTAGTGTTATACCTACAAGATAAACATAAAAATAATATTTCTTTAAAGTATAATTTCATTCAAAAACATAACATAAATATGAAGGAGATTAAACATAGAAAGACATATCAAAATACGCCACATCAGAATTTTCTTCCTTACTAGATTTGGCTCCAAATTGCACCGTTTTTGCTTCATTTTCTCCAAAACTCCATTTTTTATACCTGAAACCAAAACCATGCAAAATACATTCCTATAAAATGTAATTTTATTAAAATTAATTATAAAATAAGCAATAAATATACATTAAAAATAGGTAATTTTAAGGTGCATCAAGTACCAGTAGTTTTATACTAAATACATAACCGTTGATAAGCCATCAATAACTATGGAATACATAAATGACAATCAAAAGTCATTGTTTAATATAAAAAGCATACCCTTTGGTTATCCATCGGATAATCGTTGACTAATAAATCGACAATCAGATATAGTGAGTCAATGCCCAAATGAATAACTTGTCGATTGCTTTCAGTTAGTTTGTAGGTTGAGTAATAGAATGAACAGACCGTCGATTTATCAATGGGCTATCGTAGAACCGTAGATTAGTTTTCAGTCCATTAATCGACGGTCTATAACTATCAGATCACATGAAAAAAAGGAGTGAAAATCCTTCAGATGACTGTCAAAAATAGTCAAAATACTATAGTATGTAAAAAAAATAAAGAGTCATCTTCATTTCATTACAATTTTTACACCTGCAAATGTAACATAAATAAAAATCTAGTTAAATACCACACAATTTAATTTTCCAATCCAAGTAATTATTAAACAAATTTCAAGTGAATTAATGCACAAATTTAACATAAAAATAAACTCAATGCATTTAGACATACAATTATATTATATGCAAATTAATCAATACGTTTAATATATTTTAGAAAACAAATATAAATAAAACTATCCTAGTTCTCCTTCGTAGCATCATTTTCCCCTCAGAATTCTCCTTTATTGGCTCTTTTTCTCTCAAGTTCCTTTGACGTCTGAACACATCTAATTGTGCTTTCATTTCCAGTTCAATTTTTACTTCATCTGAGTGACCTGACCACCTAGGCAGTAACTCGGGTCTTAATGTCTGCAGTGAATTCTAAAACCTACCTACAATCATCTTCCTTCTATGCGGTAGAAGTAGATGTGTTGAATGAACTGGAGGAGTGATGCATTGCCCAAACCATAATCTCTTCTGTTCTCCTTACCTTTAGCAACTTTTCTCTACATGTCATAGTTGGATGAATCACGACATGGGATATTAAGTCCTCCTATGACTTGGTCCAGCTCAACTTTTCACCTCGGGCATCATTGGGTGGCAAGATTGCAGATGAGGTATGGACATGTAATTAAGTTAATTTTGATACTTTACAAATTTTTGGTTGTACTGCTTATGTGCATGTATCTGCGGTGAAAGATCAAAACTTGATCCAAAATCCAATAAATGTATTCTTGTGGGCTACAAGAAAGGTGACAAAGGATACATGTTTTGGGATTCACTTGCAAAGAAGATGGTGAACAGTAGAGAAGTTGTTTTTTCATGAGTAATCTATGTTGCAGCAGCATCAAGACAAGGTGATAGTGGATCGTTCCAGTTCAGATACAATGCAGTTGGATTTCTAACGGCCTATTGTAACAACTAACAGAGTGGAAAGTTCAAATCCTACATCCGGTGAGTCTATTAAAAATGATTTGCAAAATTTTAATCAAGCCAGAGTTAGACAGAGACAAATCAATATAAGGTCTCCCAGCATATTGGGTTATGAAGCTCTCTTTTGCACTTCTCATTAGTAGTGATGATCCAGCTAGTTTCCAAGGGGCTATCACTAGCCAAGAGAAAGTGAAATTGATGGGTGCAATTATTGAGGAGATGGAGACTTGACAGAAAAATCATACATGTGAGTTAGTTTGACTTCCTGAGAAAAAGAAGACTATTGGGAGCAAATGGGTGTACAAAAGTAAAGAAGCAATATCAGAAAAAGAAGGAAAAATTTAAGGCTCAACTGGTAGCAAAGGAATTTTCACAGCAAAAAGTAATAGATTATGATGAAATTTTTTATCATGTGGTCAGACATACTTCAATCAGAGTAATGTTTGCATTAGTAGCCGTTTGGGATCTGCATCTAAAGCAAATGGAAGTTAAAACTGCATTTTTGCATATTGATTTGGAGGAGCAGATTTACATGTAGCAGCCAGAAGGGTTCACTCAACTTGGACATGAGCATCTGGTTTGCAGGTTAAATAAGTCACTATGGGTTGAAACTGTCTCCAAGACAATGGTACAAGCAGTTCGACTTATTCATGATTCGGATTGTCTACAAGTGATCTGATTATGATTGTTGTGTTTATGTTAAGAGAGTTGATGATGGTTCTTTCATTTTTCTACTACTGTATGTTGATGATATAATGATTGCTACAAAATATGCTTGATGTTCTTGGTTTGAAAGCTTTACTGAGTTAAGAATATGATAGGAAAGACTTGGGTGCTTCAAAGAAAACTCTTCGAATGGAGATTCATTAAGATAGAGGCTCAGAACGACTGTGGTTATCTCTACAAGACTATGTTGAGAAAGTGTTAGACAAGTTTGGAATGAGCAAAGCAAAGTCTGCGAAAACTGCATTAGTAAATCATTTTAAGCTTTCTTCATATCAGTGTCCTAAGATAGATATGGAAATTGAAGACATGATAAATGTTCATTATGCCAGTGCAGTTAGCTACTTGATGTGTGCTATGTTATGTACTCATCCTAACTTGGCTTATGCTTTTAGTCAAGTTTACAAATACATGTCTTGTCAGCCGTTAAAAGGTTTGGGAATTGTCGGTCATCGGAATGGGTATCCCAACGCCCGATTTAAGATATATTTAATCTACTATATATAATTTGGAAAAATATGAAATCAAATTGATCTCATATAAACAATATTTTAAATAAGCTAACACTACGTTGCAAGCCGTGCATCCACCCCGAATAATAGACACATTACTTACTAATGAGGATCGATTAAATAAACTAAAGATTTATGACATTCGTTTGGTCTGCGAATCATTTATGTTTACTGACAACTTCCTCTACCTAATACAAAAGAATTAGATTGGAGTCTTTAAGTTTCCTATAAGGGCAAGCCTCTATAATTAATTACATCTTAGATAACGGAAGTCACTTAAGAAAACTCTTGATTTAGAACAGAAAATATTATTTTCATGACTTCCAAAAGGTACGATCTTCAAGAAAATGTGGTAATAGGAAATTCAATAGGTGAGTGGCTCAAGTTTGGAACAGTTATTATATGAATCCAAAGGAAGAGAAAGCATGGGTAAGACACAGCTCCAAGAAGAATCTCGATAATTTTCCAAACTATCCTATTGTTTGACATCAATTTGAGGTATTTATTTATTGTTTCATCTTGCCAATTTTATTATTTAGGGCTTACATTTACTTGATACTGATCATGTGAATAACTTGGAAGATAAGACAATTTATGTCGTACCGAACGACAACCTCAGAGTCCTAAGATGAGTTAGAGTATATATTACACGGTGTGCAAAGGCCTAAAAGATAAGGAGAGGGTTTATGTTGCACTAGACAAATTACCTCAAAGTCCTATAGCTTGTTATTCAAATTAAGGAATGGTTTGCTGTTGTAGATCCATTTGCTCTCTTGAAGATGTTCTTCTACATGCCTCATCATGCTGCCCATGGTGTATGCTCCAAGCGCCTCTTCGTAGTAGGTTTAGTTTTAGAAGTGTCGAATGTAGGGGATGAGAGAAGTGTCATGTTTTAGAAATTTTTAAATTGAAATGTCTTAATGTCATATTAGGGGAATATTTAAGTTAATTATGACGACACCGGTTAGGATCCCAGGGTTCCCTCGTTCTGATACCACCATTTTCTTCAGATTCACTTAGTCCAGATGAATTTACAAAATTCAACAAAATGAATTCAGTACTTTCATTCAGACTGTGAGAAATCTCGTTAGCATCCATAGGTTGCCTCCTCTGATAAATTTTCGATCATCCAAAGAGACATTTTAATTTAATTTCACTTGTGATTATTCTGTTTGTGTTTAAATTTTGAGTTGTCTTATATTTTGACTGTTGTGGTGGTGAATTTTATCTTTGTTTTGTTTTAATTTTAATTTTGTCGCTATCTTAAATTTTATGGCTTTGACATGCAGGGTGTCCTTATTGTTTATCATACAATTTCGCAAGCAGAAAAGGTACGAGAAAAATGAAACTAAATTATAGTGTGAAAAGATAAAAGCGTACCTGACATTTCTTCTCGATCCTTTACTTGAAAGTTTAACCTTGCAATGCATATATATAATTTTGTGAGAATTAAAGCTTGTTAGAAAGCCAGAAAAACAGGTTTGAAGCGTATCTATCAAATCCTATTTCATAACTTGGTGGGTTCTATTTTAAATGTAGAGATGATTCCTTAAACAAAGCATAATAAGTTTAATTGTCTTCCAAAGTATCATAAAGAGTATGAGAAAGGTCCAGGAGCTGGGCCCAGACATCTTACAATCCTCTGAAACGTCTCAAGTTCATTCAAACTTATTGCCTTATGCTCAATGAACTAATGTTTTGATCATCCCAAAAAGTGGTGTAATTATCATTTGATATTCAATTTATAAATTATGTAAGTTGGGCCTTTAGAATTACATTGATTTAATTAAGAACCTTAGCCAATTTGATTTTAAAGTTGGGCTTGTAGTGTTTCAAATATATTTACAATTAATTTTATCATCTTTTTTAATCCATATTAGTCAAGTTTGATTAAGCCTAGCTCACTACCAAGCCCTTAAACTTAATGGGTATATTTGCAATTTTAGAAAAAGTTAACTTATGTGATTATAATTCTTATCCAAGTACTGAATGATCATTTAAACACCAACAAGGGGTACTAGATTGATGAATTGTTAACTTCAAAATTCAAACCCCTAACCCTGGGATCATTTAATTTTGATTATCTTCCAAATTAAAATAGTTAAAGAAATTGCAAATTTATCTTTTATGTGACAAAGGTGAGATTAGTTTCTACCATATAAAATCCCTTGTGTTTCAATCATCCAAATATGTCAATTATGATCATTCATTGCCCATTTTACCCTTTGGTTAGTCCTAAATATTAATTAAGGCTTAAATTCCTTTATTACAATGTTGCCCCTATAAGGCCTATCACTTCATAATTTATTAAATTTAACTCAAGTAACTTTGAAATTTTTATGTTACCCCACTTATGGGTCAATTAAAACCTCAGAGAAGAAAATGTGATTTTTTTTAGTTTTAATTTAATTTATATAATTATTTACTTGCAAAAATGAGGATTTTTAAAGATAATTCAATAACTTAATCAAAACAAAATATTTATTCTTAAGAAACTTACTGGAGGTTCACTTAGACCAGTACACTACTTGGACCAATTTTCATGGTTTTTTTAGTTCTAATTTAATTATTATAATTATTTTAAGTTCTGAAGTATTAATTAAATATGAAATGTTATTTAGGTGGAAAATTAAGTTTATTATTTTTCATAAATCTTTCTGAGGTCAGGGAACCCAAAGAAATAAATTTTATATTTTTTTATTTATATTTTAATTATTAGAATTATTTTAATGAGAAATTAGGAAAAATCTATTTTTAAGCTTAAAAAAATTATTGTTAACCCTTTTAAAATTAATATCTTCACTTAGAAAATTAAGAAAATTATTTTAATAGTTACCAAATGATCAAGAGACCTAATATGACATTTTGGTGGATTTTAATATTTTTGTGATTTTTATTATTTTTGATTAATTTTAATTAATTTTAATTATTTTTAAAATTTAAAAATAAGCCTAAAAATGAAGTGTTTATTTTAATTAACATTTTATTTTTATTAAATTCTCCTATTCATAAGGAGCTCCCAAAACTAATTTCATAATTTTCCAACTTATCTTTAATTATTACAATTATTTTAATGTCAAAAATATTATTTAACTTCGAAAATCAAACTAGGTGACCAAATTAACTCCAAATAACTTAAAAATTATTATAGGAGTTCCTTTGAACCTAATGTGCAGTGGCGAATCAAAATTAAGTTATTTACATTTATATTTAACCCATTTTAATTTTCTTTCATTTAGAGGATTAATTACCATTAATGAGATTTTAAATGAGTTAAACCAATTTTATATTTCTCCTCAGGTCCTTTGGTCACACTGAACCTATTAAAATCTATTTTGTATTTTTCTGATTAATATTTTAATTATTATAATTTTTATACCAAAATAGAGGGGATTAACTTAAAAATTAAGGATCTCTAGCTAGAGATGCCCCCTATCCTTAGAAATATCAGGGAAGATCCCTAAATACAAAGCGTTTAAGCCTTCCAAACCTCATGTCATGATGAAATATGATTTAATGTATTTTATTAATTCAAATATATTATACATCAATAAACACCAAACTATTTCCACATTATTCTCCTCTGTTGATTGAGCAAGATGGTATTTTTCTTTTAATTTTAGAATTTTTTCTACACCAAGTTATGGATTTTTTAAGGTAGACTGATTTTAATAATTTAAAATCCCTATTTTCCTATTTAAACTATGCGGCGCTGACTGAATCCTCGGCAGCTCCTAACGCACTCTCATTCGACACTGCCACCTGACTCGACAGCCACACGTCCCATACTTTATACACTGCGGCTCTATCTAGTGCAATCAGAGTCGTCCATCCAATACACGCGCGATCGAACGGTCCTCCTTCATCGTCCCTAACTGACCTAACCCGTAAACCGTCCACCCCCTAACCCTAAGATCTCGGCCTAGACTCAACCAAATCACTTCGGGTTTGATCCTATAGACTCATCTAGTCTAGACGAACATATCCATATGGTTTATACGGTATGAAATACAATATTCATGCATGGAGAATGAAAATAGGCTTGGGTTAAGGTGAGAGCTCTATACCTTGGTCTGAGAGGGGAGGCCTCAATTAGAATAGTTCTACACCTTCTTAGGGACCTCGCGAAGCTCCTCCAATCAGTAATTCAAGCTCTCCTTGGTTCCAGGTATCAAAATCTATGGTAGAGGCTCTTTGTGATGGGGATTCTGTGGGGAATCTCTTCTCTCAGTCTGGTGATGGTGTGGGTGCAAGCAATTAGATTTTAGTGCAGTGTGGAGTGGTGGTGGATTCTGTCCTATTTCTGATAGGGAATTGGTTTGGGAAATTGGCTCAGGGCAGTGGGTTTAAATGGCTGAAAACAGTTGGCTTGCACTCAGGAGAGTCTAGAGGAGCTCTGGAGAGATTTTGGTAGGGCTTTGTCAGGGTCAAGTGCACTTTCCATCTTGGCTGTGAAGGGGTCCAATTATCGCCATGGCTGCCTGGTGGAGCTTAGGGCTTGACAATAGGTGCATTGAGCTGCTTATGTGGAGTACCGAACATCTGCACCAACCAATCAAAGCTTGACACATTGGATGAGCCAATTTTGGTTTTAATTTAGGTGAGTGGCTCTTAATTTTGAGGTGCTCCAGCGACTAGGCCGGCCGACAAGGATAGGGGAGGTGGCTAGAGGTCAGGTGAGCCAGGTATTAAATTGGATGGGTGATGGGTTTTGGCAAAGATAACTTAGGTTTAGCCATTTAAGGAAGGGGATCCCCTAATTTAGGGGACCCTTGGTCCATGGCTCCACTAGGTTGGGCTAGGTGGATCTAGACCAGTCCCTAGGGTTCACTTAATGGCTGTGGTGGGCTTAGCTTGGTCACATTGGGCTAAGTTTGATCACCTTAGGTCATGGGTTCATATTTGGGTAACTTGGGTCAATGTTGGGCTAAGTTGGATTTGAGCTTGGTTTAGGTCAAATTTTGTTGTTCAATCTGCTATGTATTATTGTCATGAAGGATTTGGAAAAGGATTGGAGTGATTTTAAATTTATTTGGAGGGGTCAATTTGGTGGATTTGGTTATATGGTCAATTTTGGGCATATTGGGTTAAACATGGCTTTAGGTTAGGCTAGAGTGGGGTTAAGGGTCAATTGATTGTTCAATTTGATTTAGGGTGATGTCATGAAGAGTTTTCAACATGAATTGGTTGGAAATTTTGAGATTATGGGATTCAATTTGGTGGAATTTGGGCATGTGACACATTTGGGGCAAATTTGGGGATTTTAACTTGGGTTGAATTTGGGTGAGGTTTGTGCTCAAATGTGGGTCAATTGATGGATCAATTTGGTGTGTAGGAATGTTATGAAGAGGAAATCAACTTGGCTAAGGAGTTCAATTTGGGGGATTTAGGTCATATGGTCAAAATTAAGGTTTTTTATTTCGATTGAAATTGGTTTTGAAATTAGGTCAAATTAGGCTTGGATTTGGTTTGAATTGAGATTAGGCATGGTGAATTTTAGTTTAGAATTGAAATTGGGGAAGATTGGGGTCAATTGGGTGGACATTGGCGGTGATTTTGGCATTTTGGGCTTAAAGGGGAAATTTGGGGCTTTGTACGTCTTATTTTTAGGTTAAGTGTTTTTAAAGGGGGTCGCCTATATAAATTGTCGGCGAATTTTAGATTTTAAATTTAATTTAAATATATATATATATATATTAAAAGATAGCATTTGATTTCGAAAATAATTTTAAGTTTGAAAATTTTAAGATATGAAATCAAACTGATCTCACATCCCAAATAGTTTATACAAACGAACACCACACCACAAACCGCGTATCTATCCCAAAGAGTAGACACACTGCTTGATGATGGGGCTCGATTAAATAAACTAGAAGATTTGTGACATCCGTTTGGTCTGCAAACCAATTTTTTATAAGCCGACAAGTTCCCCTAATTAATATAAAGGAATTAAGCAGGGTTTATATTACCTAGGTTCTTAAAGTCCCCTATAAGGGTAAGCCCCTATAGTTAATTACATCTTAAATGTCCGAAGATACTTAAGAAAACTCTCGATAATGATCAGTGGTTTTGCTCTCAAGAATTTCAAAGTTTAAGGTTTTCAAACAATTGGACTTTAGAAATTTCAATAGATAATAACTCAAATTTGGAACAGTTTATTTTAAGAATCCAAAGGAGGAAAGGTAGGAGAAGTTGAAAATCCAAGAGGAATCTTGGCAACTTCCCAAACTATCATATTGTTTGGCTTCAATTTGAGAGTTTATTTAATGTTGTAATCCTGCCAATTTTAATTAATTAGGACTTATATTTGTATGACATGATCATACAAATAGCCTCGAAGATGTGAGGGTTTATGTCGTACCAAACAACTACATCGGAATCCTAAGACTGGTTAGGGCTTAATTTGCATAATATGATTATGCAAATGCCTAGCGAAAAGTTGAGGATTTATGTTGCACAAGGCAAACTACCTCGAAATCCTATGGCTTGGTTATTTAAAACTAGGAAAGGTTTTGCTGATGTAGACACAAGTTTTGCTGATGAAGATGGTCGTGCTGCCCACTGTGCTCCAAGCTCCTTGTTGTTGCAGAGGTTTAGTTTTAGAAATTGGCAATCAGGAGATGAGAAAAGTGCTTTGGTTTAGAAAGGTTGAAAATTGAGATGGCTTAATATTTTAATTAAAACAAATCTTAAAGTTGATTAAGCAGAACCGATTAAGATCCCACGGTTCCGTTATCTCGGCACCGCTATTTTTATTGGATTCACTTAGTCCAAATGAATTTGCTAAACTCAACCGAATGAGTTCCACACTTTCATTTAGACCGTGGGAAATCTCGTTAGCAACACGTGGGTTACATCATCCGAGGGAATCCCGATCATCCAATGAGACGTTTTAATTTAATTGTAATTGTAGTTTTGTTGTTCTGTATGTGATTAAATTTTGAGTTGTTTTATATTTTGAATGTTGTGACGATGAATTTTATCTTGTGTTGATTTTAATTTAGTTTGTGTTTCAGTTTTATGGCTATCCTAAAAGTTTTAGTTCTCATGCAGGGTGACATTCTTGTTTAACATGCAAGAAAAGTAAAGTGCAGTACAGGTAAGTAAATTGTAATAATGTAAAATCGTACCTGGAGGGTCTTCCCATCATTTCAAGCTGCACTTAAAACACATGTCAGAGCATTTAAATATTTGCAACAAGTACCTAGGTAATGCTAAGGGAAGGTTCTGGTTGTCTACCAAATTCCTAATCCTATTGCTAGTCATTTCCTATGACGTCTAGGCTCTTGTATTTTGTTAAGGATGATTTTCTTCACCAAATAACAATTAAGTTCAATTGTTCTTTTAAAACATCCCATCGTATTGAGAAAGTGCTTAGGATGAGTCCTGAACATCTTTTCAATGCTTCTGGGATTATTTCGAGTCCAAATGAATTTCATTATTCAGGTGAATTGATCATCCAAGAATTTAGTTAAGTTTCATTTCTTGCTCAGCGAACTTGGACATTTGATTATCCTGTAAGTGACTTATCACTCGATGTTTCATTTAAGAGTTATAATAATGAAAACCTTTAGGGGCAAATTAGTTTGTTAAAGATTTTAACAATTCTTAATTTAAAATTGGAATTGATGATTTAAAGTGATTTGGTTTAGTTATAAAACTTTGATTAATAATTTTAAGTTTGGAATAGTGTTCAAGTTATTTTAATTCAATTAAATCTTTATATTTTAAATAACCTTAATATTTAAGATTAATTTTTAATGTTTTAAATTTGCTTAGGTTGAAAGAGGTGTTTAAATTATTTATTTTTATTAAATTTTGATGACTTGATTTGGATTAATTGTAATACTTTAGGTTAATTTTAATTAGTTTGATTTTTCATATTTTTAATTATGAATTGTTTTGAGATTATTTAAGGTTTCAACTTTGTTTTAAGTTTGTTCTTAAGTGATTTTCAAATTAATTTTAAATGTCTAGAATTTATTTTTATTTAATGTTTTGAGCTTTAACTTAATTAAGGGTTATTAATTAATTAGTTCTAAATGTTTTAGATTTATTTTAATTTGATTATGAAATTATTTAATGTTTTAAGTTTTAATTTAATTAAGCATTATTTCCCCTTTTCATTATTAATTTCAATTATTATTTTGGAATTAATTAAGGATTAATTACTATTGAATTAATTCAATTGGGGAGTTTAAATTAAAGAATTGGTATCTTCTTAAGTCAAATCTCTAACCCTAATAATCCAAAGTTTAATTTATTCTTCCAAAATTTAAATTATTTAATTAATTAAGGTTCACTTTAAATATTTTCAAGATGATTAATGGGTTTTTATCTCTTAATTAACTAAGCTTCAATCATCTAATGAAAATTTTAAAATCAGATATTTTACCCTCCCCTTGATTAAACATAAATATTAATTAGGGTTAAAATTCTTTAATTACCTTTATGTCCTTTTAAGCACGTTCATTTCATAACACATCAAATTAAGCTCAAATGAACTTAAAATTTTTATGTCACTTCACTCATATGTCAACTAAGACATTAGAGGAGAAAATGTGATTTTTCTGAATTTAATTTTATTTATATATTTATTTTTGTGGGAAAATGAGGGTTTTCAATAAAAATTCAACAACATGACCAAGCTTAGGTTCATATCCTTAGGAAAATTATGGGATGTTCCTAATGACTAGAGGACCATTTGGACCAATTTTGGTGATTTTTTGAATTATATTTTATTTATTATAATTATTTTGAGTTTTGGAGTGTTAATTAATTATAAAATAAAATTAAAGTTGGAAAATGGATTTTATATTTTTCTTAAGTCCCTCTGACCTCAAGGAGTTCAGAGAAATAAATTTTATATTTTTTTGATTTTTCTTTGATTTATTAGAATTAATTTGGTAAAAAGGTTGAAAAATCTATTTTTTAATATTAGAAATTGTTTTAAGCTATTAAAATTCAATATCTTTACCTATAGACTTGGAAAAAATATTGGGTTTTTTCCTAAGTGATTAGTAGGCAAAATATGACATTTTTGTGATTTTTATTATTTTTAAATCATTAAAATATTAAAAATATGGTGAAAAATGAAAATATTTAGAAAATTCCAATTTTAATTTTTATAGACTCCTCTAATATCAGAGAGCCCAAAAAACCATTTTGGTGAATTTTTTAAGTGTATTTTGGGTTTTATGAATTTTTTAAGTTTAAAAATGGCCATATAACTTAAATGATCCATTCAGTAGGTCAAATAATTTCTAATTGACTTCAAATTTTTATGTGAGGTTCTCTGTATCCTAAGTGATAGTGGAGAATTGATTTAAAGTAATTTTGATGCGTGATTAGTCCTAATTACTGAAAATTCAGTTTTAAGTTTTTGGGCTAATTAGGGTTACTCTTAAGGAATTAAACCAAGACATAATTTTCCTATGATCCTCTGGTCATAAGATACTTCCCTAAATTTTCCTAGAATTTTCTAAGCAACATGCTAATTACTGGAATTAAAATGGAAAAACAGACACATAAATTTGAAAAATCAATATCTTGCCACAGAGATGGCCTCTGGCCTTGGAAAATTCAGGGAATGTTCCCAAGAACAGAGGCTACAAAAGCCCTATAGTCTCATGCCATGGTGGATAGTGTGCATGCATGGAGAATTAAAATACTTAAATCAGTAAATAATCTATTAAAAATAAAATACTTAACAAAATAACCCAATTCTTTTTTCACATTGTTCTCCTGAGCAAGTGGGTATTTTTATTTTATTTTTATGATTTTTCTACACAAAGATATGGATTTTTGAAGTTCTGGGTATTTAATTAAATAGGAAAATAACCTAATTTCCTATTTAACCCAGTCAGCGCTGCGTCATCCTCGTCCAGATCGAAAGCCCACGTGGCGCGCCTCTATTCGACTCAGCCATCCGACTCAGCATCCACACGTCCCGCGGTTCCATCCCGTATCTTAATCCGAAGCAATCTGGACCGTCCATTCTATACACGCGCGAATGGACGACATCCGTTCATCGTCCCCGAGTGCCCCAACCCGAGAACCGTCCACACTAAAACCTTAAGATCTCAAGCTATAGTTAACCAAATAGCATGCGGTTTCCTCCTACATGTTCGTCTAGCCTAGAGCTACACATCCATGCGGCTAACATGCATCGAAATCGACTCAAATTAAATGATGGATCACTGGAAGCTCGGGCTAAAGAGAAGTCTACATACCTTGGTTCAGGAGGTGAGGCCTCGATTGAATGTGCTCGACACGTTCGTTGGAGCTGGAGGAGCCTAGGGATGAAGCCTCTGGCCCTGGTGAATTGTCTAGACCAGACTTCCACCAAGCTTGATTTCAAAGCTTGGCCGATAGAAGAAATGGCTGGCCTAGAGAGGGGGTTTTTGCTGGGGAACTTCTTCTCTTGGTCTGGTGAAGGTGTAGAGTCAATCAATTTGGGGATTGACTCACTGTGGTGAAGTGTCCTGTTTTTGGGCTCAAAATTGAGCTCAGAAATTGAGCTCACGAGAGAGGGTTTTAGAGGTCGGATTTCAGTTGGGATCAAGTGCTCCGGGTTTAGAGAAGAGTGTGGAGTGATTTTGGCAGAGTTTTGGTAAGGTTTGGTTCAGCACCCCTTCTGGCCGAGAGGGTGGTGAGTTTAAATAGAGGTGGCTGGAGGGCTTCCCAGGGCAATTGAAGGCTGGGATCGGCTACTCAGGGGAGGAGAAGAACAGCCATGGTGTCCATTTGGGTTGGGACAACTTAGCCAGTGGGTTTGAATTTTTTAAAGCCAAATAAGGCTCTCAACCTGGTGTTTTTCGGTGGCTGTGGTGGCTGGCCGGCCAGGCATGGGTCACCATCTGACTCAGTGGGGTCAGGGCTGGAAGTTGGTGGGTTCAATTGAGGCTTGACATGTGTAAAGGAGTTTGATTTAAGTGGTAAGGGGGAAGGGTCATTTTGGGTTCAAATGGGTCAAGTCATGGTTTTGGGCTTGGTTCACCACCCAAGGCTTGACTTTGGGCTGAGGGAGAATCATTTGGGTCAGCTGAATTGGAGTGGTGAAGTCTCCAGCCAAGGTGAGGTGGCTAAGCTTAGTTTACAGTGTAGCATGGATGAAGTTAAAAATGCTTAATGAAGGGTTAAGAAAGAGGCTCCCTCTCTTACCATTAATGGCTTGGTGAGCTGTAAAGGGGTCCCCAAGGCTTGCTGTGGCTTATGCATGGCTCCATGACTCCATTTGCCTTAGGAGTGGCTTGGCTCACTTACATGGAAATGGATTTTGGGATTTTTGATGAATTTAGGGGAAATTGGCATGAGGCTTGAATTGGATTTATTTGATTATTGATTTAGGACTTAGGGATGATTTGAATTAAAGGGGTGTTGAGAAGAAATTGTCAAGTGGGCTTTGGAATAAATTTTGGGCTTTTTGAAATCATTTTGGATGGGCTTTTAAAATGGTTTAAGGAAGTGGGCTTTTAGGTTTTTGAAATAAATTGATGGATGAAAATTGGGAGGGTTTGTGTCAAATAAATGTTGGAATTGGTCTAAGAATGTGCCATGAGTAATTTTAGAA
This sequence comes from Papilionanthe hookeriana x Papilionanthe teres, assembly GCA_022702705.1. Lineage (NCBI taxonomy): Eukaryota > Viridiplantae > Streptophyta > Magnoliopsida > Asparagales > Orchidaceae > Papilionanthe > Papilionanthe hookeriana x Papilionanthe teres. The sequence continues at coordinate 60,443,899 of CM040423.1, read as the reverse complement.
GAGATTTGATGCCATTTGGAGTTGAAATGGGTTCAATTTGGGCTTTTTAGTAATGGAGTCAAAATGGGCCAAATTGGGCTAACTTGGGCTAAGGTTGGGTTAATGTTGGGTTTGCTGTAAAATTAATGTTGAAAAATGTTTATGGGGGTGTGACAAAGAGTTTTCAACTTTGGTTGGGCTTTGATTTTGGGATTTGGGCTCATTTGGGTTCATGATGGATTTAGGCCAAATTAAGGATTTTTTGGTTTGGGTTAGGTTTGGGTGGAGTTTGGTTTCAAATTTGGGAAAAATCATGTTAGTATTTTATTTTTGGGGATGTTGGGAAGGTTTTAGAAAAGATTTGGGGCAAATTGGAGTTGAATTGGGTTGATTTGGGCTAAGTTTAGGTCATGGGCCATAATTGGGCTTTAAGCTTCAAATTAAAATTGGATCCACATATTGATAAAATTGGGTTTGGATTTAGTCTAAATTGATATTGGGGATATTAAATTGAAGTTTAAAATTTAATTGGGTCAAAATTGAGGTCAATTGGGTTGATTTGGTTTGACATTGGTTTCATTTTAGGTTAAAAAAAAGGTAAATTGGGGGTTTTGGTAAAAGTGGGCTAAATTGACAAAATTGACCTATGGTGTAGTTGAACAAAATAAAATTGGGAATATTTGGAATTTTCTGGAATTTGTTGGGAATTTTTTGAAGTTTTTGGACTTTTGGGTTAAAAGGGTATTTTGGGTATTTGGAAGGTATTGGGGGTATTTTTGGAAATTTTGGTGTATTTGGTCATGGATGATCAATTTGAGTGGGGGGAAATGTTTAGGATTGATTTTAAGAAATTTTGGATAATTTAGGCAATTTTGCAAATTTTGGGCAATTTCAAAGGCATTTGGTTGGTTTGGTGGGTTTAGGGCCCCGGGGGTCAAAAATTGAAATTTTGGGAAAATGAAAATTGATTAAGTGTGAGTGAGATGAAATTGTTTTGGTTGAGCCATGAAGCCATATTAAGCTCACAAAAGCCATGAGAGGACTCGTCTTAGGCACTTAATATGTTGTTCCTAACCCTCTTAACCAGGGGCTTAGGGGTTGAGGACCATCCATATAAATTACCTTTATGAGTTATGAAGTCAAATTGATTAAAGGTAGTTTTAGGGCTTGGAATGTGTGTGTGGGGGTGTGGTGTGTGCAAGTCAACCCTCACCAGACCAGGCCACTCAGGGTAGTCCTAAGGCCAAAAGTCCTATAGGGAACTCATCCTTTAAACCTCCACATTTGATCTTAACCCTCCAAGTGGCCTGGGGGTTTACAATCAAACTTGTGGGGTTTGAAGGGAGTTTAAGAGGTGTTTTGAATTTATAAGTGGTGGGTTCCATCTCTAGTCTTCTAGGATAGTCAAAGGGAAAGCCTAAGGCTAGATTCTAAGTACTAAGGAGAGAGATCAGACCTCATAAAAAATGAGGTCAACAAATGGACCCCCAATAGGTGTGGTGTGCTGACGGAGCACACCGCGCGTATTAGTGTTGACCGAAAAGATCAACAAAACCAACACAGACGTCTAAGCTATACACTTAGAACAAAGCATAGAAAAATTTCCGCTGGGGAATATCTGGTAAATCTCCAAGACTGAAGATCCTTGAACTCTCGCTGGGGAGAAGAAAAGAAGGTGAATTCCAGATCACAAGATCTGGAGAAATTTGATATAGATTTTGCTTCATTTTTTATTTCAAGTTTTAATGTTGAGTTTAGATTATGATTTGTTCTGAGTTTCAATTTGATTATAGTTTAATTTAAAATTGATTCAAGAAAATTCTGAATTTGAAATGAGAATTGGAACCTAGGTTCCAACCTCGAGATTTCCAAAGAGAACTGGAATTTAGGTATCAGCCTCAAAAGTGAGAATTGAAATTTGGTATTAATCTCAGAAAGAGATTCAGAATTTGGTACCGACCTCGAAAAGAGAGAACTGAAATTTGGTACCAGTCTCGAAAGAGAGAATTGAAATTTAGTATCAATCTCGGAAAGAGAGTTAGAATTTGGTACCGACCTCGAAAGGAGAGAACTGGAATTTGGTACCAGTTTCGAAAGAGAATTGAAATTTGGTATCAATCTCGGAAAGAGAGTCGGAATTTGGTACCGACCTCGAAAGGAGAGAACTGGAATTTGGTACAGTCTCGAAGGAGAGAATTGAAATTTGGTATCAATCTCGGAAAGAGATTTGGAATTTGGTACCGACCTCGAAATGAGAGAACTGGAATTTGGTACCAGTCTCGAAAGAGAGAATTAAAATTTGGTATCAATCTCGGAAAGAGAGTCATAATTTGGTACTAACCTCGCAAGGAGAGAACTGGAATTTGGTACCAGTCTCGAAAGAGAGAATTGAAATTTGGTATCAATCTGGGAAAGAGAGTCGGAATTTGGTACCGACCTCGAAAGGAGAGAACTAGAATTTGGTACCAGTCTTGAAAGAGAGAATTAAATTTTGGTATCTATCTCGGAAAGAGAGTCGGAATTTGGTACCGACCTCGAAAGGAGAGAACTGGAATTTGGTACAAGTCTCGAAAGAGAGAATTGAATTTAGTATCAATCTCGGAAAGGGAGTCAGAATTTGGTACTGACCTCGAAAGGAGAGAACTGGAATTTGGTACCAGTCTCGAAAGCGAGAATTGAAATTTAGTATCAATCTCAGAAAGATAGTCGAAATTTGGTACCGACCTTGAAAGGAGAGAACTAGAATTTGGTACCAGTCTGAAAGAGAGAATTGAAATTTGGTATCAATCTCGGAAATTTGTATTTGATTTAGTTTGGAAGATTTTGTGGAAGTTTCAGTTTAGTGGAAGATTGGAATGAGACATGAAAGTATTTCACATCCTAAGAGAGTTGATCGAATTTTGATTGTTTGGCGAAGGATATGAATCCATGCCAACAGAACCAAATCGAAAATTTCGTGGTTCTGTGTCAGTAGACTCAGTCAACCTTCTCAAAAGAGAAAAGAGATCGCAGAGAGTCGAAAAGGTTTGAGAATAGCCTGAGGCTGGGAATTTCAGATTCAAGAATTTGTTTTCGTCGTTTGTTGTGATTTGATTTTAGCTTGATTTTCAATTTAGAGTTCACATTTTATTTGGAGTTCATTTTGACATTCAAATTTTTAAGAGAGTTCTCATTTATTTTTATTTTTCCTTCGTTCTTTGTTCGAAGTTCATTTAACTTAATGGCGTTTCCCAGTCAATTTGCACAAAAAGAGGTGAAGGCAAAACATGACATGATCATTTGCATTCCAATCTTGTCGAAAATACATCATACATCTTGATCAAAACATGATGATATTTTCTTTGAGAATTCAGTATCTGATACAATCCTCATAAATCCAAAACGGATTGGGTAAGATTCTTGCAAGTTGTTTCTAAAAGCATCTGTTGAAATCCATGTCTGAATTGTAAGATACATGGACAATAACATCACCTTCCAAGCCATCCTTGGCAGGAAATGCCGTCAGGATGTGCATTGGAGGTGTGCTATCTCCCATGTAGCTCACAGCTCGTAAGGCCGAAGGCTCTCTAACTCTGGATTTGGCTGAAAGTGGAAAGGCATTTTTCTGTCATCCATCCTTCTAAAAGTGACAGAGATTCATTCAACAGGCACTCTCGGAATGCAATGTTTTGCTACATCTGCTCCATTTCCTTTTAACGCCAAGACGGAACCTACCGGTAGTGGTATCTCCACTGGCCCTCAGAATTCTCTGGGGCTTGCAATCCGGAGGTCAGATCTAAACATGATGTTGCACTGGTTGACAAAAGACACTGTGCAGAAAGGTCTGACGAAGTTATGATGGTCTATGTGTGGAGGTATGTAGTCGCCCTCCTTGTAGATATTAATGATGCAGGTGTTGGGTATGCAGTCTGCGGGCAATACCCTCCATGTCACCATCATCTTTACCATTCTCTTAATAATTCTTGGCATCGGATCCACCTCACTGCGACGGAGTATCCCTGGTGGATTTCTTTTTCTATCTACCGTGAAGTTGTAGCAACACCCGCACTGGATCGTAACTCTTCCTTTTCGTGGCATCCATCTTCGGGGTTCCGAATATGTCTTTTCCTTTAGGCGGCCAGCTCGACCCATTTTTTGAAGTTCAACGATGCAGTCTACAATTTGCTACTGTTCATAATCTGAGAACACATCTTTATGTAGCTAAAGGCCTTCCAAGATATTAATCCTCTTGCCTCGGATTCTTTTGAAGTATTCAAAGGTTTTCTTTTCAACTTGTTGCAGTCTCTCCAGCTCGTTTTCCGGAATTATCTGCAATCGGTGGTGTCTGGTAACGTACTATGAGATGTTTGGTTCAACCCATCACGCTCTCCTGCATGTCTTGGCTCCTCGGGGATCGTCTCTATCGGGACATCCTCCAGGGTTGCTTTCGTAACAAGACTCCTCAAAACTGGTACATCTGCATGGCGTCGTGGCGCCAATTCTATTTCTGTTCTTCTTGGGATTTCTTTTATCTTTTCTGTTGTACTTGGAGTTGGTCTCCTCTTCTCTAGTTCCTGGCGAACTGGCTTCTTAGAAGTGCTTGCACTGATGGTAGCAGCTGTCTCTTCACGTTGATCCACTGCTAGCTGGGTTAGCATCTTGCGAATGTGACGGTTCTTGTTTCTTCGCTGGGTCGGAGTTAGAGTAGCTCTCCTTACCTCTTGAATTTCTGTGGGCATGGCGCTGACAAGCCTGCCTTCTACTGTAGCAACCACGAACTTAACTTTCTTATCTTCCCCTGTTGCATGAGCGGCGTTTGCTTTCTCTTCTTGTTGGTGGACTGCTGACTTGGGCCACCCAATTTCATTACTGTCTCGCTGTAGAATTCTTCCCGGTCAATCAGAATCCAATCATTTTCTTCGTACTGTAGCCCAGCTGGTGTGAAGTCAGAGTCGATCTCAATCACGGCTCCATCCTTCATCCTCTTTTCATCGAGTGCTAGACTCACGCCATTCTTAAAGTTCAGAATCAACCGCCCGTTCGACATTTCCCTACGAAAAAATAAGGAAAGAATCAGGGGTTGTACTAAGAACAAGAACAATAAGAAAATTTATTTATTAATGAAGAGCTTTTATTTGTTTCTTTCAAATTTAAATAGGAGTAGAAAAAGATGAAGAAAGACTAGGAGTGAGCAGATTTAAAAGGAGGAATCAAAATTTCATTATTATGATTTCACATGTTTTCTTTTTTTAACACATTTTTTGTTAATGATTTTTATCATCCATTTTATGTTTTTTGGGTTCGGACCCAGTTACAAGTGATTATTGTGCCCGTGCTTCTGGGAATGGGAATTCATTCTTCGAAACATCAGGTCGCGTAATACTTCTTTAGATATCATCCATTAATTGGAAGCATAGGTCGTTCTCCGTGGCAATTCACAAGCTGGTAGGAACCTTCTGAGTAGACTATCTCGACCACGAATGGCCCTTCCCAAGTCGGTTCAAATTTACCTTCTATTTTGTGGTGTACAAGAATAGGTCTTCTGAGAACTAGAACCAAGTCACCAACTTTGAATGTTCTTTGGCGGACCAGTTTATCGTGGGCATGGATCATCTTGGCTTGATACAATTCCAAATTTTGCTGCGCTGAAAGTCGTCTCCCTTCAAGCTTTCCAATTCTTCTAGTCGTAGTTTGGCTTTTTCTTATGTAGTAATCTTGTTCGCAACTACAATTTTGAGAGACGAAAGCTGCACCTCTAAGGGTAAGACGGCCTCGGACCCGTACACCAAAGCGTAAGGTGTAGACTGAGTAGGGTTCTTAAAGTCGTCTTGTATGCCCATAAGGCTTCTAACAACTTCTCGTGCCAATTTCTTTTGTTGTCGTCCAAAGTTTTCTTTAGGATTTGGACGAGAGTTTTATTAAAAGCCTCAGCTAAGCCGTTCGCTATTGTGTAGTAGATCGCTGAATAGCGCCAGTCGATCCCGTGTCTTCTGACAAAATTGTTGATCTTCGTGCTTCTGAATGCGGATCAGTTATCTGAGATAATTCTGCGCGGTACCCCAAAATGGTAGATGACTTGATTCTTGAAGAACAGTAGCACGTTATGTGCTTTCACTTCTCTGAGCGGTCCTGCTTCTGTCCACTTGGAAAACTAATCTGTAGCTGCAAGAATGAAACGATGTCCTCTTGAGGAAGGCAGTTCTATCAGACCCACAATATCTGTGCCCCAACATTCAAATGGCCACGACGCGATTGTCGGATGTAGCACATTTGGAGGTTGATGTAGAACCACTCCATGCACTTGGCACTGGTGACAACTGTGCGGCTTATTTTTTTTTTTAGGGTCGTGTTTTATTTTGAAGAGGGGTCGCTTAACAAAAATCATGTCGGCGAATTTTTAATTTAATTAAAATAAATAATTTGAAAAGTAGTATTTGATTTTGAAAATAATTTTAAATTTGAAGGTTTTAAGATATGAGATTAAACCGATCTCACATCCCAAATAGTTTATATAAACGAGCACCGCACCACAAACCGTGTACCTATCCCTAAGGATAGACACACTCGCTTGATGGTGGGGCTTGATTAAATAAACTAGAAGATTAGTGACATCCGTTTGGTCCGCGAACCAATTTTATAAGCCGACAAGTTTCCCCGCTTAATATGGAAACATTAAACAGGGTTTATATTACTCGGGTTCTTTAAAATTCCCTATAAGGGCAAGCCCCTATAGTTAATTACATCTTAAGTGACGGGAATCACCTAAGAAAACTCTCGATAATAATCAATGATTCTCGCTCTCAAGAATTTCAAAGTTTAAGGTTTTCAAAGATTGAACTTTGGAGTTTCAATGGGGAATGGATCAAATTTTTGGAACATTTTGTTTTGTGAATCCAAAGGAAGAAAGGTAGGAGAAATCACTGATTCGAAGTGAACTTCGATAATTTCCCGACTATCCTATCGTTTGGCTTGAATTTAGGAAAGTCCTAATGTTTATTTGATATTTCGATCTTGCCAATTTCAATTAATTAGGGCTTATATTTGTATGATAAAATCAAACAAATGGCCTAGAAGATGTGAGGGTTTATTGTCGTATCGGACGACTACCTCGGAATCCTAAGACCGGTTAGGGCTTAATTTGCAATGCAAATGCCTAACGAAGAGTTGAGGATTTATGTTGCACTAGTGCAAGCTACCTCGAAGTCCTATGGATTGGTTGTTTTAATTCTAGGAAAGTTTTGCTGAAGTAGACTCGGGTTTTGCGATGACGATGGTCGTGCTCGCCCACCATGCTCCGAGCTCCTTGTTATTGCAGAGGTTTAGTTTTAGAAACCATAAATCGGGAGATGAGAAAAGTGTTTTGGTTTAGAGAAAATCTTAATTTCCGAGTGTTTTTTATGTTTTATTTAAAACAAATCTTAAAGTTGATTATAACGACACCGGTTAAGATCCCACGGTTCCATCCTTCCGCATCATTATTTTTATCGGATTCACTTAGTCCGGATGAATTTGCTAAACTCAACTCGAATGAGTTCCACACTTTCATTTAGACCGTGGGAAATCCCGTTAGCAACACGTAGGTTACATCATCCGAGGTATTCCCGATCATCCAACGAGACGTTTTAATTTAGTTGTAATTGTAGTTTTGTGTTCCGTTTGTGATTAAATTTTGAGTTGTTTTATATTTTGAAATGTTGTGGCGGTGAATTTTATCTTGCAATGACTTTTAACTTAATTTTGGTTTCAGCTTTTAGGGTCTATCCTAAAGGTGTGGGTTTTCATGCAACAGATTGTTTATCATGCAAGAAAAATAAATGCATTTGCAATAAAGTAAATTGCAATAATGTAAATTGTCTGGAAAATGAATTGCGGGAAAGTAAATTGCAATAATACAAATGCGTACCTGGAGGGTCTTCCCGTCATCCCAAACTGCACTTAAAACACAATTAGCATATTTAAGCAAGTTCCTAGGTAAAGCTAAGGGGAAGGTTATGGTTTTCTACCAAATTCCTAATCCTATAGCTAGTTATCTCTCTATGACGTCTGAGGTTCTTTGGGTTTTGGTTTAAGGACGATTTTCTTCATCAAAGAATAATCAAACTCAATTGTTCTTATAAATATCCTATCATATCGAGGAAGTGCTTAAGAAGGATCTTAAACATCTTTTCAATATTTCTAGGATTGTTTTAAGTCCAAATGAATTTAATTATATAAATGAATCGATCATCCGAGGTTTTCAAGTCTTGTTAACTTGCTTCGGTGAACTAGGACATTCGAATATCCTATGAGTGAGATAACATTTCATTTGATGTTCTATTTAGGAGTTATATTAATCAAAGCTTTCGAGGGTAAATTAGTATTCAAGTGATTTGATTTAAGTTAAAGGGTTTAAATTTGGAATAGTGTTCAAGTTCGCTTTATATTTAGTTTAATTTAATTTAATTTGATTTGATGTTTAATTAATTTGATTTAATTTAATTTAATTTAATTATTTAATTTAATTTAATTTAATTTAATTTAATTTAATTATTTAATTTAATTTAATTATTTAACTTAATTTAATTTAATTATTTAATTTAATTTAATTTAATTGTTTAATTTAATTTAATTTAATTTTAATTTAATTTAATTTAATTATTTAATTTAATTTAATTAAATTTAATTTAATCTTAATTTAATTTATCTTTAATTTACTTTATTTTTAATTTTAATTGAAATTTCAAAAGATTTTAATGATTTAATTAAGTCTTTAAATATTTTAAATTTGAGTTATCATTTTAATTAAAAATTGAGTATTAGTTGATATAATTAATTTAGGGATTTTTAAATTAAAGAATAAATCTCTTCCTAATAAAGATCCCTTATTTTAATAATTCCAATTCATTATTCCTCCAAATTTAATCTATTATTTAATTAAAGTTTAATCATTTTAAAATTATTTAATGGGTTTCTACCCTTTAATTATTTAAATTTCAATCATCCAAACCAGATTAAAATCAAATATTTTACTTGTTGACTTTTTATTAAACCTAAAGTTTTAATTAAGGATTAAAGATTTTAATTACCATTTTACCCTTTAAGCTTAATAATTTCATAACTCACTAAATTGAACTCAAATGAACTTGAAATTTTTATGTGACTTCACTCATATGTCAATAAAGACATGAGAGGAGAAAATGTGATTTTTCCATATTTAATTTATTTATATAATTATTTTTGGTGGAAAATAGAGATTTTCAAGGAAAATTTGATAACATGACCAAGGGAAAGTTTCTGTCCTTAAGAAAATTAGGGGACATTCCTAATGACCAGAGAAGCACTTGGACCAATTTTGGTGATTTTTTGAATTATATTATTTTTATTATAATTATTTTGAGTTTTGGAGTGTTAATTAATTTAAAAATAAAATAAATGTTGAAAAATGGATTTTATATTTTTCAAAAAATCTCTCTGATATCAAGGAAACCAGAGAATCAAATTTTGCAATTTTCTGATTTTTCTATGATTTATAATAATTATTTTAGTGAAAATGCTAGAAAATACATTTTTTTTTAATTTTAAAATTACCCTAGGGCTTTAAAATTTAATATCTCACTAAATAGACTTAGGAAAAATGTGGGATTTGTTCCTAAGTGATTAAAATTCAAAATGTGACATTTTGGTGAATTTTATTATTTTTGTGATTTTTATTATTTTTTAATTATTAAAAATATTAAAATATTATTAAAAATCAACTTTTTTAGAAAATTGAAATTTTAATTTTCTTAGGTTCCCCTGATATCAGAGAGGCTCCAAAACCAATTTGGTGAATTTTTAAAAAGTATTTTAAAAGTTATGAATTTTTAAAGTTTAAAATGGCTAAGTGGCTTAATCAACCCAATTAGTGGGGCTAACCAAGTCCAATTGACCTCAAATTTTTATGGTGGATTCCTCTGATCCTAAAGGTCAGTGGAGAATTGATTTCAAGTCAATTTGATACCTGGTTAACTCTAATTAATTAAAGACCTATTTTGGGTGTTTAAGCCAATTAGGGTTAATCCGAGTGCATTAACTCAAGTCCTATTTTTCCTAGGGTTCTCTGGTCATAAGGAACATCACCAAATATTTCTAGAATTTATTTCACAACATGCTAATTTTTGGAATTAAAATACTCAAAACAGCAACATGCATTTGAAAAATAAATAACTTTTCACAGAGATGGTCTCTGACCTTGGAAAATTCAGGGAATGTTCCCAAGTTCGGAGGCTTTAAAAGCCCTATGGTCTCATGCCATGGTGAATTGTATACATGCATGGAGAATTAAATGTATGCAGAGAGTAAATAAATCATAAAAAATAAAATACTTAATTAAATTAAATGATTTCTTTTCCACATTATTCTCCTCTCGTTCACCGAGCAAGGGGGTATTTTTATTTTATTTTTGTGATTTTTCTACACAAAGATATGGATTTTTGAAGTTTAGGGAATTAAATAAATAAGAAAATACCCTAATTTTCTATTTATCCACGCGGCGCCGCCGAAACCTCGGCAGCTCCGAACGCACACGCGTCGCGCTCCCATTCGACGCCGCCACCCGAGTCGGCCAGCCCGGGCCCCGCGGTTCTCGTACCGTCTCCCTGGTCCGACGCAATCCTGGCCGTCCGTGCGCGCGTGTATCGAATGGACGGCATCTGTTCATCGTCCCCAAGTGTTCTCACCCGAGAGCCGTCCACACTAAATCCTTAAGATCTCACTCGATTCTCAATGGATTTTCATGTTCTTATGCTCTATGGATTCGTCTTGAAGAGACGAACACATCTATACGGCTAACATGCATTGAAACTAAGGCATTTGAAATGGAGAATCTCCGAAGCTCGGGATGGAGAGTTAGCTCATACCTTAGCTCGGAGAAGTGTGGCTTCAATCCGAGAGTTGTTGCACCTTCGATTGGGTCCCGCAAGCTCCGGATGAAGTCTCCCGGTCCGGTGAATTGTCCGGATATGATTTCGACCAAGCCCGATCACAAAGCTTGGAGGCCGGAGCAACCGGGTGGCCTCGGAGATGGGGCTTTTGGTGGTGGACACCTTCCCTTGGTCCGGTGAAGGTGTAGAGCCAATCAATTTGGGAATTGGCTCACCGTGGCAAAGTGTCCCGGTTTTGGGTGGAATTTCAGTCGAGAAATCGGGCTCTGTTGGTGGGGATTAGGGCAAATCGACACCTGGGGATCAACTCGCTCTAAGGATGGTGAAGGGTTTGGAACAATTTTGGCGAGTTTCGACGAGGTTTGTGCTTGGCTCCCCTTATGGCCGAGAGGGGTGGAGTTTAAATAGAGCCGGCTGCGGGGGCCTCCTGTGGAGAGTTAGGGCTTGGGATCGACTGCCTGCGGTGAGGAGAAGATCGGCCATGGTGACCACTAGGGATGGGGCGGCTCAGCAAGTGAGAATTTCAATGTCGGCTCACATGCGAGCTCTCGGCCATGGTGTTTTCCGGCGGCCTGGTGGCCGGCCGGCCGAGCATGGGTCACCCTCGTGGTCGTGGGTCGTGGTCGGAGGTTTGTGCAATCAATCGGCCATGGACATGTGTAAAGGCTTTGATCCAAAGTGGAATGGGGCATGGCTAGATTTGGACCTAAATGGGTCAACCCACCCATTTGGGCTAGGTGCACCACCCAAGGCCTGGTTTAGGCTGAGGAGAAAGTGATTTGGATCAGCTTGATTAGTGGGGTCAAGTCACAATCCAAGTACAATTAGAGCTTAAGCATGGTTTAGCTGGAATCATGTAAGTGGTTAACCACCTTTAGGAGTTAAGGAAAGAGCCTCCTCCTTTTGCCCAAAATGGCATGGTGACATGTAAAGAGGCTCTCATGGCTTGCATATGGCTTATGCATGGCTCCATGGCTCCATTTGGCTTCGGGAAAAGTAAAGTCAATTTCATGGAAATGGATTTAAGGAAAATTTTGGTATTTAGGGGTGATTTGGCATGAGGCTTGATTTGGAATTATTTGATGATGAATTTAGGACTTAGGGATGATTTTAATTGAAAGTATGATGAGGGGAAATGTCATATGGGCCTTGGAAGAATTTTGGGCTTTTTTGAAAGGGTTTTAGATGGGTTTTTAAGATGGATTAGGAAAGTGGGCTCTTGAATTTTAAAAATGGATTTTGGGATGAAATTTTGTAAAGAGGTTGGGCCAAATAATTATTGGGTTTAGCTCATGGATGTGTCATGAGTGACTTGAAGCAAATTTGGGGTAGTTTGGACTTGAATTGGGTTGGATTTGAATTCTTTTGGTGAATGGGCCAATATAGGTCCAAGTGGGCCAAGTTGGGCCAATGTTGGGCTAGAGTTGAAATTGATGTAAAATAAATGTTTAGAAATGTTTATGGGAGTGTTTCAAAGAGGTTTTAGCTTTGGTTGGGTTTTGATTTTGAGGTTTGGGCCTATTTGGGTTAGGTTCGGGTTTAGGTCAAAATCGGGCTTTAAGGCCAAAAGTGGAATTGGATCCAAATGTCAACCAAATTGGACTTGGATTTGGTCTAGATTGGTATTGGGAATGTTGAATTGAAGTTTAGAATTGAATTGGACCAGAATTTGGGTCAATTGGATAGGTTTGGTTTGACATTGGGTCCACTTTGGGTTAAAATGGGTCAATTTGGGGGTTTTGACAAAAGTAGGGTAAATTGACAAAATTGGCCCATGGTGTAGTTGGACAAAATGAAATTGGGAATATTTGGGATTTTCTGGAATTTTCTGGGAATTTTCTGAATTTTTGGATTTTTAGGCCAAGAAGGGTATTTTGGGTATTTGGAGGGTATTGGGGGGTATTTTTGGAATTTTTGGTATTTTTGGGTATGGATGATCAATTTGAGTGATGTGGAGGTGTTTGGGATTGATTTTGGAAAATTTTAGGTAATTTGGAGATTTTGCAAAAATTTGGGTAATTCAAGGGTTTTGGGTAGGCTTAGTAGGTGTAGGGTCCCGGGGGTCAAAAATTAAAAATTTGGGAAATTGAAGATTGGGTGAATTTGGGTGGAAAGAAATCATTTTGGTTGAGCCATGAAGCCATTTCAAGCCCATATGAGCCATGAAAGGACTCATTCGAGGCATTCACTATGTTGTTCCTAACCCTCTTGACCAAGGGCTTAGGGGTTAAGGACCATCCATGTGAATCACCTACATGAGTCGGGAGGTCAAGTTGGGTATGGGTGTGGTTTTAGGAAGTGTGTGGAAATGTAGTGTGTAGGTGTAGTGTATGTCAGCCCCTTCATCGTACCGAGCCACCTGTAGGCGGCCTCAAGGCCAAAGAGTCCTATAGGAACTCATCCTTTAAACTTCCATATTTCGATTTCAACCCTCTAGGTGATTAGGGGTCTATAGTCAAGTTTGTGGAGTTTGCAGGGAGTTTAGAAGTGGTTTGAATTTCTAAAAGGCGGGTCCCAATTCTAGTCCTCTAAGATAGTCAAAGGAAAAGCCTAAGGCTAGATCCTAAGCACTAAAAAGAAGAAAAGGAAGACCTCATCAAAAATGAGGTCAACAAATGGACTCCCAATAGGTGTGGTGAGCCGACGGAGCACACCGCGCGTATCGGTGTTGACCGAAGCGATTAACAAAACCAACACAGATGTCCAAGTGACGAACTTAGGACGAAGTAGAAGAGTTTCGCCGGGGAGTGTCGAGTATATCTCCGGAACTCGGAGATTCTCGAACTCTCGCCTGGGGAAAGGAAAAGGAGGTGAATCCCAAATCACATGATCCGGGGAATTTCGATTTAGATTTTATTTTGATTCAATTTATGTTTTGATGTGTGAGTTTAAATTTTAGTTCGGAGTTTCAATTTAGATTGAAGTTTGTCAAAATTAATTTGAGGGATTTGATTTGAAATGAAAATTGGAATTTCGAGGTTTTAGATGTAACATCTTCAACCTCGAAAGAAAATCGAATCGATTAGATTGAATCGTTGCAATGAGAAGATATCTCAGAGCAAAGTGGTGTTGGATGTAAAATCCTTAACCTCAAGAGTTTGAATTTGATGTGATGTATTTCATTGCGATAGGGAAATGATCCTAAAGCAATGCAGTCTTGGATGTAAAATCCTCGACCCAAAGGTTAAATTTTGATGTATTTCAGTGCAATAGGAAGAGAATCCTAAAGCAAAGGCAGTCTTGGATGTAAAATCCTTGACTCAAAAGAGTTTGAATTTTGATGTATTTCAAGTGCAATAGGAAGAGAATCCTAAAGCAATGCAGTACTTGGATGTAAAATCCTCGACCCAAAAGTTTTGAATTTTGATGTATTTCAAAGGCAACAGAGGAGAATCCTAAGCAAGTAGGCCTTGGATGTAAAATCCTCGACCCAAAAGTTTTGAATTTTGATGTATTTCAAGGCAATATGAAGAGAATCCTAAGCAATGCAGTCTTGGATGTAAAATCCTCGACCCAAAAGTTTTGAATTTTGATGTATTTCAAGGCAACAGAGGAGAATCCTAAAGCAAAGGTACTTGGATGTAAAATCCTCGACCCAAAAGTTTGAATTTTGATGTATTTCAAAGGCACAGAAGAGAATCCTAAAGCGAAGGTACTTGGATGTAAAATCCTCGACTCAAAAGTTTGAATTTTGATGTATTTCAAAGGCAATAGGAAGAGAATCCTAAAGCAGTGTAGCCTTGGATGTAAAATCCTCGACTCAAAAGAGTTTTGAATTTTGATGTATTTCAAGGCAATAGAGGAGAATCCTAGAGCAAGGCAGTCTTGGATGTAAAATCCTCGACCCAAAAGTTTGAATTTTGATGTATTTCAAAGGCAATAGAAGAGAATCCTAAAGCAAGGCAGCCTTGGATGTAAAATCCTTGACTCAAAAAGTTTGAATTTGATGTATTTCAAGTAATAGGAAGAGAATCCTATAGCAAGGCAGCCTTGGATGTAAAATCCTCGACCCAAAAGTTTGAATTTTGATGTATTTCAAAGGCAATAGGAAGAGAATCCTAAAGCAATGGCAGTCTTGGATGTAAAATCCTCGACTCAAAAAGTTTGAATTTGATGTATTTCAAGGCAATAGAAGAGAATCCTAAGGCAAGGCAGTCTTGGATATAAAATCCTCGACCCAAAAGTTTGAATTTTGGTGTATTTCAAGGCAATAGGAAGAGAATCCTAGCAAAGGTAGTCTTGGATGTAAAATCCTCGACTCAAAAGTTTGAATTTGATTTGATTGAGACCCGAAATCTGGAAAGATTGAATTCGAGATTTGGAAATTGGAAGGATGAGTTTGAACTCGATTGAAACTTGATTTAAGATTTGATTTGAAATTTGGAAGATCAAATTTGAAACTTGATCGAGAGTGGATTTAGAATTCGATCGAGATTTGATTTGAGATTTGAAAAGATTGAAATTTGATTCGGAATTTGGAAAGATTGAATTTGAGATTTGTGTTGATTTCGTTTATCTTTTAATGGTTCATATTTTATTTTGTTGTTTATTTAATGTTCATGTGAACTTGGTGTTTGTCATTTTTCAGATTTTTTTTTAGAAAGCTTTCTTTTATTCTCTTTTTTTTTTCTTTTCTGTTCTTTGTTCGAAGTTCATTTAACTTTAATGGCGTTTCCTAATCAATTTGCACAAAAGAGGTGAAGGCCAAAAACGTGACATGGTCACTTTCATTCCAATCATGTTGAAAATACGTCGTACAACTCGATCTCGGAATATATTTCATACAATCCATGTAGACTCAAAACGGACTGTGTATGATCTTTGTTGATCCATCAAAAGAGTCAAAAAATCCATGTCTGAATAGTGAGGTACATGGTCAATAACATCACCTTCCAAGCCATCCTTGGCAAGGATGCCGGCTGGATGTACGTTGGAGGTGTGATATTTCCCATGTAACTCACAGCTCGTAAGGCCGGAGGTTCTCTAGCTCTGATCCGGTTGGAAATGGTAAGGTATTTTGTCGTCGTCCATCCTCCCGAAAGTAACCGAGATTCGCTCCACCGGCACTCCCGGTATGCAATGCTTTGCGATATCTCGCTCCGTTACCTCGCGCATCATGACGGAACCCACCGGTAAAGGTATCTTTATCGGCCCTCGAACTCACCCGGGCTCGCTATCCGGAGGTCGTATCCGAACATGATGTTGCACTCATTCAAGAAAGAGACCGTGCGTAAAGGTCCGACGAAGTCGTGGTGATCAATATGTGGGGGTATGCAATACCCCGTTTGTAGATGTTGATAATGCAGCTATTGGGTATGCAATCCGTCGGCAAGATCCTCCATGTTATCAATCTTTTCACCATTCTCTTGATAACTAATGGCATCGGATCTACTCGCCCATGACGAAGTATCCCCGGTGGGTTTCCTTCCCGTCTTCAAAGAAAGTTGTAGCAAGATCCGCATTGTATTGTGATTCTTCCTTTCCCCGGCATCCATCTCCGGGGTTCCGAGTATGTATTTTCCTCAGCGGCCTCGCTTCGGCCCATTCTTTTCGTATCCCGGATACATACCACGATTTGTCGTTGTTCATACTCCGAGAATACGTCGGTGTGTAGCTCGAGGCCTTCTAGTATGTTGATTCTTCTTCCTTTAATTCTCTCGAAGTATTCGAAAGTTTTCTTTTCAACATTCCGCATCCTCTCCAGCTCGTATTCCGGAATGATCCGCAGATGGCGAGGCCTTGTGACATATCGTGGGATATATGGTTCAATCCCTTCACGTTCCCCCGCATACCTCGGCTCCTCGTGGATGATGCCTCGTCGGACATCCCCCGGGTTGCTTCCGCAACAAGGTCATGCACCGCCGGTGGTTCTATCCGGTGGCGTGGTAGCCTTCTTCTTCTCGATCTTCCGGAGATTTCCCCGGTTCTTTCGTTATTCCAGGAGCCGGCCTCCTTTTCCGTGTTCCCGGTGAACCGGTGTCCTTGAAATGTGAGTGCCGGCATTAGCAATCGTCTCGTCGCGCCGGTCCGCAGCTTAGTTTTGTTAACATTTTACGGATGCGGCGATTCTTATTTCTTCGTTGCGTGGCCGTGAGAGTAGCTCTCCGAACTTCTGAATCTCGGCGGCGCGGCGCCGACAAGCCCGCCCTCCGCCGTAGCGACTACGGACTTCATTTTCTTGTCTTCTTCGGTGTTTGCTTTTCTTTTCTTGTTGTTGGATTGGTGGCTTGGGCCACCCACTTTCATCACCGTCTCGCCCGGTAGTTCTTCTCGCTAACCGGGACCCGCTCACTTTCCTCGTATCGTAGGCCCGCTCGGTGCGAAATCCGAGTCAATCTCGATTATCGCTCCATCTTTCACCCTCTTTTCATCGAGTGCAAGGCTTACGCCATTCTTAAAGTTCAAGACCAACCGCCCGTTCGACATTTCCCCGCGAAAAGACAAGGAGAAGGATCGTGGTCGTACTAAGAACAAGAACATTAAGAAAATGTTTATTAAAGATACATTTTTTATTATTCTTATATTTTGAAATTTAATAGAATGAAGTAGGATAAGATGAGGGAAGAGATTTTGATTTGAAAAAGAAAACAAGGAAAACTTAATTATCATGATTTTATTTATCTTAGCACATTTTATTATTTTTTTGGGTTCGGACCCAATCATAAGTAATTATTTCACCCGTGTTTCTTAGGGATGAAGAATTCATTCCTTCGAAACATCAAGTAGCGTAATATTTTTTCAAGTATCGTCCGTTGATTGGAAGCATATGTCGTTCTCCCCGGCAATTCACTAGCCGGTAGGAACCTCCCGAGTATACCGCTTCAACCACAAACGGTCCTTCCCAAGTGGGTTCAAATTTTCCTCCTATCTTGCGGTGTGCAAGAATAGGTCTCGAGAACGAGAACTAAATCACCAACTTCAAGGTTCTCGGGCGGACCCGCTTGTCATGGGCTCGAACCATCTTAGCTTGGTATAGTTCTAAATTCCGTTGCGCCGCAAGTCTTTTTCCTTCCAAGCTTTCTAATTCTTCGAGTCGTAGTCCGGCGTTTTCTTCGTCGTGATCTTGTTTGCAACTCGCAATTCCGAGTGAAGGAAGCCGAACCTCTAAAGGTAACACTCGCTCGGACCCATACGCCGCAGCGTAAGGTGTAGCTTCGAGTAGGAGTTCTGAAGGTTGTCCGGCAGGCCCATAAGGCTTCTAACAATTTCTCGTGCCAATTTCTCTTATTATCGTCCAAGGTTTTCTTTAAGATTTGAACGAGAGTTTTATTAAAAGCCTCGCCGAGGCCGTTTGCTCTCGGGTAGTAAATTGTCGAGTATCGCCACCGATTCCGTGTCTCCCGACAAAATTGTTGATTTGTGTGCTTCGAATGCCGACCCATTATCCGAGATGATCCCGCGCGGCACTCCGAAACGGTAGACAACTTGGTTCTCGAAAACCGTAGCACGTGGTGTGCTTTCACTTCTCTAAGTGGAACCGCTTCCGCCCACTTGGAAAAGTAATCTGTAGCCGCAAGAATGAAACGATGTCCTTTCGAAGATGGTGGTTCTATCGGACCCACTATATCTGTGCCCCAACATTCAAATGGCCACGACGCAATTGTCGGGTGTAGCACATTTGGAGGTTGGTGTAGAACTACTCCGTGCACTTGGCATTGGTGACAGCTCTTGGCGATTTTCATGCAGCCGGTCATCATCGAGGGCCGTAGTACCCTAGTCTTTTAATTTTCATTTTCATCTTTGGACCCGACCGGTGAGCGCCACGCAGTCCCGAATGCACCTCTTTAACAATTTCACGGGCCTCGTACCCGCTTAGGCACCTTAGCCACATTCGATCAAAAGACCTTCCGTATAATGTGTTGTTTATTAATGCGTAAGACGCAGTTCTTTTCTTGATCCGATGGGCCGCCGACCTATCGTCCGGTAGCTTTCCCGTTTGCAGTGTAGTTCATCAATGGCCGTCGCCAATCTTTCGTGTTTTCTCGTCACCGCAGCAATCGATTCTTTTTCTTTGCCGATTTGTGTATTGTGTCTATGTCGAGCCGTGATAGGACCTCGACGTCCGTGAACCGACACTTCCACCGATTCATCTTGCAAACAGCAAATTCTTTTGCGAGACGGCTAAAGCATCCGCTAAAGCATTCTCTTTTCTAGGAATTTTGTAGATCGTCACATTTGGAATCTGTTCTAACAGTATCGTATGGCATACCGGAAGTATTGTTCGAGTCTTGGTTTAAAAATTTCGTATTGTCCGGCGATCCGTTGAATGATTAACCGTGAATCCCCGTAGATGTTGATGTCCGTTATCCCCATTCGAATGGTTAATTCCAATCCCGTTATGAGGGCTTCGTATTCCGCTTCGTTGTTTGTACACGGTTCCGTCAAGTGGTAGGAGTATCTTAACATCCCCCGCTCCGGTGTTATAAAGATTAGCCCGATTCCTCGCCTTACCGGCACTATCACTTGCGATTCTTCGTCTTTATGTGCCGAAGATGCTCCGTCGAAATACAATTCCCAACGTCGATCATCAAGGTCTTCTAGGTTCATTATTTGTTCATCCGCGCATCGTCATCGAGAGGAGATTCGGCCGGCAAAGGGTGTGCCGCGAGGAAGTCCGCTAAGACTTGTCCTTTTACGGCACGCGAGGCACGAAAGTTATATCGAATTGCAATAATATCATCGACCATCCGGCAAGTCCGCCGGAAAGTGTTGGACGAGTCATCAAGTATCGCAATGGATTAAACTTCGAAATCAAGTTGACCTTATGAGAAAGCATGTAGTGCCCGAGCTTTTGAGCGGCGAAGATCGTGGCCAAACAATGCTTTTCAATTGCGGGATACCTTACTTCCGTCGGAAGTAAACGACGGCTTAAGTAGTAAAGAGCATTTTCTTTACCCTCATCATCGACTTCGGCTAACATGGCTCCGAGGGAGTCGTCTAGAGCCGCGGTGTAAAGCATCGCCGGTCTACCCGAGACTCGGGGTCGCTAAGACAGGAGGTGTCATTAAATATTGTTTAATGTCTTCGAAGGCCTTCTCGGCATTTCTCTTCCCAAATAAATTTGGCGTCCTTTTTAACTAGTGCCGAGAAAGGTCGACACCTACCCGACGTGCTCGAGATAAAGCGTCGAAGATATGCCGCCTTCCCTTGAAAAGATCGTAGTTGTTTTAAGGTTTTGGGAGGCGGCATTTCTAAGATGGCTTTAATCTTCTCCGGATCGATTTCAATTCCACGATGTCGGACAACGAATCCTAAGAATTTCCCGGAGGTGACGCCGAAGGCGCATTTTAAGGGATTCATCTTAAGGTTAAATTGTCTTAATCGTTCGAAAACAATTCTCAAATCATACATGTGGTTTTCCTTTACTTTGCTTTTGATGACGACATCGTCCACGTAGCACTCGACTTGATTGTGGATGAGATCATCAAAAATTCTTGTCATTGCTCTTTGGTAAGTTGCTCCCGCGTTCTTCAGTCCGAATGGCATCACCGTGTAGCAAAATACTCCGATCGGCGTTCCGAATGCCGTAAGCTTTTCATCTTCTCGGAGCCATTTTTATCCGGTTGTATCCTCGAAGATCCATCCATGAATGAGAATATTTCATGTGTCGAAGCAATATCGATCATCGCTCCGGAATCGGTAGAGGGAATTCATCTTTGACATGCCTTGTTTAAATCTCTCGAAGTCCACACAAATTCCGATCCGACCATTCTTCTTTCCGACCGGCACCACATTGGCTAACCGAGTCGGGTATTGTTCTTCACGGACAAATTTAGCGTCTATTAGCTTTTTAACTTCGGCTATTACTTGTTGTTCGATTTCTAGACGCATTCTTCCGGGACCTTGTCCGACCGGAACGTAAGTAGGATCCACTCCTAACTTATGGACCGCAACCTCCGGAGCCAATCCCGGCATTTCATCGTAGTTCCAAGCAAAACAAGTCCTTAAATTCCATTAATAATTTGATTATTTCTTCGGAGTCTTCTTTATCGAGTAAGGAGCTAACAAAGGTAGGTCTAGGCTCTTCGCTAGTACCCAAGTTAACTTCCGTTAACTCATCTATCGTAGATTTGATTTCTTCTTCGAACTCGGTGGAGCGTCTCCAATTTGTAAATCTTCGAGTTCGTCCGTAGTTTCCATGCAGCTTTCATTGGACTTGCAAGTGACAACCAAACGTAATTCAGCATCGTCAACCGACCCTACCGTGCCGAATCCGAGTCCATACTTTGAATCGGGTGGACGACCGGAGTTATTCCATAACTTTTCAAAATGTTGTGATTGGCCTTTTGTCCATTGTCGAGGTAAGAAACCACGTTGAATTAAATTTTGAACACATGGAGAGTACCACTCAAAAGGTAATTCCATTAATTCTGATGAAGTGACATCTTCGAATTGTACATTATTTTCGCTTTGGAGGAAGAAGCACCACGGTAGAATTTGATCGGCTTGCACCGTCACTACGTACCTCTTCGACCTCCATACCCTCGATCTTATTAGAATGGATCGGAGTTAGGGTCATAGTATGTACGTAGTGGTTAATCTTCTCGTACATTGATTTGTATTCTTCGTTCTTTTCATCTTCGAGGGAGATCTTGTATTGCGGCTTCTTTCGACTTATTGTTGCCGCTTCTCGCTCGATTTCTTTTGCTTCTTCGTAACTATCATCCCAATCAACATTGATGGCTGGTTTCTTCCGTCCAATTGTCCTAGTGTCTCTACCACGGCCTCGTCCCCGGCCTCGACCTCGGATGCGAGTTGTGGAGAAACCTTCACCATCTCTCCGAAGGGAGTGGTGAGCGATCGTTGGACTAGAACTTCGGTGTTCTTCGTTGTCCCGAACTTTCTTGCTTTATTTGTTACGGTATCTCTCGGAGAAGATTGTTTTCTTTGGCGGTGCATAATAAGCCGCATCTTCATGGATTCCAATTTCATGTACGGAGAATGGTTGTAAGTCACCTTTGATGCACCGTTCCCCTCCATCGTAGTACTTCGATGCACCGGTGTAGAGATGATGGTACCATCCTCGTTTTCATGTATCCATGGTCGGCCCAAGCAGAGCGTTGAACGATGTTTCGAATCGATTATATGAAATTTTGCGGTTGTCTTTGCTAAATCACCGGTCTTCATCGCAGCGTTATTGACCCGAGGGCTCTTTCTCCTTTCTCGGTCGAATCCTCTTAATAACATTTTGTCGGCCTCAAGCTCACGAGCATCAATTTCTAAGTATGCTAGTGTTCGAAGACTCATTATATTGATTGATGCTCCCGGATCCACCAATACTCCGGAGAGCGTAAACTTCCCAATTGTAACCGAAATGTACAACGGTCGGTCGTGATCTCGCCGTCCCAAGTAGTAGGTCACCGTCCGTGAAGGTAACACCTCGTCGTTCCTTTAACGAGCAAATCTCATCTAAGGAATCTCCGGCCATTCGAGCTAAGCAAATTTCCGGATCAAGTAAGGCCTCGATCGAGCTTCTCTCATCTCCTTTGATAAGATGAGAGCATCGTAAATGCTCAGCTTGGCCGGTAGTTTCCTAAGATGGGCTAGCACGTTGTAGTCCACTTTGTTTCCATGCGTCTCAGCTTCTTCTCGAATGGGTATGTTTTCTGCCGGGGTTGGTTCTTCCTGAACAACCACCCGCTTTCCTTTGTCTTTTGGACCCATTCTCGGAGGTAGAACTTTTCCACTTCTTAGGTTGACTTCGTAATTTCTTCCGAATCTAGTGTCGAGTTTGTCGGTGTCTCCTCCTCGAATCGGAATGACCGGCTCTTTCCGGATTATCTTCAAAATCCGAAGGCTCTAACTCTATCGTAACCGGAGCTCCTCGAAACTCGCGTGATAGAGCCGTTGCTTGTTGAGCTCTCGTAGCCTCCTCGATGGATGCCTTCTTCGTCATTGTGATCGTCGAGATCATGTATGATTCGAGAATTGTTGTTGGTATCGAAATCGACGCCCGGATTGTCGCTAGTTACGTAATCGTTAGAAACAACAAAACGTAGCCAACGCCATCACCCTTATCATTATATGATCCCACCGAAGTGAGCAGATAATCATACAAAATCGAGGTTCGAGGGATTTCTCCCCGAATCGAAACAACTATCCTAGGATAAGCAGCCCCTAGTCTAGCCTTAGGAATCTCGGTCCCCTCTTCTTCGTCAATTTTCTTCTTCTCTTCGATTGTCTCCTCGTCGAGGTGGTTCTTCTATCGCAAGTGATGAGTACCGGCTTAACTGTGTCTCGAACTCCGAATCGAAGCTCGTACCGAAGCGGTTCGGATGTTGTCTAAAATCTTCTTCGAAGATCTCGTCCGTGCGGTAGTCCATCCATCGTCGCTGCATAGTGGATCTATCGGAATGACGGGATCGGCCGAGATAACATCGACGGAACCTCCTTTCGGGGTTCCTTCATGTACTCCTTCGGGATTGTTATATTTCCTTTCCGAAGGTTGTCGTCGAGCCAACTTTTGAAGGTAATGCAGCCTTCTATCTTGTGCCCAAGCATTCGATGGTAGGGGCAAAAGTTGGGATCACCTTTCTTGTTGACTTCCTCCGGTCTTTTGGGCTCGGCACTGGAAATCTGGAGTTTTCATTAAGCTACGGAACATCTTTGGTATCGCTTCATTTTTGAACGGATATTCTCTCGCTCGAAGCTCCCTCAATGTACGTTGCGGACGAGACGGTTGTTCATACCGCGGAGACGACCGATAGCCGGACCGGGGTTGCCGGTAATTTTGTTGTGGTTGTCGCGGCCGTTCGGTGGTATTTGCATCGGTTGTTTGCCTTTGTCAACCGCCGCAACGACCCCGCATTTCTTTTCGAAAGTCTTCACCGGCTTCTCGCTTGTCCGTCTTGTCGGCAAAACTTAATTGCTTCGCCTCTTCTTGCAAGCTTCCGGCCTTGCTTAACAACTTCTCAAAAGTCTTAATAAGTGAATCCCTCGAGGAGAAGTGCTATCGGGCCGTGAATGCTTTTAAGCAAGATGCCGACCGCATGTTGTTCTTGCAGCTCGTGGTTCACACTTCATGCTTAAGTTTCTCCATCGAAGTATGTAATCCACCAAAGTTTCATTCGGCCTTTGTTTCTCTACCACTAAATCACCTATAGTGATGTGGTGCCGAGCTCCGCAAATCGCTTAATGAAGAGGCTCTCTAGCTCCGAGAATGTCTTCGCGTAACCGTCGGGCACCCGCATACCCGCCGAAGGCGATTCCCGACAGATCGCTAACGAACCGTCGGAAGAGTAGCGCATCGCTCCCGCCGGCATTGCAACAACCGGCACGAAAGTGTGCAACATGCCGTCGGGGTTCCCGGTTCCGTCGAAGGTCTTAAACAGAGGTGGTACGAAGCCCTTCGGGTATCGGATAGCGTCGAATTCTTCCGGTAAGGTCTACCCGTCCGAATAGATGTCCCGTTCTTCGATTGTGCTAGTGGCTTCTCGCACTCGCCGTTCTACCAAGTTCTTGATATCCTTTTCGTGGATCATACTTTGTGTTGTATCCTTTTTCACTGGTCATCCCCATCGACGGATGTAATCTCCTTTCCTCCGTCTACGATGTGAATGACTTCGGGGGTGTCTCTCTATGTGGTTGTACTTGACTTTGGAGAGTGGCTAGAGCTACGGCCATCTCTTCCATCCTCTTCGCCATTTGAGCGATCGTGTCGTCCTTTTCCCGAAGCCGTCTCTTCATCGCCCGGCTCCTCTCTTTCGCAACCGCAGGAGCACCTCGAGAAGATGATGAAGCTCGTGTCTCAACCATGTTGATTTCCGCATATTCGTTGTCCATGAATTCCGATGAGTCGATCTCATCTCCGAACTTTTCTTCTCTTTCTTTGCCAACCGTCGGATGTCGGTTCTCAACTTTTCCATGGCATCTTCCAGCGGAGCTTTCGTGTATCTTCGTGGTTGTCATGCGATGGTCGCCGGGTCCTTTTTTCACGAGTCCCCTTCATCGCAAAGAGCACTTTCTTCGCATTCCAGCCTCCCGGCGAGACTTTCTTTCTCGGCCGTCCGTTTCGCCCTCAATCGCCCCGTAGTGGGACGCCACACCATCCTTCTAGCAGACAGAAGGTCTATGACCGCATGGTCTATCCGCCAAATGTCGGAAGGTGGTATCCTCCCTAATCCGTAACCCCGATACTACGACAGTGCGGGCTAGCCTTCATTCTCTTGCTTGGCTTTTCTATCATGACGGCGGGTTCTACTCGGGGCCCAAGACGGGATTCGACCGGCACCCGCCCTATCCTTCGTAGAATTTCCGACACGGGGCAATTTTCCTTCTTCGCTAGCTTTTCTACCAAAGTTTGCGACGAGCAAACGGCGTAGTTCGATTCTTTTCTTGCGGCTATCGTTGTAGTATGCGGGCCGTGGTAATGTGGCAGCAATCTTTCGAACATTCTCTTCATCCTCTCGCGGCGGAGAGGGGATGGAACCCGCTTCCTCCCAAAAGTGGTATGTAGTCGGGCAAGGTGTATATTCCGGCAACGGTGTATATTCCGGCAACTCGGAATTTCCTCCAGAAGGCAACCTCAGCAGCCTCCGGCTTCCCCGGCGATCCTTCTATTTCTATTTCTTCTTCGGGTCTTTGTCGCCGAAGGAATCTTCGAACCGGACCCGATTTCGAAGACGAAGGTCTTACAGAAGATCCGTACCCTCCACGGTAACAGGTTTATCATAGTTCCGGATTCCTTTCCCCTTTGATTTGGCGTAAGTCGGGTAGGTGCGTAAACAACTAGACCAGTGGGGGTAGTGAGAATAGCTCCTCCCGCGGACGAGCAGTACTCCTCCTAGTCGGGACCCTTTGCAGGGGAGGAAACTCTGGGTCGACCTAAGGTCGAACTCGCGCTGGTTCCTCGCCTCGATACCTTGTTCGTCGCTGCAAAGAGGGAGACGTCGGTGACCTTGACGTTCAGTAGTCAAATCCTCGTCCAAATCGGATGACCCCATTGTCTGGCAGTCTCATCCTTATAGCATGCCGAAGTCCAGTCCGTTGGTGAAGGAGAAAATCAATTTCGGGGCTTCCATTTCTGCAAGGTAGATTCTGGTTGTCAGTCCCAAGTTATGCTTCTTTTCTTTAGGACGAAAAGAAAAGAATTGAAAAGAGTCCGAACTCATTCTTTGTTCATGTATTTATCATTTGTTAAAAGAATCACTTATTAGAGGGTTTGTTTACTTAGAACGGAATGTTCAAAGGTGTAGAGAAGGTAAGGAATCCAATTCGTAAAGGAAAAGAAAGTCTTAAGCAAGACTTCCCGACTCGAAGGATCACTCCTAAACTAACACCTATTGGGGTCCACCCCACCTCGTAAATGAGGTAAAAGGATCTCGGAACCTCTCTCGTTTAGGGGTATCTAAACAAATGGCTCCTAAATCCGAGAGAATGTTGGCTATGCTTGTTCAAGATAGAAATGAACATAGTATTCCAACGGAAGGAAGGGTAGTTTAATCCATTAGGGACATGGATACACTACCGATTTTTGAAAGCAGAATTATTTGATTATAATGGAGAGAGGAATTGTCCCCAGCGGAGTCGCCAGAAATCCTGTGCGGCTTATTTTTTTTTTAGGGTCGTGTTTTATTTTGAAGAGGGGTCGCTTAACAGAAATCTGTCGGCGAATTTTTAATTTAATTAAAATAAATAATTTGAAAAGTAGTATTTGATTTTGAAAATAATTTTAAATTTGAAGGTTTTAAGATATGAGATTAAACCGATCTCACATCCCAAATAGTTTATATAAACGAGCACCGCACCACAAACCGTGTACCTATCCCTAAGGATAGACACACCGCTTGATGGTGGGGCTCGATTAAATAAACTAGAAGATTAGTGACATCCGTTTGGTCCGCGAACCAATTTTATAAGCCGACAAGTTTCCCCGCTTAATATGGAAACATTAAACAGGGTTTATATTACTCGGGTTCTTTAAAATTCCCTATAAGGGCAAGCCCCTATAGTTAATTACATCTTAAGTGACGGAATCACCTAAGAAAACTCTCGATAATAATCAATGATTCTGCTCTCAAGAATTTCAAAGTTTAAGGTTTTCAAAGATTGAACTTTGGAGTTTCAATGGGAATGGATCAAATTTTTGGAACATTTTGTTTTGTGAATCCAAAGGAAGAAAGGTAGGAGAAATCACCGATTCGAAGTGAACTTCGATAATTTCCCGACTATCCTATCGTTTCGCTTGAATTTAGGAAAGTCCTAATGTTTATTTGATATTTCGATCTTGCCAATTTCAATTAATTAGGGCTTATATTTGTATGATAAAATCAAACAAATGGCCTAGAAGATGCGAGGGTTTATTGTCGTATCGGACGACTACCTCGGAATCCTAAGATCGGTTAGGGCTTAATTTGCAATGCAAATGCCTAACGAAGAGTCGAGGATTTATGTTGCACTAGGCAAGCTACCTCGAAGTCCTATGGCTTGGTTGTTTTAATTCTAGGAAAGTTTTGCTGAAGTAGACTCGTGTTTTGCCGATGACGATGGTCGTGCCGCCCACCATGCTCCGAGCTCCTTGTTATCGCAGAGGTTTAGTTTTAGAAACCATAAATCGAGAGATGAGAAAAGTGTTTTGGTTTAGAGAAAATCTTAATTTCCAAGTGTTTTTTATGTTTTATTTAAAACAAATCTTAAAGTTGATTATAACGACACCGGTTAAGATCCCACGGCTCCATCCTTCCGCATCATTATTTTTATCGGATTCACTTAGTCCGTATGAATTTGCTAAACTCAACCGAATGAGTTCCACACTTTCATTTAGACCGTGGAAATCCCGTTAGCAACACGTAGGTTACATCATCCGAGGTATTCCCGATCATCCAACAAGACGTTTTAATTTAGTTGTAATTGTAGTTTTGTGTTCCGTTTGTGATTAAATTTTGAGTTGTTTTATATTTTGAAATGTTGTGGCGGTGAATTTTATCTTGCAATGACTTTTAACTTAATTTTGGTTTCAGCTTTTAGGGTCTATCCTAAAGGTGTGGGTTTTCATGCAACAGCTTGTTTATCATGCAAGAAAAATAAATGCATTTGCAATAAAGTAAATTGCAATAATGTAAATTGCCGGAAAATGAATTGCAGTGAAAGTAAATTGCAATAATACAAATGCGTACCCTGAGGGTCTTCCCGTCATCCCAAACTCGCACTTAAAACACAATTAGCATATTTAAGCAAGTTCCTAGGTAAAGCTAAGGGGAAGGTTATGGTTTTCTACCAAATTCCTAATCCTATAACTAGTTATCTCCTATGACGTCTAGAGTTCTTTGGGTTTTGGTTTAAGGACGATTTTCTTCATCAAAGAATAATCAAACTCAATTGTTCTTATAAATATCCTATCATATCGAGGAAGTGCTTAAGAAGGATCTTAAACATCTTTTCAATATTTCTAGGATTGTTTTAAGTCCAAATGAATTTAATTATATAAATGAATCGATCATCCGAGGTTTTCAAGTCTTGTTAACTCGCTTCTGTGAACTAGGACATTTGAATATCCTATGAGTGAGATAACATTTCATTTGATGTTCTATTTAGGAGTTATATTAATCAAAGCTTTCAAGGGTAAATTAGTATTCAAGTGATTTGATTTAAGTTAAAGGGTTTAAATTGGAATAAGTGTTCAAGTTGCTTTATATTTAGTTTAATTTAATTTAATTTGATTTGATGTTTAATTAATTTGATTTAATTTAATTTAATTTAATTATTTAATTTAATTTAATTTAATTTAATTTAATTTAATTATTTAATTTAATTTAATTATTTAACTTAATTTAATTTAATTATTTAATTTAATTTAATTTAATTGTTTAATTTAATTTAATTTAATTTTAATTTAATTTAATTTAATTATTTAATTTAATTTAATTAAATTTAATTTAATCTTAATTTAATTTATCTTTAATTTACTTTATTTTTAATTTTAATTGAAATTTCAAAAGATTTTAATGATTTAATTAAGTCTTTAAATATTTTAAATTTGAGTTATCATTTTAATTAAAAATTGAGTATTAGTTGATATAATTAATTTAGGGATTTTTAAATTAAAGAATAAATCTCTTCCTAATAAAGATCCCTTATTTTAATAATTCCAATTCATTATTCCTCCAAATTTAATCTATTATTTAATTAAAGTTTAATCATTTTAAAATTATTTAATGGGTTTCTACCCTTTAATTATTTAAATTTCAATCATCCAAACCAGATTAAAATCAAATATTTTACTTGTTGACTTTTTATTAAACCTAAAGTTTTAATTAAGGATTAAAGATTTTAATTACCATTTTACCCTTTAAGCTTAATAATTTCATAACTCACTAAATTGAACTCAAATGAACTTGAAATTTTTATGTGACTTCACTCATATGTCAATAAAGACATGAGAGGAGAAAATGTGATTTTTCCATATTTAATTTATTTATATAATTATTTTTGGTGGAAAATAGAGATTTTCAAGGAAAATTTGATAACATGACCAAGGGAAAGTTTCTGTCCTTAAGAAAATTAGGGGACATTCCTAATGACCAGAGAAGCACTTGGACCAATTTTGGTGATTTTTTGAATTATATTATTTTTATTATAATTATTTTGAGTTTTGGAGTGTTAATTAATTTAAAAATAAAATAAATGTTGAAAAATGGATTTTATATTTTTCAAAAATCTCTCTGATATCAAGGAAACCAGAGAATCAAATTTTGCAATTTTCTGATTTTTCTATGATTTATAATAATTATTTTAGTGAAAATGCTAGAAAATACATTTTTTTTTAATTTTAAAATTACCCTAGGGCTTTAAAATTTAA
Organism: Papilionanthe hookeriana x Papilionanthe teres; assembly: GCA_022702705.1. NCBI lineage: Eukaryota > Viridiplantae > Streptophyta > Magnoliopsida > Asparagales > Orchidaceae > Papilionanthe > Papilionanthe hookeriana x Papilionanthe teres. The sequence goes on along the minus strand of CM040423.1, from coordinate 60,414,244 downwards.
TATCTCACTAAATAGACTTAGGAAAAATGTGGGATTTGTTCCTAAGTGATTAAAATTCAAAATGTGACATTTTGGTGAATTTTATTATTTTTGTGATTTTTATTATTTTTTAATTATTAAAAATATTAAAATATTATTAAAAATCAACTTTTTTAGAAAATTGAAATTTTAATTTTCTTAGGTTCCCCTGATATCAGAGAGGCTCCAAAACCAATTTGGTGAATTTTTAAAAAGTATTTTAAAAGTTATGAATTTTTAAAGTTTAAAATGGCTAAGTGGCTTAATCAACCCAATTAGTGGGGCTAACCAAGTCCAATTGACCTCAAATTTTTATGGTGGATTCCTCTGATCCTAAAGGTCAGTGGAGAATTGATTTCAAGTCAATTTGATACCTGGTTAACTCTAATTAATTAAAGACCTATTTTGGGTGTTTAAGCCAATTAGGGTTAATCTCGAGTGCATTAACTCAAGTCCTATTTTTCCTAGGGTTCTCTGGTCATAAGGAACATCACCAAATATTTCTAGAATTTATTTCACAACATGCTAATTTTTGGAATTAAAATACTCAAAACAAGCAACATGCATTTGAAAAATAAATAACTTTTCACAGAGATGGTCTCTCGACCTTGGAAAATTCAGTGAATGTTCCCAAGTTCGGAGGCTTTAAAAGCCCTATGGTCTCATGCCATGGTGAATTGTATACATGCATGGAGAATTAAATGTATGCAGAGAGTAAATAAATCATAAAAAATAAAATACTTAATTAAATTAAATGATTTCTTTTCCACATTATTCTCCTCTCGTTCACCGAGCAAGCGGGTATTTTTATTTTATTTTTGTGATTTTTCTACACAAAGATATGGATTTTTGAAGTTTAGGGAATTAAATAAATAAGAAAATACCCTAATTTTCTATTTATCCACGCGGCGCCGCCGAAACCTCGGCAGCCTCCGAACGCACACGCGTCGCGCTCCCATTCGACGCCGCCACCCGAGTCGGCAGCCCGGGCCCCGCGGTTCTCGTACCGTCTCCCGGTCCGACGCAATCCCGGCCGTCCGTGCGCGCGTGTATCGAATGGACGCGCATCCGTTCATCGTCCCCAAGTGTTCTCACCCGAGAGCCGTCCACACTAAATCCTTAAGATCTCACTCGATTCTCAATGGATTTTCATGTTCTTATGCTCTATGGATTCGTCTTCAAGAGACGAACACATCTATACGGCTAACATGCATTGAAACTAAGGCATTTGAAATGGAGAATCTCCGAAGCTCGGGATGGAGAGTTAGCTCATACCTTAGCTCGTAGAAGTGTGGCTTCAATCCGAGAGTTGTTGCACCTTCGATTGGGTCCCGCAAGCTCCGCATGAAGTCTCCCGGTCCCGTGAATTGTCCGGATATGATTTCGACCAAGCCCGATCACAAAGCTTGGAGGCCGGAGCAACCGGGTGGCCCGGAGATGGGGCTTTTGGTGGTGGACACCTTCCCTTGGTCCGGTGAAGGTGTAGAGCCAATCAATTTGGGAATTGGCTCACCGTGGCAAAGTGTCCCGGTTTTGGGTGGAATTTCGCCTGAGAAATCGGGCTCGTTGGTGGGGATTGAGGCAAATCGACACCTGGGGATCAACCGCTCTAAGGATGGTGAAGGGTTTGGAACAATTTTGGCGTAGTTTCGGCAGGTTTGTGCTTGGCTCCCCTTATGGCCGAGAGGGGTGGAGTTTGAATAGAGCTGGCTCGGGGGCCTCCCGTGGAGAGTTAGGGCTTGGGATCGCCGCTCTCGGTGAGGAGAAGATCAGCCATGGTGACCACTAGGGATGGGGCAGCCTCAGCAAGTGAGAATTTCAATGTCGGCTCACATGCGAGCTCTCGGCCATGGTGTTTTCCGGCGGCCCGGTGGCCGGCCGGCCGTGCATGGGTCACCCTCGTGGTCAGGTGGGTCGTGGCCGGAGGTTTGTGCAATCAATCGGCCATGGACATGTGTAAAGGCTTTGATCCAAAGTGGAATGGGGCATGGCTAGATTTGGACCTAAATGGGTCAACCCACCCATTTGGGCTAGGTGCACCACCCAAGGCCTGGTTTAGGCTGAGGAGAAAGTGATTTGGATCAGCTTGATTAGTGGGGTCAAGTCACAATCCAAGTACAATTAAGCTTAAGCATGGTTTAGTGGAATCATGTAAGTGGTTAACCACCTTTAGGAGTTAAGGAAAGAGCCTCCTCCTTTTGCCCAAAATGGCATGGTGACATGTAAAGAGGCTCTCATGGCTTGCATATGGCTTATGCATGGCTCCATGGCTCCATTTGGCTTCGGGAAAAGTAAAGTCAATTTCATGGAAATGGATTTAAGGAAAATTTTGGTATTTAGGGGTGATTTGGCATGAGGCTTGATTTGGAATTATTTGATGATGAATTTAGGACTTAGGGATGATTTTAATTGAAAGTATGATGAGGGGAAATGTCATATGGGCCTTGGAAGAATTTTGGGCTTTTTTGAAAGGGTTTTAGATGGGTTTTTAAGATGGATTAGGAAAGTGGGCTCTTGAATTTTAAAAATGGATTTTGGGATGAAATTTTGTAAAGAGGTTGGGCCAAATAATTATTGGGTTTAGCTCATGGATGTGTCATGAGTGACTTGAAGCAAATTTGGGGTAGTTTGGACTTGAATTGGGTTGGATTTGAATTCTTTTGGTGAATGGGCCAATATAGGTCCAAGTGGGCCAAGTTGGGCCAATGTTGGGCTAGAGTTGAAATTGATGTAAAATAAATGTTTAGAAATGTTTATGGGAGTGTTTCAAAGAGGTTTTAGCTTTGGTTGGGTTTTGATTTTGAGGTTTGGGCCTATTCTGGGTTAGGTTTGGGGTTTAGGTCAAAATTGGGCTTTAAGGCCAAAAGTGGAATTGGATCCAAATGTCAACCAAATTGGACTTGGATTTGGTCTAGATTGGTATTGGGAATGTTGAATTGAAGTTTAGAATTGAATTGGACCAGAATTTGGGTCAATTGGATAGGTTTGGTTTGACATTGGGTCCACTTTGGGTTAAAATGGGTCAATTTGGGGTTTTGACAAAAGTAGGGTAAATTGACAAAATTGGCCCATGGTGTAGTTGGACAAAATGAAATTGGGAATATTTGGGATTTTCTGGAATTTTCTGGGAATTTTCTGAATTTTTGGATTTTTAGGCCAAGAAGGGTATTTTGGGTATTTGGAGGGTATTGGGGGGTATTTTTGGAATTTTTGGTATTTTTGGGTATGGATGATCAATTTGAGTGATTTGGAGGTGTTTGGGATTGATTTTGGAAAATTTTAGGTAATTTGGAGATTTTGCAAAAATTGGGTAATTCAAGGGTTTTAGGTAGGTTTAGTAGGTGTAGGGTCCCGGGGTCAAAAATTGAAAATTTGGGAAATTGAAGATTGGGTGAATTTGGGTGGAAAGAAATCATTTTGGTTGAGCCATGAAGCCATTTCAAGCCCATATGAGCCATGAAAGGACTCATTTGAGGCATTCACTATGTTGTTCCTAACCCTCTTAGCCAAGGGCTTAGGGGTTAAGGACCATCCATGTGAATCACCTACATGAGTCAGGAGGTCAAGTTGGGTATGGGTGTGGTTTTAGGAAGTGTGTGGAAATGTAGTGTGTAGGTGTAGTGTATGTCAGCCCCTTCATCATACTCGAGCCACCTGTAGGCGCCCTAAGGCCAAAGAGTCCTATAGAACTCATCCTTTAAACTTCCACATTTAATTTCAACCCTCTAGGTGATTAGGGGTCTATAGTCAAGTTTGTGGAGTTTGCAGGGAGTTTAGAAGTGGTTTGAATTTCTAAAAGGCGGGTCCCAATTCTAGTCCTCTAAGATAGTCAAAGGAAAAGCCTAAGGCTAGATCCTAAGCACTAAAAAGAAGAAAAGGAAGACCTCATCAAAAATGAGGTCAACAACAACTCTTGGCGACTTTCATGCAGTCGGTCATCATTGAGGGCCAATAGTACTCTACTCTCTTAATTTTTATTTTCATCTTTGAACCTGACTGATGAGCACCACAAAGCCCTGAATGCACTTCTTTAACAATTTCATGAGATTCGGACCCGCTCAGACACCTTAGCCACATCTGATCGAAAGACCTTATGTATAACGTATTGTTTATTAATGCGTAAGACAGTTCTTTTCTTGATTTGATGGGCTAATGACTTATCGTCCAGTAGGTTTCCTGTTTGCAAGTAATCTATTAATGGCTTCCGCCAATCTTCTGTATTTTCTGCTACTATCGCAACTGTTTCTTCTTCTTCTTCTGATTGGTGTATTGTATACATGTCGAGTTGTGATATGACCTGTCGTCCCTGAACTGACATTTCAACTGACTCATCCTGTAAGCAAGCAAATTCCTTTGCAAGGAGGGCTAACGCATCTGCGAGAGCATTTTCTCTTCTGGGAATCTTGTAGATCGTTACATTTGGAATCTGCTCTAACAATTTCATGGCGTACTAGAAGTTCTGCTCAAGCCTTGGTTTTAAAATTCTGTACCGTCCGGCGACCTGTTGAATGATCAACTGGGAATCTCCATAGATGTTGATGTCTGTTATCCTCATCTGAATGGTTAATTCCATTCCAGTTATAAGGGCTTCGTATTCGGCTTCGTTGTTCGTACACGGTTCTGTTAAGTGGTAGAAGTATCTTAACATCCCCCGCTCCGGTGTTATGAAGATTAGTCAGATCTCTACCTTACCGGGTACTATCGTTTGCAATTCTTTATCTTTCTGTGCTGAGGATACTCCGTCGAAGTACAGTTCCCAATGTTGATCATCGGGGTCTTCTAGGCTCATTATCTGCTCGTTTGGCAAGTCGTCGTTGAGAGACAATTCTGTCGGTAAAGGGTGTGCTGCGAGGAAGTCTGCTAGGACTTGTCCCTTTATGGCACGAAGAGGCACGAAAGTTATATCAATATGCAATAGTATCATCGACCACCTGGCAGGTCTGCCAGAAAGCGTCAGTCGGGTCATCAAATATTGCAACGGATTAAACTTCAATATAAGGTTGACCTTATGAGAAAGCATGTAATGTCTGAGCTTTTGAGCAGCGAAGATCAGGGCCAAACAATGCTTCTCAATAGGAGGATACTTTACTTCCGTCAGAATTAAACGATGACTTAAGTAGTAGAGAGCGTTTTCTTTTCCCTCGTCGTTGACCTGGGCTAGCAGGGCTCCGAGAGAGTCGTCTAAAGCCGCAGTATAAAGTATCAATGGTCTACATGAGACTGGGGCTGCTAAGACAGGAGGTGTCATTAAATATTGTTTGATGTCATCGAAGGCATGTTGACATTTGGAGCCCCAAGTAAACTTGGAATCCTTCTTAACCAAAGCAGAAAAAGGCTGACACCTACCTAACAAATTTGAGATAAAGCGTCGAAGATATGCCAATTTTCCTTGAAAAAATTGTAATTGCTTTAAGGTTTTGGGAGGTGGCATTTCTAAGATAGCTTTAATCTTTTCCAGATCGATTTCAATTCCACGATGTCGGACAACAAATCCTAAGAATTTTCCAGAGGTGACGCCGAAGGTGCATTTCAAGGGATTCATCTTAAGGTTATATTGTTTTAATCGCTCAAAAACAATTCTTAAATCATACAAGTGATCTTCTTTCAATTTGCTTTTGATGACCAAATCATCCACGTAGCACTCAACTTGGTTGTGAATGAGATCATCAAAAATTCTCATCTTTTCTCTTTGGTATGTTGCTCCTGCATTCTTCAGTCCGAAAGGCATCACTGTGTAGCAGTATACTCCGATTGGCGTTCTGAAGGCTGCGAGCTTTTCATCTTCTGGTGCCATCTTTATCTGGTTGTATTCTGACGATCCATCCATGAAAGAGAAGATTTCATGTGTCAAAGTGATGTCGATCATCAGTTCTGGAATTGGTAGAGGAAATTCATCCTTTGGACATGCTTTGTTTAAATCTCTGAAATCCACGCAGATTCTGATCTGACCATTCTTCTTTCCTACTGGTACCACATTGGCTAACCAAGTTGGGTATTGTTCTTCACGGACAAATTTAGCGTCTATTAGCTTCTTAACTTCAGCTATAACTTGTTGTTCTATTTCTAGACGCATTCTTCTGGGAGCTTGTCTGACTGGAACGACAGTGGTATCCACTCCTAGCCTGTGAACTGCAACTTCTGGAGCTAATCCTGGCATTTCATCGTAACTCTAAGCAAAATAGTCCTTGAATTCCATTAATAACTTGATCATTTCTTCAGAGTCTTCTTTATTGAGTAAGGAGCTAACAAAGGTCGGCCTAGGCTCTTCTCTAGTACCTAAGTTAACTTCCATCAACTCGTCTATTATAGATTTAATTTCTTTTTCGAATTCTGGTGGAGCATTTCCAATTGGTAGATCTTCAAGCTCACCTGAAGCTTCTAGGCAATCTTCATCATGCTCGCAAGTGAAAACCAAACAAAATCCAGTATTGTCAACTGATCCTACTGTGCCGAATCCAAGACCATGTTTTGAATTGGGAGGACGACTGGCATTGTTCCATAATTTTTCAAAGTGTTTTGATCGACCTTTTGTCCATTATTTAGGTAAGACACCACGTTGAATTAAATTTTGAACACAGGGAGAATACCACTCAAAAGGTAATTCTATTAATTCAGAAGAAGTAACATCTTCAAATTGTACATCATTTTCAGTTTTGGAAGAAGAAGCACCACGGTAGAATTTGATCGGCTTAGCACCACCACCATGCACCTCCTTGACCACCATACCCTCGATCTTATTAGAATGGATCGGGGTCAGGGTCATAGTATGCACATAGTGGTTAATCTTCTCGTACATGTCGACATATTTTTAGGTTATGTGTTGTATTTTGAAAAGGGGTCGCCTAATAGAAATTGTCGGCAAATTTTAGATTTTAAATTTAATTTAAATATATATATAATTTAGAAAATTAGTATTTGATTTTGAAAATAATTTTAAATTTGAAAATTTTAAGATATGAAATCAAACCGATCTCACATCCCAAATAGTTTATATAAACGAGCACCGCATCACAAACCGTGTATCTATCCCGAAGAATAGACACACTGCTTAATGATAGGGCTCGATTAAATAAACTAGAAAATTTGTGACATCCATTTGATCTGCGAACCAATTTTATAAGCCGACAAGTTCCCCTGCTTAATATAAAGGAATTAAGCAGGGTTTATATTACATGGGTTCTTAAAGTTACCTATAAGGGCAAGCCCTCATAGTTAATTACATCTTAAATGACGGGAATCATTTAAGAAAACTCTCGATAATGATCAATGGTTTTGCTCTCAAGAATTTCAAAGTTTAAGGTTTTCAAAGGATTGAATTTTGGAATTTCAATAGGGAATAGATCAAATTTGGAACAATTAATTTCAGGAGTTCAAAGAAAGAAAAGTAGGAGAAGCTGAAGATCCAAGAAGAATCTTGGCAACTTCCCAAACTATCCTATTGTTTGGATTCAATTTGTGAATTTATTTAATATTTCAATCCTACCAATTTTAATTAATTAGGACTTATATTAGTATGACATAATCCTACAAATAGCCTCGAGGATGTGAGGGTTTATGTCGTACCAAACGACTACCTCAGAGTCCTAAGACCTGTTAGAGCTTAATTTGCATAACATGATTATACAAATGCCTAACAAAAAGTTGAGGATTTATGTTGCACTAGGCAAACTACCTCGAAGTCCTATGGCTTGGTTATTTAATTCTAAGAAAGTTTAGCTGATGTAAAGTTATTTTGCTGACGAAGATAGCCGTGCTGCCCACCGTGCTCCAAGCTCCTTGTTGTTGCAGAGATTTAGTTTTAGCAGTCATAAATCAAAGGATGAGAGAAGTGTTTTGGTTTAGAGAAAATCTTAAAATCCAAGTGTTTTTAATGTTTTAATTAAAACAAATCTTAAAGTTGGTTAAACAGAACCGATTAAGATCCCACGGTTCCGTCATCCCGACACCGTTATTTTCATCGAATTCACTTAGTCCGAATGAATTTGATAAACTCAACTGAATGAGTTCCACACTTTCATTTAGACCGTGGGAAATCCCGTTAGCAACACGTGGGTTACATCATCCGAGGTATTCCCAATCATTCAATGAGGCATTTTAATTTAGTTAAAGTTGTAGTTTTGTTGTTCTGTTTGTGATTAAATTTTGAGTTGTTTTATATTTTGAATGTTGTGGCGGTGATTTTATCTTGTAATGAATTTTAGTTTAATTTTGGTTTCAATTCAGGGACTATCCTAAAGGTTTTGGTTTTCATGCAATAGTTGTTTATCAAGCAAGAAAATTAAAGTACAGTGCATGTAGGTAAATTGCAATAAAGTAAATTGCAATTAAATAAAAGCGTACCTGGAGGGTCTTCCCGTCATCCCAAGCTGCACTTAAAACACATGTTAAGACATTTAAATGTTTCAACAAGTACCTAGGTAAAGCTAAGGGAAAGGTTTTGGTTGTCTACCAAAGTCCTAATCCTATAGCTAGTCATCTCCTATGACGTCTAGGTTCTTGTGTTTTTGTTTAAGGATGATTTTCTTCACCAAAGAACAATTAAGTTCAATTGTTCTTATAAACATCCCATCATATTGAGGAAGTGCTTAAGACGAGTCTTAAACATCTTTTCAATACCTCTAGGATTGTTTTAAGTCCAAGAGAATTTAATTATACAAGTGAATTAATCATCCAGGAGTTTAAGTTTTGTTTTCTTGCTCAGTGAACTAGAACATTTGAATATCCTATAAGTGAAGTAACACTTCAATTGATAATTCATTTAGGAGTTATAATAATAAGAGCTTTCAGGGCAGGTTGGTTTGTTGAAAAATTTTAATCATTTTTAATTTAAAGTTTGAGTTAATGATTTAAAGTATTTTAATTTAATTATGAGGTTTTAATTAATAATTTTAAGTTTGGAATAGTGTTCAAATTATTTTAGATTTAATTCTTAATGATTTAATTTAGGTTTGTTGTTAAATGATTTTGATTTAATTTAATTCGATTTAATTTTAATTCAATTAATTTTAATTTTAATTTAATTTGATTTAATTTTAATTTTAATTTAATTTAATTTAATTTGATTTGATTTAATTTAATTTTAATTTAATTTAATTTAATTTAATTTTAATTCAATTTTAATTTAATTTAATTTTAATTTAATTTTAATTTTAATTTAATTTAATTTCAATTTAATTTTAATTTAATTTTAATTTGTCTTATTATTTTATTTTTTTTAATTAAGAATTAAGTATTATTGAAGTGATTTATCTAGGGATTTTTTTTTAAATTAAAGAATAAATATCCTCTTAATAATATCCTTACTTTAATAATTCCAATTTCTATTATTCTTCCAAAATTTCAATTAGTTAATTAATTAAAGTTTTATTTTAATTATATTTCGAAATGGTTAAGTAGGTTTCTACCCTCAATCATTTAAGTTTCAATCATCCAAAATCAGTTTAAAATCAAATATTTTACCCTCACCTTTTTTATTAATCCTAAAATTTTAATTAAGGGTTGAAATTTTTAATTACCCTTTTGCCCTTCAAGCTTAATAATTCTATAACTCACTAAATTAAGCTCAAATAAACTTGAAATTTTTATGTAACCTCAATCACATGTCAATTAAGACATTAGAGGAGAAAATGTGATCTTTCTGTATTTAATTTATTTATGTAATTATTTTTAATGGAAAATAGGGGTTTTCAAGGAAAATTCAATAACATGGCTAAGGAAATGTTTCTGTCCTTAAGAAAATTATGGGATGTTCCTAATGACTAGATGACCATTTGGACCAATTTTAATGATTTTTTGAATTATATTTTATTTATTAGAATTATTTTAAGTTTTGGAATATTAATTAATTTTAAAATAAAATTAAAGTTGAAAAATGGATTTTATATTTTTCTTAAATCTCTCTGACCTCAAGGAGTCCATAGAAATAAATTTTATATTTTTCTGATTTTTCTTTGATTTATTAGAATTATCTTAGTGAAAAGGTTGGAAAATATATTTTTTAAATATTAAAAATTACATTAAGCCTTTAAAATTCAATATCTTAACCTACAGACTTAGAAAAAAAATATTTGATTTGTTCCTAAATGATTAGAATTCAAAATGTGACATTTTGGTGATTTTTAATATTTTTTATGATTTTATTATTTTTTTATTATTAAAAATATTAAAATAATGATAAAAATCACATTTTTAGAAAATTACAATTTTAATTTTCCTAAGTTCCTCTGATATCAGAGAAGCTCCAAAACCATTTTTGTGAATTTTTGAAAAGTATTTTGTGAGTTATGAATTTTTAAAGTTTAACTTTGGTTATGTGACTTAATTAATTCATTTAGTGGGGTTAAACATTTCCAATTGATTTTCAAATTTTTATGTGATGTTCCTCTGAACCTAAAGATCAGTGGAGAATTATTTTCAAGTCAATTTAATGTGTGGGTAACCCTAATTAATTAAAGTTCAATTTTGGGTATTTAAGCCAATTAGGATTGTTCCAAATGAATTAACTCAAAACCTATTTTTCCTAGGTTTCTCTGGTCATAAAAAATATCACCAAATTTTCCTAGAATTTATTTCTCAACATGCTAATTATTGGAATTAAAATACTCAAAACAGTAACATTAACTTGAAAAATCAATAACTTCTCATAGAGATGGCCTCTGACCTTGGAAAATTCAGGGAATGTTCCCTAGATCAGAGGCTTCAAAAGCCATATGGTCTCATGCCATGGTGAATTGTCTATGCAAATAGAGAATTAAAATACCACAGAGAGTAAATAAATCATTAAAAATAAAATACTTAATGAAATGACTTGATTTCTTTTCCACATTATTCTTCTCTGTTCACTGAGCAAGAGGGTATTTTTATTTTATTTTTAGGATTTTTCTACACAAAGTTATGCATTTTTGAAGTTCTGGGTATTTAATAAATAAGAAAATTCCCTATTTATCTACTTATCCACGTGGCGCCGCGTCAACCTTAGCCTCCCCGAACGGTCACACAGCGTCTTCTGGTTCGGTGCCGCCATCTGACTGGGATGCCACGCAGCCCGCTGTATCGTCACATCTCCTCATACGGCTCAATCTGGACCGTCCACCCGCGTGTGTATCAAATGGACGGCATCCGTTCATCGTCCCCAAGCCTCCTAGCCCGAGAACCGTCCATCTTCCAGGCTTAATATCTCCCTCGATACTTAACCGATTTCTACGTTCTTATGCTCTATGGATTCGTCTTGAAGAGACGAACACATCCATACAATTTATGTGGCATGAAATTAAGGCAATAGAAATGGAGAATTTATGGAAGCTCGGGAAGAAAAGAGAGCTCATACCTTTGCTCAGAGAAGTGTGGCTTCGATCTGAGAGTTGTGTCACCTTTGATTGAGTCCAAGTAAGCTCCAGATGAAGTCCCTGGCCCTGGGGGAATTGCCTAGACTTGATTTCCACCAGACCCGATCACAATCTTTGGAGGCTAGAGCAGATGAGCTTTCACTGGGGAACTCCTTCTCTTGGACTTGTGCAGGTGTGGGTGAGTTTAATTGGATTTTGGTGGAGAATTGGGAGATTTCTTGGTTTTGGGTGAAATTTTGGCTGAGAAATTGGGCTCTGTTGGTGGGGATTAGGGCAAATTGTCACTGGGGATCAATTGCTTTAAGTGTGGAGGATGATCTGGAACAATTTTGCGCGAGTTTCCGTATGGTCTTTGTGCAACTCCTCTCATGGCCGAGAGGGGGTGGTGCTTAAATAGAGCTGGCTGGAGGGCCTCCCAGGGGGAGTTAATGGCTGGGATCAGCTGCTCTGGGCAAGGGAAGAACAGCTCCAATGGCCACTGGGCATGAGGCAGCTCAGCAAGATGGAATTTCAATGTTTGGCTCCTTCCAAGGTCTCGGCCATGGCGTTTTCTGGCGGCTGGGGTGTCTGGCCGGCCAGGCATGGGTCACCATCTTGACCAGGGAAGTCAGGGCTTGGCAATGGTGACGTCAATTGGAGTTGGCCATGTGTAAAGGAGTTGGATTGAAGTGGAATGTGGAGGGGATGATTTTGGATTAAATTGGTCAACCCATGATTTTGGGCTTGGTTCACCTCCCCATGACCTAGTTTTGGGCTAGGTGAATCAGTTGGGTCAGCTGGTCTTAAGTGGAGAAGTCTCCATCCAAGAATATTTAGATTAAATTTGGGTTTAGGGGAATCATGAGTAAGGTTAATGACTTTTAGGAAGTGCTTAAAGGACCTCCTCCTTTTGCCCAATGTGGTAAGGTCACATGTAAACAACTCACATGGCTTGCATGTGGCTTAAGAATGGCTCCATGGCTCATATTTGGCTTGGGAAAAGTTGGCTTGGTTTCATGGAAATGGGTTTAAGGAATTTTGGTATTTTGGTGTAAAATTTGGATGATTTGTCATATGGCTTTGTTTAGAAAGGTTTGATTGCTGATTTAGGACTTAGGAATGATTTTAATTAAGTGAGGATGAGATGAGATTGTAATGTGGGCTTTAGGATGGGTTTGGGCTTTTAAAATTTGGTGAAGGTGGGCTTTTAAAATGGCTTAAGGGAATGGGCTTTTATGTTTCGAAAATGGGCTTTTAGATGAAAAATTTTGCAAAGGGCCATGCAAAATAAATGTTGGGTTTGGTTTAGGGATGTGTCATGAGTGATTTGGATCAAACTTGAGGTGATTTGGAATTGAATTGGGTCTAAATTGAGTCTCTTTAGTGATAGGGTCAAAATAGGTCAAAATGGACTAATTTAGGCTAAGGTTGGGCTAATGTTGGATTTTATGTAAAATTAATGTTGAAAAATTTTTATGGGAGTGTTTCAAAGAGGTTTCATCTTTGGTTGGGTTTTGATTTTGGGATTTGGGCCTATTTGGGTTAGGTTTGGGTGTAGGCCCATTTAAGGGATTTTGGGTTTGGGTTGAATTTGAGTAGAGTTTGAGTCCAAATTTTGGGTAAATTATGTTAGTGTTTTGTTTGTGGGGATTTTAGGAAGGTTTTAGAAAAGATTTGAATCAAATTGGGATTGAATTGGGTTGGTTTGGGCTAAGTTTGGGTCATGGGTCAAAATTGGGCTTTAAGCTTAAAAAAGAAATTGGATTCAAATGCCAATTAAATTGGGCTTGGATTTGGTCTAGATTGATATTGGGGATATTGAATTGAAGTTTAGAATTGAATTGGACCAAAATTGAGGTCAATTGGGGTGATTTGGTTTGACATTGGGTTCATTTGGGTTTAAAATGGGCTAAATTGAGGGTTTTGGTAAAAGTAGGGTAAATTGATAAAATTGGCCCATGGTGTAGTTGAACAAAATGAAATTGAGAATATTTGGGATTTTTTGAAATTTTCTGGGAGTTTTTGGATTTTTTGAATTTTTGAGTCAAGAGGGAAATTTTGGTAATTTGGAGGGTATTGGTGGTGTTTTTGGAAATTTTGGTATTTTTGGCTGTAAATGATCAATTTGATTGGTGGGGAAATGTTTAAGGTTAATTTTGGGAAATTCTGGGTGATTTGAAAATTTTGGTAGTTTTGAGTAGTTTCAAGGGCTTTTAGTAGGTTTGGTGGGTCCGGGGCCCCGGGGGTCAAAAATAAAAATTTTGGAAGAATGAAGATTAATCAAATTTGAGTAAATTGGAATCACTTTGGTTGATCCATGAAGTCATATTAAGCCTATAGGAGCTATGAGGGGACTCATTTGAGGCATTCACTATGTTGTTCCTAACCCTCTTAGCCAGGGACTTAGGGGTTAAGGACCATCTATATGAATTATCCACATGAGTCAGGAAGTCAAGCTAGACATGAATAGTTTTAGGATTTGGAATGTGTGTGAAAGTGTAATGTATGTGCAGGTCAGCCCTCACTGCACTGTGCCACCTGTGGTGATCCTAAGGCCAAAGAGTCCTATAGGGAACTCATCCTTTAAAACTCCACATTTGATCTCAACCCTCTAGGTGATTAGGGGTTTACAATCAAGCTTGTGGGGTTTGTAGGGAGTTAAGAAGTGGTAGAGCTTCTAAAGGGACAGGTTCCATCTCTAGTCCTCTAAGATAGTCAAAGGAAAAGCCTAAGGTTAGATCCTAAGTACTAAAGAGAAAAGAGAAGACCTCATCAAAAATGAGGTCAACAGTACATTGATTTGTATTCTTCATTCTTTTCATCTTCGAGAGAAATCTTGAATTGAGGCTTCTTTTGATTTATTTGCATTGATTCTTTCTTGATTTCTTCTTCTCCGGAACTGTCCTCCCAATCAACATCAATGACTGGTTTCTTATGTTCAACTGTTCCACAGTTCCTTCCACGACCTCGTCCCCGGCTTCGACCTCGGGTGCGAGTTCTGGAGAAATCTTCACCATCTCGCCGTAAGGGAGTGGTGAATAACTGTTGAACTAGAATTCCGGGTTCTTCGTCGTCTCGATCTTATTTTTCTTCATTTGGTATGACATTTCTGGAAAAGATAGTTTTCTTCGGAGGCGCGTAGTAAGTTGCATCTTCGTGAATTCCAACTTCATGCACGGAGAATGGTAGCAAATCACCTTTGATACACTGTTCTCCTCCTTCATAATATTTTATGCATTGGTGTAGAGAAGACGGTACCATCCGGTTCTCATCGATCCACGGACGACCTAGTAGAGCGTTGAATGATGTCTCATAATCAATTATATGGAATTTTGCGGTTGTCTTTACCAAATCACCGGTCTTCATTAATAGTGTTATTGATCCAAGGGCCCTTTCTCCTTTTTGATTGAAGCCTCTTAGTAACATCTTATCTGCTTCAAGGTCGCGAGCATTAATTTCTAAATATGCTAATGTTCGAAGGCTCATTATGTTGATTGAGGCTCCTGGATCGACTAATGATCACTAGAAAATGTATTAAGAATTTCATACCAATATTATATGAAATTGCACTTTAAAGAAAGATATTTTCTTTGTTTTATTGCAGGAATTAAGAATTATAAGTACTGAAAGCAGAAAGCACAAAAGAAGCGGATTTGGAGCAAAAATGACTCAATTTGATGAAAAATGAACTATCCCGCCGACGGCAAGATCAAGGCCGCTGACGGCGAGATTTTCTAGAGAATTTTTGAATATTTTATAAAGAGCCCACCGACTGCGAGATCGAGCTTGCCGACAGCGAGATCGGCACGGTTAGCCCACCTTCTAGAAGCCCGCCAACGGCGAGATCAAGCCCGCCGACAGCGAGACAGTTGAAAAGAGCCAGATACAGTGAACCTGGATGCTTTTTGAAGAGGTGCTTAAGCAACCTTTGAAGATTTGACTCCTTCTATAAATAAAGATGATTTTTGTCCCTTTAGTGTGTCATTTTTGGTGTCTTTTGGTGTCATTTTAAAGTCAATTAGTGTTCATTTGTGTTAGATTGTAAATCGGAGAGTCTTAGTGAGTTTAATTAAGTGTGTTGCACTAGAAGGAAGAGTCAAAGGAACTTTAAGGAGTCTGCTTGGGGAGAAAAATTGAGATAAGTATATTTGTTATTGTTTGTTAACTTTAATAAAATTCATGCTTTGTGTTATTTTTCCCATGCTTTCTAAGTAGTTTCCTTAGTCTTTTTTCTTGTTGTTGAGATTATGTGAAGTGACGAATCAAAGAAACTGTGCCTAAAATTATTAAATAAAAATTGTGATAATATTTTACTTAAAACTTAATTTACTTTCAATTTGGACAATTGATTTGTTAACATATGTTGAATTATCAACTATAGTAAAGATTACATCCGAGATTCAAGGAAGTCAAAAGCCTTGGAAGAAGGGTGCAAATAAATAGGGAAATATTAACTATCGGGCGTAGAATTGGACATTTTAGTGTGACAGACTAAAATATTCAATTTGGTCCTATTGTTTGAGAGCTGAAGTGTAGATGTTGTTGACCTCATTTTTTATGAGGTCTTCTCTTCTCTCTTTAGTACTTAGGATCTAGCCTTAAGCTTTTCCTTTAACTATCTTAGAGAACTAGAGATGGAACCTACCCCTTTAGAAACTCAACCACTTCTTAACTCCCTGCAAACCCTACAAGCTTGATTGTAAACCCCTAATCACCTAGAGGATTGAGATCAAATGTGGAGGTTTAAAGGATGAGTTCCCTATAAGACTCTTTGGCCTTAGGATCACCCTGGGTGGCCTGGTCTGGTGAGGGTTCACCTGCTCACATTACACTTTCACACACATTCCAAATCATAAAACTATTCATGCCTAGCTTGACTTCCTGACTCATGTAGATAATTCATATGGATGGACCTTAACCCCTAGGCCCTTGGCTAAGAGGGTTAGGAACAACATAGTGAATGCCTCAAATGAGTCCTCTCATGGCTCCTATGAGCTTAATATGGCTTCATAGCTCAACCAAAGTGATTCCATTTCTACTCACATTCAATCAATCTTCATTTTTTCAAAATTTCAATTTTTAACCCCCGGGGCCCCGGACCCACCAAACCTACTAAAAGCCCTTGAAACTACCCAAAACCACCAAAATTTCCAAATCCCCAGAACTTTTCCAAAATTAACCTTGAACATTTCCCCACCAATCAAATTGATCATTTACAGCCAAAAATACCAAAATTTCCAAAAATACCCTCCAAATTACCAAAATGCCCCTCTTGACCCAAAAATCCAAAAATTTTAAAAATTCCCAGAAAATTCTAGAAAATCCCAAATATTACCAATTTTATTTTGTTCAACTACACCATGGGCCAATTTTACCAATTTACCCAAATTTTACTAAAACTCCCAATTTAGCCCATTTTAAACCCAAATGAACCAATGTCAAACCAAATCACCCCAATTGACCTCAATTTTGGTCCAATTCAATTCTAAACTTCAATTCAATATCCTCGATATCAATCTAGACCAAATCCAAGTCCAATTTGATTGACATTTGAATCCAATTTCATTTTTAAGCTTAAAGCCCAATTTTGACCCATAACCCAAACTTAGCCCAAACCAATCCAATTCAACTCCAATTGACCCCAAATCTTTTCTAAACCTTCCCTAACATCTCCATAAACAAAAAATTAACATAAATTGCCAAAAATTGAACCCAAACCTCACTTAAACTACCCTAAACCCAAAACCCCTTAAATTGACCTAAACCCAAACCTAACCCAAATAGGCCCAAATCCCAAGATTGAACCCCAACCAAATTTGAAAAACTCTTCATAAAATTCCCCTAAACATTTCTCAACATCAATTTTACATCAATTTAAACATTAGCCCAACCCTAGCCTAAGTTAGCCCAATTTGGCCCACCTTAGCCCTTTACCAAATAAACCCAAATCCAATCCAATTCAATCCCAAATCACTCCAAATTTGTCTTAAATCACTCATGACACATCCCTAAACCAAACCAAATATTTATTTAGCATGGCCCTTTGTAAAATTTTTCATCTAAAAGCCCATTTTGAAACATAAAAACCCATTCCCT
Source organism: Papilionanthe hookeriana x Papilionanthe teres (assembly GCA_022702705.1). Classification (NCBI taxonomy): domain Eukaryota; kingdom Viridiplantae; phylum Streptophyta; class Magnoliopsida; order Asparagales; family Orchidaceae; genus Papilionanthe; species Papilionanthe hookeriana x Papilionanthe teres. The sequence continues at coordinate 60,396,806 of CM040423.1, read as the reverse complement.
TAAACCATTTCTAAAGCCCACCTTTACCAAATTTTAAAAGCCCAAACTTCATGCTAAAGCCCATATGACACTCTATTCATCATTTCATTAATTAAAATCATCCCTAAATTCTAAATCAACAATCAAATTTTTCTAAATTAAGCCATATGACAAACCATCCAAATTTCACACCAAAATACCAAAATTCCTAAAACCTACTTCCATGAAACCAAGCCAACTTTTCCCAAGCCATATAAGAGCCATGGAGCCATCCTTAAGCCCCATGTGGAGCCATGAAAGGTTTGACATGTGACCATACCACATTGGGCAAATGGAGGAAGCTCTTTCTAGATTCCCTTAAAGACATTAGCCTTAACCATGATTACCCTTAACCCAAAATTAATCCAAATATGTTTGGATGTGGACTTCACCACACATGTGAGCCCGACCCACCCGACCTCCTCACCTCAAAATCAGGCCATGGGGAGGTGAACCAAGCCCAAATACATGGGTTGACCCAAACCAAGAAAAAATCACCTCTTCCCCTTTCCATTTCAATTCATCCTCTTTACACATGGCATTTGATAATTAAACTCACAAACCTCAAGCACTGATCCTCCTGATCACAACAAGGACCTGACCCTAGCAGGCCGGCCACCACAGTCGTCGGAAAACACCAGGCCGAGAGGTCCAAATCAACTAAAAATTGCAATTCCCCATGGCTGAGCTGCCCCACTCCAAATGGCCATTGTGGTTGTTCTTCTCCACACCAGAGCAGCTAATCCCAGCCCCTAACTCCCCCTGAGAGGCCACGGCCATGGCTATTTAAGCCAGCCAACCCCTCTCGGCCAAAAGGTTAGCTGAAATCGACCTTCACAAAATCCCTCCAAACTCCTCACAAAGCTTCCCCTAGCCAAGAGCATTTGATCACCACTGTCCTCCTACCCTAATTCCCACTGATTGAGCTCAATTTTGGAGCTCAATTCTCAGGCCAGAACAAGACACTTTTAAATCCTCCACCAAAATCAAATTAAACTCTCCCACACCTGCACAAGACCAAGAGAAGGAGTTCCCTAGTGAACGCCCCCTCTCCAGGCCACCCATTTGCTCTAGCCTCCAAAGGTTGAAATCGGGTCTGGTGGAAATCGAGTCTCAGCAATTCCTCGCAGCCGTAGACTTCATCCGGAGCTTGCTTGGACTCAATCGAAGGTGACACAACTCTCGCATCGAAGCTTTACTTCTCCGAGCAAAGGTATGAGCCGTCTCTTCTTCCCAAGCTTTTGAACATTCTCTATTTTATCAAGTTAATTTCATGCCACATAAACCGTATGGATATGTTTGTCTCTTCAAGACGAATCCATAGAGTATAAGAACATAAAAATCCATCGAGAATCGAGTGAGATCTAGTGGTTTTAGTGTGGATGACCACGGTGCACACCAGTCGTAGACGATGACCGGGAGCCGTTGGATCGTGCGTGTATTAAGCGGACGGCTCAGGTGGCGTCGGACCAGGAGATGATACATGAACCGTGGGCCCCGTGGCAGCTGACTCAGATGGCGGCGCAGAATCAAAGCGTGCCGCGTGGTCTTTTGGAGCTGCCGAGGATTGCGTGGCGTTGCGTGGATAAGTAGGAAAATATAGTATTTTTTTATTTATTTAATTACCAGAACTTCAAAAATTCATAACTTTGTGTAGAAAAATCATAAAAATAAAAGAAAAAATACCACTTGCTCAGTGAACAGAGGAGAATAATGTGGAAAAGAAATCAAGTAATTTCATTAAGTATTTTATTTTTAATGATTTATTTACTCTCTGTGTTGTTTTAATTCTCTATTTGCATAGACAATTCACCATGACATGAGACCATGGGGCTTTTGAAGCCTCTGAACTTGGGAACATTCCTTGAATTTTCTAAGGTCAGAGGTCATCCCTATGAGAAGTTATTGATTTTTCAATCGCATGTTATCGTTTTCGAGTATTTTAATTCCAATAATTAGCATGTTGAGAAATAAATTCTAGGAAAATTTAGTGATGTTTCTTACGACTGTAAGAACCTAGGAAAAATAGGTCTCGAGTTAATTCACATGGAACAACCCTAATCGGCCTAAACACCCAAAATCGAACTTTAATTAATTAGGGTTAACTACACATCAAATTAACTTGAAAACAATTCTCCACTGATCTTTAGGATCAGAGGAACATCACATAAAAATTTGAAGTCAATTGGATTTGATTAACCTCACCAAATGGGTTGATTAAACCTCTTAAGCAAAAATGGATAAAATTAAACTTTAAAAATTCATAACTCACAAAATACTTTTCAAAAATTCACAAAAATGATTTTGGAGCTTTTCTGATATCAGAGGAACTTATGAAAATTAAAATTGTAATTTTCTAAAAAAGTAAATTTTTATCATTATTTTAATATTTTTAATAATTAAAAGATAATAAAAATCATAAAAATATTAAAAATCACCAAAATGTCACATTTTGAATTCTAATCATATAAGAACAAACCAAATATTTTTCCTAAGTCTCTAGGGTAAGATATTGAATTTTAAAGGCCTAAAACAATTTTTGAATTAAAAAAATGATTTTCTTTAACATTTCCACTAAATTAATTCTAATAAATCAAAGAAAAATAAGAAAAATATAAAATTTTGTTCTCTGAATTCCCTGATATCAGAGAGTATTTTAAAAGATATAAAACCTATTTTTCAACTTCAATTTTATTTTTAAATTATTTAATACTCCAAAACTCAAAATAATTCTAATAAATAAAATATAATTCAAAAAATCACCAAAATTGGTTCAAATGGTCCTCTGGTCATTAGGAACATCCCATAATTTTCTTAAAAATAGAAACATTTTCTTGGTCATGTTATTGAATTTTTCTTGAAAACCCCTATTTTCCATTAAAAATAATTACATAAATAAATTAAATACAGAAAAATCACATTTTCTCCTCTAATGTCTTAATTGACATGTGAGTGAGGTTACATAAAAATTTCAATTTTATTTCAGCTTAGTTTAGTGAGTTATAGAATTATTAAGCTTGAAGGGCAAAAGGGTAATTAAAAATTTCAACCTTTAATTAAAATTTTAGGATTAATCAAAAAGGGGAGGGTAAAATATTTGATTTTAAACTGATTTTTGATGATTGAAACTTAAATGATTGAGGGTAGAAATCTACTAACCATTTCAAATATAATTAAAATAAAACTTTAATTAATTAATTAATTAAAATTTTGGAAGAATAATAGAAATTTGAATTATTAAAGTAGGGATATTATTAAGAGGATATTTATTCTTTAATTTAAAAATCCCTAAATAAATCACTTCAATAATACTTAATTCTTAATTAAAAAAATTAAAATAATAATCCAAATTAATAATTAAAACTAAAAATTAAATGAAAATTAAATTTAAACTAAATTAAAAATTAAATTAAATTAAAATTAAATTAGAATTAAACTAAACTAAATTAAAGTAAATTAAAATTAAATTAAAATTAAATTAAATGTAAAATTAAATTAAATTAAATTAAATTAAATTAAATTAAATTAAATTAAATTAAAATTAAAATTAATTAAATTAAATTAAATTAAACCAAATTAAATTAAGATTAAAATCAAATCAAATTAAATTAAAATTAAAATTAATTAAATTAAAATAAAATTGAATTAAATTAAATCAAAATTATTTAACAACAAACCTAAATGAAATCATTAAGAATTAACTCTAAAATAACTTGAACACTATTCCAAACTTAAACTAATTTTTTATAATTAAGTCAAAATTGAAATTAAATCATTAAAATACCTAATAAATTGATTTGCCCTTTTAAAGCTCTTATTATAATAACTCTTAAATGAAGTATCAAGTGAAGTGTTACTTCACTTATAGGATATTCAAATGTCCTAGTTTACTGAGCAAGAAAACAAAACTTAAACCCCTGGATGATTAATTCACCTGTGCAACTAAATTTACTTGGACTCAAAACAATCCCAGAAATATTGAAAAGATGTTTAGGACTCGTCCTAAACACTTCCTTAATATAACGGGATGTTTTAGAAGAACAATTGAATCTAGTTGTTCTTTGATGAAGAAAATCATCCTTAAACCAAACCAAGAATTTGGTAGACAACCAAAACCTTTCCCTTAGCTTTACCTAGGTATCTGTTGAAATATTTAAATGCCTTAAAATGTGTTTTAAGTGCAGCATGGGATGACGGGAAGACCCTCTAGGTACGCTTTTATTTTATTGCAATTTACTTATATGCACTGCACTTTATTTTTCTTGCATGATAAAACTGTTGCATGAAAACCAAAAACTTTAGGATAGTCCCTAAACTGAAACCAAAACTAAATTAAAAGTCATTGCAAGATAAAATTCACCGCCACAACATTCAAAATATAAAAACAACTCAAAATTTAATCACAAACAGAACAACAAAACTACAATTGCAACTAAATTAAAACGTCTCGTTGAATGATCGGGAATACCTCAGATGATGTAACCCACGTGTTGCTAACGGAATTTCTCACAGTCTAAATGAAAGTGTGGAACTCATTCAGTTGAGTTTAGAAAATTCATCTGGAGTAAGTGAATTCAATGAAAATAATGGTGCCGAGATGACGGAACCGTGGGATCTTAATCGGTTCTGTTTAAACAACTTTAAGATTTGTTTTAATTAAAATATTAAAAAACACTTGGATTTTAAGATTTTCTCTAAACCAAAACACTTCTCTCATCTCCCGATTTATGACTTCTAAAACTAAACCTCTACAACAATAAGGAGCTTGGAGCATGGTGGGCAGCACAACCATCGTCATCAGCAAAACTCGGATCTACTTCAACAAAACTTTCTTAGAATTAAATAACCAAGCCATAGGACTTCGAGGTAGTTTGCCTAGTGTAACATAAATCCTCAACTCTTTGTTAGGCATTTGCATGATCATGTCATGTAAATTAAGCCCTAACCGGTCTTAGGACTCCGAGGTGGTCGTTTGGTACGACATAAACCCTCATATCTTCGAGGCTATTTGTATGATCATGTCACACGAATATAAGTCCTAAACAATTAAAAATTGGTAGGATCATAATACTAAATAATTCTTCCTAAATTGAAGCCAAACAATAGGATAGTCGGGAAGTTGCCAAGATTCCTCTTGGATCCTCAACTTCCCCTACTCCTCTTCCTTTGGACTCCTAAAATTAACTGTTCCAAATTTGATTCATTCCCTTTTAAAATTTCCAAAACTCAAATCCTTTGAAAACCTTAAACTTTGACATTCTTGAGAGCAAAATCACTAATCATTATCGAGAGTTTTCTTAAATGATTCTCGTCATTTAAGATGTAATTAACTATAGGGGTTTGCCCTTATAGGGAACTTTAAGAACCCAGGTAATACAAACCCTGTTTAATTTCTTTATATTAAACAGGGGAATTTGTCGGCTTATAAAATTGGTTCGCAGACCAAACGGATGTCACAAATCATCTAGTTTATTTAATCGAGCCCCATCATCAATCAGTGTGTCTATTCTTCGAGATAGATATATGGTTTGTGGTGTGGTGCTCGTTTATATAAACTATTTGGGATGTGAGATCGGGTTGATTTCATATCTTAAAATTTTCAAACTTAAAATTATTTAAAAAAAAGCAAATGTTATTTTTCAAACTGTATATATACATATTTAAATTAAATTTAAAATTTAAAATTCATCGATAACTTCTGTTGGCGACCCTTTTTTTTAAAATACAACACACAACCTAAAAATATACTGACAGATGTTAGCCCACAGGCGAGGGGAACGTGGGAGCTCTGAAGTGGTAGCCGGCATCCTCCCAGCCTAGCCGCAGATTCATTAATCAAACTTAGGACTAGTCAATGTTCTTTGCACCTGGACTAAAGGGTAAAGAATAGGAATGCTCCTATTTGGCACAATACAAACTCTAAACTACTTTAATTCATCATTCATTTAATTCTCTCAACAAGGAGAAAGATGTTTTTATAAATTAGAATCTTACATTTAAACCTTTTTGAGCAATAGTTTTAGTATAAGTGTTCTTAATTTTCGTATATTAGCTTAGTAAGTAAGTATACTTTAATTTGTCTTTGAAATTCTCTAACTTCTCTGTGGGATCGATATCTTGGACTCCATTAGAGCCCTTTATTACTTGATAACGATACGTATACTTGCGTAGTATCCACATTATAAATCATAATTTTCATAAAAGAATCATTAGTGTAAATACATTTGGTGCGGGATCAACTTTTGGTGTCGTTGCCAATATCAATAACATATTTTTGTAAGTATAAATATCAAAAGTGGGTCAAGTTTTTAGCGCCGTTGCCGGGGAAGTAAAGTAATTATTAAGGTAATTAATAGAACTATTAGAAGTAATTACTAGAGTAACGGACTATTTTAAATTTTACTTAAAAATTGTATGCAAAAATTTAGAAACAAAAATTTAATACCTTACGTTTCAGAATTAGAGCGCACTATTAAAAAAATTAGGAAAAAAAGAAATTTTAAATTTAACACAAATGGCAAATAATCCAGAAATTGAAAATATAAACCAACAAAGACCATTAAGAGATTATGCCAACCCTACATTAGATGAAATTCACCTAACTATTCAAAACCCTTATGTAGCTGCTAACTCATTCGAACTTAAACCTGCAATTATCCTATTTCAGACAGTGCTTGGGTAAGCCGTTCCTAAGAAAGGAGGAGTGACCGTTAAAGCTAATGAAAATAATGATTTAATACCTATAAGACAAGTTACTGGATGGTGTATATGTATTGATTATAGAAAATTAAATGCAACCACCAGGAAAGATCACTTCCCATTACCATTTCTAGACCAAATGTTGGATAGATTAGCTGGACATAAATATTATTATTTTTTAGATGGATATACCGGTTATCATCAGATACCTATTGCTCCTGAGGATCAAGAGAATACTACATTTACTAGTCCTTATGGAACATTTGCTTTTCGAAGAATGTCTATTGGATTATGTAATGCACCTACAACATTCTAGGGATATATGATGTCTATATTTAGTAAATTAATTGATGATGGAATAGAAGTATTTATGGATGATTTCTCTGTATTTGGAACGTGATTTGACGCATGTTTGAATCATCTTGAAAAAGTATTAGAGGTATGCGAGAAAACTAACTTAGTTCTAAATTGGAAGAAATGTCAATTTATGGTTGCAGGAGGAATTGTATTAGGGCATAAAATTTCAGAAAATGGCATGGAAGTAGACCCTGCGAAAATTTAAGTTATAGCTAAATTACCACCTCCAACTACAGAAAGGGGTAAGAAGTTTTCTTGGATACGTTGGATTCTACAAACGCTACATAAAAGATTTTTCAAAAATTACTAAACCTCTATGCCAACTTTTAGAAAAGGACAAGAAATTTGAATTCACAATTGAATGCCTAAATGCTTTTGAATTATTAAAAGATAAATTAATCACAGCACCTATAATAGTTTCGCCTAATTGGGAGAAACCATTTGAACTTATGTGTGATGCTAATGATTATGCTATAGGAGCAGTACTTGGGCAAAAATATGATAAAATTTTCAAAGTTATATACTATGCTAGTAAAACTCTTAATAATGCTAAAATGAATTGTACAGTTACTAAAAAAGAGCTATTAGCAATTGTTTATGCTTTTGATAAATTTAGGCCTTATCTAATTGGAACTAAATGTATTGTGTATACTGATCACTCTGCTATTAAATATCTAATTCAAAAGAAAGATTCCAAACCAAGATTAATTAGATGGATATTACTAATGCAAGAATTTGATTTTGAAATCATTAACAAAAAGAGAACTGATAATTAAATTGCTGATCATTTATCAAGGCTAGAATATAATGAATTATCTGACACTGATAATGAAATTACTTGCGCTTTTCCCGACGAATGTATTATATAATATAAATGAGTGTAAAATACCATGGTATGCTCGCTATAGTAAATTATATTGTAAGTGATATTTTACCACCTATGTTAACTTCGCAACAATAGAAAAATTCATTCATGATGCTAACACATATTTTTGGGATGAACCATATTTATATAAGCAATGTAAGGATCTTATAATTATAAGATGCGTGCCTTATGAAGAAACGAACAAATCATTCGTAAATATCATGATTCCGATTTTGGAGGACATTTTGGAACGGATAAAACCGCTTGTAAAATTTTACAACTGGATTTTATTGGCCTACTCTTTTTAGAGATGTTTATAGATATATCGTAACTTGCGACAAATGCCAACGAGTAGGTAATATATCTAGAAGAAATGAAATGCCTCTAAATTTTATATTAGAAGTTGAGATTTTTGATGTTTGGCTATTAGATTTTATGGGACCATTTGTTTCTTCATTTGGAAACTTATATATATTACTTGCTGTTGATTATGTTTCTAAATGGATTGAAGCACAAACTTTACCTCGATGTGATGCTAAGAGTGTTTCAAAGTTTCTAATGAGAAATATTTTTACTAGATTTGGAATGCCGAGAGTTATTATCATTAATGCAGGATCTCATTTTAGAAATAAATATATTCACAAACTAGTAAAAAATTTAACATTATTCATAAGCTATCAACTGCTTATCATCCACAAACCAGTGGATTAGCTAAAGTTTCTAATCGAGAAATTAAACGTATTTTAGAAAAGATCGTAAACCCTAATAGATTGGATTGGTCTATAAGACTAGACACTCGCATTATGGTGCATACATGATCGCTTATAAAACACCAATTGGAATGACTCCTTACAAGGCTTATTTATGGAAAGACTTGTCACTTACCAAGTTGAATTAGAACATAAAGCTTATTGGGCAATTAAAGAATTTAATTACAATCTGAAAGAAGCTGGTGAGAAGAGATTATTGCAAATGAATGAATTAGAAGAATTAAGAAATGAATCTTATCATAATGATAGAATTTATAAAGAAAAAATGAAATTATGGTATGATCGGAAGATTAACCTGAAAAATTTTGAGCCAGGACAAGAAGTTTTGCTTTATAATACAAGTCTGAAATTTTTTTCTGGGAAATTAAAATCTCGATGGTTAGGGCCTTTCACTATAACTCAAATATTTTCATACGGAACTATAGAAATTGAAGATAAAAAAACTGGGCATAGATTTAAAGTAAACGGACACAGATTAAAACCTTATTTTGAAGGGAGAAGACCAAATTTTAAAGAGGTTTTAATGCTCAGTCAACCTGATTACTAACTAAATTAGGTCGGGCTGACGACGCTAAACCATGCGCTCTGTGGGAGGCAACCCATAGTAGTTATTAATTATGATCTATTTACTAATGTTATTGAAAATTAAAATATAGAATAAATTCTACTACTCATTTTACTTTTTAAAATCATCACAAATTTGAATCTATATGAAGAAATCAGAAAATATTCGGACCGGAGCGAAAATTGGGCAATTTACCTAATCTCGCCGACGGCGAGATCGATCCCGCCGACGGCGAGATCGATCCCGCCGACAGCGAGATCGGCGCTCCCAAATTCAGTTTAAAGTATTAACTAGCTCGCCGACGACGAGATCGTTACCGCCGATGGTGAGATAGTTAAAAAGTGGTTTTTAAGAGTTATTTTGCGGTTTTGGGCGGTTCTAACCTATAATATTCACTACAAAACGTTTAGAACTCATTATTTACACCATTCCTTCACTAGAAACGAATAGAGCACCTCCAAAACAATCCATAATGGCCCCCAACCCATTAGAAACCATGAAATCCGAAGTGTTTAACCAAAGAAAGTTCGTCAGTTCTGAGGCTCGGCGACTATTCAACAAAGTTTTGATGAAAAAGCGACTGATTAAAGAAAGAGGATTCGTAAACAGAGGAGCGGAGAATTCAACGACAACAATTGAAGAAATGATTGTTCAGCGACATTTGGAGGTATTATGCTACACAATATCTGATGTCGTCATTCCAGTAGTCAAGGAATTCTACTCTAATCTGCATGTGATCCATAATGGAAGTGTTTACGTAAGAGTCAGATGGGTAACTTTCACTCCTTCTCGAGTCAATGAATTATACTCTATTGAAAATACCCCTGTTTGCCACTATTCAAATTTTGTTCCGATAAGATACAACTTGAATGAGATATATCGATATCTAACCGACGAACCTGATGACTGGGAAATACGAGAAGACGGGTATGTAAGTTTTTCTGCATCGCTTCTTAACCCCGTCTCAAAGCATTGGCATTTCTTTATTTCATCGAAGTTATTACCCACTATGAGGGTAAACAAAGTCTCGAAGGAATGCTTAATTTTAAATTACTGTATTCAATCTGGATTACCTATCGATGTTGGATCTATCATTGTGAAGTTTGCATTAGGATTAATTGTGAATGGATCGATTCATGGACTCGGATACCCATCAACAATTTTTGCTTAATGTAGTCAGTACCTAGTTTCCTACGAAGCTTGGGAAAAAGTGTTGTTACCCTGGAAACCATTAGATCCGACAGATATGTTTCCTACTTTAGATAACAATGATGATATAACAATTATCTCTAATCATTCATCTCAAAACAATCCTTTAATCAGGCCTTTGACTGATAGAACTAACCTGATTCTACGAAAAATTAAAGGATTGGAGAAGGAATTACAGAATGTGATGAATTCTATTGATAATATCTCTGATTTATTCGATCACATAGACTGGAGAATGAAGGAGCATTTCGATCATTCAGGACATCTGGAGGCAAGTTTCATACGACTGTTGAGACAGAAGGGATGGATTGAAGAAGATTCTACAGAAGAATTCTTCTTCAGGCCTTTCTACAATCTATTTGTGCACCTACGATCTATTGGGAATATCAGGGAAGTAGTTAGTTCAGATTCCAATGAGTAGCAGAGATTTATCCTTATTTTATTTATGTGTGTTGATTTGAACTTAGTTTTTAATATAGTTTAGATTTTACGAAGTTAATCTCTGTTTATATGAGATTGTATGTTGTTTGTTTAGTCTCAGCATTTAGAGTATTGTGGTATGGATTGCAATGTTGAGTTAGATGTGTTTTGGTTAATTTTCTAAGTCAATTGTTAGTTTTGTGGTATTTCAAGTTTGTAAGTTCATGGATTTCATTTATAAAAGTTATAATGTTTGTGTTGTGTAAACCTTATATGAGTCGATAGAATATCTAATCTTAGAAAAATATATCAAATTAAGTGACCGAACATTAGAACAAGGCTTAATTAAATTGAACATAATTGAAAACATAAAAATTTTTAAAAATTCAGAAATTCCACCGATGGCGAGATTTTCCCGAAACTTTGGCCTTTGTGAATTAATTAGCTCGCCAACGGCAAGAAATTTTTCACCGACAGCGAGATCGCGAAATGTATTATATTTTGACCGGTCAACCGACACTATTCATCATCCCCTTCCTCAAAACTTTGAAAAACTGACCTAGGGCTTGATAGATCTGGGATTTGGAGCGATTTCAAGACATTTTAACGCCGGATTTCATCTTCCCTTGGTAAGAGCTTCACTCCTATGTAAAAATTTTTAATTTTCACCATGAATCTCTTCTACATTGAGGATTTTTGGAAAAATTTTGAAATGTGAAGAAAAGACTTGGAAGAAATTCATGGAATTAGATTTAGATTGATTTTAGTAACATTAGGAAGCCATTTTAGTATTATTTTGGAGATTAGTTAAGATTTTTGTGAATTTCATAGATCGAAAAAAAAATGGCTCCGCGACAAAGAAGACTATTGGATTACGACGAAAACCGATTTGTGAATGTAAGGGCACAATCAAGATATTATCACAACATTCAAGCCAGGAAATGCATTCAAGATCGAGTTTTTAAAAATTCAGGAGGAGAAGTGGAACGAAAAATCAAGGAAAGAGGATGGGAGAACTTCTGTTACACCACAACAGAGCCGCAAGTGGAAGTAGTTAAAGAATTCTATGCCAATCTGACAGTGATAGAAGATGCACCAATCAAGTGAGAGGATTTTTGGTTGATTTCCGTGCTGCTAGAATCAATTCATTTTATGAAGTACAATACTTGCACACCAGTGAGTATGATACTTTTGGTACTATGAAAGGACCACTGAAAGAAGTGATAGACTTTCTCACTGACGGGAAAGGAGTTTGGAAGATCAAGCAGCGAGAAAGGGTAAATTTTCCTCTCTCTATGTTGAATGTGTTGTTTAAAGTCTGGCATTATTTTATCTGTTCTACTCTGTTACCCACGTATCACCATAGTGAGGTAACAAGGAATAGAGCAATTCTGAATTTCTGTATTCAGAATCAGAAGAGTATTAATGTGAGAAATGTAATTTACAAGAATATATTAGCCACTGCTAGAAGTGAGAGCGGAGGAGGACTAGGACACCCTGGTCTGATTTATGCACACTGCCAATTATCTGGGATAGAGGTGAGAGATGATGAGGAATGGGTGGAGCCTATGAAAACCATTACTCTGGCTAATATTAAAACATATGAATCCCATGAAGGATGGAGATCTGGAATAAGGAGTTATGTACCTTCTTCGAGTAGAGATATTCCCTCTACAAGTTATGACCCTCCTACTTACAATTCCCCTACCCTTCATGATTTGATGAATGAGATGACCCTGCAGAGAAAGAGTTTTGAGAAGATAGAAGAGAAATTGGAGCATATTGATCACAGGATTGTAGGTTTGGAGAGGCGACATGATTATGACAATGAGTATCTCCAGAGACGCCTTGATTATGAGAGATCTTATTACGATATTGAGAGTCGCTACAGGAGAGGAGAACTCGATGTTGTATTCCCTGAGTTCCCTCGATACATTCAATATCAGCTTACTCCACCTGCAGATCAAGGAGGCGATGACGTGGCTTGGGATTTTGATTTAAGAGATTAGATTTTAGATTTGATGTTTATTTTATTTGTTTAGGTTGTTTTAATTATGAACTTTAACTGTTATGTTGGATGATTGTTTATGTGATTTCTTTTGAACTTTAAAATGGATGTTTAGTTTATGAACTGATTGTGATGTAATATTAAATTGTGGAATTTTTTTGTTAAAATTAGTTAGTTTATTTTAATATTTCAAACTGTTATTGTAATTTCTAAATAGAATAGCAATTGTATGTTTAGCAGTAGATTAAATATAAGTTGTGTTAGTATTTTGTACTTATTTCAAAAATTTCTTTACCCAACAATTTTTTTTAAATATTATATGTGTAAAAAGATACTAACAGTACAGGTTAAGTAAGTAATGAAGAAAACCTGCAAATTTCAAAAAGAGAAATAATTAAAGCTCGAAGGTATGATTTAAATATTACAGTTTATTTCCTTTTCACCCTATATGATTAGATAGAAAAACATAAATTTAGGGGAAGGAAAAACACAAATTTAATTATTAAATTGTTCTCATTTTATATTTTCAAAAAAAATTATTATAAAAATAATTTTCTGTAGTAACTTTAGTTCAGTAAACTAGAATTAATTTTTTTAATTATTATAAGAAAGTTGAATAAAATATTTCTAGAAATTAAACTAATTTTGTAGATTAAGATATTTGGTACAAAAGAATAAGAATATAGTCAACTATTTAATGTAAGGAAAACTATATTTTAAAATATGAAATTCTTAAGTATTTAATTGAGAAAGAAGAGATTAAAACTCTATGAAGTAAAAACTATAAAATACATATAAGGTAAGGAAATATTTCAAGTTTCAAATTTAGGAAAAAGGAAAATGAAGTTCAAAATCATTAACAGGCTATCCAGATACAGTAATCCTTACTTGGAAAAGAAAAAGAAGGATTAAAAATCAATCCCTAAAAAGAAAAATAAAATAATAAATATAAGTGAGGAGAAGCTTGAGGAGATGCCTTAACAAAAATTAGCTTCATTCGAATCAACCTAAAGGGTAAACTCAATCATATTTCTAAACTTATATTTACGGATTAGTATTTTACTGAGTAGTGTTTTCATGAATTCCTATCAACTGAATATCTTAAGTAATTTAATATTACAAATATAGTTATTCATGAAATAAATAAGACTAGAAATCTTAAGCATTGATGACTAGATAGCCTTATATCTATAGAGTAAATTTAATTATCTAAAAATATTTCTATTAAACTTTACTATAAGTATTTATTAAAATTTAATTCATAGCTTTTCTGAATTAAAAGTTTTATTACAAATAATCATTTACTTTTATTAAGTATAAAAATTACTCGAGGCAAGTAATACTTAAGTTTGAGAATTCGATCACTAGAAAATGTATTAAGAATTTCATACTAATTTTATATGAAATCGCACTTTAAAGAAAGGTATTTTCTTTATTTTATCGTATGAATGAAGAATTATAAGTACTTAAAACAAAAAGCACAAAAGAAGCGGATTTGGAGCAAAAAAGACTCAATTTGATGAAAAATGAACTATCCCGCCGATGGCGAGATCAAGGCCGCCGACGGCGAGATTTTCCAGAGAATTTTTGAATATTTTATAAAGAGCCCGCCGACGGCGAGATCGAGCCCGTTGACAGAGAAATCGGCAAGGTTAGCCCACTTTCTAGAAGCCCGCCGAAGGCAAGATCTAGACCATCGACGATGAGACAGTTGAAAAGAGCCAGATACAATGAACCTGGACGCTTTTTGAAGAGGTGCTTAAGCAACCTTTGAAGATTTGACTCCTTTTATAAATAGAGACGATTTCTGTCCCTTTAGTGTGTCATTTTTGGTGTCTTTTGGTGTCGTTTTAAAGTTAATTAGTGTTCATTTGTGTTTGAGTGTAAATCAGAGAGTCTTAGTGAGTTTAATTAAGTGTGTTAGTACTCGGAAGGAAGAGTCAAAGGAACTTCGAGGAGTCTCGCTTGGGAGAAGAATTGAGATAAGTATATTTGTTATTGTTTGTTAACTTTAATGAAATCCATGCTTTGTGTTATTTTTCGCATGCTTTCTAAGTAGTTTCCTTAGTCTTTTTCCTTGTTGTTGAGATTATGTGAAGTGACGAATCAAAGTAACTGTGCCTAAAATTATTAAATAAAAATTGTGATAATCTTTTACTTAAAACTTAATTTACTTTCAATTTGGCCAATTGATTTGTTAACATATGTTGAATTATCAACTATAGTAAATATTACATCCGAGATTCAAGGAAGTCAAAAGCCTTGGAAGGAAGGTGCAAATAAATAGGGAAATATTAACTATCGGGCGTAAAATTGGACATTTTAGTGTGACAGACTAAAATATTCAATTCGGTCCTATTATTTCGAGAGTCGAAGTGTAGATGTTAGCTCTCGAGCGAGAGGAACGTGGGAGCTCGAAGTGGCAATGGTATCCTCCCAGCCTCTAGCCGTGGATTCGCGAATCAAACATAGGACTAGTCAATGTTCTTTGCACTGGACTAAAAGGTAAAGAATAGGAATGCTCCTATTTGGCACAATACAAACTCTAAACTACTTTAATTCATCATTCACTTAATTCTCTCAATAAGGAGAAAGATGCTTTTCTAAATTAGAATCTTACATTTAAACCTTTTTTAGCAATAATTTTTGTATAAGTGTTCTTAATTTCCGTATACTAGCTTAGTAAGTAAGTCTACTTTAATTTGTCTTTGAAATTCTCTAACTTCCATGTGGGATCGATATCTTGGACTCCATTAGAGCCCTTTATTACTTGATAACGATACGTATACTTGCGTAGTATCCACATTATAAATCATAATTTTCATAAAAGAATCATCAGTGTAAACACATTTGGTGCGGGATCAAGTTTTTGGTGTCGTTGCCAATATCAATAACATATTTTTGTAAGTATAAATATCAAAAGTGGGTCAACTAACACCTGGAGAGCGTAAACTTTTCGATAGTGACTGAGATGTATAACGGTAAATTGTGATCAACTGTCCCAAGTAGTAGATCATTGTCCGTGAAGGTAACACCTCGCTGTTCTCCTAACGAGCAAACCTTGTTTAAGGAATTGCCGGCCATTTGAGCTAAGAAAATTTCTGGATCAAGTAAAGCCTTGATTAGAGTTTCCTTCATCTCTTTTGACAGGATTAGAGCGTCGTAAATGCTTAGTTTGGCTGGTAACTTTCTAAGATGGGCTAGCACGTTATAATCCACTTTATTACCAGGTTCTTCAGTCTCTTCCCGAATGAGCAACTCCTCCGCTGGGGTTGGTTCATCCTGAGCAACCACCTGCTTTCCTTTATCCTTTGGACCCATTCTCAGGGGTAGAACTTTTCCACTTCTTAGATTGACCTCTGTTATTTCTTCTGAATCTTCCGATGTCTCCTCTTGAATTAGAACGACTGGCTCTTCTGGAGTTGTCTCGAATCCGACGCGCTCTAATTTTATTGTGATCGAGTTCCTCGGAATTCACAAATGGATTCGTTGCTTGTCGAGCTTTCGTAGCCATCCTTGTGAATGTTTTCTCCTTCGTCGTGGTCATCGAGGTTTAGTATGATTTGAGAATCATTATTTATATCAAAATCGAGATCCGGATTAGGTTGTTTTTCGTTAGTTACGTAATTGTTAGAAACAGTCAAAACGTAGCCAACACCAAAACTCTCATCATTATAAGATCCCGCCGGGGCGAGCAAATAATCATATAGAGTCAGAGGTCCGAGGGATTTCTCCCCCGAATAGGAAACAACCATTCTAGGATAAGCAGCTCCTAATCTACCATTCGGAGCCTCGGTCTTCTTTTCTTTCACAACCTTCTCCTCCTTCTGGGGCGGTTCTTCAATCGCAAGTGATAGTGTTGGCTCGACAGGTTTCAAACTTTGAGTTGAAGCACGCACCGAAGCATTCTGGATATGATCCAATATTTTCTTTGAAGACTTTGTCCGGACGGTACTCCATCCATCATTGGTCGTGTAAGAGCTATCAGAACAATAGGATCCGTTGAAATAACATTAATGGGACCTCTTTTTGGGTTTCCTTCATGTATTCCTTTGGGATCGTTATGTTCCCTTTTCGGAGATTATCGTCAAGGCAACTCTTGAAAGTGATGCAATCCTCTATCTTGTGCCCGAGCATCCGGTGGTAAGGGCAATTGTTTGGATGATCTTTCTTATTGACTTCTTCTAGCCTCTTGGGCTCTGGTAGCTGAAAATCGGGTATCTTCATTAAACTGCAGAACATCTTCACTACTGCTTCAGTTTTGAATGGATATTCCTTATTCAAAAATTCTTTCAGGGTACGCTGTGGACGAGGCTGCTGGTAATTTTGTTGAGGTTGTTGATAAACTTGTTGTGGTGGTTGATAACTAAGCTGTGGCTACTCTAGCTGTATCTGCACTGGCTGCTTGCCTTTATCTACTGCCGCGATGATTCCAGATTTCTTTTCAAATGCTTTTGCAGGCTTTTACTTATCGGTCTTGTCCACGAAACTTAGTTGTTTTGCTTCCTCCTTCAAGCTCCCAGCCTTGCTAAGCAACTTCACGAAAGTCTTGATTGTAAATCCTTTAAGGAGAAGTGCGATCGGGCCTTGAATACTCTTAAGCAGAATACCGATCGCATGTTGTTCCTGAAGTTGTGGTTCACACTTCATGCTTAAGTTTCTCCATCGAAGTATGTAATCCACTAGAGTTTCGTTCGTTTTCTGTTGCTCCACCACTAAATCACCTATAGTGATGTGGTGTCGAGCTCCGGAAACCCGCTTAATGAAGAGATTTTCTAACTCTAGAAAGGCCTTAACTGAGCCATTTGGAAATTCTGCATACCAGTCGAAAGCAATCCCTGATAAGCTGCTGACGAACTGTCGAAAGAGTAAAGCATCGCTCCCACTGGCATGTCGGCATATTTTTAGGTTAAGTGTGTTGTATTTTAAAAAGAGGGGTCGCCTAACAGAAATTGTCGGTGAATTTTTAATTTAATTTAAATAAATAATTTGAAAAGTAGTATTTTATTTTGAAAATAATTTTAAGATATGAACTCGAACCGACCTCACATCCCAGATAGTTTATATAAACGAGCGCCGCACCACAAACAGTGTATCTACCCCGAAGAATAGACACAATGCTTGGTAATGGGGCTCGATTAAATAAACTAGAAAGGTTTGTGACATCCGTTTGGTCTGCGAACCAATTTTATAAGCCGACAAATTCCCCTGCTTAATATAAATGAATTAAGTAGGTTTTATATTACCTGGGTTCTTAAAATTCCCTATAAGGGCAAGCCCCTATAGTTAATTACATCTTAAGTGACAGGAATCACCTAAGAAAACTCTCGATAATAATCAGTAGTTCTGCTCTCAAGAATTTTGAAGTTTAAGTTTTCAAAGGATTGAATTTTGGAATTTCAATAGGGATTAGCTCAAATTTGGAACATTTTGTTTTGGGAATTCAAAGGAAAGAAAAGTAGGAGAAATTACAGATTCGAAGCAAATTTCGATAATCTCCTGACTATCCTATTGTTTGGCTTAGATTTAGGAAAGTCCTAATATTTATTTAATGTTTCGATCTTGCCAATTTTAATTAATTAGGACTTATATTCGTATGACATGATCATACAAATAGCCTCGAAGATGTGAGGGTTTATGTCGTATCGAATGACTACCTCGGAGTCCTAAGACCTGTTAGGGCTTAATTTGCAATGCAAATGCCTAACAAAAGGTTGAGGATTTATGTTGCACTAGTGCGTACTACCTCGAGGTTCTATGGTTTGGTTATTTAATTCTAAGAAAGTTTTGTCAAGTAGACTCGGTGTTTCGTCGACGACAATGGCCGTGCTGCCCACCATGCTCCGAGCTCTTTGTTGTTGCAGAGATTTAGTTTTAGAAGATTGTAATCAAAAGAGAAGAGTGTTTTGGTCTAGAGAAAATCTTAATTTCCAAGTGTTTTTTTTATGTTTTAATTAAAACAAATCTTAAAGTTGATTATAACAACACCGGTTAAGATCCCACGGTTCCATCCTTCCGGCATCGTTATTTTTATCGGATTCACTTAGTCCGGATGAATTTGCTAAACTCAACTAAATGAGTTCCACACTTTCATTTAGACCGTGGGAAATCCCGTTAGCAACACGTAGGTTACATCATCCGAGGTATTCCCGATCATCCAACAAGACGTTTTAATTTAGTTGTAATTGCAGCTTTGTGTTCTGTTTGTGATTAAATTTTGAGTTGTTTTATATTTTGAGATGTTGTGGCGGTGAATTTCATCTTGTAATGACTTTTAAATTTAGTTTTGGTTTCAGTTTTAGGGACTATCCTAAAGGTGTGGGTTTTCATGCAACAGTTATTTATCATGCAAGAAAAGTAAGTGCGATGCGATTAAATAAATTGCAATAAAGTAAATTGCAACAAAATAAAAGCGTACTCGGAGGGTCTTCCCGTCATCCTAAGCTACACTTAAACACAATTTAGAATATTTAAGCAAGTTCCTAGGTAAAGCTAAGGGAAGGGTTATGGTTTTCTACCAAGTTCATAATCCTATAGCTAGTCATTTCCTATGACGTCTAGGTTCTTGTGTTTTGGTTTGAGGACGATTTTCTTCATCAAAGAATAATTAAATTCAATCGTTCTTATTAACATCCTATCATATCGAGGAAGTGCTTAAGACGAGTCTTAAACATCTTTTCAATACTCGCTAGGATTGTTTTAAGTCCAAATGGATTTAATCAATCAGGTGAAGTGATCGTCCGAGGTTTAGTTAAGTTTTGTTGTTATCTTACTCAGTGAACTAGGACATTTGAATATCCTATAAGTGAAGTAACATTTCATTTAACGTTCTGTTTAGGAGTTATGATAATGAAAGTTTTCGAGGGCAAAATTGGTGTTCAAATGG
Organism: Papilionanthe hookeriana x Papilionanthe teres; assembly: GCA_022702705.1. NCBI lineage: Eukaryota > Viridiplantae > Streptophyta > Magnoliopsida > Asparagales > Orchidaceae > Papilionanthe > Papilionanthe hookeriana x Papilionanthe teres. The sequence continues at coordinate 60,377,009 of CM040423.1, read as the reverse complement.
TTTGTGATTTAATTTAATTTCAGTTAACGGGTTTAAATTTGGAATAGCGTTCAAGTTGCTTTATATTTATTTTTGAATTTCTTTGTGTCTTAGGTGATGTTATTTTTAATTTAATTTAATTTTAATTTAATTTAATTTAATTTAGTTTAGTTTTAATTTTAATTTAATTTAATTTGATTTAATTTTAACTTGATTCCATTATTTAATTTAATTTAATTCAATTTAGTTTGATTTGATGTGAATTAACTTAATTTAATTTAACTTGATTTCATTATTTAATTTAATTTAATTCAATTTAGTTTGATTTGATGTGAATTAACTTAATTTAATTTAACTTGATTTAATTTAATTTGATTTAATTTCCTTTAATTTGATTTAATTTGATTTAATTTAATTTAATTTAATTTGATTTAATTTAATTTAATATGTTTTAATTTAATTTTATTTAATTAATTTAATTTAATTTTAATTTAATTTAATTTTAATTTAATTTAATTCGATTTAATTTAATTTGTTCAATTTAATTTAATTTAATTTAATTTAATTTGTTTGATTTAATTTAATTTAATCTTTAATTTAACTTTATTTTTTAATTTTAATTTAATTGAAAATTTAAAAAGAGTTTAATAATTTAACTTTAATTTAATTTAATGATAAAGTCTTTTAACACTTTAAATCTTAAATTCGAATTATCATTTTAATTAGGAATTAAATATTATTGAGATGATTAATTTAGGGATTCTTAAATTAAAGAACAAATCTCTTCCTAAAAATATCCCTATTTTAATAATTCCAACTTTATCATTCTTCCAAATTTAATCAATTATTTAATTAAGGTTTATTTTAATTATTTTCAAATTGTTTGGTAGGTTTCTACTCTTTAATTATTCAAATTCCAATCATCCAAATCATATTAGGATCAGATATTTTACTCTTTAATTTTATTAAGCCTAAAGTTTTAATTAAAGGTTAAAATTTTAATTACCACTTTGCCCTTCAAGCTTAATAATTCCATAACTCACTAAATTGAGCTTAAATAAACTTGAAATTTTTATGTGACTTCACTCATATGTCAATAAAGACATGAGAGGAGAAAATGTGATTTTTTTGTATTTAATTTATTTATGTAATTATTTTTTGTGGAAAATAGAGAGATTTCCAAGAGAAATTTAATAATATGACCAAGGGAAAGTTTATGTCCTTAAGAAAATTATGGGACATTACTAATGACTAGAGGACCACTTGGACCAATTTTGGTGATTTTTTGAATTATATTCTTTTTATTATAATTATTTTGAGTTTTGGAGTATTAATTAATTTAAAAATAAAATAAAGGTTGAAAAATGAATTTTATATTTTTCAAAAATCCCTCTGATATCAAGGAAATTAGAGAATCAATTTTTACAATTTTCTGATTTTTCTTTGATTTATTAGAATTATTTTAGTGGAAATGCTAAAAAAATACATTTTTTTTTAATTTTAAAATTACCTCAGGGCTTTAAAATTTAATATCTCATCATATAGACTTAAGAAAAATATGAGGTTTGTTCCTAAGTAATTAGAATCCAAAATGTGACATTTTAGTGAATTTTATTATTTTTATGATTTTTATTATTTTTATTTATTAAAATATTAAAATAATACAAAAAATCAATTTTTTTAGAAAATTGAAATTTTAATTTTCCTAAATTTCCCTGATATCAGAGAGGCTCCAAAACCAATTTGGTGAATTTTTGAAAAGTATTTTGAAAGTTATGAATTTTTAAAGTTCAAATTGACTAATTGGCTTAATCAACCCATTTAGTAGGGCTAACCAATTCCAATTGACTTCAAATTTTTATGGTGGGTTCCTCTGATCCTAAAGGTCAGTGGAGAATTGATTTCAAGTCAATTTGATGTATGATTAGCTCTAATTAATTAGGGACCTATTTTGGGTGTTTAAGCCAATTAGGGTTATTTTAAATGAATTAATTCAAAACCTATTTTTCCTAGTGGTCCTCTCGGTCATAAGAGACATCACCAAATTTTCCTAGAATTTATTTTACAACATGCTAATTATTGGATTTAAAATACTCAAAACAGTAACATGAATTTGAAAAATCAATAACTTCTCATAGGGATGGCCTTCGACTTTGGAAAATTCAAGGAATGTTCCCAAATTCGGAGGCTTCAAAAGCCCTATGGTCTCATGCCATGGTGAATTTCCTATATGCATGGAGAATTAAAACAATGCAGAGGGAAATAAATCATTAAAAATAAAATAGTTGATGAAATTAAATAATTTCTTTTCCACATTATTCTCCTCTCGTTCACTGAGCAAGAGGGTATTTTTATTTTATTTTTCAGATTTTTCTACACAAAGTTATGCATTTTTGAAGTTTAGGGAATTAAATAAATCAGAAAAATCCTATTTTTCTATTTATCCGAGTCGGCACCGCGTCAACCTTAACATCTCCGAAGTGCCGCGTGGCGCTTTCTGATTCGACGCAGCCATCCGACTCAGCGCTCCAGGGGCCCGCTGTATCGTTTCGTCTCCTCATCCGGCGCGATCCTGGCCGTCCGTCCGCGCGTGTATGGAATGAACGGCATCCGTTCATCGTCCCCAAGTGTTCTCACCCGAGAGCCGTCCACACTAAAACCCTAAGAACTCACTCATTTCTCAACGGATTTTCGTGTTCTTATGCTCTATGGATTCGTCTTGAAGAGACGAATACATATATACGGTGATCATGTATTGAAATTAAAGCATTTGAAATGGAGAATCTCCGAAGCTCAAGATAAAGAATTAGCTCATACCTTTGCTCGGAGAAGTGTGGCTTCAATCCGAGGGTTGTGTCACCTTCGATCGCGTCCCAACGAAGCTCCGGATGAAGTCTCCTGGTCCGGTGAATTGCCTAGCTATGAAAGTGACCACGCCCGATCACAAAGCTTGGAGGCCGGAACAACCGGGTGGCCTCGGAGATGGGGCTTTCAGCTGGAAACTTCTCCTCTTGGTCTAGGGAAGGTGTAGGGCCGATCAATTTGAAGATTGGCTCACCGTGGCAAAGTGTCCTGGTTTTGGGTGAAATTTCAGCTGAGAAATCGGGTTATGTCAGTGGGGATTAGTGGCAAATCGACACCGGGGATCAACTCGCTCTAAGTATGGAGTAGGGCTTGGAACAATTTTGCGCAGTTTCGGCAAGGTTTGTGCAACTCTCTTCCATGGCCGCGAGGGGGCTCGGGTTTAAATAGAGGTGGCCGGAGAGCCTCACAGGGATGGCCAAGGGTTTGGATCACCTGCCTGGTATGGGAAGAACAACCATGGTGGCCATTGGGCATGGGGCAGCTCAAGAAGGGAGAATTCCAATGTCGGGCTCACATGCGAGCTCTCGGCATGGAGTTTTCGCGGCTCGGTGGCCGGCCGGCCGGCCTCAGTCACCATCTTGGCCAGCTGGGGTCGTGGCTCGACATTAGTGCAATCAATCGAGCATGGACATGTGTAAAGCACTTGGATCAAAATGGCATGTGGGATATGGCTAATCTTGCTAGGTTTGGTCAACCCATTTGTTTGGGCTGGGTTCACCTTCCCATGGCTAGCCTTGGGCTGAGAAAATCAGCTAGGCTAGCTGGTCAAAAGGTGGTGATGTCCTTATCCAAGAATATTCGGATTAAATCTTGGTTAAGGGGTATCATGGGTGAGGTTAAAGACTTTTAGGAATTAAGGAAAGCTCTCTCCCTCTTACCCAATGTGGCATGGTGACATGTAAAGAGGCTCTCATGGCTTCCATGTGGCTCATGCATGGCTTCATGGCTCATCTTTGGCTTGGGAAAAGTTAAGTCAATTTCATGGAAATGGGTTTAAGAAAATTTTGGTATTTTGATGGGAATTTGTATGGGGCTTAATTTGGAATGGCTTAATGATGAGTTTTGGAACTTAGGGATTGATTTAATTGAAAATATGGTGTAGAGCAATTGTCATATGGGTTGGATTGATTTTGGCCCTTTGGATTTTGGTGGAGATGGGCTTTAGGAAGGTTTCATGTAAGTGGGCTTTTAAGTTTAAGAATGAATTCATGGATGGGAATTTTGTAGAATTTTGGGCCAAATAATTGTTGGGTTTGGTTTAGGGATATGTCATGAGTGATTTGAAATGAGTTTGGAATGATTTGGGTTTGAATTGGGTTGGATTTGGGCCTCTTTGGTAAATGGGCCAATGTAGGTCAAATTGGGCTAACTTGGGCCAATGTTGGGCTAGGGTTGAAATTGATGTAAAATAAATGTTGGGAAATGTTTATGGGAGTGTTTCAAAGAGGTTTTGGCTTTTGTTGGGTTTTGATTTTGGGGTTTGGGCTTATTTGGGTTAGGTTTGGGTTTAGGTCAAAATTGGGTCTTTTAGGCCCAAAGTGAAATTGGATCCAAATGTCAATCAAATTGGACTTGGATCTGGTATAGATTGGTGTTGGGAATGTTTAATTGAAGTTTAGAATTGAATTGGACCAGAATTTGGGTCAATTGGGTAGGTTTGGCTTGACATTGGGTTCACTTTGGGTTAAAATGGTTCAAATTAGGGATTTTGATAAAAGTGGGGTAAATTGACAAAATTGACCCATGGTGTAGTTGAAAAAAATGAAATTGGGAATATTTGGGATTTTCTGGAATTTTCTGGGAATTTTCTAAATTTTTGGATTTTTGGGTCAAGAGGGGTATTTTGGGTATTTGGAGGGTATTGAGAGGTATTTTTAGAATTTTTGGTATTTTTGGGTATGGGTGATCAATTTGAGTAATGTGGAAATTTTTTGGATTGATTTTGAGAAATTTTGGGTAATTTAGGTGATTTTGCAAATTTTGGGTAGTTTCAGAGGCTTTGGTAGTTAAAGTGTGTAGGGTCCTGGGGTCAAAATTTGAAATTTTGGAAAATTGAAGATTGGGTGAATGTAAGTGGAATGAAATCATTTTGGTTGAGCCATGAAGCCATATCAAGCCCACATGAGCCATGAAGGGACTCATTCGAGGCATCTACTATGTTGTTCCTAACCCTCTTACCAAGGGCTTAGGGGTTAAGGACCATCCATGTGAATCACCTTTATGAGTCGTGAGGTCGAGTTAGGTATGGGTGTGTTTTAGGAGGTGTGTGAAAGTGTAGTGTATAGGTGTAGTGTGTGTGTAAGTCAGCCCTTCACTGCACTGTGCCACCTGTAGGCGCTCTAAGGCCAAAGAGTCCTATAGGAACTCATCCTTTAAACTTCCACATTTGATTTCAACCCTCTAGGTTATTAGGGGTCTACAATCAAATTTGTGGAGTTTGCAGGGAGTTAAGAAGTGGTTTGAATTTCTAAGAGGTGGGTCCCAATTCTAGTCCTCTAGGATAGTCAAAGGCAAAGCCTAAGGCTAGATCCTAAGTGCTAAAAGAAGAAGAAAAGACCTCATCAAAAATGAGGTCAACATGGCATTGCAGCAACTAGCACGAAAATGTGAGACATGCTGTCGGGGGTTTCCCGTTCCATCAAAAGTCTTGAATAGAAGTGGTACGGAGCCTTTTGGGTATTGGACCGCATCAAACTCTTCATGGTATGGTCTACCCGTCTGAATAGATGCTCCACTCTTAGATTAAGCTAAGGCTTCTCGCACCTGCTGTTCTACCATGTTTTTGATATCCTTTTCGGGAATCATGCTTTGCGTAGAATTTTTCTTCGGTTGTTCATCTCTATTAACAGATGTGATCTCCTTTCCTCCATCCGCGATGTGAATAATTTTTGGGGGTGCTTCCTTTTGAGGTTACAGCTGACTTTGGAGAGTGGCTAAGGCGGCAGCCATCTCTTCCATCCTTTTTGCCATCTGGGAATTTGTATCATCCTTTTCTTGAAGTTGTGCTCTCATCACTTCTGGTTCCTCCCTTTCCGAAGTTGACGGAGTGCCTTGTGAAGCTGCCGATGCTCGGGTCTCGACCATATTGATCTCAGCACATTCTTCATTCATGAATTCTGATGAATCTACTTCATTTGCCAATTCTTCTCCTCTTTCCCTTGCCAACCGTTGGATGTCCGTTCTTAGTTTTCCTATAGCATCCTCAAGTGGTCTCTTCCAAACGGTTTCGCGGTTGTCATGTGATGACTGTTGGACTTCCTTTTCAGGAGTTTCCTTTAACATAGTGGTGCTTTCTTTAGATTCAGGCTTACTGATGAGACTTCTCTTTACATAATGCTCTGTTGGTTTCGGTTCACCAATAATAGGTTGCCACACCATCCTTCTCGCACTAGAAGGCCTTGGACCAGATGGTCGGTTGGCTGTGCGTCGGTAGGTGGTGTCCTCCCTAATATGGTGACCTGATATAACAACAAGCGAACTTCTTTCACTAGCTCGCACTTTCTTCTTTGGCCTCTCTGGGGCAATGACAGGGTATACTCGTTGTCCGAGGCGGGATTTGACTGGCACTTGTCCCATCCTTCTTAAGATCTCTGATGCGGGGCACCCTTCCTTCTTAGCTAGTTTCTCTACTACGGCTCGCAGTCGAGTAAGCAGCGTAGTCTTGGCCCTCTTCCTCTTACAGTCACTATAGTATACAGGTCGGGTAATGCAGTGGCGATTCTCCGGACATCTTCATCCGATGCAGCAGAGAGAAGGTGGAACCTACTTCCTCCCAACAGCGGTGAAATTTTAGGTAGTTCTTCCTTCTCCTCAAGAATCTCTTCCAAAAAAGCAACTTCAACAGCCTTAGCCTTCTCGATCCTGGCGATCTTTCTGCTTCTATTTCTTCTCTGAGTCCGACTCAGGGGTGTAAACTTAGAACTGGACCCAATTTCAAAAACAGACGGTATTGCAGCGAAATCTTCACCCTCCACGGTGGCGACCCATCACCGACTTGGACTTCTTTTCCTTTCGCCTTGACAGAGTCGTGTAGGTACGGAGATGACCGCGACCGGTAGGGTAAAGATCACAGCTTCTCCTACGAACAGTGGGTGTCTCTTTCAACTGGACTTTTGCAGGTGAGGGAATTCTTGAGTCGACTTCAGGTTGAACTCAATCATGGGTTTCTCAGTTTCTGGCACTTTGTCCATTAGTGTGAAGAGGGTGACGTCAGAGAACTTAATATCTGTATTGTTGAACTCTTATCCAAAACGGATGATTCCATTGTCGGGCAATTCATCCTTATAGACGGCGAAGTCCATTCCATTAGTGAAGGAGAAGATTAATTTTGGTGCAGTCATTTTCTGCAGGGTAAATTCCGAACGTCAGTCCCGAATTATGCTTCCTTTTGTCGCAAAACTTAAGACGGAAAAGAAAGAGTCCGAATATATTTTAGTTTATCTCAATGTATTTATGATTTAAAAGAGTTCGTTTATTAAAAGGTTGTTTATTAGAGGATTTTTTTGTTAGGAACAAAATGATTAAAAGGAAAGGTAAAGGATTCGATTTAAAATCGGAAAGGAAGAGAAAGTTTCGTAAGACTTCTCAACCCGAGGGACCGCTCCTAAGCTAACACCTTATTGGGGGTCCACCCCACCTCTAAAGAGGCAAAAGGATTCAGAACCTCTCTGTTTAGGGGTGTCTAAGCAGTGACTCCAAAATCCAAAAGGGTTGATCTTATATGTCCAAGACAGAAATGAACAAGATATGTCAATAGAAGAATGATAGTTTGATCCATAAGGGACATGGATTCACTACCGATTTATGAAAACAAAACCATCTAATCAAAATGGAGAGAGGAACTAAGTCCCCAACAGAGTCGCCAGAAGTTGTACAACTTATTTTTAGGTTAAGTGTTTTTAAAGGGGGCCGCCTACAAAAATTGTAGGCAAATTTTAGATTTTAAATTTAATTCAAATATATATATAATTTAAAAGATAGCATTCGATTTTGAAAATAATTTTAAGTTTGAAAATTTTAAGATATGAAATCAAACTGATCTCACATCCCAAATAGTTTATACAAACGAGCACCACACCACAAACCACGTATCTATCCCGAAGAATAAACACACTACTTGATGATGGGGCTCGATTAAATAAACTAAAAGATTTGCGACATATGTTTGGTCTGCAAACCAATTTTTTATAAGCCGACAAGTTCCCCTGGTTAATATAAAAAAATTAAGCAGGGTTTATATTACCTGGGTTCTTAAAGTCCCCTTTAAGGGCAAGCCCCTATAGTTAATTACATCTTAAATGTCCGAAAACACTTAAGAAAACTCTCGATAATGATATGTGGTTTTTCTCTCAAGAATTTCAAAGTTTAAGGTTTTCAAAAAATTGGACTTTGGAAATTTTAATAGAGAATAGCTCAAATTTGGAACAGTTTATTTTAAGAATCCAAAGGAGGAAAGGTAGGAGAAGTTGAGGATCCAAGAGGAATCATGGCAACTTCCCAAACTATCATATTGTTTGGTTTCAATTTGAGAGTTTATTTAATGTTGTAATCCTGCCAATTTTAATTAATTATGACTTATATTTGTATGACATGATGATACAAATAGCCTCGAAGATGTGAGGGTTTATGTTGTACCAAACAACTATCTCTGAATCCTAAGACTGGTTAAGGCTTAATTTGCACAATATGATTATGCAAATGCCTAACAAAAAGTTGAGGATTTATGTTGCACTAGGCAAACTACCTCGAAATCCTATGGCTTGGTTATTTAAAACTAGGAAAGGTTTTGCTGATGTAGACACAAGTTTTGCTGATGAAGATGGTCGTGCTGCCCACTGTGCTCCAAGCTCCTTGTTGTTGCAGAGGTTTAATTTTAGAAAGTGGCAATCAGGAGATGAGAGAAGTGTTTTGGTTTAGAAAGGTTGAAAATTGAGATGGCTTAATATTTTAATTAAAACAAATCTTAAAGTTGATTAAGCAGAATCGATTAAGATCCCACGGTTCCGTCATCTCGGCACCGCTATTTTCATCGGATTCACTTAGTCCAAATGAATTTGCTAAACTCAACTGAATGAGGTCCACACTTTCATTTAGACCGTCGGAAATCTCGTCAGCAACACGTGGATTACATCATCCGAGAGAATCCCGATCATCCAACGAGACGTTTTAATTTAATTGTAATTATAGTTTTGTTGTTTTGTATGTGATTAAATTTTGAGTTGTTTTATATTTTGAATGTTGTGGCGGTGAATTTTATCTTGTGTTGATTTTAATTTAGTTTTGGGTTTCAGTTTTGTGGCTATCCTAAAAGTTTTAGTTCTCATGCTGGGTGACATTCTTGTTTAACATGCAAGAAAAGTAAAGTGCAGTACAGGTAAGTAAATTGTAATAAAGTAAAATCGTACCTGGAGGGTCTTCCCGTCATTCCAAGCTGCACTTAAAACATATTTAAATATTTGCAACAAGTACCTAGGAAAAGCTAAGGGAAGGTTCTAGTTGTCTACCAAATTCCTAATCCTATTGCTAGTCATTTCCTATGACGTCTAAGCTCATGTATTTTGTTAAGGATGATTTTCTTCACCAAAGAACAATTAAGTTCAATTGTTCTTCTAAAACATCCCATCGTATTGAGAAAGTGCTTAGGACGAGTCCCGAACATCTTTTCAATGCTTCTGGGATTATTTTGAGTCCAAATGATTTTCATTATACAGGTGAATTGATCATCCAAGAATTTAGTTAAGTTCCATTTCTTGCTCAGCGAACTTGGACATTTGATTATCCTGTAAGTAAAGTGACTTGTCACTCGATCCTTCATTTAAGAGTTATAATAATGAAAGCCTTTAGGGGCAAATTTGTTTGTTAAAGATTTTAACAATTCTTAATTTAAAATTGGAATTGATGATTTAAAGTGATTTGGTTTAGTTATAAAATTTTGATTAATAATTTTAAGTTTGGAATAGTGTTCAAGTTATTTTAATTCAATTAAATCTTTATATTTTAAGTGACCTTAATATTTCAGATTAATTTTTAATGTTTTAAATTTGCTTAGGTTGAAAGAGGTGTTTAAATTATTTATTTTTATTAAATTTTGATGACTTGATTTGGATTAATAGTAATACTTTAGGTTGATTTTAATTAGTTTGATTTTTCATATTTTTAATTATGAATTGTTTTGAGATTACTTAAGGTTTCAACTTTGTTTTAAGTTTGTTCTTAAGTGATTTTTAAATTAATTTTAAATGTTTAAAATTTATTTTTATTTAGTGTATTGAGCTTTAACTTAATTAAGGGTTATTAATTAATTAGTTCTAAATGTTTTAGATTTATTTTAATCTGATTATTAAATCATTTAATGTTTTAAGTTTTAATTTAATTAAGGATTATTTCCCCTTTTCATTATTAATTTCAATTTTTAATTTTTAATTAAATAAGGATTAATTACCATTGAATTAATTCAATTGGGGACTTTAAATTAAAGAATTGGTATCTTCTTAAGTCACATCCCTAACCCTAATAATCTAAATTTTAATTTATTCTTCCAAAATTTAAATTATTTAATTAATTAAGGTTCAATTTAAATATTTTCAAGATGATTAATGGGTTTCTATCTCTTAATTAACTAAGTTTCAATCATCTAATGAAAATTTTAAAATCAGATATTTTACCCTCCCCTTGATTAAACCTAAATATTAATTAGGGTTAAAATTCTTTAATTACCTTTATGTCCTTTTAAGAATGTTCATTTTATAACTCATCAAAATAAGCTCAAATGAACTTCAAATTTTTATGTCACTTCACTCAGATGTCAACTAAGACATTAGAGGAGAAAATGTGATTTTTCTGAATTTAATTTAATTTAATTTATATATTTATTTTTGTGGGAAAATGAGGGTTTTCAATGAAAATTCAACAACATGACCAAGGTTAGGTTCCTATCCTTAGGAAAACTATGGGATGTTCCAACTGACTAGAGGACCATTTAGACCAATTTTGGTGATTTTTGAATTATATTTTATTTATTAAATTATTTTGATTTTTGGAGTGTTAATTAATTATAAAATAAAATTAAAGTTGGAAAATGGATTTTATATTTTTATTAAGTCCCTCTGACCTCAAGGAGTTCATAAAAACAAATTTTATATTTTTCTGATTTTTTTTTATTTAATAGAATTAATTTGGTGAAAAGGTTGAAAAATCTATATTTTAATATTAGAAATTTTTTAAGCCTTTAAAATTCAATATCTTTACCTAGAGACTTGGGAAAAATATTTGGTTTAATCCTAAGTGGTTAGTAGGCAAAATAACACTTTTTTTGTGATTTTTAATATTTTTGTGATTTTTATTATTTTTTAATTATTAAATTATTAAAAATATGGTGAAAAATAAAAATCTATAGAAAATTCCAATTTTAATTTTCATAGACTCCTCTGATATTAGAGAGCCCACAAAACCATTTTGGTGAATTTTTGAAGTGTATTTTGGGTTTTATGAATTTTTTAAGTTTAAAAATGGTCATATAACTTAAATGATCCATTTAATAAGTCAAATAATTTCCAATCGACTTCAAATTTTTAAGTGAGGTTCTCTGTATCCTAAGTGACAGTGGAGAATTGATTTCAAGTAATTTGATGTGTGGTTAGTCCTAATTAATTAAAATTTAGTTTTAAGTTTTTGGGCTAATTAGCGTTACTCTTAAGAAACTAAACCAAGACATAATTTTCCTATGATGCTCTGGTCATAAGATACTTCCCTAAATTTTCCTAAAAGTTTCTAAGCAACATGATAATTACTGGAATTAAAATGGCAAAACAGACACATAAATTTGAAAAATCAATATCTTGCCACAGAGAAGGCCTCTGGCCTTGGAAAATTCAGGGAATGTTCCCAAGACCAGAGGCTACAAAAGCCCTATAGTCTCATGCCATGGTGAATTGTGTGCATCCATGAAGACTTAAAATACTGAAATCAGTAAATAATTAATTAAAAATAAAATACTTAACAAAATAACACAATTCTTTTTTCACATTGTTCTCATCTGTTCACTGAGCAAGAAAGTATTTGTATTTTATTTTTGTGATTTTTCTACACAAAGATATGGATATTTAAAGTTTTGGGTATTTAATTAAATTGGAAAATAGCCTAATTTCCTACTTAACCCAGTCAGCGCCGCGTCATCCTTGTCCGGATCGAAACCCCACGCGGCGCACCTCTATTCGACGCCGCCATCTGACTCAGCATCCATGTGTCCCACGGCTCCGTCCCGTATCTTGATCCGACGCAATCTGGACTGTCCATTTGATACACGCGCAAATGAATGGCATCCGTTCATCGTCCCAGAGTGCCCCAACCCGAGAACTGTCCACACTAAAACCTTAAGATCTCGAGCTATAGTTAACCAAATCGCATGCAGTTTCCTCCTACATGTTCGTCTAGCCTAGAGCTACACATCCATATGGTTAAAATGCATCGAAATCTACTCAAATTAAATGATGGGTCGCTGGAAGCTCGGGCTAAAGAGTCTACATACCTTGGTTCAGGAGGTGAGGCCTCGATTGAATGTGCTCGGCACGTTCGTTGGAGCTGGAGGAGCCTAGAAATGAAGCCTCTGTCACTGGTGAATTGTCTATACCATACTTCCACCAAGCCCGTTTTCAAAGCTTGGCCGATAAAAGAAATGGCTGGTCTGGAGAGGGGGCTTTTGCTGTGGAACTTCTTCTCTTAGTCTGGTGAAGGTGTAGAGTCAATCAATTTGGGGATTGACTCACTGTGGTGAAGTGTCCTGTTTTTGGGCTCAAAATTGAGCTCACATAGAGGGTTTTAGGGCTGGATTTCAATGGAGATCAAGTGCTCTGGGTTTATAGAAGAGTGTGGAGTGATTTTGGCAGAGTTTTGGTAAGTTTTGGTTCAGCACACCTTTTGGCCGAGAGGGTGGTGAGTTTAAATATAAGTGGCTGGAGGGCTTCCCAGGGGCAATTGGAGGCCGGGATCAGCTGCTTAGGGGAGGAGAAGAACAGCCTTGGTGTCCATTTGGGTTGAGACAACTCAGCCAGCGGGTTTGAATTTTTTTAAGCCAAATAAGGCTTTCGGCCTGGTGTTTTCCGGTAGCTATGGTGGCTGGCCGGCCCGGCATGGGTCACCATCTAACTCAGTGGGGTCAGGGCTGGAAGTTGGTGAGTTCAATTGAGGCTTGACACGTGTAAAGGAGTTTGATTTAAGTGGTAAGGGGGAAGGGTCATTTTGGGTTCAAATGGGTCAGATCATGGTTTTGGGCTTGGTCCACCACCCAAGGCTTGACTTTCGGCTGAGGGAGAATCATTTGGGTTAGCTGATTTGGAGTGGTGAAGTCTCCATCCAAGGTGAGGTGGCTAAGCTTAGTTTAGAGTGTAGCATGGATGAGGTTAAAAATGCTTAATGAAGGGTTAAGAAAGAGGCTCCCCCTCTTACCATTAATGGATTGGTGACCTGTAAAGGGGTCCACAAGGCTTGCATGTGGCTTATGCATGGCTCCATGACTCCATTTGGCTTAGGAGTGGCTTGGCTCACTTACATGGAAATGGATTTTGGGATTTTTTATGAATTTAGGGGAAATTAGCATGAGGCTTGATTTGTATTTATTTGATTATTGATTTAGAACTTAGGGATGATTTCAATTAAAGGGGTGATGAGAAGAAATTGTCATGTGGGCTTTGGAATAAATTTTGGGCTTTTTAAAATCATTTTGGATGGGCTTTTAAAATGGTTTAAGGAAGCGGGCTTTTAGGTTTTTGAAATAAATTGATGGATGAAAATTGGTGAGGGGTTGTGCCAATAAATGTTGGAATTGGTCTAAGAATGTGTCATGAGTAATTTTAGAAGAGATTTGATGCCATTTGGAGTTGAAATGGGTTCAATTTGGGCTTTTTAGTAATGGGGTCAAAATGGGCCAAATTGGGTTAACTTAGGCTAAGGTTGGGTTAATGCTGGTTTTGATGTAAAATTAATGTTGAAAAATGTTTATGGGGGTGTGACAAAGAGTTTTCAACTTTGGTTGGGCTTTGATTTTGGGATTTGGGCTCATTTGGGTTCATGATGGATTTAGGCCAAATTAAGGATTTTTTTTTTTTGGGTTAGGTTTAGGTGGAGTTTGGTTTCAAATTTGGGGCAAATCATGTTAGCGTTTTATTTTTGGGGATGTTGGGAAGGTTTTAGAAAAGATTTGGGGCTAGTTGGAGTTGAGTTGGGTTGGTTTGGGCTAAGTTTAGGTCATGGGCCAAAATTGGGCTTTAAGCTTCAAATTAAAATTGGACCCACATATTGATAAAATTAGGTTTGGATTTGGTCTAAATTGATATTGGGGATATTGAATTGAAGTTTAGAATTGAATTGGGTCAAAATTGATGACAATTGGGTTGATTTGGTTTGACATTGGGTTCATTTTAGGTTAAAAAAAGGTAAATTGGGGGTTTTGGTAAAAGTGGGCTAAATTGACAAAATTGGCCTATGGTGTAGTTGAACAAAATGAAATTAGGAATATTTGGGATTTTTTGGAGTTTTTGGGAATTTTTTGGAATTTTTGGACTTTTGGGTTAAAAGGGTATTTTGGGTATTTGGAAGGTATTATGGGTATTTTTGGAAATTTTGGTGTATTTGGTCATGGATGATCAATTTGAGTGGGGAGAAATGTTTAGGATTGATTTTGAGGAATTTTGGGTAATTTCGGCAATTTTGCAAATTTTGAGCAATTTCAAAAGCATTTGGTAGGTTTGGTGGGTTTAGGGCCCCGGGGGTCAAAAATTGAAATTTTGGGAAAATGAAGATTGATTAAGTGTGAGTGAGATGAAATTGTTTTGTTTGAGCCATGAAGCCATATTAAGCTCACAAAAGCCATGAGAGGACTCATCTTAGGCACTCAATATGTTTTTTTCCTAACCCTCTTAACCTGGGGCTTAGGGGTTGAGGATCATCCATATAAATTACCTATATGAGTTAGGAAGTCAAATTGGTTAAAGGTAGTTTTAGGGATTGGAATGTGTGTGTGGGAGTTTGGTGTGTGCAAGTCAACTCTCACCAGACCAGGCCACTCAGGGTAGTCCTAAGGCTAAAGAGTCCTATAGGGAACTCATCCTTTAAACCTCCACATTTGATCTTAACCCTCCAAGTGACCTGGGAGTTTACAATCAAACTTATGGGGTTTGAAGGGAGTTTAAGAGGTGTTTTGAATTTCTAAGTGGTGGGTTCCATCTCTAGTCCTCTAGGATAGTCAAAGGGAAAGCCTAAGGCTAGATCCTAAGTACTAAGGAGAGAGATCAGACCTCATAAAAAATGAGGTCAACAAGCTTGTAGTCAAAATGGGTCAATTTGGTTAAATTGGGTCTAGTGAAGTAGTTCAAATTAATTTTGGTGACATTTTGGATGATTTTGGAATTTTGGGAATTTTTGAAATTTGGAGGGGCATTTTAGTCATTTTGGCTAATTTTAGGGGTAAGGGGTCAAAGTTTGAAACTTTTTGGTAGAATTTGGGTTAAATGAGAATTTCAACCTATTTGAGCCATGGACCAAGAGAAATCCTACTTTGGATCCTCCCTGTGTTAGTTCTAGCCACACTCTAGCCTTGGGCGAAGAGCTTAGGGAACCAACCATATGAGTTTCCAAAAGAGTAGAGGATCAAGTGTGAGGAAGTTTGGTTCAAAGTTGTGACGTAGTGAGTGTAAGTGTACCCAGACTAGACTTCTCAGGAGAGTCCTAAGGCTTGATAATCCTATAAGGGACTCCTCTTGAGCTTCCTTATACTTTGTCTCATCCTCCTAAGTACTTAAAGGTTAGACTTTAAGCATTTGAACTCCAAGTGAAGCAAAGAAGTGTTTTGAATCTTTAAGGGGTAATGATCCCATCACTAGTCTTCTAAACTAGTCACCAAGAGAATCATTCCTAGGCTGCCTAGAGAAAGACTAGACCTTAACAAAAGTGAGTTCAATGAATGGACCCCCAATAGGTGTGGTATGCTGTACAAACACACCGTACGTATTGGTGTTAACCGACAAGATCAACAAAAATAACACAACTGCCTGAGTCAGCACACTCAAAACAGAATGTAGACTTCAATGAGAAAATGTCTGCTGGGGATTATCTGGTATAAACCTTCAAGCCCGGGAACTCTCGCTGGGGAAAGCAAGTGTAACGAAGCTATAAATTTCAAACCTCAATACTTTAAAGGGATTCTGATCCAATTTAATTTGATTTGAGATTTGATTTTGGAATTGGAATTTGATTTCAGATTTTTTTTGTTTGGATTTTAATTTTAATTCAAGTTTTGATTTGAATTTTGAATTTTCATTTGACTTTGAGTTTTGAATTTATGGGAATTTAAGTTTTTTGAATTTTGAATTTGTGGAAATTGCACTTTGATTTAAAAATTTTAATTTTGTTGGAATATTTGGATTTATGTGAGTGCAGAGGGGAGAGTCATAATTTAGGTACCGACCTCAAAAGAGGGGAATCAGAATTTGAGTACTGGTCCCGAAAGGATGAGAACTAGAATTTAGGTATTAATCTCGGAAATGAGAATCAGAATTTCGGTATCGACCTCGAAATAAGAAAATTAGAATTTAAGTACTGATCCCGAAGGATGAGAACTAGAATTTAGGTACCATTCTCAGAAATGAGAATTGAAATTTCAGTACCGATCTTTAAATATCATGAATGCGGAAAATATCTCAAAAAGGGTGCAGAATTTTAATGAATTTGAAGGAATCAGACGACCTTGCACCGACCCTGGAATTTCATGGATGGTGAAAATTTTATCGAATAGGATGTGGGAATTTATGAAATTTGAATGAATCAGACGACCATGCACCGACCCTAGAATTTCATGGATGGTGGAAAATTTCACGGATAGGATGCAAAATTTAGGGAATTTCAAGGAATCGGACGACCTTGCACTAACCCTAGAATTTCATGGATGGAGGAAAATTCCTCGGATAGGATGCGAGAATTTTAGAGAATTTGAAAGAATCGGGTGACCTTGCACCGACCTTAGAATTTCATGGATGGTGGAGATGCGAGAATTTAAGAAATTTAAAGGAATCGGACAACCTTGCACTGTCCCTAGAATTTCATGGATGATGGAAAATTTCTCGGATATGATGCAGAATTTTAAGGAATTTGAAGGAATTAGACGACCTTGCACCAACCCTGGAATTTCATGGATGGTAGAAAATTTCTCGGATAGGATGCGGAAATTTAGAGAATTTGAAGGAATCTTATGAAGGAAAGCTCAAGGACTTACATCCAACCTAAGAGGCAGAAAGGGGATCACATTAGGAAGGAAAGCTCAGGGAATCACATCTAGCCTAATAGTTGACTGAGGGAATCTGAATTTAGGTATTGACCCTGAGATGAGAACTGGAGTTTAGGTACTAGCCCCAGAATGCGAATCATAATTTCGGTATCGACCTCAAAATTTCGGGAATGCAAAGAATTTGTGCAGGGAGTGCGGAAACTATGGAGATTTATGAGGGAAAGAGTTTGTGGAATTTAAATGGGGGTGGAAGTTGTGTAATTTGTTTGAATTTGTGTAGAGTTGTAGAAAATTATGAGATTCTTTCGTATTTGTGAGAAGTGACATTATGAAGAACATAAATTCGCAGAACAAGTGAGGAACTTGGGATTTTGAGAAGGATTAGCTTTGTCTTTATCTTGTCTTTTATCTTTCATTTTCTTTTGTTTATCATTTCCATTTCATTTTCATTTTGAATTTTCATTTCATTTTACTTTGAATTTTGATTTTATTTTCAATTTTATATCGTTCTTTGTTTGTTATAATTTGGGACCAACGTATGGTCATGCGGCTTTTTCATCCATAGTGCAATTAGAAGTACAAACTACTATGAAAAAAACTTGCTCTTTGTTGATCTTGATTTTAAAGTGTGGTACAACTGAAATCATATGATGCAAGGCATCCAGAACATATGTAGTACATCTGAACAAAGAAAACTGATGTGCTGTTGCTGGTACAAAAGTAGCAAATGTGTATCCTCTGAGGTCAACTTGTGAATGAGCTAACCTTTTAAGTAACTCTCCGAGACCAAAAGTCCCCTCTCGTACGCTTAAAGGTACAGCTATGTCACAGCTCCAACGACTGAAGACCCTCTAAGTATAGGTCTGACTCATATTCGTATTGCCCCTTATATTCGTTCATCTGGCATAAAGTAACTAGGACGTGGTGTTGTGCCACTCCAAGTATGTAGTGCTTTGACAAGTCTGATTCATTTTCTTTAAATATCAAAACCGATCCAGCTGGCAATGGGATCTCAACGGAACCTTTGAACTCTCCCAGCCTAACGATATGAATTTCTCGTTCAAGCGGGATGTTGCTTTCACTCAGTAATGAGACCGTGCAGAAAGGTCTCATGAAGTCATGGTGATCAATATAGGGTGGAATGCAATCTCCTTCTTCTTAAATGTTGATTATGTAACTATTTGGAATGCAATCCGCTGGCAATATGTGCCACTCAACCATCCTCACTACCATTTACCTTATCTCTGGCTGCATTGAATCCACTTAATCATTTTGTAAAATCCCTAGGGGATTTCCTTGTCAGTCTTTTGCAAAATTGTAAAAGCAACCACAATGGATCATGATCCTACCTTTGCCTCTTTTCCATTTCATCAGTTTAGAATGCGTCTTTGCCCTTAAACGGCTAGCTTTGCCCAAGTCACTGAGGCTTAAAACACAATCCAAAATTCTTTCTTGATCATTTCTTGAGAATACGTCAGTTTATAACTCGAGGCCTTCCAAGATATTAACAAATCTTCTTTGGATTTCTTCATAACACTCGAACTCTCTCTTTCTAACACAGTGTATCTTTGTCATTGTGTAGTCTGAAATTCCTTTCTTCTGTCGCAACTGAACATATTTTGCATGGCTCTACCTCAGCGTGCTCTCTGCTCCTCAGTAACATCGAGGTAGCTGCATATGCCTCGAATGTCAGTACCGAAGGATGAGAACTAGAATTTAGGTACTAGTCTCAGAAATAATTTCAGTACCGATCTTGAAATATCATGAATGCGAAAAATATCTCAAAAAGGGTGCAGGAGTTTAGGGAATTTGAAGGAATCAGAAGACCTTGCACCAACCCTAGAATTTCATGGATGGTGGAAAATTTATTGGATAAGATGCGAGAATTTATGGAATTTGAAGGAATCAGACGACCTTGTACCGATCCTGGAATTTCATGGATAGTGGAAAATTTCACGGATAGGATGCAGAAATTTAGGGAATTTCAAGGAATCAGACGACCTTGCACCGATCCTGGAATTTCATGAATGGTGGAAAATTCCTCGGATAGGATGCGAGCATTTTAGAGAATTTGAAAGAATCAGACGACCTTGCACCGACCCTGGAATTTCATATATGGTAGAGATGTTAGAATTTAAGAAATTTGAAGGAATCAGACAACCTTATACTGTCCCTAGAATTTCATGGATGGTGGAAAATTTCTCGGATATAACGTAGAATTTTAGGGAATTTGGATTAATTGGACGACCTTGCACCCACCCTGTAATTTCATGGATGGTAGAAAATTTCTTGAATAGGATGTAGAAATTTAGGATATTTGAAGGAATCTTATGAAGGAAAGCTCAAGGACTTACATCCAACCTAAAAGGCAGAAAGGGTATCACATTAAGAAGGAAAGCTCAGGGAATCACATCCAACCTAATAGGTGACCGAGGGAATCTAAATTTAGGTATTGATTCTGAGATGAGAACTAGAATTTAGGTAGTAGTCTCAGAATGCGAATCAGAATTTCGGTATCGACCTCAAAATTTTGGGAAAACAGAGAATTTGTGGAAGGAGTGCAGAAAATATGGAGATTTATGTGGGAAAGAGTTTGTGGAATTTATAGGGGGTGGAGTTTGTGCAATTTTTGTAAGTTCATGGAGATTTGTAGAAAATTATAAGATTCTTTCGTATTTGTGAGAAGTGACATTATGAAGAACATAAATTCGCAAAACGAGTGAGGAACTCGGGATTTTGAGAAGGATTCGCTTTGTCTTGATCTTATCTTTTATCTTTTGTTTGTTTTTGTTTATCATTTTCATTTTGAATTTTCATTTCATTTTACTTTGAATTTGGATTTTATTTTCAACTTTATATCGTTTTTTGTTCGTTATAATTTGGGACCAACGTATGGTCATGCGGTTTTTTCATCCATAGCGCAATTAGAAGTACAAACTGCTATGAAAAAAACTAGCTCTTTGTTGATCTTGATTTGAAAGTGTGGTACAACTGAAATAATATGATGCAAGGCATCCAAAACATATGTAGTACATCTAAACAAAGAAAACTGAAATATCATGTCATGTGTTGTTGCTGGTACAAAAGTAGCAAATGTGTATCCTCTGAGGTCACCTTGTGAATAAGCTAACATCCTAAGCTACTCTCCGAGACCAAAAGTGCCCTCTCGTACGCTCAAAGGTACAGCTATGTCACAGCTCCAACAGCTGAAGACCCTCCAAGTATAGGTCTGACTCATATCCGTATTGCGCCTTATATTCGTTCATCTAGCAGAAAGTAACTAAGACGCGGTGTTGTGCCACTCCAGGTATGCAGTGCTTTGACAAGTCTATTTCATTTTCTTTCAATATCAAAACTGATCCAGCTGGCAATGGGATCTCGACGGAACCTTTGAACTCTCCCAGCCTAACGATATGAATTACTCGTTCAAACTGTATGTTGCTTTCACTCAGTAATGAGACCATGCACAAAGGTCTCATGAAGTCGTGGTGATCAATATGGGGTGAAATGCAATCTCCTTCTTCTTAAATGTTAGTTATGTAACTATTTGGAACGCAATCCGCCGGCAGTATGTGCCACTCAACCATCCTTTTTACCATTTTTTTTCTCTCTGGCTGCATCGAATCCACTTCATCATTTTGTAAAATCCCTGGGGGATTTTCTTGTCGGTCTTTCGCAAAGTTGTAACAATAACCACATTAAATCGTGATCCTGCCTTTTCCTCTTTTCCATTTCATCAGTTCAGAATGCGTCTTTGCCCTTAAACGGCTAGCTCCGCACAAGTCTTTGAGGCTAAAAACACAATCCAAAATTCTTTCTTTATCATTTCTTAAGAATACGTCAGTTTATAGCTTGATGCCTTCCAAGATATTAACAAATCTTCTTTAGATTTCTTCATAATGCTCGAACTCTTTCTTTCTGACACGGTGTATCTTTGTCATTGTGTAGTCTAAAATTCCTTTCTTATGTCCCGACTGAACATACTTTGCATGGATCTACCTCAGCGTGCTCTCTGCTTCTCAGTAGCATCGAGGTGGCTGCATATGTCTCGAATGTCCCATATTCATCCAAATGCAAAAACATTGCAATCTAGACACTCTAAAAATGCTCCAATAGCTGACGGCTCTCTGGGTAAACCCGAGCTACAAGTCGGACACCAAGTGAAGATCTCCTCAATCAGATTCCATGTCGACACAGGCTCCTTAGTGAACTCTGGCTCTATGTCTGTAGCAGGCATGCTGGTGTCTGTCTCTTTCATTTTTGGCTCATAGAATTCATCTGAAATTGGGGGAAGCTCTGCAACTATCTCTCTGGCATGTCTTCTTTCCATCATGTCCAAGTGTCGGTGCTTGCGACGGTTGGCATTCCTTCTTTGTGTGCGCCTTAATGGCATGTCTGCAGTCCTCGCTGCAGCAGCAGTAACTGGATCTCCTTCTACTGTGGTGATCATCGACAGGATTTGCTTATTTTTCACTGCATGGAGGTGTGAGTCAGTAAAACCTCTGGTGGCTCCTTATTTTGATGTTTCTCCTTCCTCTTGGTGATTGATTCTGACCAAAGACTGTAGGCCCTCAATCTCCCTGTGGCTGACTAACTCCATGAGGGGACCCTTATAATCCACATTGACTTAGGAGAAATCCATGTCTAAATTTACCACAACTCCCTCAAGTGCCTTATCTTCTCTGAGCGATAGATTTAAGCCGTCTTTGAACGTAAATACTAGCTTTCTTTCTGACATTTTCCTGCATGTGACAGGGGAAACGTCAGTAAGGCGGTGTTTTGCACAAACAAGAACAATAACAAATTATTATAATTTACAGATTTTAACTTTTATTGGATGTCATTATCTCATTTAACATAACTTTATAAGATTTGGAATTAAAATATTTCAATTATGAAAGCATTTTATTTCATGAAAAAATATTTATTCTATTTGATTTTGATCACAATATTTTCTTTAATTTAGGACCCAGTCACAGACACTAGCCGCATGGCTATATCGGAATGGACATCCTTCTTCAGTCATGTCACGTAATACTTCTTTAAGTATTGTCCATTTATTGGCAACATGGGTCTATCTCCTCGAGAATCCACCAGTTGGTACTACCCTTCGGAGTAAAGTTTCTCTACCAAAAATAGTCCCTCCTAGGTTGGTTCAAATTTTTCACATATCTTATAATGTGTCAGAATAGGCCTTCTGAGAATTAAAACGAGTTTACTGACTTTGAACGACCTCGGGAGGACCAATTTGTCGTGGGCCTAAATCATCTTTGCTTGATAGAGTTCCAAGTTCTGTTGTGCAAGCAATCTTTACCCTTCAAGGCTTTCCAACTCTGTCAGTCGAAGTTTGGCATTATTTTCTATTGTAATTTGATTGGTGATGGAGATTCTGAGTGACGGTAGCTGAATCTCTAACGAAAGTACTACCTCAGACTCGTAGACAAGTGCGTAAGGTGTAGACTGCATCGGTGTCCTGACTGTTGTCATGTATGCCCGTAATGCTTCTAGTAAATTTTGGTGCCATCCTCTTTTGTTTTTGTCAAGCGTTTTCTTTAAGATTTGAACAAGTGTTTTGTTGAAAGCCTCTGCTAAACCGTTGGCTCTGGGGTAGTAGATCGTAGAGTACCGCCAATCTATCCCATGTCGTCTGACAAAATTATTGATTTTGGTGCTCTTGAAGGCGGACCCATTGTCGGAAATGATCCTGCAAGGAACACGAAATCAGTAGACTATCTGATTCTTGAAGAACTGTAGAACTTGCTGTGCTATAAATTCTTGTAATAGAACTACCTCTACCCTTTTGGAGAAATAATATGCAGCTGTCAGTGTAAATATGTGTCCTTTTGAAGATGAAGGGTTTATCAGACCCACTATATTCGTGCCCCAACACTCAATAGCCACGAGGCAATCGTGTAGTGTAGAACATTCAGAGGTTGGTGCAAGCCCACTCAACGTACTTAGCACTGATGACATCTCTTAGCTATGTCCATACAATCTGTCATCATAGCCATCCAATAATATCCAAGTCTTTTAATCTTCATTTTCATCTTTAGCCCTGACTGGTGCGCTCTACACAATTCGGCATGCACTTCTTTGAAAATTTTCTGCGCTTCAGCTCTGTTCAGGCATCTCATCTACAACTGATCGAAAGATCTTGTGTACAGAAAATTATCGATTAGAGCATATGACAAAGCTATCTTCTGAATCTAATGTGCTACTGACTTGTATACTGGAAATCTTTCTGTTTACAAATATTCTATCAATGGCTGACATAAATCTTCAGTATCATCTACCACTGCAACTGTTATCTCTTCTTTTCCAAGCTTGTACAAACTGTCGAGGTCGATTTGCGACAAAACCTGACGTCCTTGTACTATAATATTTATATAATCTTTGGGTGGACAAACTAATTCTTTAGCAAGTTTAGCTAAAGCATCTACGTGGGCATTGTCTACTCAAGGAATACTATAGAACGTTACACTAAGAATCTGCTCTAGGAATTTCATCACTTATCGGTAGTATTCTTCCAGCCTTGGCTTCAGAATCTTATACTGTCCTGCCACTTGCTGAATGACGAGTTGAGAGTCATCATAAATGTCAATGTCCATTATTCCATTAATATTGCCAATTCCAATCCTATGATTAGTGCTTCGTATTCTGCTTCATTATCGGTGCATGGTTCCGTCTAGTGGTAGGAGAATATCAACATCCCCTGATCCGGTGTCACGAAGATCAAACTTACGCCAGCTTTGTCGGGTATTATCGTTTGTTATCCTTTGTCTCTTCTGGCTGATGAAGCCTCATCGAAGTACATCTCCCAATATCTGGCACTGTGCTGCTCCACTTGTAGTATCTGTTCGTCGGGCAGTTCATCGTTGAGAGGGGACCCAGCTAGCAGTGAGTGTGCTGTGAAAAAGTTTGCGAGAATCTAACAATCCCAATCCTCTAACCACATTGAACCCTCTTAATTGATTTTATATTTTTTCTAGCTTTTATATTTTTATAATTAATTTTTTTAATTAAAATATTACTAATAATACTAGCAAATTAGGACTTTTAGTGTTAGGAAAGCCTTATGACCTTGGAAAAATTAGAAAAGACTCCTAAAGACATTATAAATAATCCCTCAAAATTTTATTTTATTTGAATAATTATTTAATTATTTATGATTTAGTTTCTTTTTAGGTTTTTTAATTAATTTAGAATAAAATACTTAATAAATATTTTTTTTATTTTTAGTTTGATAAATTTTCCTATATTCACTGAGTACAAATGTATTTTTATTTTATTTTTATGATTTGTCTACACCAATATATGATTTTTGAAATTTTTGAATTAATTTAAATAAAAAAACCCTATTTTCTACTAATCCACGCGACATCCACGTCAACCTCGGCATCTTCGAAGTGTTACGGGTCTTCCCATGGTTGGATACGCTTTACATGTCAGCTTGCCACATGTCCGGTGGTTCACATTTAGTTCCTTCGTCTGGCTCGATCTCCGTCGTCCGTTCAATACACGCAGAAATAGACGACATCTATTCACCCTCCCCGATCGCCCAAACCTGAGACCCGTCCAACTTCTAACCCTAAGATCTCACTCGATACTCATCAAAATTAGGTGTGGTTTGTTCCCTACACCCTCATTTAAGTGAGACAAATACATTTATACGGCTAGATACATATGAAATACAATTTTTCTTCATAAAGTTTCAAACTGAGGGCAAAATTAGGAATTTTGATCCATACCATTGTCCGAGAGGTGTGGCCTCAATCTAATGGTTGCAGAAGCTTCCTTGGAGTCTCATGAACGTCCTCAAAGCGTCACCTTCCTCTGGGATAGGGTCTGAGTATAAGTTTGGTCAGAGAGTGGCTCGTCCTTAGTCAAAGTCTGGGTTAGAGTGCTCAGGAGAGAAAATGTTTCAATTGGAAACTTCTCCTTGTGCTCTTATGAAGCTTAGGAACAATTTAATTTGGAATTTTGATGGAGTTTGTTGTATGGTCATGAAATGCCCTGGATTTTAAGCTCAAAATTAGTTCTAGACAGTGGGAATGAGAGCTGGAAGATGGTTGGAATGAGCTTACGATCAAAATTAGGGTTCATAACAATTTTGGCAGTGTTTCCCAAGGCTTGTGTATGTCTCACCATTTGGTCATGAGGGGGGAGGGGTTAAATAGAGGAGCTTAGGGTGGCCAATTGGGCTGGCCATTGGATGCAAAGGACTACTTAGGTGGAGGGAAGAAGAGTGATGTTGACCAATTGGGATGAGCCACATAGGGGAGTTCAAATTTAGGTTTTGACCATATGGTTCTTCTCGACCATGGGGTATTCTGGATACCAAGGTGGTCCTCCGGCCAAGGGAAGATCACCATCTTGCTCAGGGAGGTCAGGGCTTGTTTTTGGTGAAGTTAATTGGAGCTTGTCATGTGTAAAGGCTTTGATCAAAGTGGAATGGGGGCGGACCAATTTTTGGGTCAATTTGGGTCAAGGTAAGGATTTGGGTTGGGTTCACCCACCAACGTTGGTTTGGGCTAAAGAGGGATCAGCTGGATTAGTTTGTCCAAGTCCTCATCTAAGTGTATTAGGGCTAAACATGGGTTTAAGTGAGACACGGAATGGGCTAATCTCTTTTAAGGAATCATTAAATGGACTCCTTTTTTGCCGCTTTGGGGATGGTTACATGTCATGGCTCCAATAGCTTGCATGTGGCTTAGAGGTAGCTTCATGGCTTGCCTTTGGCTTGACTAATTTTCATAAGAAGGGAATTTAGGATTTTTGGATGACTTTAGGACATATTATCATGAGCTTAATTTGGAATTATTTAATCATGTAGCTCATGGTGTATGATTTTAAATTGATTAAATGGATGATGGGAAGAAATTATCATGTGGGCATTAGGCTTTTAAGAAGAATTAAAGTTTGGGCTTTTTAAAATTAGGTAAGGTGGCTTTTAAAATTTAATCATGGGGGGCTTTTTTTATTAAGGATGAGAGGATTAATTTAGGTTTGTTTCGCTTAAGTTTGTATTTAGGTTTAAAGTTTTGTGGAATTGTGCTTGAATTCAAAATTGAATGATTTTAAAATAAATCTGATGAAGATTGGGGCAATATAGAAATGTTGGTGAAAATTGAGCTATTTTTGTAATTTTGGTGAAATTTGGGTCAACTTGGTTAATTTTTAGAAGTGTGGAGTATTTTGGGTCAATTGGGTAATTTAGATGAATTTAAAGATAATTTTGGTAAAAAGATAGGAATTTTGGGTCCGTATGGGCATTTTGGGAATTTTGGGGACTGGCTAACTTTGGTCAAATTATGGTGCATTTGGGCAATTCAAGTAATTTGAGGTGGTTTACAATGATTTTTGATGAAGAATTGGGATTTTGGGCAATTTTGGAGATTTTAGGATTTCAAGGAGATTTTGGTAATTTTGGCAAATTTGGGGTAGAGTGAGCATGCAAGCCATGAAGCTTCCCTAAAGCCATAAGATCCATAAGAGAACTCATTTTGAATCCTCTACTTGTTGGACTTAGCCAAGTCAACCAAAGGCTAAGGGCTTGGGACCACCCACATGAGTTTCCAAAAGAAGTTAGGAGGTACGTTAAGTATAGGTGATCTTAAGCGTGTGAGTTTGGGAGTGTGAGTGCATGTATAATACCAAAACCAAGACCATGCCACCCAGGGTCATCCTAAAGCTATCCTAATCATATAGGAACTCACTCTTGAGTCTTCACATTTTGGTTCTAGCCATATTAGTCGAAGGCTAAGAGTTGGGGCCACTTTTGTGGAACTCACAAGAGGAGTCAAGAAGTGTTTGGGATTTCTATATGGGAGTGTCCCATCACTAGTACTCTAGGATAGTCAACATGAAAGTTCTATGGCTAGATCTTAGAATTATAAAGAAGGAAGACTGTACCTCATCAAAAATGAAGTCAACACTCCAAACCTGTAATCACTAGTTCAGCTTCAGCAATAGTCGGGTTAGAGGCAACAATACGAGTAGAGAACCAAAAAACACACTGCCCAATAAAATCTTTGTAAATACCACTTATACCCGCAGCAATCGAGGACCAACTACCATCATTGTTAATTTTCATAGAACCTCTATCAGGAGCTTCCACAGAATTGATTGAATACTTGACCTTTCCTAACATAACCAATAAGAAACTTACTTAACATATTCTGTAAACTTGTATTAATAGAGGAATTAAACTTACCAAATTTCAACATTTTATAAACAAAGCCTTTAATATGGAAGAAACAATATATTTAGAAACACCTTACATCATGCTTGCAATCATTTCTAGCAATCCAGATACACCAAAAGACAACTATAAGAATAGAAGCAAGAAGGATACTACCATTCTTCTTCCATTCAATAAACAATCCTCTAATAGAATTGTTGTTTGGTCTACTTCCATGAAAATCAAATAAAGAAAATACCACATCCCAAAGCTCAATAGTAAGAGAACATCTACATAATAAATGCTCCATCCTCTCTTCATGAATCTTACACAAATGACAGATAGAAGGAAACCGGTGACCCTTACATTTTAAAATTTCATCTGTAGGCACAGTTTTATGTAACAACCTCTAAAATAAAAAGCATTGAGTAGGTTTTACCAAAGCATTCCAGGCCCTGAATATCCATACCATTAGAATAGATGAAAAAATTAGACAAACTGTTAGAAATTGATTTACCCATACTGCCTTTGATTTTAACTTTTTTCTGGCCCATAGTTATAAGAAGTTTAGTAATTTGTATTGTATCATCCCTACTCACCATAACATCAAGCCGAGATAAGTTCCACTCATTCCCAGTCCAAACATCCTTCTCCAGCAGATTAATATCAAAAGCCCCCCCCCCCTAAAAATCAGGTAAAAAACCTTTCCCAAGCCAATTATCATACCAAAAGCTGCAAAAAAACCCTCACCAATATCTCAGCAAAGAAAATTTTCAGTGCATTTAGCCACAATAATCATACCTTTCCAAGAATCCAGAGATTTACTAGTCATAGCCAAAGGATGATCATTCCCACAATATTACTTTTTCATCATTTTAGCCCAAATAGAAATACCAATTCGAAAATTCATCCACAACTTCATATAACTGATATTCATAGTACTCATTAGAGATCTAAAACCAATACTACCTTTATTAATGGTTTGCACATATCTTTCCAACTCATCCAATGGAGTTTAGCATCTTTACCAGCCCATAAGAACTTGTTAAATATACCTTTCAAGTTTTTACAAACACCTAAAGGCATCTTCATGAAACATAAAGTAAATAAAGGAATAGGAAGTAAGAATACTTACAAGTAAAGTCACCTTTCCACCATAAGAAAGAAGAATATTCTCCCAAGAAATAATACTCTTCTTGATTTTATCAATAATATTATCAAAAGGTGTAATTTCTTTTACCTTTATCAAAATTGAAACCCAAATAAACCATAGGAAGATCACCCTTGGCATAACCAATGAAATCTTGAATCCAAATTTTGCTTTAAAGTAGAATCTCCCTTCGAACAATAAAAAATACATTTGCTGGGATTGAATATAAGCTCTGAAGCATCTTGAAAATGCTCTAAACCCTTCCATAATCTCTTGATGGCACTTTTATTAGCATTGGTGAAAGTAATAAGGTTGTTTGCATAAGCTAAATGATTGATACAAAAAAAACCCTTTATCATTGTACAACATACTAAGATACCTATGAAAAAGCTTATTAAGATATCTAGAAAGATAATCAAAAGCCAAAATGAAAATAAAAGGAGAAATGGTTTCTTGTTTTATAACTCTGATAGAATTGAAAAAGCCACAATTAGTGACATTATAAATACAGAATAAAAAATATTTTCCAAAACCCTCTTAATAATATTTCACAAAGCCATAGTAAAACCTTTAGCATGGAGAACTTTCATAATGAACTCCCACCTAAGAGTATCATATGTTTTTTTGATATCCATTTTAAAAATAACATTACATCCTCTCCCTTTTTTGTCAATATCAAGAAATAATCTTGAGCAATAAGAGCATTGCCACTAATAGACCTTCCTTTAATAAAAGCAGATTGAGTATCAGAAACCAGTTTATCAAGAAAATGTTGAAGCCTATTAACCACCACTTTAGATACTATTTTAGAAACCGCAGCGATAAGCATCCCAACTTAAACCCACTTTATCTTTAGGAATAAGAATAAGATATGAAGCTTTAAAATATTTGGGAAGATCCATCCCTCTAAAGAAGTCTTGCACAGCTTCAATAAGATCAGTTTCAACAACATCCCAACATAATTTATAATGATCTGCAGAAAAATCACCTGGCCCTGCAAATTTATTACCATCAATATTGTCAAAAGCAGCTTTAATTTCAGCTTCATCAAGAATAATATCAAGAGCAATGTTCTTAGCATATATTCAATTATCAGTAAATAGAGACACATCAATATTAGCAAGTTCACTATTATCATTGTTAAGAAGATTAGAAAAATAATTAACCCCATCAATTTAGATATCATCATAGGAACAAAGAAAAATACTCCTATTATTCTTAATCTTATTGATGTTGTTAATCAATCATCTTTTCTTGATAAATGCATGAAAGAAGGCAGTATTTCTTTCATCATTCGCAAAAAAATTTGACTCATAGCCTTTTGTTTGTAATAAGCATCTTTCATATTAATGGCCACAACAAATCTCTCTTGACCAGTCAAGAAGAGGTTGTGATCAATAATATCATCACTATACTACTTTTCAAGGTTTTGTAAGTTATCTTTAGCAGATAAAATCAAAGAATGAATATTCCCAAAATAATCCTAATTCTAAGTTCTAATCTTATTAGCCAGATTCTTCTGCAAAAGCCATAAACTTTTGCCTTCGTTATTAAAAACTTCACAAGACCAATTATCTTTAAAAAATTTTATAAAAAAAATCATGCAAAGTCCACGTGCTTAAAAAATCAGAATTGATTGACCAATATATTTATGCATAAACCTCACCTAATATTGCATAATTAGCAATTTCACCTTGCTTAGAGTCATATATCATGCATTTGCTTCAGTGAAAAGACCATACACAACGTCTAGTAGGATAAATTAGTAATATTTTTTAAGTTTTTCTTAAGATAGTCAACTCAAAACTTCATGGAGAAAATATATTACCACATTATGGTCCTTATATACAATCTTCTCCTCATCAAACAATCATTAGACATAATATGACAAGATTTAATCTTAAAATAGATTTTATCCTTTATATATACAATATATTAATGAAGAAAACCACCATAATTTTTTATGATTAGCATATATCAACTATCTGATAGCCCTAAATAATAGCTTTACTTCAATGCACAGTCCATACAGTATGTAAAATACTATTTTACTGATCTTCAGCGAAAATTTTCTGAAGAAAGTGGACAGAGATACCACATGAAAAGTATAATATAGCTCACATAATGCCCTATATAATAGATTCACTGAAGTTGTCTATCAATTCACAACAAAAAAATTGAAATAAAACTTCCTCAATCCAATATATTTATGAATAAACCTCACCTACTATTGCATAATTAGCATATTTTACCTTCCATAGAATCTTAAATCAGGCATCTGCTTTAGTGAAAAGTCCATACACACCATTTAGTTGAACAATTTAATTATTTTTTTCGTATTCCTCCTTAAGGAACTCAACCCTATACTTCATGGGAGTAACTTATTACATCACTATGGGCACTTTATATAGTTTTTTCCTCAGCAAAACCCATTGGAAAGAAAACAAGTGCCTTCTATGATTTCCTCATTTTATGATAGTTAGTTTTAAGTTTCTCTTCAGAATGAAACAACACACAAGTCCTTTCTCGAACAATAATTGCCTACGACAAAAATTTTCTTATAATCTTACCTAAAAATAAAGAAGTGATTTTTTTAGTTTTTGTTTCAAGTTAAAATAACATTTTTATCTATAATTTTTGGTTCATACACAATTGAGAAGGTCTAAAATCTTTCAAATAAAGGTACATTAGCACATTATACAATGTCTTAAGCTATTGTAATAGATAAATAATGATTTTTTTTTCTTTAAGATTGTGAATGACTCAGCAGATTGCAATAAATCTACATTAAATAAATTTTTTTTCCCAGATAAAAAAAGACCAAATTATAACAACATAAAAGAATTGCTTAGCTTTATATTGAATAATGTTGTAATAACTCTACAGTGGATTCCAACAATGCTTTCCAAATTGAGGAGTAATTAACACCGAGTCTATATTTATGATATTATTGGTATTTTCTTTGCTATCCATCATCATAAATCTTCTTCGTCTTCAAACTTCCGTTTTAAGCTTTTTCATCTTCAAAATTTTGCATCTGATTTCTCGTGTCGGGACACGTGGTAAATATTAAAACCCTGGGTGTAATAATTACTCGGGCTGGTTCTAACCATAATATTGTTTTTTTTTTGTCTACTTTTTTCGGGGTACATGGGATTTGAACACATACACAAGCAAATTTTCCTATTTTATCTAATATGAAAGTGGGTCCTGTCCACGTGACATTATATTATTGGCATCAGGACGTAATATCTTTCCTTCGCTTTAAAAGAATCACACAAATCCCTCTCCAAAAAAAATTCATATTGTCTGATTGGAGAAAATATTATCTCTAGAATTTAGATGCAGTTTTGTGTCTAGACTCTAATAATACGGTGTCAATTGTAAAGTGGCTGGACATAGTTTCATGAATTAAAAAGAATGTGGAAAAAGCTATTTTATGTGCGACCCAGCTTGAAGATTGCCTCTTACATCGAGAAAAATGAGTTGTATTATGGTGATATTCTAGTAGTATTCTAGTGATATTATGATGTTTTTTAGTGGTTTTCTGGAAGTATTCTTGTAGTATATTAGTGGTATTCTGGTGGTATACTTGTTGTAGTTTGGTTGTATTATGACGATATTTTGGTGGTATTCTTATAATATTCTTGTGGTATTATTGTAGTATTCTGGTGATATTTTAGTGATATTCCTGTTGTATTATTGTAGTATTTTGGTGGTATTATGGTGGTGACATAGTGTATTCTGGTGATATTTGGTGGTATTGTTGTGATAGTTTGGTATACTAGTGGTATTCTGATGATAGTTTGTTGGTATTATAGTGGTATACTTGTGGTATTTTAGTTATATTATGTTAGTATTTTGATAGAAAATTTTGGTAATATATTACCGGTATTCAGGTGGTGTTTTGAAGATTTTATGGCGGTATGCTTGTGGAATTTTGGTTGTATTATGGTGGTATTTTGATGATATTCTGATAGTATTTTGGTATACCAGCAGAATACCACAATAATAAACCCTAAGACCACTAGAATACCATTTATACACTACCAGGATACAACCATAATACCATCAGAATATCACCAGAATAGCGCAAGAATATAACTATAATACAACCATAATACCATAAGTATTCCACCATAATACCATAAGTATAACAAGAGCATATCATTAGTATACGACCATAATACCACCAGAATAACACTAGTATACTACCAGAATATCACAAGAATACCACATGTATACCAATAATAATAAGAATACAACAAAAACACTACAAGAATACCACAAAAATACTACAAGAATACCACCAGAATATCACCATAATACCACAAGTATACTGTCAGAATACCACAAAAAACACACATTAATACAACCAAAATACCATCAAAATATCACCAGGATGCCACCATAATACCACTAGAATAGTATCAACATATCACCATAATACAATCAGAATACTACAAATATACAACCATAATACCACTAGAATACCACTAGTATACATAATAACACCAAAACACCACCAAGATATCACCATAATCCAAATTTTTTTTAATGCAAGAGAAGATCCTTATGTTGTGTCACGCAAAAAAATAGCTTTTTCATATTATTTTTAATTCATGAAATCGGGTCTCGCCACTTTATAAATTGCGTTGTAATATTAGAGTTTGGACACAAAAACGCATCCAAACTCCGAACGCAATATTCTCGTCTAATTGAGACACACTAGAAGCCTTGCCCCATTTCCATGTTCAATTATGTTCTCTAATTTACCTGTTCCACACAACAGAGTCCTACTTCATTCAACACAACAAAGCTACACGAACCACTTCTCTACCGCAAATCCTCCCTGCACCGACACCCTTGTCTCCATCCAGAATCAACAAAGTGACCATACCATACATAGCCCTCCAAACTCCCAAATCCTCTGCTTCTTCCATTCATAGCAACAGAGATAGAAATCAAGGCTCCTAGTCATGTCGCTTTGTGCTTACACTCTGTTCCCTTTTAGGAGACCAACAACAGAAGCATGGCATAAAAACTCCTCCAAAGATTGCTTGTCTCCCTAACTCACACATGACAAAAGCCTTCAAATACCTCTTACCAGAGAAATTCCTCTAATCTTATCCACACACAACACTGCGTCCGGACTCCGGACCGAATAATTTTTCCACAACAGGAGCCACACATCCCATTCTTCTCTACTCAAGCTCAAAAACCCAAACCGATATTGTCTTCTTCTGCGCTACTACCTACCTATGCAATTATACTTCTTTTCTCTGTTTTATTATTTGTATTATATATATTATATTGTACGTAAAAAAAGGTCAGAAAATCTATATTACATTTCTCTTTATTTATTTTATTTCGTTATTTGGTCGTTGTTGCTTCAACACTATTTTGTTGTCAACAGTCTCACCTGCAAAGATATTACAAAATGGAGCAGGTAGTGATTTTTTTTTTTTTTAATATCTATTCAAGGAAGCGTGAGTACATGTCCATGTGAATGAAGTACCATTTAGGGAAACTACATGCTCATTTGAAAAATTTTTATATAAATCAAGGTATTTAAGTACCATTCCTGGAAAATGTGAGTATATGTTCAGGAAATTAAGTAACGTTTAGGGAAAATAAAATACTTATTAAGAAAAATTTATGCTTATAATTATCTATTTACAGGTACATTGAAGGCTCATAGTATCTTTTAAGCGTGGGTTGAAATAAACATTTTTTTCCCAAGTCGTAGTATCTCACAACACTAACAAGTGAGTCTTTTAAGATAGGTTGATAAGTTTTCAATCTCTTTAGTGCTCTATAATGAGGGTTGACGTCGAGAGACTGCCAATTTCTTGGATGAATTAGAATTATAAATAACTTGAAGTTTTTGACAAATTGAACTTATAAAAAAATTTTAAATATGAATCATTTGGACTTAAAAAATAATTTGAATTTTGACTTTTAAAATTTTGGCTCTTCAGGTAAAAATATAAGTTCAGCGTGGTGCTTTTTGAAATTTGAAAACTCACCAACAGGCTCACACTTAATAGCAAACAGAAGGCAGTTCTTAAGAGCTCAAAGTAAAATTTTACATAAATTTCAAAAGCTCTAATGTTCACATAAAATTTCAAAAAGGATTGGGTGATGTCACAGTAAGTCTTTGGATATAGTTTGATTTGAATGTAGATATCTATGATCTGTGCAAGAATACTTTAAAGATTCATGTTATGAATTCTAAGCTTAGACTATGTCCATGTCTCTAAATAATAAAGACATTTGTGTGGCTAACAAAGTTGGGATAATTTTGAGGCCTGTAATGTTACTTTGAGATTTTTTTCAAATTTTAATGTATTATCTCGAAAGACTTATAATTACTTGATAATATTTGTATTTGTATATCCTAGATGTGTCAAACATCGAATAATATATTACCAAAAAAAAAATACATACAAAATTATGTGATTACATCTTACATGTGTGCCAAAATTTATGCAATCACATCAAGCAAAGCCATCAAAATGAATGTATATTAACAAAATGCACCCGCGCCCGCGCTCCACCAAATTAAATAAATATTTAAATTTAACATCTCAAACAATGTTGCACGAATTTGAATAAAGTTTTCACTCTGATTAATCTCATATTTTTTTTAAATCAATCAATCATATAAATTTGCCTATAAAATAGGGTTGTAACTCCAACACAACTAGTATGATCCTCCTTTTACGAATTGGAGGTGATGTTTTTATAAGTTTTAATAATGTACAAATCAAAAGTATAATATGTAAATCCAAGTCACCCAGTCTGATCCTCTTTGTAAATATTGGAGTTGATATGACTAACATTCTAAAGATATTAAACTAACAAAGTGCAAAATAAACTTTAAACATAAATGTTTCAAATGCCCAAATTCTCAATGATGGTTTCGTTGACTTAAGATTACAACTAGTTAGGTCAATCTTTAAATCAAGTTTTTAAAGTAACCATCTAAAACATTCAATTTAAAATCAATCATTTTAAGAAAAACTAAATCTCATCCACCCTCCATAATAATTTGTTGAGATGAAAAATATTTAATTGACTTTAGCCCATAAAGCGCAAATGACTTCACGCCAGTAAGAACGCGGCCCAAGTCATCTATCAATATGGTTTGGCCCAAGTACTCCACAAAAATATAACAGTTAAGACTCGAGCCCTCTAATCGAGTGGTTGCCAATAAATGACATCATTTTATTACGATCACGGTCATGGCCACAACTTGTAAGTTCCCCAACGGCTTTCTATTCTTTATGTTGTGAACTATAAGAGTATAATTGATTGACATAAAATCTTTTGTTAGCTAAGGTTGACATAAATTTATTCATTTAACAAATATACATCACAAATCTATAAGAATCCCTTAGATGACGCAACATATAGTTGCTGACAAGGATCTTTCAGCCATGTTGGTTGACTATCTCCTCTAACTAAGTAGATCGAGTCCGCAATGATCCGAGATGACGAAACCATAAAATCTTGATTGAGTTCATCATCACTTTCCCCACTATTCACTTTCAAAGTGATAAACTTTTATAATCTAAAACTTTACATATTTCATTGTTATATGTTGAATATTTAACATTAAATGATTTGCTTTAAGTGAAAGTACTTACCTGTCATCAGGAGAGGTATTTAATCACAGAGAATTGTGCCTATGAGAAACCTAAAACCCCATATCAAAGAATCCTAGCAAAATGGGGGATAAATCTCTAGCTAGTGTCTTACCTACAATCCAATCTCGCTTCTGAAAAATTGACGTGAAAAAGCTTTGAACAATACAATAAAAATGAGAGCCTCGGGCGTCAGAATTTTTGAAGCCCCTAGTTAAATGAAACAAAATGGAGAGAGGAAAAAGAATGAAAATGTAGGTTTCAAATTAAATGTTAAGAATTGGCGCCCCAACAGGAACTGGAGATGCAACTATCTAGGTAAGAACATTTCGTTTCAAAATTAGAGGTGTACAGGTTTGATAAACATATTAAGCAAATTTGAATAAACCTCATGGTTCTCAAGTTATAGCCAAGAGAGAAATGTGCCCCCAATTCAACTGTGTTACACTTACTGTCAGCTTGTTGTATCATTAGTCCTAAACTAGAAAAACAAAACCCCCTTTACAGGTTTTAGGAAACCATGCCCTCCATTGCCAAGAGGAACGAAGAATAACTATCATCAGCTGCGCAAACATCATAATTTCCAACTGTACGGACATGTAGGACATGAACTTATTTACAATGGCAAATCCGAATCAAAAGGTGGGTCCATGGTAGAAAAAATGAGCTATTTGCAAACTACTACTTTCAATATACCACACCAAAAATTTTATTATATAACTACACAAATTTAAGATTTTGGATCACTAGCATGAAAGGAATAACTCATGAAACACAAATCACAAATTTCTAAATCCCAATATATAAAATACAATCATACATATCAAACACACCTAAAAGCTATCACAGATCCAAAAATCATAAAGGGATGTGAGCCATTGTATATCAAAACGGGAGGCAAAAGTCTGCTCAACCATCCACCAAAAGGAGAAGACGAAAAAAGAAGAGCTCAAGTCATCATGGAAGAACATGAAAAAAAGAAGGCATGACAAGGGGCTCAGTTGAGGACCGGTTGGTCCACAAGGGAGGGGGGCTGCCAACCCCTTCTTCCTCTTCCCTCCTTTCCTTCGAAGGTTATATCTGGCATCAAGATAGTGCTCCGGTTATCCCTCATCCGAGGTGCTGATCTTCTCCACGATTTCGGATGGTGCTACGGTTGTAGCTCGACCCTGCCGAGATATTTATATATCCGTCCAGCCTCCTCTCGCACCCAACCAGCTGCAGCCCAGCTTCTTCCTCCCCTCAAACTACTGCCAGGCTCCTCCCAGCAAAGCTGCAGCTCTCCACACTCCTCTCAGCATGCTGTCGCTGCAGCTTCCCTGCAGGTCGTATCCACCGCTGCCCCTTCCCAACTCTTCTTGCTGCCTCTCGACCATTCTGCCCATTGCCCCTCATCCGCCTCCAGTCGCCGCAACTCTGCAGATTCCCTGCAGGCCGCAGTAAACTACACTCTAGATTTCAACCATCGACGACTTCTCGACGTCCTCCCACTGCAGTCTGACGCCTCAACAACATCCTCACTTCTCTAACCTTCACCACAAATTTTCCTTGCACCACCACCCGAAGTTCCTCTTTATCAAGATTGTGTCTTGTCATGTCATTAGTTTGCAAACCTTTCTACACTTTTTACTTTTTATGATTATCTTCTTTTATTTTGAGTCTCCATTATATCCTAGTTCTAAATTCAGCAATAATATTTGTCAGTCGTGGTTTGCATTAACTCCGGATGAAACCACAAGCTGCGGTATGACAGCCGAGTCTGTAAAACAATTTTTAATTCCTTTTCTGCAAGATGGAGTTCAAGCACACACCACAAACAGTACTATAGATTCGCTTTTGAATCACATCGAGGCCAAAACACTGCCCCAAACAGACCCTATATCTATTCCTAAACCAAAATAGAATATATACATATAAACATCATTATGTATATGGAGAATCTATTTAAACACGCCCGAATAACCCCGCTTCTCAAAATACACTGTAAATAACCCTATTCTAGTCTGATTCGATTTGAAATGTGATTATAATCCAATGATCCAAATTGCTTTCGTGATTAAGTTCATTATTATAACCCATCCTCAAACAAAGACTGAGTAATTGAGGCACTAATATTGAAGCTGGCAGGATAGCCTTTAGTTATGCTACATCTCACATAATGATAATTTATGTAAACAACTTTTAGAGGCATTAAACTACACCGGACATCACACAAGAATAATTACAAAATGCAATCTATTTCACTTGGAACTTTTACTCAGCACAATATATAATTCAAATCCTGAGCTTCTTACCCGGCTGCACATCATCATCATCATCATCAAAATGTTTGCCATCGTCCTGCCCCTCATCTGCCTTCTTCCGAGCAAGAATTTTGTTGATTTTATGCAGCTCGTTATTGAGCTTCTGATCCTTATTCTGCTTCCTCGTCTTCCTTCCATCCTGCATCTTCACTCCAAATTGGAAGGCTGCCTTGGGCATGGCTTCCTTCTGTTCATTGTACTTAGCCCACTCCTCTTCTGTCTCAAAATCCCATCGATGAAGGCGTCCCTTGGCCTACATGGAACAAAATCAAATATCAGGACAAAATTATGCGAGAACTTGCATTCCGATCCTTTCTAGTGCACATATTGCAGTGCAATATAAGATAAAACATATCATGCCAAACCTAGGCCTACATGGAACAAAATCAAATATCAGGACAAAATTATGCGAGAACTTGCATTCCGATCCTTTCTAGTGCACATATTGCAGTGCAATATAAGATAAAACATATCATGCCAAACCTAGGCATCTATCATAGATGTTGTTCCAAAACACTTCCGGAATTAGAAGTGTCAAAATAATCCCCTGATACTTTAAAGGGGTTCATTTTAGTCCCGGTCCATACAAGTGTCAATTTAATTTGGACTTTTTTAATATGGGCTCAAATAATCCCCACGGATTACAATTATAGCATCAATTTAAAGAGTCCAAAGGCTAATTTGATATTTTTATAGACTGTTGGATCAAAATAGCCTTGTTAAATAGTCAGGGACTACTTTGGCACTTTAATTCAACAACAATAATTTAGAAAGAATGAATAACCATACCCGGCCACCCATGTCCATTTTTGACAAGTCATCTTCATCATCACTATCCACAACCTCACGGTGGTATTCCTGATATCCGGGGTAGCACTCCGAGTAACTTTCAGATATAAAATTTGGGTCTTTCTCTCGAGCATCCTTTTCTCTCAGCTGTTGAAGCCTCTGGTCATCACGCTTGAAAACAGATCCCAGGCCTCGGTCCTTATCTTCTTGGGTCATAAAACGTGGATCCTGCAGTAACTGTGTTCCTGCAAGTGCGTCATATTCCTGAGCATTTTGCTGAAGATAATGTTCAGAATAAGCCAACTGCTCAGCATACTGATAATTATGCCAATCTTCTGGATAATTGGCAGCCACCATTGGAGCCTGCATGACATCATATCCATTCTGGAAAAGCGAAAATAATCAAAATTGAGGCGAACATAAACAGAAATACAAAAAATGAGAATATAATTAAGCCCAAAACTGGCCTGAATGGGAGATTCAAGGCTAAGAGCGGAAGTAAGTTAAATGCATAGCTCAACACAACGACAAATATCACAAGGAATATACTGGAATGAATTTTAACTAGAGCCATAGATGAAATAGTAAAAAGTAGAACAGTTTGCGAGTATAAAAAACAATTATCAAAAATGAAATTTTGAAAATTGAAATGTGAAGTTAAAAGAAAAAAAATGTAGCAGATGAACGTCTACCGGCATAGACACGTGATGCTCCAAACAAGTTTTAGGAAAATCTACATAGATACCACACAATTCATACTATTTACATGTTTAACAACTAAATTTTGATATTTACCTTTACAACAATTTGGTGTCTTAAACCTATGCATTAAAAGATGAATTTTAACTTTAAAAAGGTTAACAATAGTAATGTTTTTAATGAAACATTAAAGATTTGAGTGTTGCGCATGTAAATATGAAAATTTAGGTGTTAGATATGTAAATTATAAGACTTATGTCATATGCATGTAAATGCCCCTATATTTTAACATAATATGCAGAATAACACACCATTTGTTGCCAAGCTTGAGCAGATTCAGAAGGTGGGACAGGACCATAAACAGGCTCACTAAAATAAGGTTGTCTTTCCCGGTTCCGTGGAGACTCCACCATGTCCTCTGAAACAGGACTATGGCTAGTGTCTTTGCTAGGAACGCTATAGTCGATGCCATCCCCAACAAATATGTCATCTTCCTCTACTCTTGCAATAGTAGGGGGTTGCTTTTCTTTTGCATTAACATGGCGGGGAGGAGGGGGAGGAGGGGGTTCCTTCCCAGGATGATACTTTGAGATAACACCATTAGATTGAACTGGTTTCTCATCTCCTGCAAGTCATGCCAAAAGAGTATTCTCCCGTTACTACAATTATTTAAATCATTGTAAAACAGCGAACAAGATTGAAATAAATGATCTGGTTTTTACATATATAACACGTAAAATATATCAATTTACAACCTTAACAACCAAGCTTAAATATTTACATATTAACCACCCCAAACATCCTCTTACACCAAAACAAACACTCTCTGTTACACCTTACCCTCGCCTCCATCTTCAACCCATCCGTCATTAACGTCGTCAGCATCGGCCCGAGTCATCCACAGTTGTCGCCCCCAGGTTGTCTTCTTCAATTTTTGAGATCTCGGCTTGTTGTTCATTTAATTGGTAGAGCGGTGTATCGCGAGGCTTTCTTTGAGAGCAATTCTTGAAGTCGGCAGCAGAAGCGGATCCATCTCAAGTAATCACCCCAAGCACTACATTATATATTCTAGCAATCTGCACAACTAATGTTATTTCCTGCTTTTCTTTCTTCTTAACCTCTGCCTCTAAAATTTTACAAGACTCAAAAAGAATATATCCACCACCAATTCCGGAATACCAAAAATGCTAATGTTCTACAAAAAATGAAAAATATGCAAATCTTCTCATCTATAGGAAGCATAAACATTCACATTAAGTTTCACCAGTGTCCCAAAGTGAATCAATATAGGGTTTCATCAAATCCGGCAACGGAAAAAAGAAATTGTGCCATTTAAAATACAAAAAATAAAAAAAGCAACACAAAAAAATAAAAAAGGCAAAGACAAACCATAGACGACAATTGTGGATGACTCTGAGGCCGATGTTGCGGAAGACGGACACGATTGTAAAAGCGTACTGGAGAGTGATTATTTCGGGGTAATGGGATGTTTGGGGTGGTTAACATGTAAATATTTAAATTTGGGTGTTTAGGATGTAAATTGATATGCTTTTTTAGGTGATAGGTACGTAAAAATCCCATAAATGAAATATAAATGAAAAAATAAATAAGAAATGGAAGAGAAACAATAGAGCACCTTAAATGATGGATAAAAACAATCACATAAATGGAAGTGCAGATTCCTCCTCTCTGAAACTGATTGTAAAGATTACAAAGGTCAAACAACGTGTCGTACGCATGGAAGGGCCAGACAGATGATTTCAAGGATGCACAAACTTGTACAAGATAGCAAAATCCAAAGTCAACAATAAAATAGTGTGCTTTTCTTTCACTTTAATATGAACAAACTTTCACTTTAATAAAAACACAAAAAGAAAGAAGAATTTTCCCTCATGCTTTTATCAGTTATAAAGGTAGTCATCAGATGAAACACTGAATCCGAATCTTTGATTGACAAGGAAATTCATGAACGGGTTTCTTTAGTCACACATTTCCTTGTTAAGTGTATCTTATGTCTTTCACCAAACTATAAATAGCATCTTCTACACATGTTATTGGCCAATAAGGTTTCATCAGTGATTGACCAACAAACGTTAATCTTTAATTATTAGATTCTTACATCACAAAGTTCCATCCATAAAATCTGAAATGTCAAGGGTTTAAACCAAACATAACTATAGATTTTCTTAAATCAACTTTTCACCATACATTTCATAGAAGATTTTCAATAAATTATTTCTATATACGCAGCATTACTAACTGGAGCTTTAATGTGTCTACTTTATGAGATTACAAATATTGTTTAGCCACTTGACTCGCATCTTCATTACTAAGCACCTTGGGATTTAGAGAATCAAATTAGGGATTAAAAATTGTCCTTGATAACTTTTTTCCACAACAATAACAACAACAAGCCTTTATCCCATTAAGTGGGGTTAGATGCATGAATCCATTTTCTCCATTGTGTCCCACTAAGCGTCATATTTTCATTCAATTTTAATAAATTAAGATCATTTTCTATATAGCATGCCCAAGTCTTTTTAGGTCTATCATAAATCAAATATAAAAAACTTACTATACTAACCAAATTAAAACCTCAATCAGGAGTTTTCTTAAATAATCTAGACTACTTAAGATGTAAATAACTATAAAGGTTTGTCCTTATAGGAGGACGAGAACTCTAGAACACGTATATCAACCTGAATTCTCTGGTAGTTAGCTTTTACAAGGTCTCCTTCGCAGTTATGTCTTCCGAGTTAGTCCCATTATGGATTTATGCTATCAATGTGAAAAGTCACTATATGATGGCTTCCCATATACTTATTTTTCGTTTGTTCCCGTTATTCCCTGCCACTAGAGTTATATTAACCCTTTCATGGATAATATTTATTTCAACTTTTGATAACTTTTTTTCATTTAAAATATTTTTAGTGTCCCTCCTGGGAATTTCTTTGAAATTAACATAAAAAAAAAATACATCCAATTATTTCTTTAACTGATGATGTCAAGCCCATTACTCAATTCCAACGTCAAATAAAAGATTAAACTTCGACTACACTGCCAAAATCTTAAATTTCTCAAAGCATTTTGGGTTAGCAGAAGAAATACCGACCTTTCATTTCCTTATCTTTCTTCTTTTTCTTCAGAACCTTCCCTGACGAGCCAAGACGGAGATAAGACATGATTTTAGAAATTCGCTCAAGGACAGAACTATCCACACTAACAGTAACCATTTCCTGCATAATCATATCATAGATTGATTTGAGTTAGTTTCCAACATGAATGTGATATCACAGAAAAATAGGAATATACAAACCTCAGGAACTGGACAGTCAGCTTTACTTCTGTGCAGAGTAGTAGGTATATCATGAAAGTTATCTTCCTATTAAAATTACATAAAAGCAAGAAAATTTATAAGTTAAAGAAATAAAATAGTATCATCACCATCATCATCATCAGTATTAGAAGCACAAAAAGTCGATTTACTGCAGGATTAGCTCATAGCATTGCAGATTTACCAGATAATCAATAAAAGTGGTGAAAGAAAATTTAAACCTTTGCAGTGGAAACTATGAAAGCAAAGACTGCATAGCCAGCAGCTTAAAAATCAACTCTAATTCATACATGATTATATACGATAAAAACTAATAAAATTCTTCAGGAAAATGCTTATGGCAATTGTACAATTCAAGGTTACTGAAAACCATAGAGATCAAGCAAAGATCAAAAAGATTGCCGGTAAAGAACCACATTTATTATTTCAATACTGCTATTTTTAATGTCTTGCTTGCAAATTCTTTTTTCTTTAACTTTGGTTTAGCTTATCTTATTTTCATTTATGACGCGGCCATCTTTGTCAATAAGTTGCAAGGCCACAAGCCCTGCAAAATCAAAGGGTAATTCAACTTTCTTCTTATCTCCTTTTAAGGAGCGACAAGTCCTCTATGAACGTCCACTTTCTACCAGGCAACTGGATGCATCTCCAGCTGGAGCGCGTAAAACCTCAAGTCAATCATGGATATAGGGCCAAGAGATTGACCGTCAAAATAGCTTGAAAATTAAAAATCCTACAATGCCAAGAAAAAAAATGTATATATTTGTAAGTTTAGTGCTTGATATAGAAAAAATGGTTAAAATATTTTTAAAATATGCAAATATCATGATCCCTCACAATTTTGTGATGTGCTTTATATAGGTTCATGTTTTTTAAAAATCCTCCACTTTGGTCCCCCAACATTCGAGTTATTTTGTAAGTAGGTTATGACATTAACATAGCCATCAACTGAGGGAAAAAAAGACAAACATCTCTGTATTTTTTTCTATATTTACTCTCTCCACTTATTCCAACGTAGAAATTCCCCCTCCTCGCCCTCTACTAAAGTCGGCTATCATAATGACTTGTGTTGATTTCACATCGACTAGTGATCCCAGCACACTTCATTGCAAAATACAGGTTTTCCTCTCCCACCACTTTAGCCCTCCTATTCTACTTCCTCT
This sequence comes from Papilionanthe hookeriana x Papilionanthe teres, assembly GCA_022702705.1. Lineage (NCBI taxonomy): Eukaryota > Viridiplantae > Streptophyta > Magnoliopsida > Asparagales > Orchidaceae > Papilionanthe > Papilionanthe hookeriana x Papilionanthe teres. Next base: position 60,332,623 of record CM040423.1, on the reverse strand, counting down.
ACTTCTCTAATGTCGACAAATTAAGCAACTAATCAGAATATAATAAGCTCAAGTTGGAATCTCAACCTCTCATTTCCAAGCATTCCAATTTTATGAATAAGAGAGCTCTTCGAAAGTCCATCATCAAGTGTAGAAGGTCATGGAAGAATGTGCAAACTAGGGCCACAAATGAATCGAGTCAAGTACAGCTTCAGTGTTTCAAAATCTTGTCTAAGATGCCATTAAATTAGACAAACATATTCAAAATTTTGTTATCAAATTTGACTATAATTCACTTGACATTATTTTAATGTTTTAAAGTAATAAAATTAGATTTTTAATCTATCCATCTAGCTATTTATTCAATATTTCCATTATCAAACAACAACAACAAGAAGCATTTATCCCACTAAGTGAGGTTGGCTACATAAATCCTTTTTCTCAATTGTGACCTACTGAGTGTCATTTCTATTATCAAACGTCAATTGAAAATAAAATTAGAGGAGTAATTTATCCATCTAGTTGATTGTTAAATATTGTCATCATCTTATGAAAATAAAAATTATTTACAAAATGCAAGGAATATACAAAACTAAAATAAAATTTTAAAATATGTTTAATAAAAAGCAAATAAAGCATCGTTAAATGGGCACTTTATCAAGCTCTTAATGAGCTACTTGCTAATTCACGAATGTAAATGATGAGAGAACCAATTTATGTCAACCTTTTAAAATTTTATTTAAGCCTGTACAATCATCTAGATAAACATGCATAAATGAGTCTTATATAGAAGAGTTTTGATTTGTTAATCAAGTAAAATATTTAGGTTATAACATCAAACCTAAAAAAAGTAGGAAACAAAATCGAGGATGAGGGTATTTTGATAATTTCATTAAAAATTATGTAAGAAAATAACCACATCAGCTATATTAATATAATATTTAATGTCTTTGTAAAAATAGACTTATATGGACTAAACACTAAATGGGGGCCAAGAAAAATCTCAAAAAGAGCTAAGGATCAAGTTGAAATTTTTCAAAAAAAAATGTGAACTTAATGAGACAAGAAAACTGTACAACATTTACCTTTTGAAGATATACTACTTATTTTCCATAATATATGGTCAATTTAAATCCAAATATCAAGTGAGTTTAATTCCAAGAAGGAATAAAATTAACAATATTGACCCAACAATTAGAAAGAGAGCATTTCCCAAAATCTACAAAAAATATGTACCATATGCATGACTAAAATAGATTTTTTCATTAAAGTGTTTTAGAGGTGCACTATAGTTTCCTTGTACATAAGATCTAGTCTGCTAGCAAGCTTCTTCCCTCTATAGGGTGAGGCATGCTAATAAATATCCAAAATGGTGAAGGCCGCCAAGAAGTAGAATATTATGTTCCATGTTACTCAGTTATTTCAGCAAAATAAATTCTACAACAATAACTTGAGCTTTGATCAAAACATCAAATGTGCCAAATACCCATATACTTACAAAAACAAATGTTTAGTTTGGCCTGAGCCGTCTTACACAAGATTGAATTTTCTTAATCAACAATCATAACTTTATGCAAAAATTTCCTTCAGAATTTGCTAAATACTCAATATATATTGCTTTAGTCAGCAAAAGAATATTTAAGAAAAGATATAGCCCAACACTTGCTGAATGTATTATGCATACTCAACCATTCTTGTAAAATGTTGCAACTGGTATTAGCACTGGTAGTTTTATCTCTATTTTTTGAAAATCTTCCATATTGCAAAAAAATAAAAGGGGGAGATAAAAACAAAAAATGTTCAGAAAAGGATAAAATAAGTTACATTGGGAGGATGAAGGTAAGAACAATGACGTAATGGGCAGAAACATTAGAGCTACCCTAAACCCAGTGAACAGAAGATGAAAAGAGCACATGTATCACTATCACATGCACTAAAATCACGCAAAGTGTAAAGTTCAAATCATCTTCTGATAAGAATCGCATAAATGAAACGGAGGACCATCAACAGTAGCATAAAGCTCAAGCAGCAAGAGTCTATGAGGGATTGTTTTACATTATACGAGCAAGTTAATTCTAGGTCACAAGGAAAGCAACCTAACAAATGCTCTAAAATTGCCCCATAATAATAATACAAATCTTTTAAAAGCTAAATGGCACCCCATCCACTCTTCTTCAACATAACCATAATTGTTCTTATTTGCTAGCTGTTCCCCAGTGCAAGAAGAACACGTACAAAAGCATTGCAAGTTAAAAGCATTCCTCTTCTCATTGGAAACCCTCTCCGCTCCCCCCTTCCTCTTTTCTTACCCTCCTTTGTTTCTCCTTTCCTTGCTGTTTCCCTATGATACCATAACACAATTGTTTCAGCATCAAAACTTCCATTTTTTGCAATTCCTTTGGGTGTCATTTTAAATTTCATACAAAAAGGCATGAGTTCCTTTCAAAGTGAAGGTACCCCTCCTTCGAATAGATGCAAAGGTGAAATCAAAACTGAAATACAGGGATTATAATATAAACTAAAATCCCTCTCATTATCCTCAGTTTTTTCACTCATTAACGTGCACCCCCCTCTCTAACATAGCAATCTATGAACTATAAACACAAGATGGATCCGACCAAACACAAACAAGGCTATATAGGATTTTAGGAAAAGCAAAAACAAGAACACACCATTTTTATATCCATATGCATAACATCTAAAGAAATAACATAAAGCAAAGCATAAATAACTAGAACTATTGACAAAAACCAAATTATAAATTTATTATAAGATGGCATAATAATGTACAAAACTATTGCCAAGTGGTAACTATATTAAAAAGAATATCTAGAATAAAAAGGAGGAAAGAAAATCTAAAAGGTGATTTAAAGTAGATAAATAGAGTGAGTGGAATAAGTTGTGTTCAAATTGACAGCAAATTCTCCCTCCCTCCCCCCTTCCCCCAAATTGTCAAATGGGCAAGTCTTTCAAAAGGAACCTTCATGATCTAATTGAAAGGCAGAAGATAATGCCACATGAACACCTACTAATGGCCTAAGTGGAAAATATAGCAACACATTGAATGAAACAATTAAGAAAATTGCTATGCCATTGAACAACTACCGATGGCCTAAGTCGACAATTTAGCAACACTTTGAATGAAGAAACTAAAAAGATTGCCAAGGGATGAAAATATGAAGGATTATATTCACTGAAAACACGGGCTTTTGACATTCTATTTAGAGTGCAATTTGGTTCAAGCCAAATATTATTGGATTCCCAATCAAATGTCTTTGCTTCCTTGTTTTAAAACGTGCTTTATTTCTATGTTTTGTTTAATTTGGAATTTATTTTTGCTTTGTTTCCTTCTACCCTCAAACTTTGCACCAAACATGAAGTCAAGATATGTTGGCTTAAGGACATGAGATGCAACATGAGGTCAGCACCCTACAGTAAAGTTGTTGGATGCACTATTTACTAATATTCATAGCTTTCTTTCTACAGAAGATGAGATATAAGCCAGCTGATCGGTTTCCACAAATGCTTGATTGGTCCACTTAGAAACTTGTATTGTTGAAATTATGATTGAAAACTTAATGTTGAAATTCTAGTTCAGATTATGAGATTTTAAGGAACTTTAGAGGTAAGTTTTGTTTTAAATATAAATGAAGGTCTCTAAACATTCTCTCAAACTTAACTGTATAGTTGGAAGTTAATTATATGAGTGCGGTGTAAGTCTTGGCAACTATTTCAAAGAGAAGTTTAACATTACCAAAGTGATGCTTGGATCTTCTATTTGTAAAAATTTATCCTTAATCTTTTTCATTTAATACTTTATGATTAGAATTGGGTAATTGAGATTTGATCAAGTTTCCCATAATCTGGTTTTCCTATTTGTATTAGTGTTAATCCTAATAGTTATCTGGTTTTATTTTGATTTTTAATTTCTTGCTTAATTTCAGATTAAGATTATCCTTAAAGTTTCATGTAAAGTATTTTTCATGTATTTTGCGATATGCATAGGAAGAGTTAGTTCTTACCTAAGAGTTTGCAAACTGTGAACTTCAATATTTTGCATGCTCTTGTGTATCAGCCCTAGTGTTACATTTAAAAATTTAAAACCATAAGAAAGTTTGAATCAAATTTGATATAAGACCTTATTGTTACATCATCATGAAAACTTAAAGCAAGAGATAATAGCAATCTTAATCAAGAAAACAATAAATAATGCAATTTAAACAAGATGAGTAACTTGGGGCTCTAAAACGACTTGAATATATCATAAGATTCAAAATTATCTTACTTTCAATAGGAGAAATAATATCTGGAATTTTTCAAATTATATTATTAATTTTAAATAACACTGCCGTTGCCGGTCCCAAGCCCGGATGTGAAAAGTGGAGGGTTGCGTTAGGAAGTCGACAGCCAGCGTAAAACTTATCAAAAAAAATCAGCGATACGAATCCTTTTGATCATTGTGTAAGTGTTAGGGCGTCCCTGTAAGCGACGCGTACTGTATGGCACGAATACGATGGAAAGTGTGCGTAGGCCGCTGTACACCGGCCGGGTGTAGTGTCGAAGTAAGCAAGGGTTCCCACATTACGGACGGATGCGGGTAATGAAGTTAGTCCACGATACTTAGTATTAGGATAGGATCCTGGAATATAGGTACTCTCAATGGTAAACTAATGGAATTGGTTGATATTATGATCCATAGAAAGATAAATATCCTATGTATTCAAGAAACTAAATGGGTTGGAGAAAAGCTAAGGAGATTGATAACTTAGGTTTTAAACTATGGTATTCCAGTAAGAGTCGTACTTAGAAATGGTAGTAGGTGTAATTATAGATAAGAGTTTGAAAGATAATCTTTGTCAAAATTAATAGAGTTGGAGATAGAATTATAAAGACTTAAGATTATTATCGATACTTAAGATTTTTAATATTATAAGTACTTTATGCTCCTCAAGTTGGTTTAGATATAGCATCTAAAGATAAATTCTGAATGATCTGAAGACTTAATACACTCGATACCCTCGAAGAAAAAATTTTTATTGGAGGAGATTTAAATGGACATATCTGTAGAGTGGTAGAAGATTTCGAAATATTCACGGTATTTACGATTATGGAGCGATTAACGGATGAAGCGTAGAGCCATTTTAGATTTTGCTTTAGCGTATGATATGATTATTACTAATACTTTATTCAAGAAAGAGATGAAAGATCTTATTACTTATAAGAATTGGATCTAATAAAACACAAATCGATTATTTTCTCATGAGAAGAAAAGATCGTCGAGATTAGAAGGATTGTAAGGTTATTCCAAGTGAACGATTAAGATCTAACATCGATTATTAGTTGCAGATTTTAAGCATTGAAGAGTTGTAAAATAAAGAATACTGTAGATTCAACATCGTAGAATAAGATGTAAGCACCTAAAAGACACAAATAAAATTATTTTTATGAGTAAAATTCAAGATTTAAATATTCGGGATATTCATGAAGACGTGAATGTTATATGTGAAAAATTAACTAATACTATTAAACAAGCTGCTAAAGATGATCTTGGAGAATCAAAAGAAAAAGTTTCATAAATAAAAATAGTTGGTGGTGGAATAATAATGTGCAAGAAAAGATAAAATATAAGAAGTTGTCTTATAAAAATTGGTTTAAATGTAAAAGCAGTAGTGAACTTGGAAAAATATAAAACGGCCGCAGTGAAGTGTAAAAGAATAATCCGTGACGCTAAAAATTCGCTTTTAGTGATCTTTATAACATGTTAGATACTTAAGGAAGGTGAAAAATATATGTATAAACTAGTCAAACAAAGATAAAAGAAATGTAAAGATTTAACTCAAGTAAAATGTATTAAAAATGAAAATCAAAAAGTGATTTTCTTAGAAAAAGATATTCAACATAAAGTGAGTGAGTTATTTTGATAAAATTTTTAATGATGATGCTGAAAGTACGATTGACCTTAGTGATCTTACTATCGTTAATAATAATAAAACTTTTCATTTTTACCGTCGCATTAGTAAAAAGAAGTTGATGAGGCTTTAAAGAAAACCAAGGGGAAAGTCTGTAGGACCTGATGATATCCCAATTGAAGTGTGGAAATGTTTAGGTGATTTGGGGGTTTCCTGGCTTACTAAACTTTTTAATATTATTTTAAAAACTAAAAAGATTCCCGAGGAGTGGAGAAAGAGCATTTTGGTCCCCATTTTTAAGAATAAAGGAGATGCATAAGAGTGTGCAAATTATAGAGGAATTAAATTGATGTGTCATACTTTAAAATTATGGGAGAGGGTAATTGAACATAGGTTAAGACGTATTACGAAGATTTCTCATAATCAATTTGGATTTATGTCGAGTGTGTCTACCATGGAAGCTATATATTTATTGAGAGGTTTGATGGAGAAGTACAGAGATAATAAGAAGGATCTACATTTGATTTTTATTGATTTAGAAAAAGCTTACGATAAGGTTCCTAGAGATGTTCTTTAGAGAGTCCTTGAGAAGAAAGGTGTTGATATGACTTATATTCAAGTCATTAAAGATATGTATGCTAGAGTTATTACTTGTGTTCGAATGGAAGGACGATTGACCAAATATGTTCCTATTTCGTTGGTTTACATCAAGGATCGGCTTTAAGCCCATATCTTTTGCTTTATTTATGGATGGTCTTACTCGGGCATTTACAAGAGGATGTACCTTGGTGTATGCTTTTTGCCGATGATATCCTCTTTGTGGATAAGACAAGAGAAAAAGTCCAGGAAAAACTTGAATTATGGAGGTCTACATTGGAGTCTAAAGGTCTTCGTTTGAGTAGAACTAAAACCGAATACATGGAATGTAATTTTAGTAATAGTAGGTCTGAGTGACGACGAGTGTAACTTTGGGTGATCAAATTATTAAAAGGTGTGAACGATTTAGATATCTCGGGTCCATTGTTCAAAGCGATGGTGATATAGATGGGGATGTTAATAGTAGAATTCAGGTTGGTTGGTTGAAGTGGAGGAATGTGTCCGGCCTATTGTGTGATAGAAAAGTACCGCTTAAACTGAAAGGAAAATTTTATAAGATGGTGGTGAGACCTTCAATGCTATATGGTGCTGAATGTTGGCCTTTAAAAGAGAAGCATAATGTTAAGTTAAGTGTTGCCGAGATGAGAATGATTAGGTGGATGAGTAGCTTTACACTTAGAGACAAAATGCGAAATGAATATATCCGTAAAAGGGTTGGAGTTGCCCCAATGACGGATAAAATTAGAGAGAGTCGCCTTAGATGGTTTGGTCACATTAGACGTCGACCACCTGATGATCCGATTAGGAGAGTAGATGTTTTAAATACAACTTATGTTAAGAAAGGCAGAGGCAAACCTAGGAAAACTTGGGCTTATTGCATAAAAAATGATCTTAATTTATTAGAATTAAACGAAAATTTGACACTAAATAGGACGCAATGGAGAAAAAGGATTCATGTAGCCGACCCCACTTAGTGGGATTAAGGCTTTGTTGTTGTTGTTGTTGTATATTATTAATTTTAAAATTTTCTTTAAATGCTATCATTTGCTTGATTCCAAAAGAGTTCAAATCACTGAAACCAAATTAGTAGGACGCACTCAATAGCATTGGCATAGGGTTGCAAATAAGATAAAATCAATCTGGGACCATATGAAATATAAATTCAAAGAACAATATTTTTCATTCAATAAATTTTGTAAACAATTGTATGATCATATTAAGAATTGTAAAAAAGTCATTATGGAATGTTTAAATATTATATAAGGTTTACAATCTTGCAAGTAAACATGATTTGCCTATATAATATTATATTATAACTAAGGGTTCATGAAAGAACTTAGAAGAGATATTAGATATGAATTAAGCTACAGTACACAAAAAAACCACTTACAAGACAATTTATCCGTATCTTCGAAAATTGATGCATATCACGATCCTTATATTAGGATCATCATACATATAATTGAAGTCCTTAAAGTGAAAAGATTACTTCTCTGTCAAATATATAGCAACATAAAAAACTTGCATAGAAAAATATGCTCTTAACGAAGAAATTGTAGTTCATGAACAATCTTGACAATATATTAGATATAAAAGCTGATCTGCAAATAAAATTTGAATATTCATATAATCTTATTGAATTGGAAAACAAACCTATATTATAATGCATTGATGAGCCTGAATCTAAAATTGAGCAGTAGTCAAAATCCAAATTTGTAATTGATTGCATGAATTTATATATGAATTTAAACTACTAATAGAATCTTATCTTTAACTTCTAATAGAAAATGAGCCTATTATTGAATTTATTGCTGCATGTGACTTTGCACCAACCATTTTTTCATAAACAGAAAAATAGTTGGAAAATCTTGTAATTCAAGTCCTTGTGAAATTTTTAACAAAGTTATCGCTTATCACTATAAATTAAACTGAAATTGATTTTTTTCTTTTTTTACTCGCAAATTCAAAAAAATGATATTTGGAAGGAACTAAAATAGAGTCAAAATTTCAATAAATTTTTAACAATTAATTCCTTAAAGAAATTTGAACTCCACTTATCTAGTCAAATCTAAAAAACTCAATCCATTACAACTGATCTTCAAGCTATTTGAGTTAGTTTTCTTTAAAGATGTTATCCCTCCGTACAAGCAAAATAAAATTTGGGCAGTTTGTTTGCTTCCAATTTTCTTTGTCTTCCAGGAAATCGTTGAAGATCATATTAATCTCCCTTAGTGTATGTATTAGCATTTTAGTATTTCACCGCTTTCTTCATTGCAACTATAAGATGTTCATGCTTTAACTGATTTACTCACAAAAAATTGACTATTAGTCATGGATGTTATAAGTTTATTGTTCGCATGTATAGAGGATGTATGGAATTCAAACAAAATAATAAGATAAGGGCAAGTTTGGATCATGAAGCATTTCATATTAGAGCTTTTTAAAAAATTAATTGCAAGATAGACGGGAGAGAAAATCATAAAATACATGAGACATTATAAATAAAGAAGAGTAAAGTGCCAAAACAGTCTCTTGACTATTTACATGGGATAATTTTAGTCTCATGATCTATAAAACTGTTAAATTAGTTTCCAGACACTTTAAATTGGGCTGAAATAGTGTTTTGTGGGACTATTCAGCCCATATTAAAATTGACGGAGGACCAAACTAACTCTTTTATAGACTGAGATTAAAATGAACTCCTTGGGAGGGGTTATTTTGACACTTTTCGACTTACAAATTTTAAAAAGTTCTAGTATTAATTCAATCTTCAGTATATCGCATTTGATTTTTTATTCATAAATCTATTGATAATGTTTTGAGTTTTCTCTCTTTACTTTTCCTTTTTATTAATTCAAATTTAGTACAATACCAAATAGTTTTATTCATCTTGTTCTTGTAGTTATTCTAAATAATAAGATTGTATTCATTAATGATGATCAATTTCAAATGATCTTAGTCTCAAAATAATCCAAGGATCACTTTGTCAAAAGCACAATAATTATGCCTAAATTGCTTAATGAACATCAAATGCTCATCGGAAATAAATGCTTTTGAGAAGGTTAAATTTGATGAAAATTTGAAGGCTTATGCAGGTGGAAAGATTAGACAGCAACTTTCTCATCAAATTCACCAATTTAATTATTTCTAATTGTTTGTTTCAGCAGAAATATGATTCCAATTTCATGTCCAGCTGGTTATTCGTAAGATTTTTTTTTATCTTTCTTCCTTCTACTCCCAACTTTTGCACTATGGCATGGTGTCAATATCTGTTGGCGTGTGGCTACCAACACCACAAAATTAGGCAATTCCATTTTGGCAAGCCACTGATTGTTAAATTTCCTATTATTAACAAATTTCTATAGCATTTGAGATAAAGAAACTCCTAACTGAAGCTGATTATTGTTCATTAGACCATTGTTCAAAGTATTGTTACCTTGTGATGCTCGTCTTTTTGTGAAGTTGCTAATAGTTGGTTGTTTTTCTTATATATTATTGGGTTCTTTCTCTTCATGACTTCCCGCCATAGCTAGATGTAGAATCTATCAAATTCATTCTATTTACGTTCCCAGCATTGTGATGTGATTTGATTTCTATGTTTCTTCATGCACAAGATTGTGACACTGTAACAAAAATAAATAAAAAAAAAAACTTGTTTTGAAGAAATTAATATTGGAACCCTTTTTGTTTGCAATTCTAAGCTAGATTCTAAGATTTAAGAAGCATTCAATTGCCCAGCAACCATTTGGGAACACTTTATCTATTATTTTTTTTATTTTTTTATTTATGTTTGTTTTGATTTCAAATAAAACATATTCGGTGTGTTAAAATAAAATATTTTGGTTTAAATTTTGTTTTAGAGGCGAACAAAGGTGGCGATTGGTAGCTACTAGCACAAGTGGGAGACACTGACTATGTTCAATAAAAGTCTGGTAGCCATGTCAAGGCAACAATGGCTAGATCAACTAGGTATATTGTGGCTAATATAGAAAATAGTACGAGGATAAATGAGTTATTCAGCATCACTATTTTTAGAACTTCATATTTCGTAACACATGAGAAATATTTTGTAATAATTCATATTTTATATTATATCATTTACTTTGGATAAAAAGTAATAAAATATATAAAAATTATATCACCTCAACGGTAGACACATTCAAACAACAATCGACGGCAGATAGAGGACGGCTACTAGCAATGGGCAGATTATTATGACAGCAGGCTTTGCTTGCATCGGTAATAGTTGTTTATAAAAACACTCAAAATAACTAAGGATTTTTTAAAAATTTTTAAAATGATGATTTATTTTTGAAATTAAAAATAAAATATGTAAAAATGCACTAACCAATCATGTTTTTAAAAATAAAAAGAAACTACAAAAATGATAAACGCCCTTAGTGAAATTTAGGTTCCTCTCAAATGTGTATTGTTGGATGCCAACTCCTAGAATGTGGTGGACATATTGACAATAATTTCCAAAGGAAGTTGCTTTTTTACACCAGTGAGCTGCTAGGACCTTCTATTTAGTAACATCTATCATTTTTTTTTCATCTACAACTATCTGAATTTAACATTGCATACGGGAACACTAATCACTAGATAGTTTGATTTTGATCTCAATTTACTTTGCCGAATTTTAGAGAAAGATGTTCTTTAAACTATCATTTAAAGCAAGTTTTCTAGTTTACATTAAAAAAGAGAATTGTTGTGTACTAGTTGGTGTGATCAACTTTTTAAAATTTTGTGGAATTGGGTATCGCATCCAAGGTTTACATTAGGAAAGCTCTATACCATAAGACAACTTGCATTATTAAACAAACAGAAACAGTTTTTTAATTCAAAATGGTAGTTTACAGAATATATCGTTATTCTCTGATATTCATTAGGCTGACAAGTGTTACATGTGAAAGCCTTACATGATTCTTTCTACTCTGTCATCATGTAATCATAAATTGTGTTTTAGTTTTTTCATTTTAATTAAAAATTTCATTGTGATTTCCTCTAATTTGCTCATTTCTTATCTAGTTATAAAATTATGTTTAATAATATATATATATATATATATATATATATATATATATATATATATATATATATATATATATATATATATATATATATATATATATATAATCCACATGATTTGCAAGGGAGATGAAAAGTAAAACAACATATTTAACTTAGCAACTTAAAAATCAGATGATAGGCAAAAAAATTAAAAAAAAAAAACCTGATAATGACTGCCTTTACCATATTGTAAATAAAAGTCATCCGGCCTGGAAGGAACATCTCATTTGCTTTGATTATGGTTTGTGGCTTTACAATCCACTGGTATACTGACTGTATCAAGACTGTTATTCAGGAAACCAAAATAGATTCTAAAGGAAAATAAAGTTAGCTTAAGAAGGAATGTCCACCTTAGCAGTTGCTGTACGAAAAGTGACTGGCTGGTCATCTTTAGATACTCTGTTAAATAGGGTAAACTATCAGAAACATATTAAAAAGAACAATATCTCAAGTTTATGGTGTTTCTAGCAGCCAAAAGATTCATACCACTCGTGAGGAAAATAAATCCAGGGATATAGAGTTATCTCAATTGGGATCATAAGTTATTAAATTAAAATCTTCAAGCAATTCCATTTACCAATGTGGAAGAGAGAACTCATGGAAAAGTAGTCTGAATGCTTGGATGTCCAACTGAGAATCTCACAAATAATAAGGATTTATGTGAAAAAAAATAATCCACCAGATAACCTTTCCATGGATACAAAACCAAATGACACTTACATGGATGATTTTAATTCTAAGTACCTGAAGTCTTCATGAAATTCATTTTTTATCTAAGCAGGCCGATTATGGGTTACCACAGAAACTGTGAGGTTTTTAGAGAAAAATTCAACAAATACAAAACAGCAGTGTAGCATGAAAGAGTTTTGCAGAAATTACACATTGGGGAAAAATGGACAGTCACCACATATGTTGAACTTTTAACGCACTTGTTCGGCTATAAGAAAATTGTGAGACCATGTATGATAAAGAAAGAGATTTATGTACGATGGAAAGCTGGCCAAATTCATTACTTTCACTATCAGGGTTTGACGTCCCTAATAATCAAAAGAAGCTTGACCCAAGTGAAGATCAAAGAAATCTTTCAAAGAGACCACACAGTAACAGGAGTTAAACACATTCAACAAAAATGTATTGAATAAAAAACCATATCCGTATTTCTTTTATATGTGTCTGTCTGCTACATTAACTGATTCATATCTAAAAAAAATTGATATCGAACCAAGAGGTTTTTAAGGTGAAGAAGAAGACCAATATGACAAATTCTATTTTTTTAGCTAACAAAAGAGATTACCGTGTTCATTTAACACATCCATAATGTCACTCCAAAACAACCACATTGCAGATTTCCAAAAACTAGAAAAGTTCGCTAGTGAATTTCCTCTAAGAAAACAGTAATTAATATTAATACGTTCACTTGCGTTTTCTTGCGAAAATAAAAAAAACTGAATGCTGTTTAACTTGAAGAACAAAATTTTTATCACAACGAACAATTGCCCAGATATGCCTCCTACTATTTTAAAAAAAAACAAAAAGAAATGCCTCCAACCTTTGATGCATAAGTTGTCGATTGAATTGGAAGATAAATTGAAGTTAAAGAGAAGGTTAAATATGAAATGTATGGTAGATAAATAAGTCATTTCACTTCCAAAATCCATACCAAGATGAACATGCCCTTTTATTGAGGGACCAATGAAATTTCTAGGGCTAGAAATTAGTGTTAATGATAGTCTTAAGCAAATGATGAATTCTATGCCAATAGCTCTAATATCAACATCAATGGTGATCTGACCAAGATGGCTTGTTTATGCCAAAACAGCCTGCTGAAGAAATTTGCATCATCAAGGTAAGCTAGTGGATCAAAATAAAACTTAATGTGATAAATTTTTGTAGAAGCTAGAAGGATAGTCATTGATTCCAAACCTCAAAATTTATTAGAGATAATGTGTCCTTGATTAAACACTTAGAATTAACAATGAGTTATTTTTTTAGTTGACCTATTATTTTTCAATTTTTGATAAAAACACAAAAGTACTCCTATTTCATTTTAACTAAATTATTCTTTAAGTACTTGCATCCTTCTTAGAAAACTAGATAAGATTTAATTTTGACTCCTCTAAAATTAAGGTCCAAATTTAAACCTCTTTGGCAACAATCCCCACATGACGTCACTACATACATGGTTGATTGAATCTTGAGCTATGCTAATTAAAAAAATTTTGAAAACAAATTGAAGCAAACAAAAAAGCCAGCAAGAAAAATTTTACATCACTTATAAATGAATTAAGGAAATATTCTTTTCAACATGAACTTGGACTAGTTTCTATATAAACGTACGAGTCAAAATAGATCACATGGGCCCCCAAAAACCCTTGAAAACCTGCCCAATCCATTTCCAATCCAAAATGCATCCCAAACCAGCACATTCTGCTTGAAAAAATGCAGCCCAAGCAAGCAACCTTGGCTCATGAGGCACAAGCACACTCTTTACAAGTAAAATTTATTAACCATCTTAAAGGTCATTGCTTTGGAAGCATGCCACTCAGACATTTTATTGCCACTTGGAGGTATGTTCTCGTCTCTTAAGGCAATTAGCATTGCTTTAATGGCGATGAAATTATAACTTTTTAATTTATTATTTATAATCTTCTATTATTTTCATGGGTGTAGCATCTATAAATATCCTCTAGTATATATGCATGTCATGCAAATCTCAAAAGTTTGGGATTAAGCATAAGTGTGGTTAATCTTTATCCTAGACTGCCTCATGTTTTTTGCTTGACGTAAGAGAGTTGGGGTGAGATTGATGGCCTCGACTTTAGCCTAAACAATCCCATAAGCTCGTTCATTAGGCATTCAGGGCAACAATGTTGAGTTGTGTTGAGCTTTCAATCCAGACCTCATCCACTGAGCTTTAGGCCTAGCATGCAATATGGTAGTTCTAATTTGAGTGTCGAACTTTCAACCCATATCCCCTTGATGCTTTCTTCATCCAACATAATAAATGATCAGGGTGAGCTTGGGTGTCAAGCTTACAACCATGACCCCCTTAGCATTGCTTATTCAGCATCTCATGCAATAATGGTGTGCTCAAGTGCTGAGCTTTCATCCTTGTCAGTGTCATTTTCTTTCCCCGCTTTTGGGTGTTTGTGAAGTGTAAATCATTGAATGCAAAAGTTTCTAATTGTTTTCCTCCTTGCTTATAAGCACTTGGAAAGTTGGCATTTATTTAAGGCAAAAGTAGCATTTATTTTGCAAGGAAGCCCTGGTTAGGCACTAACATACAATTCCTATAAAAGAAGGATTTTGATCTAGTATTATATCTAGAAGTTTTTATCATCCTTTATATTTGAGAGAGTAAGGAAGTTTTCATACGTCTTACATAACTGAGTAGTCTTTGTATACCTCTTTAGTTGTGTAATTTCTTGTACATGATATATTCAGGCAATCTTTCTATGCCTTGCAAAGTTGGTTTCTAAGTGGTTTGTGGATTTCTATCCTATCCTCAACCTATGATCCTCGACGAGGATATCACTAAGAAAGAAGACTTCAAAGTATTCCTCTAATAGGGGTTAATTTTCATACAAGGTGTCGATCGTGGACTTCAATACTGTTGTCGGGGCAAGCATGATCAAAATTTTCACAACATAATGCACCCTAGATGAGTAGCTTAGAAAAAAGGCTTCTACATTTATTCGCATCAAGAAAGAATGGAAGTATACAAAACTATTACATTTCATATACACTTAGAAGTTAAGGTGCGTGGTATGTATCCTAATTAACAATCAATTACTTTAGGGACCTCGAACATGATAGTGAAGACCTCTCCTTTTAGATATTGGCTTTGAACCTCTGGTATATCATCTTACTGAGAGATAGATGAGGTTGAACCCTTTGCAACCACTTTATGATTGGATGTCAGGGCTCAAACCCTCTGCAACGGATCTTAGGGCTTTAATACTCTCCAACCACTTTTTGATGGGATGTTAGGGTGTCCACTTTGGGACCATCCTCATAAGGTGATCAAATTTGAACCCCTTCAACCACTTCATAATGGTAATAGAGCATCATCATTAGGAATGTCCTTATATGAATGTGGTGTAATTTGAACCATCATTGGCCACTTGTAATAAGATATTAAGGGTGCATTTGAGTGGATTTTTCAGCCATTTTCCATTTAGAAAAGAAGGTATCGGTGTGTTTGGAAGCGTGCATTGTAGCTGTTTTCTTAAAATCTCATTCACAAAATGAGCTTTTGCAAACGGCGAGGCGGAGCTGGGTTCCCCGAAACGGACTGAGGTGGGATGGGTAAATTGCATTGATGCCCTTTAACATTTCTATTATTTCCATGTTTTATCCGCGATAATACACTTGGTCTTTGCGGCTTCTCCTACATCTTCAATGCGAGCATCGTGTGTTAAGGCATACCAGTGAGCAGCTTTTCTCACCATCTTCCAGCTTTCGAAGTGTCTGTATGTATCTCATTGTTACTCTTTTGTTTTGGTCACACAAAAGTATTCTTGTGCTTTGTTCTAGGTCTTTTTTCTCTGTCGTATGATTTTCAGAATTCAAACTTCTCTGTGAAAGGACGTGTTAGATTGTTGGTTTAGGGCGTGCATTCCACACTAATTTAATTTTGTATTCGATACTATCTACTTCGAATTTGTGGGTAGATATTTCATTTTCAATTTTTAGATGTTTGAAGTGTATCTGTGTTGCTCTTTGCATAATACTGAAAGTTTAGATGTGAGCTTCGCAAATACATAAGAATTGGGCTTTCTGTATATCGGTTTAAAGTAAATGTGTGCTCTAAATGCAATTTTTTTTTTTTTTTTTTTTTTTGGGTAATATCATTAGGGTTCCTCTAGTTAGAGTTCGGTTGGTTGTGGTTGAGGTTGCTCTACTTGGAATTCAGTTTGTTGTGATTGAGGTTGCTCTGGTCGGGTTCAGTTGTCTGTTGTTGGTTTGCTTTAGTTTTGTAGGTTGGCTTATTATAATTTTGAGATTTTATAGTAAGCAATCTATGCTATGTGAGTGAAATTCATGATTTGGTAATTTGTTTTTCATTAATTTCTTGGGTTTCCAACTGGATTTGGGTGGTGATGTTGTGCTTAGAGGATTTGCAATGTGTAATACATGATATGTGAGGGTAATAATTATGTATTCACATATCTATAACCTACATTTTAATTTTTACATGTAATGCATTTTACCTATGCATTAAAATGGGTATTTCACTTTTCAAAATTGAAATAGTGATCTTTTTGATGTAATATAAAAAATTTGTGTTATATAAATGCAAAAAAGATTGGTTGTTTAAAATATATATACATAAGAATTAAGTGGTATGTAAGTAAATGTAATCCATGTGTAATTGATGATATGTGAGTGTAATTTTTATGTATTCACATATCTATAACCCACATTTTAATTTTTACATACAATGCATTTTACCTATGCATTAAAATCTGTATTTCACTTTTTAAAATTGAAATAGTGATTTTTTTATGTGATATGAAATGCAAAAAGGATTAGTTGTTTAAAATGTATATACATAAGAATTAAGTGATATGTAAGTAAATGCTCCATCTTGTCAGTATGCAATTACGTAAGTCCACAATGATATGGAAGTTAAAATGTGTTTCTCATTATGTGATGGGAAAAAATTTACATAAAACTGCTCAATTCCTACTTATTTCATCCAACACCTAAATTTCAACTTTTATATACATGGCACATCACTTATACATGAAAAGATGTTTCTCCCTTTTTGTGAGCTAAGCTGGAGCTAATTTTGGTATGATATAAAAACTAAAGTGGTATAAATGTAAAAAATTAATTTTACGTGTTGGGTATGTAAACACATAATAGTCAAATGGTATGTAAGTAAATGCTTCTAATAGCTACATGTTTCTCGGTGTTGTGGCTATAGGCTTTAATGCCTAGGCTACAACACAAGGCTTCTCCCAAAATTCGGATTTCAAATGAAGTCTACAAGGAAACATCATAGGAGAGAGAACAAAGTGAATCAAGTCATTCCAAACGCTCTGCACCCTCCACTCAAAAGCCTAAAAAGAAAAATAAGGTAAGAGGCCAATATTTTACTGAGCAGATTTCACAGTCGATTACGACCTGCATAAGTATTACGTCCAGTGCTCGCATGGCTATTCAAGGATACGAAACTATCGCAAAAGTTGTGGAGCTACTGAACTTCACTCCTGAGATATTTGATGATATGTTGTTATATTTATTCGTTATAAAAGTCATAGAGAATCATATAAAGCAGAAAGCTTTCTTTAAGATGGTGTCGGAACAGAGGATTCCTTACCTCTTTTATTTCTTAAGCAATCAGTTGAGTTAATTTATGTATTCTTAATTTCCGTCTTAAAATGGTGTAATAATTTAAATTTTTATGTCAAACAATATCTTATGTTATGTTCATGTGACATTTGATAATGTATGTTTTGTTTAAAATTGAGACATTGCAACGAACAATATTCTTACACGCATAAAATAACCAGAAGGGCCCATCAAATAAAGAGAAAATTATAGAGACAATTCAATGAACAATAATTCTAACTACTACAATATATCTTATCTATAAATACTAATAGAGTTATTTATGTAAGACCCGGTGTGTGTCATCCTCATCCATGGGTGACAAATTGATCAGTGAGTTATTCCAAGATCATTGGAATAGAATTCATGGTATGTTTCAGATGTTGGGAAATTTTTTTTGAGTTGTTGGATGAATTGTAGAATAATTATGGTTTGCATGGATCGTCTCGATTTACACCTAAGGATATACTAGCCATCATTTTATATTATATCACATGATGAGTTCATTCATGCTGCTTCCAAACGATTTCAGTACTCAACTTAGACAATCAGCAGATATTTTGATATTGGGGTTAACTCATTGGTTAGAATGTCAAACAAACAGATCATACTTTTGAGCATACACCACGAGAAATCTGTAACAATATGAGATGTGTATCATTCTTCAATGCATTGATTATATTATCTATTTAACTTGCATGCAATTTTCATAAAAAATAATTTGTACATAGGAATATTTTAAATGGGATTGTATACGAATAATTAATGGCAGACAAGTTGATGCACGTGTTGGAAACAACAATAAGATTGCATATATCAAATATAGTGGATCTGTAACAAAGAATATCTTATTAGTTTGTCACTTTAACATGTGTTTTACCTTCTTAAAGGTGGGATGGGAAACGAGTACTCATGATCGTGGCATATTAAAATTTGTTATTCGATGATGTTTTGGTTAGTTCGTTAATGATCGTATATGAGAAATTAAATTTCAAGTGATTTACTAATAATATAATTATTCAACATAATATTACCTCGTCGATTTGAAATATCTCATGCAACAAGGTTTCTTAAAACCTTCCCTGATACGAGATACAATCTTCCTGATTTTGAGTTCAATAGTCATGTGGTCGGAGAGAGAAATGAATTATTCCACAAAAGATACTCATCATTATGAAGTGTCATCAAAAGAAAATTCAGTGTACGAAAAAAGTGAGTAATGCTCTGAGATATACTAATATATCCAAAATGTAGATAAATATAATTATGATAACAACAACTCTGCATAATTTTATACAGAAGGATTCATTTCGGGATGATATGGATTTCAAGATCTTAGACGATCCAACATGCATATCTGTAGAAGGATTCGAATATCAGGCAGGATAACCATTGCTTGAGAATAACTTTGGTGTGAATGACTTCAACACACCAAATGAGGAGGGTGTTCAGGAGATTATCCAGTTGAGAGAAGAGATGACAAATGTTTTAATGAATTCATAAAATATATTTAACTAATATTTTGTATTGTCTTTTAGTTGATGTCTACTATTTGAGATGTATTAAGGATTGGTTGATGTCTATTTCTCTTCTATGTTTTGAGATGTTGATTTTTAAGGTTATAATTTTAGAGTTGAACATATTTCTATATATTTTGTTAATATTATGAACCTTAAATTTTTTTTGTTTCTATTGCATAAGTAATCTAACACTGTCGTTGCCGGTCCCACGCCCGGATGTGAAAAGTGGAGGGTTGTGTTAGGTAGTCGACAGCCAGCGTAAAACTTGTCGAAAAAAAGATCATGACATGAATCCTTTTGATCATTGTGTAAGTGCTAGGGTGTGCCCTGAAGCGACGCGTCGTATGGCTCGAATACGATGGAAAGTGTGCAGGGCCGTTACACCGGCGCTCGGCGTGTAGTGCCGAGTAAGCAGGGTTCCTACATTACGGACGGATGCGGGTAAAGAAGTTAGTCCATGATACTTAGTATTAGGATAGGATCCTTGAATATAGGCACTCTCAATGGTAAACTAATGGAATTGGTTGATATTATGATCCATAGAAAGATAAATATCACTATGTATTCGAGAAACAAAATGGGTTGGAGAAAAGCTAAGGAGATTGATAACTTGGGTTTTAAAGCTATGGTATTCCAGTAAGAGTCGTACTTAGAAATGGTGTAGGTGTAATTATAGATAAGAGTTTGAAAGATAATGCTTGTCAAAATTAATAGAGTTGGAGATAGAATTATAACGACTTAAGATTATTATCGATACTTAAGATTTTTAATATTATAAGTCATTATGCTTCCTCAAGTTGGTTTAGATATAGTGTCTAAAGATAAATTCGGAATGATCTGAAGACTTAATACACTTGATAATCCTCGAAGAAAAAATTTTTATTGGAGGAGATTTAAATGGACATGTTCAGTAGAGTGGTAGAAGATTTCGAAATATTCATGGTAGTTACTGAGTTATGGAGCGATTAATGAAGAAGGTAGAGCACATTTTAGATTTTCATTTAGCGTATGATATGATTATTACAAATACTTTATTCAAGAAAGAGATGAAGCATCTTATTACTTATAAGAATGGATCTAATAAAACACAAATCGATTATTTTCTTATGAGAAGAAGAGATCGTCGAGATTGTAAGGATTGCAAGGTTATTCCAAGTGAGCGATTAAGTATCTGAACATCGATTATTAGTTCAGATTTTAAGATGAAGAGTTGTAAAATAAAGAATACTAGAATTCAACATCGTAGAATAAGATAGAGAGCACCTAAAAGACACAAATAAAATTATTTTTATGAGTAAAATTCAAGATTTAAATATTTGGGATGTTCGTGAAGACGCGAATGTTATGTGGGAAAAATTAACTAATACTATTAAACAAGCTGGTAAAGATGTACTTGGAGAATCAAAAAAAAGCTTTCTATAAATAAAAATAATTGGTAGTGGAATAATAATGTGCAAGAAAAGATAAAATATAAGAAGTTGTGCTTATAACAATTGGTTTAAATGTAAAAGCGTAGAGAACTGGAAAAAATATAAAACTACCTGCAAGGAGTGTAAAAGAATAATCTGTACGCTAAAAATTTCGCTTTTAGTGATCTTTATAACATGTTAGATACTAAGGAAGGTGAAAAATATATGTATAAACTAGCCAAACAAAGAGAAATGAAATGTAAAGATTTAACTCAAGTAAAATGTATTAAAAATGAAAATCAAAAAGTGTTTTTCTTAGAAAAAGATATTCAACATACGTGGATGAGTTATTTTGATAAACTTTTTAATGATGATGCTGAAAGTACGATTGACCTTAGTGATCTTAATATCGTTAATAATAATAAAACTTTTCATTTTTACCGTCGCATTAGTAAAAAGAAGTTGATGAGGCTTTAAAGAAAACCAAGAGGGGAAAGTCACGTAGGACTCGATGATATCCCAATTGAAGTGTGGAAATGTTTAGGTGATTTGGGGGTTTCTGGCTTACTAAACTTTTTAATATTATTTTAAAAACTAAAAGGATGCCCGAGGAGTGGAGAAAGAGCATTTTGGTCCCCATTTTTAAGAATAAAGGAGATGCACAAGAGTGTGCAAATTATAGAGGAATTAAATTGATGTGTCATACTTTAAAATTATGGGAGAGGGTAATTGAACATAGGTTAAGACGTATTACGAAGATTTCTCATAATCAATTTGGATTTATGCCTAGGTAGTCTACCATGGAAGCTATATATTTATTGAGAGGTTTGATGGAGAAGTACGGAGATAATAAGGAGGATCTACATTTGATTTTTATCGATTTAGAAAAAGCTTACGATAAGGTTCCTAGAGATGTTCTTCGGAGAGTCCTCGAGAAGAAAGGTGTTGATATGACTTATATTCAAGTCATTAAAGATATGTATGCTAGAGTCATTACATGTGTTCGAACTGAAGGAGGATTAACCAAGTATTTTACTATTTCGTTGGTTTACATCAAGGATCGGCTTTAAGCCCATATCTTTTGCTTTATTTATGGATGGTCTTACTCGGGCATTTACAAGAGGATGTACCTTGGTGTATGCTTTTTGTCGATGATATCCTCCTTGTGGATAAGACAAGAGAAAAGTCCAGGAAAAACTTGAATCATGGAGGTCTACATTGGAGTCTAAAGGTCTTCGTTTGAGTAGAACTAAAACCGAATACATGGAATGTAATTTTAGTAATAGTAGGTCTACAGTGACGAGATGTAACTTTGGGTGATCAAATTATTAAAATGTGTGAACGATTTAGATATCTCGGGTCCATTGTTCAAAGCGATGGTGATATAGATGGGGATGTTAATAGTAGAATTCGGAGTTGGTTGGTTGAAGTGGAGGAATGCGTCCGGCCTATTGTGTGATAGAAAAGTACCGCTTGGATCGAAAGAAAAATTTTATAAGATGGTGGTGAGACCTTCAATGCTCTATGGTGTTGAATGTTGGCCTTTAAAAGAGAAGCATAATGTTAAGTTAAGTGTTGCCGAGATGAGAATGATTAGGTGGATGAGTGGCTTTACACTTAGAGACAAAATGCGAAATGAATATATCCGTAAAAGGGTTGGAGTTGCACCAGTGACGGATAAAATTAGAGAGAGTCGCCTTAGATGGTTTGGTCACATTAGACGTCGACCACTCGATGATCCAATTAGGAGAGTAGATGTTTTAAAT
Source organism: Papilionanthe hookeriana x Papilionanthe teres (assembly GCA_022702705.1). Taxonomy (NCBI): domain Eukaryota; kingdom Viridiplantae; phylum Streptophyta; class Magnoliopsida; order Asparagales; family Orchidaceae; genus Papilionanthe; species Papilionanthe hookeriana x Papilionanthe teres. Next base: position 60,310,034 of record CM040423.1, on the reverse strand, counting down.
ACAACTTATGTTAAGAAAGGCAGAGCGAGACCTAGGAAAACTTGGGCTTATTGCATAAAAAATGATCTTAATTTATTAGAATTAAACGAAAATTTGACACTAAATAGGACGCAATGGAGAAAAAGGATTCATGTAGCCGACCCCACTTAGTGGGATTAAGGCTTTGTTGTTGTTGTTGTTGTATTGCATAAGTAATCTAATTTGTTGATTAAGCATAACATATTGCAATCTCAAAAAAATGAGTTTAAGGCCATCAAGTGATTCAAGAATTTTGTATTGTCACTATGATATGCAATGTTCTAAATACAGATCAAAAAGAAAAGGCAATTATAAGGAAGAGATTTTATTGTTATCTCAAAAAAAGACATGTAAAAAATGCAATTTTTTTCAATAAGTTGAAGTATGACGAAGTTTACTCCATATAGTATTAAAGTCGGGAGAGATGTGATAGCATAAAGTTATCCTGAAGACTTCATCGTCTCGACAAGAAACTGAATATCATTTTAGCATTACTTGTTATTGCAGTTTTATTATTGTGAGATATTATGCCTAAAGTGGTGTCTTACAATTGATGTATAGGGAAAATTGAATGCTGACATGTTTTTTGTCCTGTTGAAATTGTTTTTGTTATTTTGTTATAATTATTTTAAACTTTACAGTCATTCAGTTAATTTACATCTCTAAGGGCATAATTTTTTTTTAGTTAAAAAGAACTACGACATCACATATTTATCTAAACAGACAAACTGCTACATCAGCAGCAACTATCTAACAGTAGCTAGGGAAGCTAGGAAGCAACTTCATAGCTGCTTCTTCAAAAAGTAACAAACACATGAATCGCCGCGTAAATTATTTTTACTTGAGATGTGTTGAGAATTGGTTGATGTCAATTTTATCTTTCATATTTTGAGATTTTGATTTTTTAAGTCTATAACTTTAAGAGTTACATATTTTTCCTAATGTTTTTTTATTATTATTATGAAACTTTAATTTTTTTTTTGCTCTATTGCATATCTAGTCTAATTTGTCGATTAAGCATAACAAACAATCTCAAAAAAATGAGTTCATGGTCATCAAGTGCTTCAAGTGTTTTGTACTGTCATTATGATATGCAATATTCTGAATACACATAAAAACGACAACTATGATAATAGATAGTATTGTTGTCCAAGAGATAAAACATGTGAAAATTATTAATTTTTTTGATGGGCTAATGATATAGAAGAGTTCACCCCGGATAGAGATCAAGTCAAGAGAGATGTAATAGACATAAAGTTATCCAAAATACTTGATCGTCTTGACATAAAGGTGAAAATCATTATAGCATTATTTGTTGTTATTATAGTTTTATTATTGTGATATGAATAAATTGATGTCTTAAAATTGATGTATTGAGAAAATTGAACTCCTTACGTGTTTTTGTATTGTAGAAGTTTATTCTGTTATTTTACTATAATTATTTCAAAAACAGCAGTAATTCAACTAATTTATATTTATAAGGGCATAACTGTCTTTTTGTCAGAAAAAATTATAGCATAACGGATTGTCCAAACAGATTAACTGCTACACCAGCAGCAACTTTCTGACAGCAACTAGGGAAACTAGAAAGCAACTTCATAGTTGTTTCTTCAAAAAGCAACAGACGCCCTAAGCGCCCCGCTAAATTTCTCCTTGAGATGAGAAAGTCCCTATGGAGGCATTAAAATTTTGAAATTTTGATGTAGTTCACCTCTAAAAAAAGTAAAAAATATATATCATTTGCATTTGCACCCTCTCTATAGCGCGGAAGCAAGTAATTTTCTTCTAACCAATGCATATAAAAGACATTCATGAAAGGAAACAGGAATTACCGTTATTGTCTACCATCTAAAAGTTAGAAAAACAATGAAATGATCCTTAGAAAGAAAGATAAGAATCTTTTCTAAACAAAATCTTAGTTTTACATTGGTCATGCTCTTCTAGCATATATCATAGTATTAAATTCTCCAAGATACTATTTTTTATCACACAATTGTGTGAATTCTGGTTGGGTGCATTGGCCTTTTTTTCTCCTAAACCTTAAAAAATTCGCTTGGTAGAAATATCCAAAGAGATTGAGAGCAAAGTTGTAAGATCTAAATTATTTTGGGAAGCTAGATTTCAAAGCCTACCCTTAGTCATATTTAGTTGCAAATGACATATCTTTGTACACTACAACACCCAAAGATAAATTTCATATTGGACACAAATCACATCCAAGGAGGTTATAAATCAATTTTCAAAATAAAAGCGAAAGTTTCTATAGTTTAGTGACTTAGAATGGGTACGATCCTAATAACCATCAATAATCAAGAAACTATTGGCGGTAAAGCCAGCCATTTCACAATAGAAAAATAATTCTTTAGAAAAGACTAATACTTAAATTTCAAATATTAAAAAATATATTTATTGGAAATATGATGAGACTAAATGGCTAAAATATAGGCAACAATAGATCACAAAATGGAAGGGATCCTTCCACAAGTCATGTTAGGACCATCTATTACCTAAGGATATTGATAATAAAGGAAAACTTTCATAGAAAATGAAAAATAACTCCCAATTCAACACCCACCTCCTTTTGAGGGTGTATGCTAAGTTGAAATCTCCTATCCTAGACAACACACTAGATGCTAACAATGCTGACAAATGTTTATAGGCCGTAAAGTCTAATTTTTCTTTTATTATTATAATCGTGAGCAAGGAAATCTTTAGTTGACTCGAGTTGTAATCCCATGCATTGATTTGATGGAAGACAAAATCATTGAACCAAGACTCATCATGCGTGACAAGGTCATAGTTCAAAAAATTTACAAGTGCTCATCATTTAAGCAAAACCTAGTTCAAGGGATAAGGCTATAAAAGATAAGGCTAGTTAAAACGGTAAGTTCTCTCGAAGCAATGACCAAAAAATAAGCAACTAGAGAGTGAAAAAAAAGTAAATTAAGATTCCTTACTGCAACCATTATCAAGGACCATTATAAAGCATACTATTAAAAATTACATGCTAAAAAAGGCAATCGAAAGAAGATAAGAAACCGGGTAACTATTGCCACACCAAAAGAAGTGGACATAATAATATCACCAATGCATTGAGTAGATAAATCAACATTTCTAATGGATAATGTTGACCTTCATAAAATAAGAAATAATCTTTATGTGCTCAAGCTTAGATCGTTAAAAATAATTTGGTCAAGATAATTTAGTCAAGAAATAGTGAAAACTTAATATTTGTTGGGCTAGTGAAAAAGATCAGGGTTGCTTATAATCAAGCATCCACTAACTTATCCTCTGAGCTGGATAAGTATTATGTCAGATATATGGCAAAATATTAGTGCACAATCAAGTTTAGAGTCACAGGGATATTTAGAGTTGAAGTAGTATGTGACATAGAATCATAAGATGATGTTCATACATTGTTGTTAGTCACTATATATGAGATAAAGATCCTATACAATACAAAAGGAATCTGTTGAATATCCTCCATTTAAAAAATTAAAAAAAGATATGTTATCAAAATAGGGTAACCACAATGAATTTTTACACCAACACTGGGTCCTCAAATAATCGAAGTAGGATGTTAGGGCATGAACAGCCCCAAAACCAACTCCTATTGTTGAAGCTCCTCCACCAAAAATGGCAAGAAAATCTCTAAAAAATCCAAATGATATAAAAAAGAAGAGATTGGGATGGCATATAGAAGAAAAAAAGTGTTATCTTGAGAAACAAAAGAGACCTAGGGGCCATAATCCAAAAGGATTTCTAGCATACTTTAGAAGATCCCTAAGACCTCTTCCATTCCAAGACGAGCCAAAGAGTCGAAGGAGCTATTGTCAATCAATACTTCACAACATAAAAATTTTGATGAATCAAGGAAAAATTTTTAAATCGGGAGAAACAGCCCAATAGCCCCGAAGTATGGACCCATTAGAGAAAGTTGCATGCAACAACAACGACGTCTTTATCCCACAAAGTGGGGTTGGCTACATGAATCTTTTTCTCCATTGCATTCGATTGTGTCATATTTTCATTTAGTTCTGATAGATTAAGATCATTTTTTATACAATAAGCTCAGGTCTTTATAGGTCTACCTCTAACTTTCTTAACATAAATCGAATCTAAAACATATGTTCTCCTAACAAGATCATTAGATAGTCGGCGATTAATTTGACAAAACCATCTAAGACAACTCTCTCTAATCTTGCCCGCCAATTGAGCTACACCACCTTATCACGGATATAATTATTTCGCATTTTGTCCTCTAAATGTCAAGCCACTTATCCACCTAAGCATTCTCATCTCAGTAAAACTTAGCTTTGTTTAATGCTTCTCTTTTAAAAGCCAACATTTTGCACCATAGAGCATTACAGCTCTCACCACTATCTTATAAAATTTGACTTTCAGTCTAAGCGGTACTTTTCTATCACACAATAGGTTTGATGCATTCCTCCACTTCAACCAACCAACTTGAATTCTACTAATAACATCCCCATCTATATCACCATCACTTTGAACTATAGACCCAAGATATCTAAAACGATCACACCTTTTAATGATTTGATCACCCATGTTACAACTTTGACATTAGAGCTAATACAACTAAAATTACATTCCACGTATTCAGTTTTAAATCTACTCAAACGAAGGCCTTTAGAGTCCAATTTAGACCACCATAATTTAAGTCTTCCTGAACTCTTTTCTAGGCTTATCCAAAAGAAGGATATTATCAGTGAAAAGCATACACCAAGGCGCATCCTCCTGTAAATGCCCAGTAAGAGCATCCTTTAACTACAACAACAGCAACCACAAAGCCTTAATCCCACTAAATGGAGTCGGCTACATGAATCCTTTTTTGCCATTGCGTCCTATTTAGTGTCAAATTTTCATTTAGTTCTAATAAATTAAGATCATTTTTTATGCAATAAGCCCAAGTCTTCCTAGGTCTACCTCTGCCTTTCTTAACATAAGTAGAATCTAAAGCATCTACTCTCCTAATCGGATCATCAGGTGGTCGACATTTAATGTGACCAAACCATCTAAGGCGACTCTCTCTAATTTTGTCCATCATCGGTGCAACACCAACCCTATTACGAATATATTCATTTCGCATTTTGTCTCTAAGTGTAAATCCACTCATCCACCTAATCATTCTCATCTCGGTAACATTTAACTTAGCACTATGCTTCTCTTTTAAAGGCCAACATTCAGCGCCATAGAGCATTGCAGGGCTCACCACCATCTTATAAAATTTTCCTTTCAGTCTAAGCGGTACTTTTCTATCACACAATAGGCCAGACGCATTCCTCCACTTCAACCAACCGACCTGAATTCTACTATTAACATCACCATCTATATCACCATCGCTTTAAACAATAGACCCGAGTTATCTAAATCGTTCACACCTTTTAATAATTTGATCACCCAAAATTGCACTTCTATCTATCACTACAGCTACTATTACTAAAATTACATTCCATGTATTCGATTTTAGTTCTACTCAAACGAAGACCTTTAGACTCCAAAGTAGACTTCCATAATTCAAGTTTTTCCAGGGCTTTTTCTCTCGTCTTATCCACGAAGAGGATATCATCAGCAAAAAGCATACACCAAGGTACATCCTCTTGTAAATGTCCAGTAACACCATCCATAAATAAAGATGTATTCGATTTTAGTTCTACTCAAACGAAGACCTTTAGACTCCAAAGTAGACTTCCATAATTCAAGTTTTTCCAGGGCTTTTTCTCTCGTCTTATCCACGAAGAGGATATCATCAGCAAAAAGCATACACCAAGGTACATCCTCTTGTAAATGTCCAGTAACACCATCCATAAATAAAGAAAAAAGATACGGGCTTAATGTCGATCCCTGATGTCAACCAACATAAATAGTAAAATAATCGGTCAATCCTCCTTCAGTTCGAACACATGTAACAGCTCTAGTATGCATATCTTTAATGACTTGAATATACGTCATATCAACACTTTTCTTCTCAAGGACTTTCCAAGGAGCATCCTTTAACTAAAGCAAAAAAAAAATTGGGCTAAAGTCAATCCTTTAACTAAAGCAAAAAAAAATATGGGCTTAAAGTCAATCTCTGATGTAATCCAACTGAAATAGGAAAATACTTGGTCAATTCTTCTTTTGTTCAAACACAAGTAACAACTTTAATATACATATCTTTAATCAATCAAATATAAGTCATATTAACAACTTTCCTCTCTAGAACTCTGCAAAGGACTTCTCTTGGAACCTTATTATATGTTTTTTTTAAATCAATAAAAATCTCTCTGTACTTCTCCATCAAACCTCTCAATAAATCAATAGCTTCCTGTTGACCTCGCTTTTGTCGAGGTCTAGTTCTTCCTTAGGACTTAGAATTCTAGCTCTAGGATATTCCCTGTGACTATCCTAGAATCTTAGTATGGGACCCACCTCATTTTAGAATTTTTGAAGCCACTCTGTCACTCTTCTTGGAGTCCCGCACGTAATTTTGTAACTCTAGTACATAGAAGGTTGGAATTGACGTAAGGAACTCAAAGGGAGTCCCCTATAGGACCTTTCAGCCATGAGGTTGCCTTGCGCACATTCTTGCACCACCACGAGCACAAATTCCTCGATTTGCGGCCTCGACGCCTTCAGTTTCTCTGCGACTAGTCGAAACTGGTGCCAATTTGCCAGGATGATCGATAGCAAGCCAAAATCTCAGACAGGATCAAATTTGACGCACTTTCGGCCCAACCATCGACGAGATTGTCTGAACGCCGGATGACGAAACGGACTTCACGGATGCGTCCGGAACGTCAAATTTACTTAGGAAAGACATGCACTTTGTTAGGGTTCCGCGCACGAATAAACTACACGAATTTCGACGCATTTAAATGAAATAAAATATTAAAATAAGGTTTTTTTTTTATTTTCACACCCTTAAATCCCTAAATCTCTAAACTCACGCACACCCCCGAGCCCCAATCTCATTCCTTCCTCTCGGTCGCACCCCCAGCCGATCGCATGCTCCATTTGCTCTAATCCTCGTGGATCCTTGCACGACTTCAACCCAGGTCCCCACTGAGGCCCTTTGCGGCCTGTTGGCCATTTCCCTTTCTCTGCTCGCAGCAGTTTCTTTCGGCATTCCCTGTCACCACCCTTGTTCTTGTCGCCACTTCCTCTCTGCACCCTGGTCGCCATTTTCTCCCACCTCCCTCCACTCCAGCTGACCTCTCTAGGTAAGTATGTGTAATCTCTCCTCCTGCTCTTGGCCTATAAAAATCCCCATTTGGGGTAGGGTTAAGCTTGGCCGAATTTTTTTGTAAGAGGAGGTGTTGCCATTCTTTTTCCTGCTTCATCTCTTCCTGTGTGAGTGTGTGAGTGTGTGTTTTGGGCTTGAGGAAAGCTTAGCTCTAGCTAAGAAAAGAGGAGAAGGTGTTGCATTCTACTTCTCCCTGTTAGCTTGCTCGAGTCCTGGAGTATTGTTTCGGCTGTTCGGTTGGCTTACCCGCTCTTTTCTTTTCTTCTCCTTGTGTTGCTCAACCATTGAGGTATAAGCCTCTTTTGCTCCATAGCTTGGCATGCTTTATTTTGACAAGTTTCTTTTTTTTTTGTTGATGGAAAAGTTTGGCTAGTTATCTCTTTCCCTACTCTTATTACATGCTCTACTACTATTTATTTCATGAAAAAAATGGAGTTAGATACATGACGCTTTAATGTGGAAACTTGAGATAGGAGGCTCTAAATGGCATGCTCCACTATCTTTACTAATGCTCCTTTATGTTCAGTGAGGTTCACGTAGAAAGTGTATGCATGCTTTAGTCCCTCTTGTTGGCATGCTTTGGAGGATACTTTGTACCCCTTCCCTATTCCTTTTTTATTATTCGATGATTAACACCCCTCCTTAGCTAACGGCAGGGTTTGTATATGCATACTTCTAGCCTTTGAAATTTGCAATATTGCTTTAGCAAGAGAAAAAGAGAAGAGAAAGCATGCTTGTTTGAGGGGGGTAATTGGCTTCAATGTGTAGGCTTTACCAACGTGTTGCTCCTCTTACTAGATGTCATTTGCATGCTTGAGATATGGTGGCCTTTATTTTCAAAAAAAAAAAAAGGTCTGAAAATGCAAGTTTCTTTGTGGGGTTTGGAAGTTTGGAAATGCCATCTCGATATGCTTTAGATCGCATGTGCTTTGCTTAAAGGGGTGTGTGTGTGCCTCTCTTTCTCATGCTACTAGTCTATTGTATTTGGAAAATTGGAAAACATGCCCCAAAGTTTTATGTTATTTGCTATCTACACATGATTTCAAATGTTACCATATGCTTCCATGTGTGGTTGTTTGAGTTGGGACTTGGGAGAGCTTCAAAAGCTCTTGTAGCATGCTCGGGATGTTTGAATAGCCATCTACTACTACATATATTCGTTTCACTATCTTTCGTAGCGTTGCTGCATATGTGAAAGAGCCTAGGCTTATTGGAAATTGAGGAAGCATTGAACAGAAGGGGTTGGATGGGGCATGAGACCCCTCGGTTTTAACATTTATGGAGCTGCAGTTTTGCCCCATTAAGGGGCTCGATTTTTGGCATTTGACTGTCCCTTGTATGTGGCATTGAGGAGCTCGGATTTTGGCCATTAATAGGCTGTGGTTTTGGCCATTGAATGGCTGCGGTTTTGCCTCATGATACTCAGTTTCCTGGCTCGTGGCAGCTGAGTTTTTGACCTTTTGTTTGGCCTGTTGTTTGGGCCCAGTTATGGGCATGTTGGCTGGCTGGAAATTGGGCTCACTGCTGGTTTAGTTTTTTTTTTTTTTTTTTTTTTTTTTGGCCTAATGTTGGCTCGGTTTGGCTCTACAGAGTTCAGGTTTTGGTACTTTTTTTAACCCCATTTGTGGTATATTTGGCATGTTGATATCTTGAGTTTGGGGTAATTATGGGCTACAGTGTTGGTATGATTTGGCTGTCTTGGTCTGGAGCAGGGAGCAATCTTGGATGTTGCGCAGCTTCGGGCTGTCGGATTTGGGAGTTCTCTGTTGCATTCTTTGAGACTTTTTGAGAGTATTTGATTACATTGAATTGTCCTTTTCAGTCATGTGTAGTCATTTGAGTCATGCCTTCAGGGTGTCATGAGGAAATCCGGGCTTGCTGCTTCAGGTGGTGAAAGGTGGTTCTTCTAGGAGCTTTAGCATGTTTGCCTTTCTGTGAGAGGTGTAGTTTTTTGTTTTTGGAATTTGTGAGGGTTATAGAGGTCTTAACTTTAATAGGTTCTAGCCGAGTTTGTTAGGATTGGAGTTGTCGAGATTTTGTGATCGCTTATTGTCTTTTTGTGGCTTTTAGGAACGACTCGCCTTCTTTTTGCCGTTCTTTTAGGTGAGTCGTCTCCTCATTTCTTGCTTTTTGGTCGGGTCTTTTGCACTTATGTAAGAGGCATAAGTGTGCACGTATAGCATTTTGCTATATGTAGGCCATCAAGCAAGGCTGTAAGTAGGATGGTTCGCGGTTTGGACACAAGTGATGAAAGAACCACCTATACATATGTGAGAGGTCCTAGCACGATCCTGACTCAGTGACCTTATGAGGATGAGACGGTACCATGCCCCATCCAAACCTTTACTAAGTGTTAGTCATACTAGCAGGCAGTACCAAATCTCTAACACTAAGTAAAGGGGGCCACACCCATCGCTTCTACGGATAGTTGGAAATTCTAACCTGCTAGTATGACTGATCCACTCTCTTTTAAAATATCAAAATTTTCCTTTGAATGAATGATAAATCGAAATTTGTTTCAAAAAAAATGAAAATAAAATCTTTCCTAAACATTTTATAAAATGAAAATTCACGAATCAGTCGTATGAACCAGAGGGGTTTCCTTCTTCTGTGGCTGTTAGATTAAGAACCTTTTAATTAGTGTTGGATCACACATGCATGGTGATTCGTTAGGGCCCTAAAGTCTTGATTTGACACAGAGTCTTGATCCTGAGTCCTCCCAACCATCATGCTTACAGTCCTTTCGGGCTTTTAGCCCATACTTTGTGGCTTTCCTTAAGTTTTCCCTGACTGCTTTTGATTTCTTTCTTTTCGTTTTTCTACGGCTTATTTGATTTCTTTTGAACTTTTCACGGATTTCTTTCCAAATTTTCTCATTTTGGCTTTCCGCACGGTATTTTGGGTTTTACCTTTCACAGATAGCTTGGATACTGGACCCCCTTTTTTTATACTCGCTTCTACTTTGTTTATGTTGTTAATCCTTTCTTTGCAGGAATAATAATATAGGAAATAGCAGGGCTTTCAGGTTACTAAAGTTTATAGCATTTTCTTTGTTGCATTTTTTACTATTTCTACTACTGCTACATGTATTACTGCTACTGCTTTCCTTTTACTGTACCGCACTACTTGTCTGCTACCACTGTTTTATTTTCTACTGTAGCATACTCCTATCTCCTACCACTACTGTTTTATTTTATATGTTAGCACATCCTTCTAGTTTGCTACTGTTGTTCTACTTTCTGTCATTGTTACTATAACACGTACCATTGCATCATGTAATACTTTCCATTACCTTCTTCTAGAACAGGAGGCCAATAGTTGGTTTTATAGGAGGCACCTGGAAATAAATCACCGACCTAACCAATTACATATCCACTTTAAACTTCAAACTTACAATTCAACACTGCTACAACATGGAGTACGGAGCAAAACTTCAAGGGCAACACGACCATCTTCAACAGTAAAACTTGTTTACATCAACAAACATTCTTTTAGTTTAAATAACGAATCATAAGACTTCGAGGTAGTCCGCCTAGTGCGATATAAATCCACACCTTTTCTTTTAGGCCTTTGCACAACCATGTTGTACAATATAAGCCCTAACTCGCTTAGGATTCTGAGGTCGTCGTCCGATATGACGTAAATCCTCCTATCTTCTAGGTTGTTTGCATAATCAGATATTATGCAAATGTAATCCCTATAATTAATTGGCAGGATTGAAATTCAAATAAATTTATTTCCAAAATTTAAAGCCCAACAATAGGAAAGTCTGGGATGCCACTGAGGTCTGCTCGGATCCGTATCATCCCCTACCCTTCTTTCCTTTGATTCCAGAAATAAATGTTCCACTTTGTGCCTTTCCCATTTGGCATTCCCTATACACACCTCTTTGGAAACCCTACCCTTTGAATTCATGAAGATAGATACCTCTGATCTAAATCGAGAGTTCTCTCAAGTGACTTCGGTCATTCGAGGTGAATCGACTATAGGGTTCGCATCTATAGGGAGCTTTAAGAACCCAGGTAATATAAACCCTATTTAATTCTTTTGTATTAAATGGGGGAACTTGTCGATCAACACGAAAGGTTCGCAAACCAGAACGGATGTCATAAATTCAATAGTTTATTTGATCGAGTTGTATCATCAAGCAGTGTGTCTATTTCTCGGGATAGATGCATCGCTTGTGATATTGTGCCCGTTCATTCAAACTACTAAATGAATGAGATTCGTCTATTCTCGCTTTTCAAATTTAAAATATTATTTCTAAAAATCCATATATATTAAATTAAATCAAAGCCCTAATTTATAAAACTACATTTTACACTTTTTAAAAAAAAAATTTAATTCTAACAACTTAGCGACCGACACTTCCATAATAGACCTCTAGCATAAATCCAAACTGATTATGAGAAATCTTTGTATCACATCTTAACCAATGTTCAATTACATTTTCCAATAACTTTGAAATATGGCACATTAACTTAATTCCTCTATAATTTGCAGACTCTTGTGCATCTCTTTTATTCTTAAAAATGGGAACCAAAATACTCCTTCAATCTTTAGACATCTTTTTAGTTTTTAAAATAATATTAAAGAGTTTAGTAAGCCAAAAAAACTCTCAATTCTCCTAAATATTTTCACACCTCAATTGGAATATCATTAGGTCCTATAGATTTTCCACCCTTGATTTTTGTTGAAGTCTAAATTTTTTTTACTAATGTGACAGTAAATATAAGATGTTTTATTATTAATAATAATATTAAGATCACTAAGAAAAATCGAATTTTCAAAAACTTCATTAAAAATTTTATCAAAATAGCTCACCCAATATGTTAAATATCTTCCTCTAAGAGATGCACTTTTTGATGTTCATCTTTAATACACTTTACTTGAATCACGGGTCACCTTATATTTTTCCTAGCTTTTACATTTAAATTAATTTTTGTAACAAAACTTCTTATATTTTATCTTTTCTTACACATTGCTATTCCACCACCAACAATTTTTATTTAAAAAAATTGTTCCTTTTGATTCTCCAATTACATCTTTTATCACTCATTTAATAGTGTTTATTACTTTATCCCACATAGAATTTGTTTCTTCATGAACATCCCAAATCTTGAAATCTTGAATTTAACTCATAAAAATAATTTTATGTCATTTAGGTGCCCCATCTAATTATATGATAATGTTTTCTTGTAGTCTTCATCTTAAAATCCAGAACTAATAATCTAAGTTGAATACTTAAACTTTTCACTTGGAATGACTTTACAATCTTTACACTCTCGATGAGATTTTTTTTTTCTCATTAAAAATTAATCAATTTGTGTTTTATTTGATCTATTCTTATAAGTCATAATATGCTCATCTCTTTTCTTAAAAAAATTATGAGAAATAATAAAATCACATATTAAAGCAAAATCTAATATGGTTCTACCTTCTTCATTAATCACTCTAAAACCGTAACCATCATAAATATTTCTAAAATCTTTCACCACTCTACCAACATGTCCATTTAAATCTCATCCAATAAAATTTATTTCTTCAGGTATCATTTGTTTTAATTCTTCTAGGTTATTCTAGAATTTTTCTTTTGAACCTATATCAAAACCTACTTGAGGAGTATAAGCACTTATAACATTAAAAATTTTAGTATCAACAATAACCATTCGAGCTATAACTATATCTCCAATTTTATTAATTTTTACAACATAATCTTACAACTTCTTATCTATAATTACACCTACACCATTTCTAATGTGACTCCTACCATAATATCAAAGTTTAAAACCTAAGCTATAAGTCGCCTTAGCCTTTTTAAACCTACTCGAGGAGTATAAGCACTTATAACATTAAAAATTTCAGTATCAACAATCACCATTCGAGCTATAACTATATCTCCAATTTTATTAATTTTTACAACATAATCTTACAACCTCTTATCTATAATTACACCTACACCATTTCTAATGCGACTCCTACCATAATATCAAAGTTTAAAACCTAAGCTATAAGTCGCCTTAGCCTTTTTTCCATTTTATTTAATTTGTTGAATGCATAAATATTTATCTTCCTATGAACCATAATATCAACTAATTCCATTAATTTATCTGTGAGAGTATCTATATTCCAATATCTTATACTAATATTTATTTAATGGACTAGCTTCCTTACCCGCATCTGTTTGTAATGTGGGAACCATTGCTTATAAAATATAGATACATGGCAAATTATTATTTAAATCTTTGTTTACATTTAAGCAATTGTTAGCCATCACTAGAAAATACAGTTAACCCATAAATTTAGGAAACTTAGTAGATTTTCATTAGTATATAATTTGGTTTCCATGTAATATGGAAGTTATTTCCACATTTCATGCATTTATTTTATGATTGGTAGCTTGAATTTAGAAATAAAAGTTATTTTGATGCATGATTATTTTTTTCCAATAGAAATCCAACTTATATAATTTGGTTTCCAGTAAACGATATTAAGAAAAATTACAAAAGGAATAAATCCTTATTACAGGAATCAAACAGAATGCATCCCTCAATATGTTTCCCAGGAAGTGGTGGATTCGGGAGATGAGATATGAGATGAGATATGAACTACTAGGCCGATACTCAATTCATGCTTGTCCTCTATACCACTCCTATAAATGGAAAACTAGTAGGGTGCTTTGTAATTCAACTAATTTTAGCTTGAATCAAATTTACAATTTAAATTATTTCTTCCATTTTCTCTAGTAGTTAGCCTGTGCTTCCCCCTTTTTTTTTTTTTTGCCAAAAACTTACATTCTCCTATTCATTCTACAAAAAGTAGCCACAAGCTCTCAGATTTTTTTGTCAGCTTATGATCTCCAAGAACAAGCACCAACATGGCTACGCCTTACCTATAATGGAGGATCTGCTACAGTGGAGTTGTTTTACTTCTCCACCAGCAATAGAAGCAGGCATTCAGGAAGAAATCAAAAATATTGTTGTTACCCACCTCCTATGAGGAAGAAAAAAAATATGATACATTACTTGATTTGGGAAATAGCAACGAAGAATTAGATATACTTGTAAGGAAAAGATCAAAAAGAAAGAAAAAGAGTTCTATGGAGAAGTTTGGAGATTTTTCTGACCAAAACTCTAGTTTTACATGTGTAATGCTCTTTCAATTTTAGTTTATATTATAGTATCGAACTCATTAAAATTTTTTCTCCCAGATAATAATGTAAACACTAATTCATTGCTTGGCCCTATTCCTCCTAAATCCTAGAACATCCACTTGGAAGAAATACCAAAATAAATTATGGGGAAATCTGTAAGAACTTCATTGCCTTGGTGGTTAGGTTGGGAAATCTAGTCATCAACCATGATTAGGTATGAGAGTGACGCACCTTTCCACGTTACAGTACCTAATGACAAAATCCAAATCCACTAAGAATTTCTTGAACACAAATCCCATCTTAAAAAGGATATGGCTCATAGCTTGTCTGGACGGAAAATAAACACCTAAAAGAGCATAATAACAAAATTGTAAAGCTTACGAATACTAAATTTACTTGTCACCAAAATTTTAAATAAATATAAACAAATAAACATAACCAAATTGCATGATATGATAAACAGCAAAATAGGGGGTAACAAACACATTTAAAATCCAATAATGTTCAGGTTTATATATATATATATATATATATATATATATATATATATATATATATATATTGTCCAGACCATCAAGAAAGCTCAATCAAGCTAAGAATGAAGATCGGTTGAAAACTCTAACCTTGAATTGCCATCATTTCCATCTTCATCATCTGCTTTCTTGTCCATTTCACTCCTAACCTTGTTAAGTAAAGCATAATCCAAACCTTTGACCAAATGGGTGTGTTCAATGTCTCCTGTAAACGTACAAAATAAAAGATATTGGGTGGAAATCATACCAACCATTTCTTAACACTAAGAAATCACAATATATATTAAACAAAAACAAAAACCAACTTCAAGTTAAAAATAAGGACTTCAGTTTAAGAGCAAAATTAGAATCAACTTAATTTTTTTTAAGGATCCCATTATCCAAAATTTTCTAAGCAGTTAAGATCATTTAAAATTGCTTGTAAGAATTCTTTAAATTTTTACTAGTTCCTAGATGATTTTGATCAATTTGCAACCCCAAATCCACTCCTGGGAGGGGCGGTCAATCCATAACAAAATATGTTAAGGGATTTTGTAATCCCTTGTTAGCTTTGAGGAAATATCTTATTTTGCCTGCATAATCCAAGATTTAAGAATTTTGTGCTTCTCCAACTGTCTCCATTTCTGATTTCAGATCCAGCAAAAAAACGAAGTGCTCAGCTGTCTTTTGATCTCTATTTCGCTAAAATCGGTTAATTCCTACACTTTTAAAAGATAAAAGCAGTGAATAGCAAAGGTAGGCAAAAAATTAAGAACGAAGCACTGATTAGAGGAAAAGCCTAAAGAGAGAATTTCTAAAGAGGCTAGAATTTTATTATAGTGACATTTTTTAGAAGATTTTCTAATATATTAAGCATCAATTCAAAGCGAGTAGTTAATCTGCATTGCATAAAATCCTAATAATTCAAATTGGGCCATTTATCACTATATTGGGCCACTTGGTAGAGTAAACAGGGACTTTGGAAGCATTCTAGATCTCAATTATTCTATTGGGTAGTTAGGATTGGTTGGGAAGAATTAATCCCAAAATCCTAAAATATAAGCAAGTGACACTCTTACACAAACACCCAAGAATTTTCTCCGAACTACTTGAAAGGTTTTGGACATGAACCCTTTCCAAGGAGGTCATGTATAACCCAAGGAAATCCAAACTAATTCTGAACGGCCTACTTTCAAAACCAACAAGTCCATGAATTAACATGATTGACGATATTCCAAATTACAGTCTTCCCTTGGCAAGGTAAATGTTCCAATACAAATGCCACTGAAACAACTATCAAGCAAATCAACATCAATAACAAGTCATCAATTAAGGTAAGAATGGATGTGCTGTTTCTATAGCATCATCTTTTTCTCTTTATTTAAATTATTTTGCCAACCACTTGCAAAATTTCTTCTTTATTGACATTCTAGTTGATGCCAACGACACTTAAAACTAGCCCACTTTTGCAAATAATTGTTCCACATGTGGATCATTTTTATCTATCTATCAAGAGGAGAGAGAGAGAGAGAGAGAGAGAGAGAGAGAGTGAATGAAACAAAGATTCCCAACAAATAAACCTGAACCAAAGACATTGTCCAAGCCTTGAGTTTAGATCACTAAACAAATCAATAAAAGCAACCTTTTTTCCTACATAACTTAAAATAAATGAGCATACTATCATAAAAATGTTGAATTTGCAATAAAAACGGGAAGCACTAAAGATTCAAAAGTGCAATATACTTATAATGATTTATGTTGTCAATAAAAACACATCCGTGCACTTGATATTTGGCACAATTCCCTAGGGAAATCACACTCATGCATGCTATATTAATGTCACCTTAAAAACCTAATAAAAGAGGATAAGGTAAGAAAAATATGGTGAATTAGAGAGATAAAAGTGTTAGCTGAATTCTTCTCCATAGAAGATGTGTGCCACATGATGAAACTGAACCAATTTTTCAGAGATGTCATGATTTTGAATTTGGAGGACATTTTAGTGTTGATAAAACTACTTATAAGATTTTGCAATCTGGATTTTATTGGTCTATTCTTTTTAGGGATGTATACAAATATATAAAAAAATGTGATCGATATCAGAGAGTAGGTAATATTTCAAGAAGAAATGAAATGCCTCTATATTTTACATTAGAAGTTGAAATCTAACAAGGCCTCGGAACCTACAGGAGCTTTAGTCTGTTGAGGGGAAAAAACAAACCATTGCTCAGTAAATCATCAAAGTTAATAGCTAAAAGAAAATTGAGATGTTGGTAAATGTAAATAGCAAACCATTCATACAAAGCATCAAATGTTCTAATCACATCG
Source organism: Papilionanthe hookeriana x Papilionanthe teres (assembly GCA_022702705.1). Taxonomy (NCBI): domain Eukaryota; kingdom Viridiplantae; phylum Streptophyta; class Magnoliopsida; order Asparagales; family Orchidaceae; genus Papilionanthe; species Papilionanthe hookeriana x Papilionanthe teres. The sequence goes on along the minus strand of CM040423.1, from coordinate 60,292,777 downwards.
TCATCATCAGTCTTATCCAATCTAGTTAAGGTCGTCAATATGAATCCTAATTTTGCATCCAACCATGTTGAAAGATGTCTATGTTGTTAAACATATTCATTGCAAATCATTTTAAACAACTTCTACATTATCAAAATATCTCTTATCCTTCTTAACCCCATAAATTAATTTCATCTACTCATCTAATGGGTGTACCTTTTATCCTTCATTATCCATAGCCGGACCATCCACGTCTATTTTCAATCATCAAATTTTAAATTGATGTCATTCCAATGGTCATCTAATATATAATCATTTCATAATTTATCAATCATAAATTTGCACACATCCATCTAAAATTTCTTATTTTTTTCATGCTCAACTTATGAATATTTTCCATACCAACCTTAGATCCACGCATCATCAACCTAATTATGGTTCAATAAAATTTTCCTTCATTTCTCCATAATCCCCTTATCGCATAAAACTATAAGGCACTTTTCTATTTTAACCACTTAACCTTAACACTGAAAAAAAACATATCCACATTTATAACTCAATTTTTTTTTGTATAATAGATCTAAAATACCTAAAACTAACGCACCTCCACATTACTTCATTTCTAATAATTTTATAGATAATTGTTAATATCAAACCTATTAATATTGTATTTCATATATTCAATCCTTATTCTACCAACTCTATCATTTACCTTCTAAGCGCTCTCTCCATCATTTTGATCATGCATTTATTACAATGGGTGTCTCATTGATCATAAGTATGTCATCTATAAACAATATGTATCAAGTCACCTCAATATCTTAAATAAGCTCCAAAACTAATACAAAATGATGTAGACTTCATATGAAAGCTCATATAGTGCACAACAAAAGAATTCATGACTACCTTGATAATAAACTATAAAAGTTTCAAGTCCTTAATACAATGTAGATAATATCACGGTAGAGCAAAATGAATCTGTGGTGCCTCGGCCACGAGTACCCTCCATTTACATTTCAGGCAAGGATAGCATGGTATTCGCCGCTTGATTGTCTTGCTAGCACAAGGCACAAGGCATTGAATTACAGAACCATCTGCTTTAATGTTAATCTCTATTATCATGCACCAGTGAAGGTAGTTCAAATTTAGTTTTATCCAACCTAACACAGAAAAACAGTTCCCAATAAAAGCCAAAATATAGTGCGTTCCTTCAACAAATTACCAAATCATACAACATATCAGAATTAATCAGACAAAGGTTTCATCCTTCAATTGTATACTTCAAAGAACTGAGCAAGAGATCATGTCTACAAACCTCCAAGATACTTGCTATTCTCAATAGATATCTTATGTGCATCAGCAATTCTGCAAAAAGATAAATCAGAAGAAGCTACCAGATAAGCCTCATTTTCAAGAGGTGAATAAATCTCAACAACTAAAAATAGGTTTGTCGTCAAACTTTCTGTTTAAACTTAAGAGATAATACTGACCTTAAATCAACTGTCCCAGGAGGAGCTACGGCATGAAATGAACCCAACTCCGTGGGCTCATAATCAGGATTCTGATCTTCTCTGCGTTCCTTGGCACGATCTCGATATTTTGGTCCCTCAGGTAGTTCTTGCTTTTCCTCTCTGTTAAACAAGGAAGAAATTTTATACATATTAAATAAATAACAAATAGACGATCAAGAATGAAATTAAATGGGCTGGAAACTAATAAATACAAGTAGATAACCGCACACTTGAACTGAGCACACGTGCTAATCAATATACATTTTGTAATAGGAAATAGGTTATTGGTAAGCATTGAACCATTGACATAATGTGATCCAGATCTTCACTTATTCAGTTTATAGAATGAATAATGTTACTGGAAATGGAGTAAAATAAAGATAGGCTTTACCTAACCTAGATGATGATGAGGATGATTAATGGTAACTAGTGCTGACAAAATCATGAAAAAAAAATATTTAAGCAAGAACCAGCTGTCTAGATAATAATTCATGAAAAAAGTGATGCATTTACATGAATAGGACCGTGACACATCTAAATATATAGTAATAATTCATCAGTTAACTTATGTTTTATCTTGTTGACAAATAAGCTCAACAAGAAACAAATTGACTTACTGGATAAGAGCAAAGATCAGAGTTGGCACCCTGTTCTGGTAAGAAAATAACTATTCATCTGTCTAATTATATGAAGCATAAACATGGACGCAACTAGGATGAGTCCAGTGCATCCAATAAAATATGAAGGAAGTGCCAGAAGATTATTTTGTATGTTAAACGCATGTGATGCATTAAAATACATATAATAGCAATACTTCTGGGTAAAACCATACGGCAAACCTAGATTCTATGAGACTATGCTATCATAAGTATCATTATTTCCATAATAATTCCATAATAAAATGAACAGAAATTCAATTGCATATGACAAATAACAAAAAAGATAGGGAGCATGTTATAATACTATCGTATTATATTGTAGGCACACTTCTGACGGATGACAAAATTTTAGCAAAAGATATTAAAGATTTCTACTAGATATAGGTGTTTCAATTATGTCACGTGTAAAAGGAGTTGTCCAAGGGGTATTCTGAATTTGTTGGAGACCACTCCTAACCTTGTTCCACTTGTCTTCATTTGATTGAAAAACATGAAAAATTTGTAACAATTTATCATACAAGTCAAACCATGTTGAAGGTGTGCCATAACATTAACACATTTCAAGCACAAATGCAAGTAGCTTCAAAAAAAACCCAAACTTCGTAAGTAACACCAAATCAAATTAAAGGTTCTACAAAAAATAAGATAAAACGGTGTAAATCATCAGGGTAGAGCCTCATCTACTCCATTTGAACAATGCTTTAAAAATCTTTATTAAACCATATGATGCCATATTAAGCATTGCCTTTGGTGTGAAACTCTAGTTTATGCTAGTTTTTTTCTCACAGCTTCTAGCCAAGTTACCTTCTCCAACCCATTTTCCTTCATATTCCTTCCACATTAGTTTTTCTCTCAACCCTATTGATGCATTATTCGCTCAAATATCTATAGACTATTAAGTGATCGCCCAACACACCACTAAAATCACTTTTAATTGGATCTATCTATATTGAATTCCCAATATTACTCAGGGCAACATACTTCACCAGAAAGACAAGTGTTTTCACAAAAATCGAAGATGTTCATAGTATAGCTAAACAAGTTCAATTTCACAAATTATTTCTAGTGCATGCCTAAAGCATATAAGGTACCTCTTAATCCAAACACCCTAGTTTAACTTTACAAATTATCCTCACTTATATCTCAATCTATAATAGAATGGAACCAAGATAGCTAAAGCTATTGCACTTTTTATTTCAATTGATCCTCCAACATCACTGCTAATGATTATTACTGCCACTTTCTCTAAAATTGTATGTTGTACCAACCTTTGATTTACCAATGTTAAAACTCTTATAGTTTAAAATATGCTTCCTCTTTTATAACTTTTCTACTGCAAAAATGACCTAACTTATTTGAATTATGGTGTAAATAAAATTTTATTTTCAAAGCAAATTTAAATAATAGAGAAACATAAAGACGAGGAACTAAAAATTAGAGAAGCTAAAGAAAAATGAGTATATGTTTTGCAATAATTTGGGATACGCAAGTCAAAATGGACAAAAAATATGAGCAAAACATGAGGATTATTGATTAAGCTATAACTAGAATAGAATTAAGTTGTTAATATGAAAAAGTATATGACACCTCAGTGGCTTTGTGTGATAATAAAATATCATGCATTGACTGCATATAACATAAATGAGCACAGCCTAATGGAGAATGTCATGATAGCATACAATAAAGAAAAAGAAGAACACAAAAGGCTGATGCGACCCAGGTATATTGATAGAAGATGCAGATAGAAGATGCAGAATCCCAAAATGAGAGGATAAGATTAAAGTGAAAGGTTTTCTAAAAAGATGGATGGACCTAACATGGTAAAAATTATTCACAGAAAGAAACAAGCTACGCTAGATGTGACACCACAGGTAGATTTAAAGAGAAATGAATACAAAAGGTGGACCAAAGAACCTGAATTCAAATATTTCAGATGACAAATACAGCATTTTTGCAACTAGAGAAACAATAGCATAAGTTTCGATATCTATAAAGCTCTTAAACCAACAAAATGTCATTTAAAACAGTGCAAGTACAAGGAATAGAGTGAAAACAGAGGCTGGGAGTGCAACTTACTTCTTTCGTGAAACTTTTTCCTTGTAATGCTTTTTTGAAGACATGGTTGAATATCACTGCCATATCATAAAAATTAATTCAGCTCAGGTGCAGAGAAATATCAGCTTGTTGCTTTCTAATAAAGAAGATACATGCTTTCAATTCATAAACATTAGAGAGAGCATCTGAAATATACTTCAAATTCAGAAAAATTATAAACTGTTCATGCATCCATGTATTTTATTTTGAAATTACACCACAACTCTAGAAAATTTTGAAATTATTACCAACGTTCCAGACATTGCAGCGCAAACATGCTATATGAAAAATTTAATGCGGCAAACTAAGAAGTGAAAGTAAAATGAAAATTTGTATATTTAACTTTTATAATCTTTAAGTTTTGTGTTTCAAGAGGTTTTGATATCTATTTGTGTTGGATCTTCCTGTTTTTAGTAGTATGGATTTATTGTGTTTGGCTTTTTTTTGTTGTTGTTTCATTTTTGAGATTTTTTTTTTACTATCATTGCCGCTCCCAAGCCAGGCTGTGAAAAGTGGAGGATTGCGTTAGATAGTCGACAGCCAGCGTAAAACTTGTCGAAAAAATTGACATGAATCATTTTGATCATTGTGTAAGTGTTAGGGCGCCCCCTAAAAGCAACGCGTCGTATTGCATAAATACAGTGAAAAGTGTGCAAATGCCACTACAGCGGCACTCGGGTGTAGTGTCAAACAAGCAAGAGTTCTCACATTACGGACGGATGCGGCTAAAGAAGTTAGTACATGAAACTAATATTAGGATAAAATCTTGAAATATAGTACTTTCAATGGTAAATTAATGGAATTAGTTGATATTATGATTCATAGAAAGATTAATATCATATGTATTCAAGAAACTAAATGAGTTAGGGAAAAGGCTAAGGAAATTGATAACTTAGGTTTTAAAGTTTGGTATTCTGGTAAAAGTCATACTAGAAATGTTGTTGGTGTAATTATAGATAAGAGTTTGAAAGATAACGTTGTAAAAATTAATAGAGTTTGAGACAGAATTTTAGCCCTTAAGATTATTATTGGTACTAAGATTTTTATATTATAAGTGCATATGCTCCTCAAGTAGGTTTAGATATAGGGTCTAAAGATAAATTTTTGGATGACTTAAAGACTTAATAGAAATGATGCATCTTTAAGAAAGAATTTTTATTTAAGGAAATTTAAATGGACATGTCGGTAGAGTGGTAGAAGATTTCAAAAATATTTATGGTGGCTCTGGTTTTGGAGTGACTAATGAAGAAGGTAGAGTCATTTTAAATTTTTTTTAGCATATGATTTTGTTATTATTAATACTTTATCATAAAAAGAGACGAGCATCTTTTTACTTATAAGAATATATCTAATAAAACACAAATTTCTTATGAGAAGAAGAGATCGTCGAGATTGTAAAGACTGTAAGGTCATTCCAAGTGAGGATTTAAGTACTCGATATCCATTATTAGTTCTAGAATTTAAAATGAAGAATTGTAAAATAAAGAATACTAGGACTCATCATTGTATAATTAGATGGGGGAACCTAAAAGACAAATGAAATTATTTTTATGAGTAAAATTCAATATTTCAAAATTTGAGATGTTCATGAAGAAGCAAATGTTATGTAGGATAAAATAACAAACACTATTAAACAAGTAGCAAAAGATGTACTTCAAGTATAAAAAATTTTATATAAATAAAAATGATGGTGGAATAATAATGTGCAAGAAAAGATAAAATATGTTAATTTATGTTATAAAAATTGGTTTAAATGTAAAAGCTTAAGAACTAGGAAAAAATCAAACGGCCCGGACAATCTATGACGCTAAAAATTCTGTTTTTTAGTGATCTTTATAATAGATTAGATACTAAAAAGGGTGAAGGTAAAAAAATATATTTATAAACAAAGAGACAGGTAAAGATTTAACTCAAGTAAAGTGTATTAAAGATGAAAATCAAAAAGTGTTTTTCTTAAAAAAAGATATTCAACATAAGTGGGTAAGTTATTTTGATAAACTTTTTAATGACGTTTCTGAAAATACAATCGACCTTAGTGATCTTAATTTGTTAATAATAATAAAACATTTCATTTTTACTATCGCATTAGTAAAAAAGAAGTTAAGAATGCTCTAAAGAAAACCAAGGGTGGAAAGCCTGTAGGACCTGATGATATCCCAATTGAAGTATGAAAATATTTAGGAGATTTGGGAGTTTCTTGGCTTACTAAACTCTTTAATATTATCTTAAAATCTAAAAAGATGTCAGAGGAGTGGAGGAAGAGTATTTTGGTCCTCATTTTTAAGAATAAAGGGGATGCACAAGAGTGCGCAAATTATAGAGGAATTAAGTTGATGTGTCATACTTTAAAATTATGGGAGAGGGTAAACAAAAATTAAGACGTATTACAATGATTTCTCATAATTAACTTGGATTTATGTCGGACAGGCCTACTATGGAAGCTATACTTTTATTGAGAGGTTTGATGGAGAAGTTCAGAGATAATAAGGAGGATATATATTTGATTTTTATTGATTTAGAAAAAACTTATGATAAGGTTCCAAAAAATATCATTTGGAGAGTTCTTGAGAAGAAAGATGTTGATATGACTTATATTCAAGTCATTAAAGAAATGTATATTAGAACTGTTACTTGTATTCGAATTGAAGGAGGATTGACCAAATATTTTCCTATTTCTGTTGGATTACATCAAGGATCGGCTTTAAGCTGATATCTTTTTGCTTTAGTTATGGATGGTCTTAGTGGACATTTACAGAAGTATGTACCTCGGTGTATGCTTTTTGTTGATGATATCCATCTCGTGGACAAGACAGAGAGAAAAAGCCTAGGAAAAGCTTGAATTATGGAGGTCTACATTGGAGTCTAAAGGTCTTCATTTAGTGGAACTAAAAATGAATACATGGAATGTAATTTTAGTAGCATAAGCTCTAGTGACAGAAGTATAACCCTGGGTGATCAAATTATTAAAAGGTGCGAACGATTTATACATCTCGGGTCTTTGTTCAAAATGATGGTGATATAGATGGGGATGTTAATAGTAGAGTTCAAGTTGGATGGTTGAAGTGGAGGAATGCTTCGGGCCTTCTCTGTGATAGAAAAGTGTCGCTTAAATTGAAAGACAAATTTATAAGATGGTGGTGAGGCCTGCAATCCTCTACGGCACTAAATGTTGGCCTTTAGAGAAGCATAATACTAAATCAAGTGTTGCCAAGATGAGAATAATTAGGTGAATGAATGGCTTTACACTTAGATTCAAAATGCGAAATGAATATATCAGCGAAAGGGTTGGTGTAGCTCCAGTGACGGACAAAATTAGAGAGTCGCCTTAGATGATTTGGTCACATTAAACGTCGACCATCTAATGATCCGATTAGGAGAGTAGATGTTTTAGATTTGACTTATGTTAAGAAAGGCAGATGTAGATCTAAGAAGTCTTTGGCTTATTGTATAAAAAATGATCTTAATTTATTAGAATTAAATGAAAATATGACACTAAATAGGACGCAGTGGAGAAAAAAGTTCATCTGTCCGACCCCACAGTGGGATTAAGGCTTTGTTGTTGTTGTATCTGTTTTGAATCTAGCATTTCCTTTTGGTTTCTAAGCATTTGTTTTGATTCCTGTAGTTTTTTGTTTTTCCTTATTCTTTTGTTCTTTTGTTCTGATGTTGTTTTCCTTCTCTTCTTTTTTCCTTTTTTCTCGTTGTTCTTTGCTTATGGGACTACTTTTGATTTGAGCTATGATATATCATATCCTTCCTTAGAGTATTAACCATTCTTTAAAATTTTGTCCTGGCTTACTCTTCTACATTATTTGATTCATTTAGCTCAGTTGTTTGTTCTCTACCGTTTAATGAATTTTTTTTATATATTGAGTCCATTTTTCCTAATTGTATGCTCCTTGGGGTTGGTCTCTTGCAGTTTATTTGATCTTATCTAACATTAATTGTATGCTCCTTTGAGATTGGATGTTGGTTTGGCTGAGCACATTCTTCCTTTAATTTCTTTTGGTGTTTCCTCGGGTTTTTATTTTATTCCCTAGAGTTTGTTGTTTGTTGTTCGATGTGTAGCTGTTGTTTGGAGAGGTATTTCTTGTTTGATGGGAGCACTTTTCATTGTTTGATTCTGTTGAGAGGTTGCTATGTTCTTGTACCTAGGATGCTATCTCCTCTAGATGATCATTTAAGGGTGTGGTCGTTGATTATTGGGAGCTACTTTTATTGGTTGTTCTTTGGAGATGTGCTCATAGAGTTGTTGTAAGTAGTCTCCTTTTTTATTGATAGATCTATGGAGTGGTCTGTTTGATGGTGGTTCGGCCTGTTGATTCTATGGTATTGTAGCTCTCTGAAGAGAGCATTCCTTGGATGCTTCTTAGTGATATTCATGGTTGGAGAGTTCATTTCTCTGTGGTGTTCTGTAAAAGCTGGTGTTTGTTATACTCATCTCTTCTATTGTCTGAGTTGTTTCTTTTTGGGTTTATTAGGTTTTGTGTTGTGTTGTATTTGTGGTTTTATGCCTGTTTTTTATTCTTTTTTCAATAAATCTGGGTGTGACCCTCATATTTCCCAAAGAAATAATAATAATAATAATAATAATAATAATAATAAACATAGATTGTTAAATTCTTGTATTTTGGCGACCAGTTATCTTCAATTTCGTACAGAGATCACAAGTTAAACACATTGGAATTTCTCAAAAAATAACAAATTCCTTTTTTTTTTTTTTAATAACCTACCCAAACCACTTAAGGGTCTGTCTGGTAACGGATTTAGAGTAGGTTTTAAGCTGGATTAACCTAAATCTTGCCAGACGGTCATTTAGGACAAAATAAGGCCTGGGGTTTGATAAATCCAGATTTCATGGATTTCGGCCATAAATCCAGGATTTACTAAATCCCGTGAAACGGTAGATTTGGTAAATCCGGTACGCTTCGCGCAAAAAAAGAAGATGTGAAGTTACCTTCCTCAATGGTTTCGCGTAGGAGAGGAGAGGAGGGAGAAGAAAAATTAAAGTTTAGGGTCTCTTTAAGCAGCGATCCTGTCGTTGCTTTCGCTCCAATTGCGACTGTATCGCGAGGGCTCGGTCACGAAGGCAATGATATTCGACGAAACGGAGATAAAAGGGGCGACATGCGAGGGTTTCGGAGTGAGGGGAGTGAGGGGAGTGAGGCGATGGTTTTCGCAAGCCGTAAGCTTTACGTACGTAATTTTTTTCCTTACGAGTGAGGGGAGTGCCGTGGCAAGCAAAAAAAAATTTGCATACTCAAGCGTACTTCATGCAATGGGACGCTAAAGATAAATCACTGAATTAATGTGTGACCCGATGTCCCGGCGATTACCTTTTCTGTAGCGCTCTAATAACCCCCGCAGTAATATCAGGGTAACGTGACTGTAACCCCTCTGTAACCCTAGCGTAACTTCTCCAGTGTAGGCAGCAGTACACCGGGTATAACCGAGTTGTAACTTTCGTGTAATCTCCTCTCTGCGATACCGCGTACATAACGTTCGTGTAACTTCAATGTCACCCGTCCGCCGCGGTACCGTGGTTATAACTACAATGTAACTTTGGTGTAACTCTTCTGCGTCGTGGTACAACGTAAATAACCGCTTTTTACTCTTAAAATAATGTAAATGTAACTCTCTCCTTGCTGCGGTATCGCCTATGTAATCACATTGTAACCTTCGTATAACCTCTACCTATACTACATTAAAATAATAATAATTGGAACGTGTGAATCCTGGTATTTAAGCAGATAGGGTTTACTGTTGTATTGGCATATTTTCCGGCGTGATTTTCTCATGCACCGGACTGGCAGCTCGATCTGAAGATAAACTATAGAAACCTAAACATCCATTTATTTGAAGGAGAAGAAGAGAGTTATCATGCCAAAATAGAAGAAATTGAGGTTAAAGATGAGGTGTGTTATGAGATGCTTTTGTTTTTTTTTCCCCCTTTTTTCTTTAAGAGACACTGCTTCTTGATCTTTAGTACCTAGTCATTTGTCTGTAGGTTTAAGTTTATAGAGGTATGCTTGTAGAGCTGCATGGTTTTAGTTTTTTATAAAAAAAATCAAGGTAAATATAGCTTTTGTAGATATGATATGTTTAATAATGCATGATAGGCATAAGGTGCTTAAGGTTCTTTCAATAGATCATAAAAATTAATTAGTGAAGAATGTAAGCTAGTTGAATGTTGTAGAAACTAATCCTTGTGAATTTTAATTTTTTTAAACCCTTTAAAATGTATTTGTGGGCATGTACTTCCCTAGAATGAATTTTTTGGCTACTTCATTTAGTGGTTATGGTAATTGATAATATATCTTTTAAAATTGCAATTGTTTAACAATTTATTCGCTTTTGTGTAGTTTGGTGGGAGTGGAGCTACCTATAGTGAGCAAACTGCAAACATAATACTTCAAACGAGAAAGAAACTTATGAAGTATGTTGTGCATATGCCAATTATATCGGATTTAGTGTTCGTAAGGATCACACAACTTGTTGGCCAAACTCCGAGAATATTAAGATGAAGGACTTAGTATGTGGAAAAGCAGGCTTCAAGAGAGAGTTGAAGATCACATAAACTATTAAATACAAAAGTGTGGACTCAAGAAGTGGGTGTCCTGTAATGATTCGATACGCAGTTGATGATGAAGGGAATTGGACAGTGAAGAAATTGATTGCATCTCATAACCAATCATTAGTGAATCATGGTGGTAAGCACCTATTGCATTCGAGCAGAAAGGTAAGTGAAGTCAATGCAGATGTGCTTAGATCGATGTCACAGTTTGGGATAAGACCTAAGCTTTCAACTTTCTAGCAAAAGAAGTTGGTGGTGTAGAGAACTTGGAATGTAAGAAGATATATGCCTTCAATTTCATTCATAGAGAGAGGAAAGGTAGAATTGAAAATGGTGATGTCAATGCGTTATTGCAGTTGTTCACAGAGAGACGTGCTTCAGATTGCATGTTTGAGTGTGATTTTGAAGTTGATGATAGCGGTAGGTTGATGAATTTTTTTTGGAGTGTCGGGACATTCAGGCTTGATTACGATTGTTTTGGAGATGTCATTATCTTTGACACTAACTATAGATTAAATAAATATAATTTATGTTGTGCACCTATTGTTGGTGTTAACCACAATTGGTAGAACGTTCTCTTTGGAGTAGGATTCTTATCAGAGGAGACGGTCGACTCGTTTAAATGGTTTTTTCAAACTTTTCTCTGTATCATGGGTGATAATCATCCAATAACAATCTACACTGATCAGGATCAGACAATGGCTAGAGCGATAGCAGAGATTTTGTCAAATACACGACATAGATTATGTCAGTGGCATGAAGGTTCACTGCGGGGTGGTGAATAAGATAGTCAATAATCTTTTTTTTTGTAAATGTATGTGCAACAGCGAGTCTGAAGAAGAGTTTGATGAAACATGGGTTTTGATGATTGAGACTGGTAATCTACAGGATAATTTGTGGCTAGCTGAGATGTACAGAATTAGACATAAGTGATCTACAACTTTTAATAAGGATGTTTTTGGAATGGGAATTTTATCGACCCAAAGAAGTGAGTCGACAAATATCATTTGTCATGGTGTCTTAAAACCCACAAGTTATATTACAAATTATTTTTTGGGGATTGAAAATGTCAAGAGAACATGGATGCGTAACTAGAAGGATGAGGACTTCAAGTGTGATCAATTTGTCATTACTCCTATAGCAAAGAGCAGCCCAATACTAAGGCAAACAACTGCATTTTACTCGAGAAAGCTATACACAATGTTTGAGGAACATTTTCTGCACGGATCATGTGGTCATCAATTGCATGCATCTCCGAACGTTGAAAATGAATTTGTTATTAAGAGTTTGGATGATCACAGATCAAGCACAACTTGGGTAGTTAAATTTCACAGTTTGAGTTTGGATATTCAATGCAGCTACTACAAATTCGAAATGATGGATCTACAATGTGCACACTCTCTACGAATTCTGAACTTTCTACATATTAAGAAAATATCTGATAAATATCTCCTCTTGAGATGGTTTGAAATGCAAAAGGAGATGTATATAACATCTACGGATACATACATATGTAACCATCAAAAACGTGGAATGCGAGTCAAGGTGACCTAATATTCCAAACACATATGCAAAAAGTTGCATATCAAATTATTAATAAAGCGAAAGGAAATTTTGCAGCTGAGCAGCACATGAAGGACACCATGAAAAAGTTATCATTAGATATTGATGACATATTAATTGGTAGAGGTCCTCAAAGAAGTAAACAACCTCATAAAAATAAAAAATCTGTATATGCTGAGTCAAACCTAAATGATCCCGCCAAAATGGGCCCCAAAGGAGTGTTAATGCTAGATAAAAAAGGTACTGGGAGATGAATAAATAAGCAAAAAGGTTTATTTCAACAATCTTAATGTGTTTTCATATTCATTTCCATATGCTTGACTTATATCCACTGTATACACAGGAAAACAAAGAGAAGTTCATACCACCAAAAAACCAGAACCATTACGGGGTGATCCACCCATATGCTCAATGCCTGATATTCTAGCACAGGTAGAAATGTAATGCAAATGTTCTAATTTCTAATTATTTCTACAGATACATGGATGTATACTGCATAATTTATTTAATCCACGGACCATGGAATGGTACATCACCATGATGAGGGATTTAGTTGATGAGACAATACTGCCTCAACGGTCAACCTTTTAAGATATCAACCTATGCTTGGTTCATTTAAGTGTTCCACCTTTTGAAGAATCACCTGTACTTTTATGCAAACCAAGTTTATAACAAATTATGACAGTTTTGCTGCTTTGAATTTCTAATTATTTTTGTGTTCTGTCAATGGAGGTCACATAATGGAGTTCACAGCATGGAGTTGAATGGAGGTCGCAGCCTGGAGGTCACAATATCGAGTTCATAGTATGGAGTTCATAGCTCTTTCTGTACAATGGAGGTCACAACATGGAGTTCACAGTATGAAGTTCATAGCTCTTTCTGTACAATGGAGGTCATAGCATGGAGTTCACGGCATAAAGTTCACAGCATGGAGTTGAATGGAGTCACAACATGGAGGTCACAACATTGAGTTCACAACATGTAGTTCATAGCTCTTTCTGTACAATGGAGTTCACAACATGGAGTTGAATGGAGGTCACAACATTGAGGCCACAACATTGAGTTCACAACATGGAGTTCATAGCTCTTTCTGTACAATGGAGGTCACAGCATGGAGTTCAAAGCATGGAGTTCACAGCATGGAGTTGAATGGAGGTCACAACATGGAGGTCACAACATCGAGTTCACATCATGGAGTTCATAGCTCTTTCTGTGCAATGGAGGTCACAGCATGTAGTTCACAGCATGGAGTTGACTGGAGGTCACAGCATGGAGGTCACAACATTGAGTTCACAGCATGGAGTTCATAGCTCTTTCTGTACAATGAATGTCACAGCATGGAGTTGAAAGGAAATGTTATTGGTTTGAAGATGGAGAGCAATGAAATTAGGATTTTGGGTGCTTTTTATACATCTGTTAACTTCTCCATCAGCCATGTGGTATGAGGAAGATGACATTTTTTTTTTGGAGACCAACGACATTAGCATTCTTGTTGTAGTGTTAATAATTTGAGTGACATGCATGTAAATACAAACATGAGCTTTTAGGTGTTTGATATTGTATGTAAATATGAGGTTTCAGATGTTCATGAATTATGGGATTCAATTTGTTTATTTATATCATGCTAATATAAATCATTTTAGGTGTTTGATATTATCATGGCCACCATTTATAGCAATAATGATCTTTGATTATATTGGGCTGTAAATGCATCTTTCTGTCTTGGTAATAAGAATGCATATTATAAAGTTTTAGTAATTTTTTTTTAAATTTTCCCTTATGCTCTCATAGTTTATAGGAGCTAGAAGAGACTCTGAGCTCCTAAAATTCTTAGGAGAGTCCTCAATACATTCATGCATCCTCTTTGAAGATGAACATGTAATCGTTATCCTATCAGTTCTCCTTCTTATTTCTTTATCTCAGGATTAGCAAACAATAATTTCAAAGTTCTTGAGCTTTTTCTGAAGATTGTTTGTTCACTAATAATATCATTTGATGTTAGTGATTCCAATCTTTCTGAAAGTTGTTTCTTGGCCTCCCTGCTCACTGATGACTCAAGAGAGTAGTATTCATGAACAGGGAGCCTGACATTTCAGAATCGTATGAACCCACGAATTTCGTGATGAATTGTGCTCCAAAATGTGACATATTCAGGATACAACAACAAAAGTCAATTTTTCATGTCCACCATATACAACATTGTAAATAACTTCAATAATAAAAACAAGATAAGAAAAGAGATGCACAAACAATAACTTCTCATTACATATTCCAAGAAAAATAGTACAAAAACTTTAGTTATCTTCATATTACAATAACAACATTTTCAAAAAAATGATAAAACATGATAACAATATCCTTTCTCATAACAAATCATCTTTATACAGCATGTGAAAAAAAATAAAGCAGGAAACAACATTTCATAAAAAACCAATCTGCATGGTAACATCATTTATACAAGTCATAGCATCAGAAACAACCTGTTGAGTCTTCTGTTATCTTCCAGCTAGAAATAAAAACTTCAGTTATCTTCTCTTTTCAAATTACAAGACCAGGCTGTTGAAAGAATGGTAAATATAGCTGAGATACACAAACAAAAACTTATCATTTCAGAAAAAACCAATATGCATGGTCAACTCACCTATGCTGGAGGCAGATCCTGAATGAACTGAACCTCATAGAATTTCTCCTGCAACAGTAAAATAGGTAGCATAAGTACTGTTGTTGCTCTAAAGCCTACTTGTTATACCTTGATGCAGCTCATTTAGCATAAATCTTGGTAAAGCCAAACCAAAGCTATAAACCAAGTAAGTTTAAAATATAAAAAGATAAATGACCATAAAATTTTTCCCTCGTATAGTAAAACTAAATTTGTATAAATTATAATACTCTTCTGTCGAGTGCATAGAATTTGAGGGGATTTAATGCTCCAAAGATTCTACAAGAAACATATTTTGGAAGTTAGAAAGAGAACCAGCACGTGGAAGAATAATTTTGCAAGATACATATAATATGACTAAAAGATAATAATGATAACATGTTAGTCACATACACTTGTGGTCAATACAACTGATATATATTCGTGACATTGCAATTTTGCAAATCTCATATCCAAACTCAGCTCTAAATAATGCCATGTATTTTTTCCAACCCATTTTCTCTTTGCAATCAACTTTATTCTTTTATACAACTGTTTCCATATATTTACAAATGAAAACAACACAATCAACACTATTACTTTGCTTTGGAATGCCTCTGGTTGTTACGACTTGTCATTCACTCAGATCATACCTGAAGGCTTCTCCGGCATCCCTAACAAAATGTCTAATCCGCACATTTAAATTTATAAATGAATAAGAAATTACATTAAATATTGTGCATAAAAAAGTATAGTATAAAAGAACAATGAATTTTTCAAAGTTCTAACAATGTCGCCGGTGTTCGCCAAATGCATTTTGATGGGTAAAGAGTCATAAAATCTCCACATGCGCTCATTCAATACAACAACTAGCAGTGTCTAATGCTGATTATTGATTATTGGTATCATAACTAACTCTGCATTCTAAACAGTCTCCTTCGTAATGTGCTTAAAAAACGTCTAACATTACCTATCTTCCAGATCTGAAAAACAAATAAGATTGCATATCAGAACTAATGGTAATATTAGATGTATTTAGGCTCACTCTAAATACATGAATTTAAAATTTTACCCAGTGGCATGGAGACACATATATGTACAATTTAACAGTCTTGCGGCGTTGCATCTCCTGTTTTCCAGCAGCATAGCAAACAGTCGACTTGTTCGTTTCCCAACCAACCATTCGTAAGAAGTTCATTAAGATATGAACGAGTCAACGACACCTTATCCGTATCAATTACTAAGTCAGATCTACATTTCAAATAAAAAATAATTCATAACTAATATAGGATTAAAAAAAAGAAAAAAAATATGATACACTAGCAAATCAGTGAATTTGCCACAACAGCGATCAATTGTTTTCCGCATATATTCTGGACTTAGTTGTCTATTGGGAAAATCGAGAACTAATACTGTCGGACGGGCCTATAAGACAAGCAACTAACAATATGTTGTGGGAATCTTTAAGTTTGTAATGTTAGAACCTAAACAATACTCTCAAACCTTTTGAGGGATGTAGTGATCATCAACATCCAAGCTCTTAACATGTATGGATGGTGGAATTGAACTGCTGTCATCAATTATACTTTGAGGTGCAACTCTTGATTCCTCTCTATGTACAATTTCAGGCTCCTCTTTGTAGGATGACTGTAGTTCAACTGTGCCTACTTTCCCGTTGTTAAAAGCTTGAACTAGTTATTCAATGAATGTTCTTAATTGAATTTTTCTCAGAATAGTAAATATTAAAAACATAACTTTTATAACATCATTCTTCTATAGTTTTTCCTCAGTCGCCTCCAGTGTTGTTTTTTTCTTATTTTGTCTTTGAAAACCCATAATGGGAAACTTAAAAGCCTCTTTCTTCTGTCCTCTCTTGCCTTAATTCTTCGAATCAAGCTTTCTTGTGCGACTCTTTGCCCAACTTCTTAGGAAATCCAACACCTGATTTTTTGACTGATTTCTTTAAACAAATTACCTCGCATTTCAACTTCGTCATTGTATTTTCTATATTTGTTATCCGAGTGCAAACCAAGCCTTGAAAGTCCAAAAACAATTTATTGTGACCTTTAAACAATTCATGTATTTCTTGAAAACCGATGTGATGACTAGTCTGTGGATATGTGCCAGCACGTACTGGTTCGAGACCAACATTGTAAGGAACTATAGCAGCAACTACATCGAACATTGGCAAATTTGGAATGGATTGAGTCTCTTGTTGTGGGAGAGTCTTCTCAGGACTAGTTGATTCGTCAAGTGGATGGGCAAAAAATCGATGTTCACTGTCTTTCAATTGAAGAAAACCATCATGCACCTGCAAAACATTACTTACAGTGAAGGTCAATTAAAATCTCACGTGAGCATAATAACACTCCATGAAATAAATAACTCACATCGATAGGCCTGAGCCTCTGAAAGGCTAGTTGAATTTTTGCAGTGTTCCACTTTACTTTTTCTGGCTACCTCAGCATTCGTGGTCTAGCCTCGGGCAGTGCTGGGAGGACCAAGGACGTGTGCTCATAAACCAAAGCTACGTGAAACATGCAAAAATAATTCATATATATGTTCAGAATAACCGAATGAGCTTTTAATAATTATGTGAGGAAAACAAACAGTTAAATCGAAAACAAAACCCGTTAAGTATTCCAGTGACTCATCCGCCCTTATTTTCAAGATAATGACATTAAGTTGCTCTGTCATAGATCGACATACTGTAGCAGACCAATTATATGAGGTAAATGCTGTTACATCCTCGCAAATAGAAGATATTTCTTTCGACACTCTAAAGTTGTTAGAGGTAAAAATTAAATTGGAGATTAGAAACTTAATTAATAACTGCAAAAAATTATGCGAGGACTCCCCTAGTGAAAAGTTCTGTAGTGCATCATTTATTTGTCTTGCATCCATGCTACCAGGTGAAGCCTCAGACCAGCATGCAGGTACGCCTCTATTGGGCATACCTATCAAGAGTACAACCTCATCTAAATCAAATTGGATCTCTTACCCTCCCAAGTTGATAGCCAGATGATCAATATCCCAACAGATAATTATGTGCATTGTCAGCATATGATCCTAAGGGTAGGGAGGGAGTTCGAAAAACTGAATCAAATTCATGGCTTCCAATTCATTCCATGTTGGCTCGTCGATTTGACGGTCGGACCTTATCAAGCACTTGTCTTACAACAGATGGACGACATCTGCAATTCATTAATTTTACGCTTAATAACTTGCAAGAATACAATAGAGCACTTTAACATCAAATAAAAACTATGACAATAAAGATGAAAATAAACAATCACGCATTGATCTTTTTAACAGTTGTAAACAGTCAATGACATGCAGTTAGACCTAACCGAGTAAAGAAAAACCACCATAACCGAGTGATGCCACGAACACCATGCTTCAAGGATTCAAAAGCGAAACCTAAAAATTACCTAAAAACTGTGTCGGACTTCTTACGAACGTCCTTTGACATTTTCTTTGGCTCTTGGCTTTCCGGCTTATCCGCATCTTCAAACTCCGGAACTTTGGCCTCTTTTAACCCCTCCAACCGAGTGTGCGTAAACTCTTTGCTTTCATTTTCGATTTTAATCTTCTTCAGGGAATCAATGCGAAACCCTAGTCCGAAGAGGACGGGAACTAGCTGTGAGCGAATCCTTTTTTTTTTCTGAAAATGCTCTTCAAAATTTTTACCATGGGTTAAAGGATTATAAACCTAAATTAATCGTGTTACATTAAGAGTACAGAGCGGTTATTTACGCTATACTGCGGCATAGAAGGGTTACACTAAGGTTACAATGAAGTTATAACCGAGGTATCGCTGTGGATGGGTTACATTGGGGTTACGCAGTATCGCAGAGAGGAGATTACACGAAGGTTACAACAAGGTTATTATGGGTGTACCGTTGCTTGCGCTGAGGAGGTTACGAGCAGGTTACAGAGGGTTACGACTACGTTACCCTGGCCCTACCGCGGGGGTTATTGGAGCGGTACAGAGAGGGTATAAGCGAGTTACAACCGCGGGCCGAACCATCAGGTCACGTGTATTTATTTAGTGATTTAAATGTGGTGTGATCACCATTGCAGACGTGTCGGCGTCCCATTGGATGACGTACGCAGTGCTGCGTAGGTCTTCCGTATGCATTTTTTCGTTGGTGAGGGTTTACATTTGTGGATTAATTTAATTTTTTAAGTTAATTTATTAGTTTAATTTATTAATAATCAATAATTAATTAAAATATTATCAAATTAATCATAATTAAAAATAACTTTTTATTTATTATTTGATTATTAATTAATAAAAAGTAAATATTAATTTTTTATTCATGCAATAAATTTATAAGTAATTATGAATTAATATAATTAATAACTAATTAATTATTTCAAACTTCTATGTAATAATTAATTTAATAAAAAATTTATTAATAAGTAATCAATTCAATAAATTGTGTGTGTGTGTGTTTATTAATTTTCATAATTTGAAATAAAATATTAATTGAATTTAAGAAGCTAGCATATTTTGGCTATTTTAAAATATTTTAAAGAGTAGAATTTACCTGATTTATAAAATTCTACTATGATATGTTCTTAAAGTAACAAGCATAAAAGATTTTAAAATTCTAGCATAAAGTGTCAAACAATTTCATAGGATTTAACACGATTTACTAAATCCATTGTAAAATTATTTGTGGGATTTATTAAGCCCCGATTTACTAAATCCTACTAACTTATCTCATCCATTGTCATAGAAGATCAGGTTGTTTACATAGGAGGAAAGGGTGAATGAGATTACTGAGGTTAGAACCTGAATAAACGGCGAGAGAAGGGCAGTGAGAGGAGTGTTGGTGATCGACAGGCATCTTGCTGTTGAACGTCAATATATTATTGACAACAATTTGCCTCTAGGGTTTCACCATCACTCTCTAATGATTGATGAGAGATGTTCATTAGATGATAGATGGATACAGCGTTAGAAAATAATTTTTTATCGAAGCTTCAAAAGAATATCTTGGAATCAAAATTGACTTAAAACTTTTCTTGGGTAACGATCTTGGTCAATCACAAATTATATTATCAATAACATTAATGTTTTATGTGAGATATGAATATGTTTTAAATAATACATATTAATGTGTGTTGACCTCATTTTTGATGAGGTCTTCTCTTCTTCTCTTTAGTACTTAGGATCTAGCCTTAGGCTTTTCCTTTGACTATCTTAGAGGATTAGAATTGGGACCCACCACTTAGAAACTCAAACCACTTCTTAACTCCCCGCAAACTCCACAAACTTGACTATAGACCCCTAATCACCTAGAGGGTTGAAATCAAATGTGGAAGTTTAAAGGATGAGTTTCTATAGGGCTCTTTGGCCTTAGGACTACCCTGGGTGGCCTGGCCTGGTGAGGGTTGACTTACACATACACTATATTTATACACTACACTTTCACACACCTATACCCAACTTGATCTCCTGACTCATGTAGGTGATTCACATGGATGGTCCTTAACCCCTAAGCCCTGGCTAAGAGGGTTAGGAACAACATAGTGGATGCCTCAAATGAGCCCCTTCATGGCTCATGTGGGCTTGATATGGCTTCATGGCTCAACCAAAATGATTTCATTCCACTTATATTCACCCAATCTTCAATTTTCCAAATTTTCAATTTTTGACCCCCGGGACCCTACACCCGCCTAGCCTACCCAAAATCTCAAATCACCCAAATTTTTCAAAAATCCCAAATCACCCAAAATTCCCCAAAATTAACCTTGAACATTTCCACATCACTCAAATTGACCACCCATAGCCAAAAATATCAAAAATTCCAAAAAATACCTCCCAATACCCTCCAAATACCCAAAATACCCCTCTTGACCCAAAAATCCAAAAATTCAGAAAATTCCCAGAAAATTCCAGAAAATCCCAAATATTCCCAATTTCATTTTGTTCAACTACACCAATTTACCCTACTTTTGTCAAAACCCCCAATTTGACCCATTTTAACCCAAAGTGAACCCAATGTCAAACCAAACCTACCCAATTGACCCAAATTCTGGTCTAATTCAATTCTAAACTTCAATTCAACATTCCCAACACCAATCTAGACTAAATCCAAGTCCAATTTGATTGACATTTGGATCCAATTTCACTTTTGGCCTTAAAGCCCAATTTGGACCTATGACCCAAACCTAACCCAAACTCACCCAATTCAACTCCAATTAACCCCAAATCTTTTCTAAACCTCCCTTAACATCCCTACAAACAAAACACTAACATGATTTGCCCAAAATTTAGACCCAAACCCCACTCAAATTCAACCCAAAGCCAAAAAGCCTAATTTTGACCTAAACCCAAACCTAACCCAAATAAGCCCAAACCCCAAAATCAAAACCCAACCAAAGCCAAAACCTCTCTGAAACACTCCCATAAACATTTCCCAACATTTATTTTACATCAATGTCAACCCTAGCCCAATATTGGCCCAAGTTAGCCCAATTTGACCTATATTGGCCCATTCACCAAAGAAGCCCAAATCCAACCCAATTCAAACCCAAATCATTCCAAACTCATTTCAAATCACTCATGAAATATCCCTAAACCAAACCCAACAATTATTTGGCCCAAACTTCTACAAAATTCCCATCCATGAATTCATCCTTAAACTTAAAAGCCCACTTACATGAAACCTTCCTAAAGCCCATCTCCACCAAAATCCAAAGGGCCAAAATCAATCCAAAACCCATATGACAATTGCTTCTACACCATATTTTCAATTAAATCAATCCCTAAGTTTCAACACTCATCATGAATCCATTCCAAATTAAGCCCCATACAAATTCCCATCAAAATACCAAAATTTTCTTAAATCCATTTCCATGAAATTGACTTAACTTTTCCCAAGTCAAAGATGATCCATGAAGCCATGCATGAGCCACATGGAAGCCATGAGAGCCTCTTTACATGTCACCATGCCATTTTGGGCAAAAGGAGGAGACTCTTTCCTTAATTCCTAAAGGTGATTAACCACTCCCATGATTCCCCTTAACCATGCTTATGCCTAATCGTGCTTGGATGGTGACTTGACCCTACCGATTATGCTCGAGCCAAATCACTTTCTCTTCAGCCTAAACCAAGCCTTGGGTGGTGCACCTAGCCCAAAGGGATGGGTTGACCAATTTGAGCCAAAATGAGCCTTCTCTCATACCATTCTAATCCAAGCCTTTTACACATGGCATTTGCCAATCGCCTACACTAAACCCCGACCCCGACCCACCCGAACAAGATGGTGACCGGTGCTCGGCCGGCCGACCACCGGGTTGCCGGAAAACACCATGGCCGAGACCTTGGGAGGAGCCAAACTTTGGAATTCCACCTCGCTGAGCTGCCCCATGCCCAATGGCCACCATGGATGTTCTTCCCATGCCCAGAGCAGCTGATCCCAACCCTTGGCCATCCCTGTGAGGCTCTCCAGCCACCTCTATTTAAATCCGACCCCCTTACGGCCATGGAAGAGAGTTGCACAAACCTTGCCGAAACTCTGCCAAAATTGTTCCAAACCCTACTCCATACTTAGAGCAGTTGATCCCCAATGTCAATTTGCCCTAATCCTCACCAACAGAATCCAATTTCTCAACTGAAATTTCACCCAAAACTAGGACACTTTGCCACAGTGAGCCAATCCTCAAATCGACCGGTCCTACACCTTCACTCGGACAAAGAGGAGAAGTTTCCCACCGAAAGCCCTATTTCCGAGCCACCCGAGTTGTTCCGGCCTCCAAGCTTTGTGATCGACCGTGGTCACTTTCATAGCTGAGCAATTCACCGGACCGGGAGACTTCATCCGGAGCTTCGCGGGATCCAATCGAAGGTGACACAACCCTCGGATTGAAGCCACACTTCTCTGAGCAAAGGTATGAGCTAATTCTTCATCCCGAGCTTCTGGAGATTCTCCATTTCAAATGCTTTAATTTCAATGCATGATCACCGTATAGATGTGTTCGTCTCTTCAAGACGAATCCATAGAGCACAAGAACACCAAAATCCGTTAAGTATTGAGTGAGATATTAGGGATTTAGTGTGGACGGCTTCTCGGCTAGGAGGCTTGGGGACGATGAACGGATGCCGTTCATTTAATACACGCGCGGGCGGACGGCCAGGATCGCGCCGGATGAGGAGACGGAACGATACAGCGGGCCCCTGGAGCGCTGAGTCAGATGGCGGCGTCGAATCAGAGAGCGCCACACGGCGTTTCGGAGCTGCCGAGGTTGACGCGGCGCCGCATGGATAAATAGAAAATTAGAGTATTTTCTTATTTATTTAATTCCCTAAACTTCAAAAATCCATAACTTTGTGTAGAAAAATCAGAAAAATAAAATAAAAATACCCTCTTGCTCAGTGAACAGAGGAGAATAATGTGGAAAAGAAATCATTTAATTTTATTAAGTATCTTATTTTTAATAATTTATTTACTGTCTGCATTGTTTTAATTCTCTATGCATATAGGAAATTCACCATGGCATGAGACCATAGGGCTTTTGAAGCCTCTGAACTTGGGAATATTCCCTGAATTTTCCAAGGTCAGAGGTCATCCCTATAAGAAGTTATTGATTTTTCAAATTCATGTTGTTGTTTTGAGTATTTTAAATCCAATAATTAGCATGTTGTGAAATAAATTCTAGGAAAATTTGGTGGTGTTTCTTATGACCGAAGGACCTCTAGGAAAAATAGGTTTTGAATTAGTTCATTTAAAATAACCCTAATTGGCTTAAACACCCAAAATAGCTCCTTAATTAATTAGAGCTAATCATACATCAAATTGACTTGAAATAAATTCTCCACTGACCTTTAGGATCAGAGAAACCCAACATAAAAATTTGAAGTCAATTGGACTTGGTTAGCCCTACTAAATGGGTTGATTAAGCCATTTAGTCAATTTGAACTTTAAAAAATTCATAACTTTCAAAATGCTTTCAAAAATTCACCAAATTAGTTTTGGAGCCTCTCTGATATCAGGGGAATTTAAGAAAATTAAAATTTCAATTTCCTAAAAAAGTTGATTTTTTTGGTATTATTTTAATATTTTAATAATTAAAAAACAATAAAAATCACAAAAATAATAAAATTCACCAAAATGTCACATTTTGAATTTTAATCACTTAGGAGCAAACCCCATATTTTTCTTAGGTTTATTTGGTGAGATATTAAATTTTAAAGCCCTAAGGTAATTTTAAAATTAAAAAAATGTATTTTTTAGCATTTCCACTAAAATAATTCTAATAAATCAAAGAAAAATCAGAAAATTGTAAAAATTGATTCTCTGATTTCCTTGATATCAGAGAGATTTTTGAAAAATATAAAATTTCTTTTTTAACCTTTATTTTTTTTAAATTAATTAATACTCCAAAACTTAAAATAATTATAATAAAAATAATATAATTCAAAAAATTACCAAAATTGGTCCAAGTGGTCCTCTGGTCATTATGAATGTCCCATAATTTTCTTAAGGACAGAAACTTTCTTAAGGACAGAAACTTTCCCTTGGTCATATTATTAAATTTTCCTTGGAAATCCCTATTTTCCACCAAAAATAATTACATAAATAAATTAAATACAAAAAAATCACATTTTCTCCTCTCATGTGTTTATTGGCATATGAGTGAAGTCACATAAAAATTTCAAGTTCATTTAAGCTCAATTTAGTGAGTTATGAAATTATTAAGCTTGAAGGGCAAAGTGATAATTAAAATTTTAACCCTTAATTAAAACTTTAGGTTTAATAAAATTAAAAAGTAAAATATTTGATCTTAATCTGATTTGGATGATTGAAATTTAAATAATTAAAGGGTAGAAACCTACTAAACAATTTAAAAATAATTGAAATAAACCTTAATTAAATAATTGATTAAATTTGGAAGAATAATAAAGTTGGGATTATTAAAATAGGGATATTATTAGGAAGAGATTTGTTCTTTAATCTAAGGGTCCCTAAATTAATCATCTCAATAATATTCAATCCCCAATTAAAATGATAATTCAAATTTAAGTTTTAAAACGTTAAAGGACTTAATCATTAAAATCAAATTAAAGTCAAATTATTAAACTTTTTTTAAATTTTCAATTAAATTAAAATCAAAAATAAAATTAAATTAAAGATTAAATTAAATTAAATCAAACAAATTAAATTAATTTAAATTAAATTAAATCAAATAAAATAAAATAAATTAAATTGAACAAATTAAATTAAATTGAATTAAATTTAATTAAAATTAATTTAATTTAATTAAATAAAATAAAATTAAAAATAATAATAATAAATAATTAAATTAAATTAAATTAAATTAAATTATATTAAATCAAATTAAATTAAATTAAATTAAATTAAATTAAATTAAATTAAAAAGATAAAATAAAATTAAAATTAAAACAAATTTAAATCAAATTAAATTAAATTAAAATTAAAACCAAACCAAATCAAATTAAATTAAAGTTAAATTAAATTAAAAAATAACATCACCTAAGACATAAAGAAATTCAAAATAGAGCAACTTGAACACTATTCCAAATTTAAACCCGTTAACTGAGATTAAATTAAATCACAAACCATTTGGACACCAATTTGCCCTCGAAAGCTTTGGTTGTCATAACTCCTAAATAGAACGTTAAATGAAATGTTACTTCACTTATAGGATATTCAAATGTCCTAGTTCACTGAGCAAGATAACAACAAAACTTGAAATTTGTTGACCTCATTTTTGATGAGGTCTTCTCTTCTTCTTTTTTAGTGCTTAGGATCTAGCCTTAGGCTTTTCCTTTGACTATCTTAGAGGACTAGAATTGGGACCCACCTTTTAGAAACTCAAACTACTTCTAAACTCCCTTCAAACTCCACAAACTTGACTATAGACCCCTAATCACCTAGAGGGTTGAAATCAAATGTGGAAGTTTAAAGGATGAGTTCCTATAGGACTCTTTGGCCTTAGGATCGCCTCAGGTGCGCCCGGTGCCAGTGAAGGGGCCGACTTACACACACACTACACTTACACACTACACCTATACACTACACTTTCACACACTTCCTAAAACCACACCCATACCCAACTTGACCTCCCGACTCATGTAGGTGATTCACATGGATGGTCCTTAACCCCTGAGCCCTTGGCTAAGAGGGTTAGGAACAACATAGTGAATGCCTTAAATGAGTCCCTTCATGGCTCATATGGGCTTGATATGGCTTCATGGCTCAACCAAAGTGATTCCATTTTACTCAAATTTGATCAATCTTCATTTTTTCAAAATTTCAATTTTTGACCCCCGGGGCCCTACACCTACTAAACCTACCAAAAGCCCTTGAAACTACCCAAAATTTACAAAATCACCTAAATTGCCCAAAATACCTAAAAATCAATCCTAAACATTTCCCCCCACTCAAATTGATCATTCATAGCCAAAAAATACCAAAAATTCCAAAAGTACCCCCCAATACCCTCCAAATACCCAAAATACCCCTCTTGGCCAAAAAATCCAAAAATTCAGAAAATTCCCAGAAAATTCCAGAAAATCTCAAATATTCCCAATTTCATTTTTCCAACTATACTATGGGCCAATTTTGTCAATTTACCCTAATTTTGTCAAAACCCCCAATTTGACCCATTTTAACCCTAAGTGAACCCAATGTCAAACCAAACCTACCCAATTGACCCAAATTCTGGTCCAATTCAATTCTAAACTTCAATTCAACATTCCCAACACCAATCTAGACCAAATCCAAGTCCAATTTGATTGACATTTGGATCCAATTTCACTTTTGGCCTTAAAGCCCAATTTGGACCCATGACCCAAACTTAACCCAAATTCACCCAATTCAACTCCAATTAACCCCAAATCTTTTCTAAATCTTCCTTAACATTCACACAAACAAAAAACTAACATGATTTGCCCAAAATTTAGACCCAAACCCCACTCAAATTCAACCCAAAGCTAAAAGGCCCATTTTTGACCTAAACCCAAACCTAACCCAAATGAGCCCAAACCCCAAAATCAAAGCCCAACCAAAGTCAAAACCTCTTTGAAACACTCCCATAAATATTTCTCAACATTAATTTTACATAAATTTCAACCCTAGCCCAACATTGGCCCAAGTTAGCCCAATTTGACCTACATAGGCCCACTTACCAAATAAATCCAAATTCAAACCAATTCAACCCCAAATCACACCAAATTGACTCCAAGCCCTTCATAAAACATCCCTAAACCAATTATAACACTTATTTGACAAGGTCATTCACAAAATCTTCACCCAAATGCCCATCCTAAAATCAAAAAGCCCATTCCCCTTAAACTTTCCTAAAAACCCACTTCCTTCAAATTCAAAAGCCCAAATTCATCCAAAGCCCACATGGCACTTCCCCTCATCATCCATTTAATCAAAATTGCCCCTAAGTTTCAAAGTCATCAATTAAACAATTCCAAATCAAGCCCCATATAAATTCCCATCAAAATACCAAAATTTTCTTAAATCCCTTTTTATGAAATTGACCCAAGCTTTTCCCAAGCCAAATGGAGCCAAGGATGAGCCATTCACAAGCCATATGGAGCCATGAAAGTTTGGCATGTGACCATGCCATTAATGGCAAAAGGAGGAGGTCCTTTAACCATCTCCTAAAAGTCATTAGCCTTAAGCATGTTTCCCCTTAACCAAGATTTAATCCAAATATTCTTGGATAAGGACATCACCACCTCTTGACCAACTAGCTTAACCGATCTTCTCAGCCCAAGACCAGCCATGGGGAGGTGAACCCAGCCCAAACAAATGAGTTGACCAAACCTAGCCAAGTATAGCCTTTCCCCCATTCCATTTCAATCCAAACACTTTACACATGTCCAACTCCGATTGACTTCACCAACTTCAAGCCCTGGACTCCCCGACCCCGAAGGTGACCCATGCACCGCGGCCGACCGCCTGGATCGCCGGAAAACACCATGGCCGAGACCTTGGGAGGAGCCAAACTTTGGAATTCCACCTTCGTCGAGCCGCCCCATGCCCAATGGCCACCATGGTCGTTCTTCTCATGACCGAGCAGTCGATCCCAACCCTCGGCCATCCACGGGAGGCTCTCCGAGCCACCTCTATTTAAACCCGACCCCCTCACGGCCATGAGAAGAGAGTTGCACAAACCTTGCCGAAACTCGCCAAAATTGTTTCAAACCCTTCTCCACCCTTAGAGCGGTTGATCCCCAGGTGTCAATTTGCCCTAATCCCCATCGACAAAACCCGATTTCTCAACCGAAATTCCACCCAAAACCGGGACACTTCTCCACGGTGAGCCAATCCCCAAATTGATTGGTTCTACACCTTCACCGGACCAAGGGAAGGTGTCCACCAGCAAAAGCCCCATCTCCGGACTTCCCGATTGCTCCAGACCTCCAAGCTTTGTGATCGGTGCGTGGTCGAAATCCAACCTCAGACAATTCACTGCGACCGGGAGACTTCATCCGGAGCTTGCTAGGATCCAATCGAAGGTGCAACAACTCTCGGATCGAAGCCACACTTCTCCGAGCAAAGGTATGAGCTAATTCTTCATCCCGAGCTTCTGGAGATTCTCCATTTCAAATTCTTTGATTTCAATGCATGATAACCGTATAGATGTGTTCGTCTCTTCAAGACGAATCCATAGAGCATAAGAACATGAAAATCCATTGAGTATCGAGTGAGATATTAGGGATTTAGTGTGGACGGCTCTCGGGTGAGGACACTTGGGGACGATGAACGGATGCCGTCCATTTAATACACGCGCGGACGGACGACGAGGATCGCGTCGGATCAGAAGACGGAAAGATACGGCGGGCCCCGGAGCGCCGAGTCGGATGGCGGCGTCGAATGGGAGCGCGACGCGTGTGCGTTCGGAGTCGCCGAGGTCGACGCGGCGCCGCGTGGATAAATAGAAAATTAGGGTATTTTTCCGATTTATTTAATTCCCTAAACTTCAAAAATTCATAACTTTGTGTAGAAAAATCAGAAAAATAAAATAAAAATGCCCTCTTGCTCGAGTGAACGAGAGGAGAATAATGTGGAAAAGAAATCATTTAATTTCATCAAGTATTTTATTTTTTATAATTTATTTACTCTCTGCATACATTTAATTCTCCATGCATGTATACAATTCACTATGGCATGAGATCATAGGGCTTTGAAGCCTCTAAATTTGGGAACATTCCCTGAATTTTCCAAAGTCAGAGGCCATCCCTATGAAGAGTTATTGATTTTTCAAGTTCATGTTACTGTTTTGAGTATTTTAATTCCAATAAATAACATGTTGTGAAATAAATTCTAGTAAAATTTAGTGATGTTCCTTATGACCAGAGAACCCTAGGAAAAATAGGTTTTGAGTTAGTTCATTTAAAACAACCCTAATTGGCTTAAACACTCAAAATAGGTCTCTAATTAATTAGAGCTAACCATACATCAAATTGACTTCAAATCAATTCTCCATTGTCCTTCAGGATCAGAGGAACCAACCATAAAAATTTGAGGTCAATTGGACTTGGTTAGCCCCACTAATTGGGTTGGTTAAGCCACTTAGTCATTTTAAACTTTAAAAATTCATAACTTTCAAAATATCTTTCAAAAATTCACCAAATTAGTTTTGGAGCCTCTCTGATATTAGGGGAATTTAAGAAAATTAAAATTTCAATTTTCTAAAAAAGTTGATTTTTAATATTATTTTAATATTTTAATAATTAAAAAAATAATAAAAATCACAAAAATAATAAAATTCACCAAAATGTCACATTTTGAATTTTAATCACTTAGGAACAAACCCCATATTTTTCTTAGGTCTATTTAGTGAGATATTAAATTTTTAAGCTCTAGGGTAATTTTAAAATTAAAAAATGTATTTTCTAGCATTTTCACTAAAATAATTATAATAAATCATAGAAAAATCAGAAAATTGTAAAATTTGATTCTCTTATTTCCTTGGTATCAGAGAGATTTTTGAAAAATATAAAATTCATTTTTCAACATTTATTTTATTTTTAAAGTAATTAACACTCCAAAACTTAAAATAATATAATTCAAAAAATCACCAAAATTGGTCCAAGTGGTCCTCTGGTCATTAGGAATGTCCCCTAAATTTCTTAAGGACAGAAACTTTCCCTTGGTCATGTTATTAAATTTTCCTTGGAAATCTCTATTTTCCACCAAAAATAATTATATAAATAAATTAAATACGGAAAAATCACATTTTCTCCTCTCATGTCTTTATTGACATATGAGTGAAGTCACATAAAAATTTCAAGTTCATTTGAGTTCAATTTAGTGAGTTATGAAATTATTAAGCTTAAATGGTAAAGTGGTAATTAAAATTTTTAATCCTTAATTAAAACTTTAGGTTTAATAAAAATTAACAAGTAAAATCTTTGATCCTAATTTGATTTGGATGATTGAAATTTAAATAATTAAAGGGTAGAAACCCATTAAGCAATTTAAAATAATTAAACTTTAATTAAATAATTGATTAAATTTAGGAAGAATAATAAACTTGGAATTATTAAAATAGGGATATTATTAGGAAGAGATTTGTTCTTTAATTTAAAAATCCCTAAATTAATCATTTCATTAATATTTAATTCTTAATTAAAATGATAACTCAAATTCAAAACATTAAAAGACTTAATCATTAAACTAAAATTAAATTATTAAACTCTTTTAAAAATTTCAATTAAAATTAAATTAAAAATTAAATTAAATTAAGTAAATTAAATTGGATTAAATTAAATTAAATTAAATTAAAATTAAAAGTTGAATTAAATTAAAGATTAAATTAAATTAAATTAAATAAACAAAATAAATTAAATTAAATGAATTAAATTAAATTAAATTAAATTAAATAAAATCAAATTAAATTAAATTAAATCAAATTAAAAAATAAATAAAATTAAATTAAATTAAATTAAATCAAATTAAATTAAATCAAATTAAATTAAAATTAAATCAAATCAAATTAATTTAATGTAACATCAAATCAAACTAAATTGAATTAAATTGAATTAAAATTAAATTAAAACTCAATTAAATTAAATTAAATTAAATTAAGTTGAATTAAATTAAATTAAATTAAATTAAGTTGAATTAAATATAACATCACCAAAGACAAAGAATTCAAAATAAATCTAAAATAATTTGAACACTATTCCAAATTTAAACCCATTAATGGAAATTAAACTAAATCACAAACCATTTGAACACCAATTTACCTTCAAAAGCTTTAGTTATCATAACTCCTAAACAGAATATTAAATGAAATGTTACTTCATTTATAAGATATTCAAATGTCCTAGTTCACTGAGCAAGTTAACAAAACTTGAATCCCTGGACGATTAATTCATTTATATAGTTAAACCCATTTGGACTTAAAACAATCCTAGAAATGTTGAAATGATGTTTAAGATTATTCTTAAGCACTTCCTCAATATGATAGGACATTTATAAGAACAATTGAACTTAATTGTTCTTTGATGAAGAAAATCGTCCTCAAACCAAAATACAAAGACCTAGACGTCATAAGAAATGACTAGCTATAGGATTAGGAATTTGGTAGAAAACCATAACCCTTACCTTAGCTTTACCTAGGAACTTGCTTAAATATTCTAATTGTGTTTTAAGTGCGACTTGGGATGACGGGAAGACCCTCCAGGGTATGCTTTTATTTTATTGCAATTTACTTTCTTGCAATTTACATTATTGCAATTTATTTAATCGCATTGCACTTACTTTTCTTGCATGATAAACAACCGTTGCATGAAAACCCACACCTTTAGGATAGTCCCTAAAATTGAAACCAAAACTAAGTTAAAAGTCATTGCAAGATAAAATTCACCGCCACAACATTTCAAAATATAAAACAACTCAAAATTTAATCACAAACAGAACACAAAACTACAACTACAACTAAATTAAAACGTCTTGTTGAATGATCGGGAATACCTCGGATGATGTAACCTACATGTTGCTAACGGGATTTCCCACGGTCTAAATGAAAGTGTGGAACTCATTCGATTGAGTTTAGCAAATTCATCTGGACTAAGTGAATCCGATAAAAATAATGATGCCAGAAGGATGGAACCGTGGGATCTTAATCGGTGTCGTTATAATCAACTTTAAGATTTGTTTTAATTAAAACACACAAAAAAACACTTGGAAATTAAGACTTCTCTAAACCAAAACACTTTTCTCATCCCCTGATTTATGACTTCTAAAACTAAACCTCTGCAACAACAAGGAGCTCGGAGCATGGTGGGCGACGACGGCCATCGTCGTCAACGAAACTTGAATCTACATCGAAAAACTTTCCTAGAATTAAATAACAAAGCCATAGGACTTCGGGGTAGTTTCGCCTAGTGCAACATAAATCCTCAACTCTTTGTTAGGCACTCGCATTGCAAATTAAGCCCTAACCTGGTCTTAGGATTCCGAGGTAGTCGTCCGTACGACAATAAACCCTCACATCTTCGAGGCTATTTGTTTGATTTTATCATACAAATATAAGCCCTAATTAATTAAAATTGGCAAGATCAAAACATTTAAATAAACATTAGGACTTTCCTAAATCCAAGCCAAACAATAGGATAGTCGGGAGATTACCGAAGTTCGCTTCGAATCTGTGATTTCTCCTACTTTTCTTCTTTTGGATTCCCAAAACAAAATGTTCCAAATTTGATCCATTCCCTATCGAAATTCCAAAATTCAATCCCTTGAAAACTTAAACTTTGAAATTCTTGAGAGCAGAATTATTGATTATTATCGAGAATTTTCTTAGGCGATTTCCGTCACTTAAGATGTAATTAACTATAGGGGCTTGCCTTATAGGGAATTTTAAAGAACTCGAGTAATATAAACCCCGTTTAATGCTTTCATATTAAGCGGGGAATTTGTCGACTTATAAAATTGGTTCGCAGACCAAACGGATGCCACAAATCTTCTAGTTTATTTAATCGAGCCCCACCGTCAAGCAGTGTGTCTATACTTAGGGATAGATACACGGTTTGTGGTGCGGTGCTCGTTTATATAAACTATTTGGGAAGTGAGATCGGTTTGATTTCATATCTTAAAATCTTCAAATCTAAAAATTATTTTTAAAATCAAATATTACTTTTCAAATTATTTATTTAAATTAAATTAAAAAATTCGCCGCACAATTTCTGTTAGGCGACCCCTTTTCAAAGTGAAACATGCAACCTAAAAAAATATGCCGACAAAATTCTCAGACGATTAATTCATTTGTATAATTAAATTCGTTTGGACTTAAAACAATCCTATCAGTATTGAAAATATGTTTAAGATTCTTCTTAAGCACTTCCTCAATATGATAGGATACTTATAAGAACAATTGAACTTAATTGTTCTTTGATGAAGAAAATCGTCCTCGAACCAAAACACAAAAACCTAGACGTCATAGGAAATGACTAGCTATAGGATTAGGACCTTGGTGGAAAACCATAACCCTTCCCTTAGCTTTACCTAGGAACTTACTTTAAATGCTTAAATATTCTGATTGTGTTTTAAGTGTAGCTTGGGATGACGGGAAGACCCTCCAGGTACGCTTTTATTTTATTGCAATTTACTTTATCGCAATTTATTTAATCGCATCGCACTTACTTTTCTTGCATGATAAACAACTGTTGCATGAAAACCCACACCTTTAGGATAGTCCCTAAAACTGAAACCAAAACTAAATTAAAAGTCATTGCAAGATAAAATTCACCGCCACAACATCTCAAAATATAAAACAACTCAAAATTTAATCACGGACGTAATACAAAACTACAATTACAACTAAATTAAAACGTCTTGTTGGATGATCGGGAATACCTCGGATGATGTAACCTATGTGTTGCTAACGGGATTTCCCACAGTCTAAATGAAAGTGTGGAACTCATTCAGTTGATTTTAGCAAATTCATCTCGACTAAGTGAATCCGATAAAAATAACGATGCCGGAATGATGGAACCGTGGGATCTTAACCGGTGTTGTTATAATCAACTTTAAGATTTGTTTTAATTAAAACATAAAAAACACTTGGAAATTAAAAAATCTCTCTTAACCAAAACACTTCTCTCATCTTCTGATTTATGACTTCTATAACTAAACCTCCGCAACAACAAGGAGCTCGGAGCATGGTGGGCAGCACGGCCATCGTCATCAGCAAAACCTGAGTCTACTTCAACAAAACTTTCTTAGAATTAAATAACCAAGCCATAGGATTTCGAGGTAGTTTGCCTAGTGCAACATAAATCCTCAACTCTTCGTTAGGCATTTGCGTGATCATGTCATGTAAATTAAGCCCTAACCGGTCTTAGGACTCTGAGGTAGTCGTTCGGTACGACATAAACCCTCACATCTTCGAGGCTATTTGTATGATTTTGTCATACAAATATAAGTCCTAATTAATTAAAATTAGCAAAATCAAAACATTAAATGAACATTAGGGCTTTTCTAAATTCAAGCCAAACAATAGGATAGTCGGGAAATCATTGAAGTTCGCTTCGAATCTATAATTTCTCCTACCTTTCTTCCTTTGAATTCCCAAAACAAAATGTTCCAAATTTGATCCATTCCCTATTGAAATTCCAAAATCCAATCCCTTGAAAACTTAAACTTTGAAATTCTTGGGAGCAGAACTACTGATTATTATCAAGAGTTTTCTTAGGTGATTCCCGTCACTTAAGATGTAATTAACTATAGGGGCTTGCCCTTATAGAGAATTTTAAAGAACCTGAGTAATATAAACCCCGTTTAATGCTTTCATATTAAGCGAGGAATTTGTCGGCTTATAAAATTGGTTCGCGGACCAAATGGATGTCACAAATCTTCTAGTTTATTTAATCGAGCCCCACCATCAAGCAATGTGTCTATCCTTAGGGATAGATACACGGTTTGTGGTGCGGTGCTCGTTTATATAAACTATTTGGGATGTGAAATCAGTTTGATTTCATATCTTAAAATTTTCAAACTTAAAATTATTTTCAAAATCGAATGCTACTTTCTAAATTATATATATATATATATATATATATATATATATATATATATATATATATATATATATATATATATATATATAAATTAAATTTAAAACCTAAAATACGCCGACAATGTGGACTTACTTGCAACAAAGTGGTTAAGGGTTTAATTTTCTACTGTGAGCTCACGTGTTGGAATTATACAAATTATTTTGTGGGCTTAACCTTTTCGAATGCTAGTTGTTAGTACATTACTTAAAATATAAGCACAGGCATACAAAAGATAGGTTTAAAATAATGTCAAATTGGTATTTTGATGAATATGATTTTGGTTTATAAGAGATCAGGGGTGCCTAATTTTAATCATAGTTCAACTAGACATTACTAATGCATGATAAAGTGTGTTGATTTGAGTTTATAAGCTTGTGGCACCAAGACCAACTTTATATGCATTTGAAGTTTTTATTTGGTGTTGACAACCCAACCACCATCACTGTCGATAAGGGCCCATCCTAACAAGCTCGCTTTGACATAAATTACTCGCCAGTGGTCTCTATTATGTCTGCATGTACTCGTTAGCATGCAATTTATCCTAAATGTTTCAATTTTTTGAAATTAATGTGTCTCAAATAGTTCATGACACAACACCGAGCCTTGTAAAGTTTGCCTCATAAATACTTTCTAAAAATTCATATTTCTTGATGCTATTGTTCCTTGAATTTTCATCACTTCACAAACTTTCATCTTAAATTTATTTATTCTAGAGGAGCGGTTGATTCATATAAGAAATAGTGAGAAATGTAGTTTATTTTCATCAAATTGGTTCTTTAGGGTTATGTATCTTCAAGGAATTGTTCACATTGATCCAACCATGAATACTTTGATATATCATACTTGTGGGATAATCTACCATAATTCAATATGCTCAAATTTTCAATCATAAGTGTACGTAAAAAATGTGGTAGCATTGATCATCAGGAGATCTAATAATTCAGACGAGAAAAGTACACTAAAGGAGGGGTGACTGACAAATGATCATGAGACCCACTTCTCTGACCGAGTGGAGATGTTCGAGCCAAAGCAAGCAAGTAGAAAAGTAATTAATTCATGAAAGATTATTTAATAACCTGAATCTGAGTTGTTCAGTCATAAATGAGACAAATAGACATCTATGCCAACATGAAGAATTTGACTTCAAGGAAGACTTAGAACCTCAACATCTCTAATTATATCGGGGAGGTGCAGAAGCTCCCCCATCTATCATCAATGATTGATAGTCAAGCTAGCTTAATTGACCGAACCAGTCACACTGACTTGAAGTCAATCAAGCACGTTCGACTGACAATGTCGACTTTGCCCAACCGAGTGAATCATCCTGAATGAGTCAAAGCAAGACAAGCTCATCCGAGCGATGGGATTATATATGTAAATTACCTAAACTACTCTCTACATTCCACATTAAAGTGGGGGCAAAACTATTAACATCATCATATTGTACTCTCTGCTCTATAAATAAAGAGATCAATTTCATGTGAATTAAAGTACAAATATACCTGATTTTTGCCCAAAAAAAAGTTGGGAAAGGCCAACAAAATTGATATAATTTACTGATCATATAGTGTTCACTATTCTTCGACTCTCTGTCTCCCTCACTCTCTCTTCATTCTTATGCTCTATTATTTGGGGTGTGTTCTGATGCGACTTATATGCAAAAATTTATGAACCCAGATTTATATATTTATAATGATTTTGTAAAGTCATAATTTCAAACGCAAGTATACGTATCACTCAAGTAATACAGGGCTCTAGTGAAGTCTCGTTTATCGATCCCACAGGTAAGCGAGGTAAGAGGTTCTTAGTCAAATTATAGTCTACTATTATCAGACTTTAGATTGGAGGGTCGATATAAGTGGTGTTTTATCTAGCAACTACTCCTAAATGCAGATGATTATACGTAAGGATAATAACTATTCCTAAATGCAAATATTACTTCTAAAGATAATCTTTCTGGATGAGTTGGTTTAGTGAATTTCGAGATAATAAAATCTATTATTCTTATGTAGTGAATTAGATATGTAAAGGAATGAAATGCATTAAATATTGTATGTGCCAAATAGGAGAAATCACATTCTTTACCCTCTTCTGAATACATAAAGAAGATCGACTAATCCTGGGTTTAGTCCCTAAATCCGTGGTTCGGCTGGGAGGATACTGGCTCTCACTCCAGAGAACCCACTTCCCTTCGGTTGAAGGCTAACTCTCGCTTTAGTTTTCAAACACTAGGACCGAATTAGGGATTTTAGTCTGTCATCCTAAAATCTCCAATTCTACACCCATCAAAGTATATCTCCCTATTTATTTGCACTCAACCCCCATGAACTTCAACATCCATGGAATTTGAATGTGGTTCCAATTTGTTGAGAATTACACTGCCCTCTCAGATCATAGCGCAGTTACAATGAATTTTAACACTACAACGAGCTCTTTTTATAATGTAAATGAAACACAAGTAAAAAACCATCACATTTATAATTAAAACTTCTTCTAGCATGCATCCTAATATCCTAAAAATGAATCCTACTCATTGTAAAAGAAAAGTAGAAGGAAAATAATGATATAATCTTCTCATGCCACTATTTCCAAATAAGAAGAAAAAATAAGAGAAAGTTATCACAAAGCACAAAGAAAGCACAACGAAAAACTTCATTTCAAAGAAAATCCACAAAATAAGTGTTTACAAAATCATAAGATAATGAAGAACACAATACTTAGTTTTTCCCCTTGAAAGAAAGAATAAGATCTCTCCAACAAAGTCTCTTACTGATTCATGCAATGTTAGAACAAACCCTTACGAATTCTCTCAAAATCCCCTCACCAATCTCTTCAAAAAGGTAGAAATGTACATTTCTACTCTTATTCCAAGGTCTCTAAGCATTCTCCAAGTTTTTCACAACATTCCTCTCTCTCACACACACACTTTCTCTGACATAAAATCGTTCTTTTAAAGTGTAGGGATGAATTTTGAAGAGTTTCTACAAGAAATCTTTCAAAATGCATCCAAATATGTTGAATCTCGGCCCTTAACCGTCCAAAATCGCGTCCAAAATATTTGGAAGCGGTCCGGCGCCCTATTGGGCGCTGTCCGGCGCCCTATCGGGCACTGTCTGGCGCTATTTTCCAATTATATTCGTCATTTTTCTGTCTTCTGGCTCGTTCCGGTGTCGGATAGGGCGCTGTCCGACACCGGTACTGCATAGCTCCACTATTTCGCTCCGTTTGGCTCCGTTTCAGCTCTGATTCGCCCCATTTCAGTTGCATTGCATTCCTAACAGATAACCCTACAAATAAATATAAAAACAATCTTTCTTTAAAGTGTAATCTCATTCAAAAATATGCAAGAAGTGTAAAAGAGATTAAACAAATAAAGACTTATCAAAATGTGTGAGGCCAAAATTTGCTTTTTTTACTCGGTTTTGCTCCAAATTGCACCATTTTTGTTTTCTTTTCTCCAAAAGCCATTTTTTGTACCTAAAACCAAAAAAACATACAAAATATCTTCCTTTAAAGTGCAATATTATTAAAAAGTAGGTATGAAATAAACATTAAAGAACTATCAAAATTTGAGTGGATCAAGATCCCCCAAACTTAACTATTACTTGTCCTCAAGTAATTTGGTTAATACATAAAATAATGATCCACTGCAATAAACTTTATTTCTAGAATACCATGATTTTGACTTAGATAAATACAGTAATAAAATTTTCAGAAGATCTTTGAATAATTCAAGTAAATTCTGCAGGTATAAGTCTATCTAGTTATTAAATCTAAGAGTTCTAGTATTCTATTCATTTTAAAAATGACTATAGATTATCATATTAAGGCACTTAAAAGGATTACATGAAAAGAAGTTTATGAGAACAGTACTATTAAAGAAGCTAATCCATACATATAAGTTCGGGAAAGTAATTAAAATTTTCCTTTTAGGTAGATCCAAGTGAAGCTAATTTTTGATTAGGCATCTCCTCAAGCTTCTCCTCACTTTTTCTTTTCTTTCTTC
Source organism: Papilionanthe hookeriana x Papilionanthe teres (assembly GCA_022702705.1). NCBI lineage: Eukaryota > Viridiplantae > Streptophyta > Magnoliopsida > Asparagales > Orchidaceae > Papilionanthe > Papilionanthe hookeriana x Papilionanthe teres. The sequence goes on along the minus strand of CM040423.1, from coordinate 60,253,688 downwards.
TTTTTCTTTTTTCTTTTTTTTTTCTTTTTTTTTATTTTGCTTTTTTTTCTTTTTCAAGTGAGGATTACTATATCTGGATAGCCTTTAATAATTTTGAACTTCACTCTTCTCATCCTAAATTTGAAACTTACCACAATTCTTTACCTTATAGGCATTTCTTTAACTTATTATTGATTCATCATAGAGTCTCAAACCTTTCCTTTCACATAAAGTTTTAAGATTCTTAATATTTCAAACATACAGTTTTTCTTACTTTGAATAGCTGACTATAGTCTTACTCTCTTATACCAAATATCTTAGCCTACAAAATTACTTTTCATTACCGAAAACTTTCATTCAAGTCCACTAAAGTACTCAAATAAAATCAAAATACAGTTATCTAAAACTGAGCTCTATCACAGGAAATCATGTTAATAATTTTGAAAATACTTTTAAATGAGAACAACCAATAGTTAATTCTTTCTCTCCCCAAACTTAAATTTTAAAATATTTTGCAATTAATTCCATAAATTGTAGCAGGAAGAAAAAGTAAATTTTGAATCTACTTACTACTACAACATCCTATCAAATTTATATACATGTATAATCACGATAGAATGACTGCAAGTGAAAGTAAATCTAGCCTAAAACATGCTTGCAATAATGTTACACTAAAAGGAAGTATTCTCACTTTTAAATTTTATTTTTCTTCCTACCCCCAAACTTAATTTTTAACATATACAACATTTAGTACAGATTATTTAAGTAGGAAGAAAATTAGTTTAAATTTTCTATCTACCATAAATGTCTATAAAAAAAAATTTACAAGTATTAATCAGGACAGAACAATATGCAACAAAAAGTAAATCTAAATTAATCATGCCATAATGAAATTCACTAAATAAAAGTTTAAGTAGCATCGTAAGTATCAACATGGGAATATAAAAATGTTCTTCAAGTCTTATATAAAGTTGTAACACACAAACAAACATATATGATAATTGAGGTTAATTCTTCCATTAACTCATCACATCTCACTACTTACCTCCAATTTCTAACGGAATCGCTACACTATTAAATCAGGTACTTTTTAAATGATTTTATAGATTATAATCCCAAAGATAATATTATCCCTGATATATTGGCTCTCAAGCACCAATCTCAGGCATCATCTAATCCCCTTAATTAAGCACCTCTAATAGTTATAAATCATAGTTTAAGATCATCCTAATGTTATTCATCAAATAGGTTCACGAATCCTACCAAATGAAAACAAAGTTAAAGAAATGAAGTAACAAAATTAAGATGGATCTATCACTGCTCAAATTCATGATATCTTGTAAAACTCAAGTCCGAGTAAGACCTGAGTTGTAGTGGACTCGTCAATCTAACTACTACAAGAGAACATACAAGTCTATCCATAATAAGAAGTTAAGGAATCACCTCCCTCATGATACTCAAAGATCAAATTAAACCACTAAAAATCCAAACGTTCACCAACAACAATCAAACTGATCAATCCATAGTAACACATAAAGATCAAGTCAACCCACTCTAAAGCAAACACAATACAACACTAACAATCATGACTTTCAAGCATACTAAATCAAAGCACACTGATAACTATGAGTTGCCTCCCATAAAGTGCTTGGTTTCAACGTCGCAGACCCTACGATTGATTCCTCTTTGATCAAAATTTCAATTAAGTAATCCTCGATCAAGCACCTAATCTTTTTCAGATCCAAGGATTCCTAGAAAATCTTCAAATTTTAATTTTTCATTCAGCTCTTCTTTTTCAGATCGATTCATATCATTGTTCCTCATATTTCTCTCTAGATCCAATATTCTTCTAGTGATTTTCTGAATTTGCATATTAATATCATCCTTGAAATTTATAAGAAATGGATCTTTATATGATAATTCAAGATCTCCCAAATTCTGGATCGAATTCTCTCTAGATAATTCAGATTCAGGATCAAATTCTTCTATGTTACTCTTGTGTTTTAAGTTATCTTCCAATTCTTCCCCTTAGTAATGATTAAATGATGGAGGTGGTCTTTCTATATCTATCTTAGTTGAGGAAATAGATTTTTCTAATTCCTTAGGAATTTCTTCCAATAGTCTTACATTATCCTTATCCTCTTTTCTCAACTCAAAGTTTTTTTGAAACATATCCTTAAATTCTCTTCCAAGTCTTAGTTCAATATCTTTATCTTGTTCATCATTCAATTTAGGTTTTTTTGTGATTGAATCGAATCTGAAGATATAAAGAATGGTGGTGTAGATGAATTCCCTAAACATGTAGGCTTTAAAATTGTATGGGGTACATCCATCTTATGTTCATGAGATTTTTCAACAAATGAAATTTAAAAGTTCACTATTTTTGGTAGCGTCCATTATTTTACACATCTCCTGAACATATATACAGTCTTCTTTAGATAACGTTTTCAACTCATCATGAAAGTCCATTTTGACCTCATCTGTTAACTTATTTTCAAAACTTTTTTGGAAATGGTCTTTACTTAAATAATCAATTTCATCCATCAAAAAACAATCATCATCTTTTCTCTCAGCTGGATCATTTTTGCTCTCTTTAGGTTTGATCTCAGTGTTGCTAAGAAGTGTTCCTTGGGGTCTATGCTAAGTGAATTAGCAATTTTTCCCAATTGATTTTCTATGTTATTAATCGCAGCATTTTGACTTTGTAATTGGTTTTCCATTTGCCATATCACTTCTTCTATAGACATATTCTTATCCTCAAATTATTGATTATTATTACAGTCCAGTGGATATGAAGGTTTATAGCTTGTGTCTTGATTATTCTAACTTCAATTAGGATTTGCATGATTGTTTTCCCATTGTTGGTTTCTACCATCAGTAGTATGATTCTAGTTAAAATTAGGATGGTTCTTCCAACATGGGTTGTAAAAGTTAGAATATGGGTTGTTTATGGTTTTTAAATTCTCATATAATAGGTTAGAATCAATCATATGCCTTAATGAACTTTCCTCATTTACAGGAGTAAATTGAGGCCGATTCATTCCAAATTGGTCCAACTTTCTTGATATTGCAGCAACCTGAGATGCAAGAATTGCAATCGCATCTGTATCATAAACACTGACTACCTTCTTAGGATTTACCCTTGTAGAGGGCCATTGAAATTTATTTGTAGACATTTCTCCAATTAATGCATAAGCTTCATCAAATGATTTTGACATTAATGAACCACCAGCAGCAGCATCAATAATGGACTTAAGGGATCCTACTAACCAATTATAAAAAGTTTGAATGACTAACCAATTTGGCAGAGCATGATGTGGACACTTTCTTAAGAGTTCCTTAAATCTTTCTCAGGCTTCGTATATTGATTCCCCTTCATACTGACAAAATGAGATAATATCATTTCTAAGTTTAGTTGTCCTTGATGGTGGATAATACTTAACTAGGAATTTCTGAGTTGGCTCCTCCCAAGTTTTAATAGAACCAGGTGCTAATGAGTATAATCACATTTTAGTTATATCCCTTAGTGAGAAAGGAAAAAGTCTTAGCCTAGCAGCATCGTCTGACATGTCGTTATAATGAAATGTAGCACAAAGTTCTAGAAAATTAGATGTGTAAATAGGGATCTTCCAAAGGAGTTCCCCCAAACTGGTTGTTCTGCACTAGTTAGATAATCGCAGGATTTAGTTCGAACGAGTCAGCTTCTACGACAGAGTATTGTATACTTGAGTGAATTTCATAACTCATAGGATTTACATAATCCCTCAATGATTTACGATGATTTTCCAAGTGATTATTTTGAATACCTTCCATTTCCATTTCTAGTTTTTCAAGTCCTTTCTGTGATTTAATTTTTTTTTCCATTTTACTAAATCGGGACCATAAGCATAAGTTCCACAGATCCTTTATTTTTCATACATAAAATACAAATAATACATTAACAATAAAATAAATAAAACGAAAACTATATTCAACACAACAAAACATTTTCACAAACACCCTATTTTTTACACAAATAGTTTTTTCAAAACACTTTTTCATACCAAAAAAAACTTTTCATACAAAAACAATTTTACGATACTAAAATTTTCTAATTCTAAGCCTAATTATTTCAACTAAAATTCTCTTAAAATTCTTAACGAAGCTTCCCCGACAACGGCGCCAAAAACTTGATGAGACTTTTCTTTATGCTAGAATTTATGAACCTAGATTTATATATTTATAATGATTTTGTAAAACCGGAATTTCAAATGCAAGTATACGTATTTCTCAAGTAATACAGGGCTCTAGTGGAGTCCTGTTTATCGATCCCACAGGGAAGCAAAATAAGAGGTTCTTAGTCAAATTCTAGCCTACTATTATCAGACTTTAGATTGGAGGGTAGATATAAGTGGTGTTTTATCTAGCAACTAATTCTTAATTTCAAATGATTATATGTAAGGATAATAACTATCCATAAATGCAAATATTACTTCTAAAGATAACCTTTCTGGATGAGTTAGTTTGATGAATTTTGAGATAATAAAATCTACCATTTTTATGCAGTGAATTGGATAATGTAAATGAATGAGATGCATTAAATATTTTATGTGCCAAATAGGAGCAATCATATTATTTACCCTCTTCCGAGTGCATAAAGAACATTGGTTAATACTAGGTTTAGTCCCTAAATCCATGGTTAGGCTGGGAGGATACTGGCTCTCACTCCAGAGCTCCCACTTCCCTTCGGCTGAAGGCTAACTCTCGCTTTAGTTTCCAAACACTAGTACCGAATTGGGGATTTCAGTCTGTCACCCTAAAATATCTATGCCCATCAAAGTATATTTTTCTATTTATTTGCACTCAATCCCCATGAACTTCACCATCCATGGAATTTGAATGTGGTTCTACTTTGTTGAGAATTACCCCACCCTCTCGGATCATAGTGTAATTACAACGAATTTTAACACTACAACGATCTCTTTTTGTAATGTAAATGAATCACAAGTAAAAAACAATCACATTTATAATTAAAACCTCTTCTAGCATGCATCACAATATCCTAAACATGAATCCTACTCATTGCAAAAGAAAAGTAGAAGGAAAATAACGACACAATCTTCTCATGCCACTATTTCTAAATAAGAAGAAAGAATAAGAGAAAGACATCATAAAACACAAAGAAAACACAACGGAAAAATTCATTTCAAAGCAAATCCACAAAACAAGTGTTTACAAAATCATAAGATAATGAAGAACACAATAATTAGCTTTTTCCCCTTGAAAGAAAGAAGAATATCTCTCCCACAAAGTCTCCCGCTGATCCATGCAATGCTAGAACAAACTCTTACAAATTCTCTCAAACTCCCCTCACCAATCTCACCAAAAAGTTAAAAATCTACATTTATACTTTATTGTAAGATCTCTAAGCATTCTCTAAGTTTTTCCTGACATTCCTCTCTCTCACACACACATTTTTTGACCTAAAATCGTTCTTTTAAAGTGTAGTGATGAAGTTTGAAGAGTTGCCACAAGAAACCTTTCATATAGCGTCCAAATACATTGAATATCGGCCCCTAATCGTCCAAAATCACGTCCAAACTGTTTGGGTGTTGTTCGGCGCCCTATCGGGCGCTATCCGATGCTATTTCTTGCTTATATTTGTCATTTTTTTGTCTTTTAGGGCAGTCCGGCGTCGGATAGGGCACTGTCCGGCACTGGTACTGCGTAGCTCCATCATTTTGCTTCGTTTAGCTCAGTTTCAGCTCCGATTAGCCCCGTTTCAGTTGTGTTGCGTTCCTAACAGACAGCCTTACAAAATAAGCATAAAACAACTTTTCTTTAACGTATAATCTCATATAAAATTATGCAAGAAGTGTAAAAGAGATTAAGTAAAGAAAGACTTATTAAAATGTGTCAGAACAAAATTTATTTTTTTTTCTCGTATTTGCTCCAAATTGCACCATTTTTGTTTCCTTTTCTCCAAAAGCCATTTCTTGTACCTAAAACCAAACAAACATAAAAAATACCTTCCTCTAAAGTGTAATATCATTAAAAATAGGTATGAAATAGACATTAAAAAGTTATCAAATTTTCAGTGGATCATGTTCCATGAATAAATAAGGATCGAATATCTTAAAAGGTGTGGTGAGTCTGGATCATGACACAGACAAGAAGATGAGCAACCCACAAAGAAGAAACTTATAATAGAGACATCAATAATATAGAGTGCACCAAGAATTATACCGACCAACAGATCTAGAAGTTGAAGAATCAAATGTTTAATGAAATCTAAGAGGCATTAGCTAGAGTAAGAGAGCAGCACACATGAGACGAAGGGTTGGCACACAATGGTTGAAGAGCTCTCCTAGCCCTATAAAGAAAAGGTAAATCTCAATACTTTAATAGTATTGGGTCGATACCCATCGCCCGACACCAGTTTATGCATATTAAAGCACTTAGATAGCTAGAGAATGCAATTTCTCTACAAATCTCTTAAGTCAGGCCCTAGAGAGATTCAAAATATGATACTGAAGTCCTATAAGGGTAGGGCTGATCCAACTGACCACATAGCCTCATTTGAGTTGATTATGAATTTGTTGAGGATCTCAAAACACCAAAATGTTATCTCTTATTTAACATTATGAGGGAGTCAACCCTCAAGTGCTTCAATGCATAATTATCGAGAGTGATCTCGTCATTTGATAACGTTAAGTGAATATTCGTAGTGTAGTTTATCAATGACCAAAAGCATCAGAAGAATATGCAGACTTTCTTACATATCAGACTAGGATAGAACATGAGCCTTTACTTGTTCATCACTCGTTTCTAGAATGAAATGTAGAAGCACGAGACCTAGAACCCAAAGTAGCTCTTATCACCCAAGTTTAATAGCCGAAGGAAGGACCTTTCTGGTAAGCTTTGGTTCTGTAATGACCAAGGGCACTGATTGAGCTGTTGAAGTTAGACAACAACCACACATCGACCATGAAATATAAATCCACCTTAGTATCCTCAAAATCAGACAGCTCCATTCATCGTCTGTAGAAGAAAGCCCGTCAAGACAATATGTAGAGAATGAGGGACAATGTGCATCCTTCGTCTATCCATGAAATGAAAAGATTAGGCCACCTCAGTGTGACCGATAAAACATAAAATAAAGGGAGTCAAACTTGATATCCCAACCAGCGGGTGGCTCGGTATAATGATCACCCACTGCCCAATCATGAATTACCTAAGATAACTCAATTAAGGGTTCTGATGATCAGGATAGTGGAGGCCATCCAAAATAATGAGTGCTTCAAGAGAGCGCCCCTCATGAAAATCAGAGCTTACCTCTCATACCCTAATGATTTTGCACTTATCATCAAGAACATGGCCACGACACAAAGGAATGTCAACACCTGCAAAGTCTAATCAAGGATTTGATCAAGGTTGAGAAGTTGAAAGAGTTTGTAGCTCGAAGGCAATGACCCAACAACAAAGTAAAACTTTGATAGAGTAAAGTTCAGAAATGTCAATCTAGGTCCACTCTATCCACATCAATGGCATATTTTTTTCCATCTTTAGAAGGTGGAGACTAATCCTGACAAGCCAGCTTGAAGAGGCTTTAGTCCAAATAACTATGCACATGCACCATCGCTCCCAAACGAGGCTCAAATCCCTCATTACCTTTAATAACAAGGATTTACACCCTAAGGGGAATCCCTACGAAGACATCATTATCATCAAGACACTAATCAACAACTACCAAATTTGTAGCATTCTTATCTACAGTGGCAGCTTGGTGAATATTTTGTTCAAATCAGTATTTTATAAGGTGAATCTCAGAAATGATTGACCGACTGCATTTGCCCACTCTATGATTTTTCTGATGAGAGCAAGGAAGCGTTGATAACCATCACTCTATAGGTCACCTTAGGGAAAATGATAAATAATTTACTGATATAGAGGATTTTCTAATGCCATCTTTAGCCGCCCCTTGCTTAATTTCTTCAAGTTTAGTATCTCGGCTTATCATGTGGGAGTGAAGTTTCTTGGTGATGGAAATGTAATCACTGTTTAAGGCAAACTTGAACAGTCTCGTACCTATTGCCTCCAGGTGGTCGGAATTGTCAAGCAAGAGTCACCTGAGCTAGAAAACCAGCATAAAGAGGTTCTCGAGATCAGTGAGTTCACCCATCAAATTTCAGTGATTGGGCAAGCCTGGTAATCTTTTTATAATAAGAAAAACTTTTGATGTAGGTCAAGAGATATGTTAATCAATACACGATGGGACCATGAAGACATTTTGAAGGAGAAAAATGGGACTTTCAGGTCCGTGTAAGCCATGTTGCTATTGATATTCCTAGCTTGCTTTAGTTGTAACTATCCCATGAGGGTTCAATGATGAATGTTATGGTTTTGGACAAAATAGAGAGGGGTGGAAGGAGATGTGAGAGTTTCAGTGAGGAGAGAGCTTCAGGGAGAGAGGAGTAGGCCAGGGAGATGATTACAGCAAGGGGGAGAGAGTCGTGATTTTGGCAGTATAATGAATTATTTGTAATGGCTAATAAACAACTTTAAATCCATTGGTTCTTAACACTATTACCTACGGGAATGCCATCGCTTATTAGAAAGACACATCAGTGATGTGCGAAAATATTACATGAATTTATTTATATTTTCCACATCCTTTTGAATAAAATTGCACTTTGAGGAAATGTAGTTTTTTGTTTTTCTTGCTAGTATAACATGTATTAGGAGTGGAACGAAGTGGTATAAACATGTAGCGAAAAGGAGAAGACTCAGAGAAAAAGCTAATTTTGTGAAGGCTAAGGCCATGGCGTTAGGTGCTGGGGACCTAGGCGTCAGTCAACTAAAGCCAAAGGCCATGGCACCAAATTAGAGGCTCCTAGGTGCCCGACACCCAAGAGTAAACCAAGAGGTTCACACTTAGGCACTAACCACTAGTGTCATGGTGCCAGTCCTGAAGGGCAAGGCCATGGAACCGTAATAGAGCAGCGCCTAGGTACCGATACAGAAAACTGCATGATTTTTGGTTGTTCGAGCCACCTCTTCGTAGGAGTTTGGGTAGTTTTTGAAGTAGTCCTCTTTGTTGGAGTTTAGGCAGTTTTTGAACCAATTTTAAGAGGAGAACATAGAGGAATATAAGGAGGAATCTGAAGTTTATGAAAAGGGAGAGAAGGGTGAAGTTAGAATTTCAGTTGGCGATTTGGGTGTCTTACTAGTGTTACAGAAGTTTTCATCTCTTGTATTTGTAGGGTTCTAGGCTTGTTCTCTATAAGTACAGGGGTGTGAGTTATGTTGATTTGTTCTTGATATGTAATGAATTGCAGGATAAGAGAAAGGAATTGGGTGGAGCATTCTCAAGGTCAATTGAGGGAGAGAGATAAGTATATTTGTGGGTTGAAATTGTAGTTTTCTTAAACACATTTGTATGTTAGATTTCTCTGTTTCAATGCATTTTAGTGTTGCTATATCCATGCTTTATGAGTAATTCTCCTTGTTTTTCCTTGTGGTGATGTATTAGATGTGTAGGAATGTAGATAACACATTGAAATAGTTTTTATTATTTATCTGTGGTAATTTTCCTTTTGCACTTAGTTTACTTTTTAATCTGGCCAATTTATCCGTTAAATATGTTGTAAACCCGTAAGAATTTGGAAGAGCTATGGCATAAATAGGTAGGAAAATCACATTGAAATATAGGGTATGAATCAAAGTATACTATAGGGAGATGCATATGTTAGGGAGATAAGTTTTAATGGAGATAACTTAGAGGTTTCTAGGGTGACAATCCAGAACAATTACTAAGTTAAGTCATACTTCTTTACATGCTCGGAAGACAGTAAATAAGATATATGCTTCTATTCGTCACAAACTCTACTTTATTTTGCATTTCTTTCACATTCACACTATATTTTTATCACTGCAAGGAAAAGTAACTTTAGCATTTGGTTCAATCAATTAAAATAGACTAGTTAGAATTTTTATAGGAGTAACTTTAGATAATTACAGTAGGTTTGATAATAAAAATAAAGTATTTGAATAATCCAAACTAAGGACTAGAACATTGTCCTATTGATGCACCAATAATATGTTCGTATATATATATATATATATATATATATATATATATATATATATATATATATATATATATATATATAAATTGTACCCATTTTTGGAGATAGCGAAAGAAAGCAAAAAGGAATGAATTTGGAGCAAAAAGAGGCAAGATGAAGAATTCAGCCTACTGGCGCCGACGATGCCGGAATGGGCACCACCGGCGCCCAAATTCAGAAATTATTGTAATTAATTCGGTAATAGGGCGTCGACGGTGACCAAAGTCGGTGAAGATCAAATTCAATGCATTTGGACAATTTTTGAAGAGTTGCTTGAGGAAACTCTTAAGGAATTCATTTCTAATTTATTTTGGACAGTTATGGATGCCCTTTCAAAGACAAAAGAGGGAAGAAGTGTCTTTTAGGAGAGAGAGTAAAGTGTGTTAGGCTTTTGGAGAGTTAGTGTAGAAGTGAGTATAGTGTGTAGAAGTCTTGTTTTGTGAGGGATTCTTATCTAGAGAGTGTAGGAGAAGGAGGAAAATGAGAGTTTGCTTCTTCCGTACTATTCTAAAGAGGGAATTGAGTGTTGTTGTGAAGAGAGAAAAGTATTCAAAGGAACTTCAAGGGACTTGCTTGGGAAAGAAATTGAGATAATTTATATTTACTTCTTGTAGTTTGTATGAATTTGCTTATATATATATATATAAAGTCCATGTTTTATTGTATCTTTCCATAATTTCTGAGTAGTTTCCTTTATATTTCTCCTTACAATGTGATGTGGTGATGTAGATTTGATGTGTCATTTAAATGTTAAGAAATTTGATAATTTTTCACTTTGCACTTCATTTACTTTTCAATTTGGCCAATTGAATTTTTAAAATTTTTTGTGAAATATTCAAACTGAAAGGACTAAGTGTTCTACAACAAAAGTGGAGAATTCATTAAATGTCCATGAATGAGTTACGTAGTTCATGGGAGTTGAGTGTAAATAAATAAGGAAATGTGTTTTGATGGACGTTAAAATGAAGATTTTAGGGTGACAGACTGAAATCCCCAATTTGGTCCTAGTGTTTGGTAACTAAAGCTAAGGTTAGCTTTCAGGTGAAGGGAAGTGGGAGCGCTGAAGTGAGAGCCAGTATCGTCCAGCCTAACCATGGTTTAGGGACTAAGCCTATGATTTGCCAATGTTCTTTAAATAACTCTGAAGAGGGGGTACTCTGAAGAGGGTAAAGAATATAAATTCTCCTATTTGGCATAATACAAAACGTTATCAATATATCATTCACTCATTTTAATATCATTGTAAGGGGAAATATGTTTTTTCATATTTAAATCTTTCAACACAAAACTTAGTATGTGTTAGTTAATTTAGAAAGTAATTTTTGTTAACTTAGCTTTTAACAATCATTACATTAGAAAATTAAATATTTTCTGAATTTGCATTATGAATTGAGTATTGGATTTCATTGCTAAACTACACTTTGAATTGTTCTCGTAGGATCGATAAGCAGGACTCCACTAGAGCCTAGTATTACTTAAACGATACATATACTTGCGTATACAAGTGGCTGCTTAATTATTATATTGATCTTACTGTGAAACTGAATTGAAACTACCTTTTGAAAATTTACACTTGTAGCAGCACCAGTCACCTATCTTGGATTCCCATTGTTCCCTATGGGTTTGACATCTCAGACTCTTTTAGAGTCTTTGGGTCAAGCTTGGGCTTGGTTGGGTTTGGGCCAAACTTTGGGTGAAGTGATTGATGAACTTGATGGGAATAATTGTCATGAAGAGTTTGAGAGAGGATTTGAGTAATTCTGAATTGATTTTGAAGGTCAATTTGGTGGAATTTGGCTTGGGATCAATTTTTGGGGTTTAGGGTTAGACTTGGTTTTGGGTTAGGCTAGAGTTTTATTATGGTTCAATTTGATGTGGGTGATGGTTATGAAGAGTTTTGGATAGAAATTGATTGGAAATTTTAGGGTTATAGGATTCAATTTGGGCACACTTGGGTATGTGGCCAATTTAGGGTAAAATTGGGGATTTTTTCTTAGGCTGGATTTAGATTCAAAAGTTGGTCAATTAGTGCCTCAAATTGGTTTATGGGGATTTTATGAAGAGTTTAGAATTCAAATTTGGTGAAATTGGCTTGATCATAGAGTTCAATTTGGGGGAATTTGTTCACGTGGTCAAAATTAGGGCTTTTTGATTTGGGTTGAAATTAGGTTTGAAATTGGATCAAATTGTGCTTGTATTTGGCTTAGATTAAGTTTGGGGATGATGAATTTTGATTTAGAATAAAAATTTGGGAGGATTAAAGTCAATTGGGTTGCGATTGGGGGTGATTTGTGTATTTTGGGACTTTAAGGGCAATTTGGGGATTTTGGTCAAAATAGGTTAATTTGATCAAGTTGGGCTCAATAAAGTGGTTTTAATTGGTTTTGGGATCATTTGGAATGTTTTTGGAGATTTTGGGATTTTTTGGAATTTTTGCAATTTGAATAGCATTTTGATAATTTTTGGGGTTTTAGGGATAGTTTGGGGATTTGAGGTATTTTGGTGGATTTTTGTTAATTTAAATGCTGGGAAATATTTTGAAATGATTTTTGAAGAGAATTTGAGAATTTGAGCAATTTTGGGAATTTTTGGGAAAAATTAGGGTTATATTGGCAATTTGGTAATTTCAGTGAAGTATGGAAGCCCAAAGTTGGGAATTTTAATGAAATTGGGACCATTTTATTTGAGCCATGGACTAAGGAATATCTCATTTCGGATCCTCCATGTGTTGTTCATAGCCAAACCCTAGCCTAGGGCTAAGAGCTTGGGGAAACACCCACATGAGTTTCAAAAAGAAAAGGAAACAAAGATTGGGTATGTTTGGTTTAGGGCTTTAGGTAGTGTGTGAAGGTGTGAGGTTCAAATGTATGTGTGAGCTAGCCTGACCAAGACCGGACCACCCAGGGTTAACCCTAAGGCTTGACCATCCTATAGGGGACTCCTCTTGAGTTTCCTTATGCTCAGTCACATCCTCCAAGGTGCTAGTAGTTAGACTCAAGCATGTGAAAACTCTAAGTGAAGCAAAGAAGCAACTTGAATTTTTAGTGGGGAGGGTTCCATTGCTAGTCTTTTAAGATTGTCACCATAAAATTATATGGCTAGATCTTAGGCTCCTAAAGAAAGACCAGACCTCAACAAAAGTGAGGTCAACATAGAGTTATTACTTGTGTTCGAATAGAAGAAGGATTGGCCCATTACTTTCCTTTTTCACATGGATTACATCAGGAATCAGATTTAAGCCCATATCTTTTCGCTTATGCTCTTATTGGACATTTACAAGAGGATATTCCTTAGTGTATGCTTTTCTTTGATGGTATTCTTTTTGTGGATAAGACTAGAAGAGTTCAGAAAAATCTTGAATTAAGGAGGTTTACGTTGGATTTAGTAGAACTAAAATTGGATATATGGAATGTACTTTTAGCAGTAGTAGCACTAATGACAGAGTTGTAACTATGAGTGATCAAATCATTAAAAGGTGTGAAAGTTTTAGATATCTCGGTCTATTGTTCAAAAAAATGGTGATACTGTTGAGTATGTTATTAATATAATTCAAGTTGGTTGGTTAAAGTGGAGGAATGCAATGAGTCTATTGTGTGATAAAAAAGTATTGCTTAGGCTGAAAGGAAAAATTATAAGATGGTGGAAAGACTTGTAATGCTCTATGACATAGAATGCTGGTCTTTAAAAGCGAAGCATAAAATAAAGTTAAGTGTTGTTGGGCTGAGATTGCTTGGGTGGATGAATGTGAAATGAATATATACGTGATAGACTTGGTATAGCTCCAGTGACACACAAGATTAGAGAGAGTCATCTTAGATGTTTTTTCCACAGTGAACATCAACCATCAGCTGATCTGATTAAGAGATTTGATGTTTTAAATTCACTTATGTTGTTATGTTAAGAAAGGCAATGGTAGACCTAAAAAACCTTGGGTATATTGCATAAAATGGACCTTAATTTATTAGAATTAAAAGAAAATATGAAACTCAATAGGTCGCAATGGAGAAAAAGGATTCATGTAGTCGACCCCACTTAGTGGGATGAAAGTTTGTTGTTGTTTTTGTTGTCTTAATTTTAGCATCTCATGAAGTTGGATTCAATTAAAGCAAAATTCTTTAAAAAGATGCACAAAATTTCTTAAAATTGTTCTAAAATGGTAGCAAAAACTCTTTTGTACTCTAAAATTAAATTTAAGCTATGAAAATTTTAAAAGAAAATTTATTTTTAAGACACCTTAAAAACGTCTGAATAAGCCTATTTGGATTTAGAAGAAAAATGAGTCTAAATTGGACAATGTTTCGCCATGAGAAAATATTACGTCCTGTTAATCATACATGCGGATCGCATCACATTGTGTGTTCAATGCCTTTGTTGGCATCGATTTTTTATGTCACAAATACTGAAAGCCCCTGTGATGTTGTAGGATAGTGTGGCGCTCACACGTACCCTCCCATAACTCAAGGAATATTTCTAAACGTTACCAGATGCACCATTTCCAAACTAGCGTCATTCTGTCCTAGTCATTCCGGATAACGACTACCACAAATCCATAACGATTCTCTATTCGAGGGGCAGCTGAACGATCATTCTGAGGCATGTGTGGTGGATTCCGATCAAGGAGAGCTTTTCGTGCCGTGAAATGAGCTTAACAGACTCCCAGGTTGAAAAATGACTGATAAGGGTCCGATGTGTCCACGCCCAAATCAGGGGCGGATATGCCTAACCCCTCCCCCATAAGGGTTGAGGGGGTTGCCTTTGGCTCAGCGACACCCGAAGGCGGTGTGGTCCCATAAAACAGAGCCCACAACATAATTATGTCGTGGGACGTTTTGGTTTCGCATGACCCCCAACAGTCGTGGGAAGGTTGCCTTCAGTCAAAAGAGGAGTAGCCACACCGTAAGATAGTGAGCCTAGTGTAATTACGCAGGGAGTTGGCGTGACTCACCGACCCCGCGGGTAGAGCAATGTGACCAATGCCAAGCCCAGCGTGACCACGCCAACCCGCCCAGATTTCAAAATTTGACCTAATATCCCTAGGGAGGCATGCCACCAGGAGCCGCATTTTTAGGCCCTCCTTGGATTCGACGAGATCTCCTTGGGATTATGAAAATGCTTGGAGGATTAACCCTTTTTGGCATGTCCCAAGTGCATTTGATTAGCCATTTTTGGCTTAATTCAGGGGCACTTTGAGAATTTTGCATTGGGAGGTTGGTTTAACTTCACCTCTCCACCTCATTCTCCTTTATCAACAACTTTAACACTTTTTGCCTTCTCCAAGAGCTAAACTCTTCTTCCTTGGAGCTTCATCTTCCTTGGTGCTTCTTCTTCATTGAAGCTAGGGTTTTTTTTTGAAAACCTTGAGGTAAAGAGCTAGAGAGAAAGGTGAGAGTGGGGGCTTCTTTTTCACTGTCGCCCTCTTGTTCTTATTCCTCTCCTTCTCCATCCTCCATAAAAAGCAATTTTATTCTTCCTCCACCATTCATTGTGTGAGGAAAGAATCTTAGAAGGAGTGTGGCTAGCAAGGAGCATGACCTCTTCTCTCCTGCATCAAAGGAGAGCTTCATCCTAGTGTGGGGAAGAACCACCAGAGCTTCGTCTGTGCTTAGAACTTTGCCTGAACGTCACTATCTCTCCTACCAAATGGAGAGTTTTATCCTATATGAAGAAATATAACATCAAATGCCATGTTGGTGAGTTTTCATAAATCCCTTTGTCTTTTCTTTCTTAGCTAGCCCTAGGAATAGATTTTGCTAGGTGTTTGTGGGTTCGGTCACCCACACATGACAAGTTTGATAGGCTACCTGGTATTGTCTGCCTCAATCGATCGTCCTTTATCGGATGATCCAATTGGCCAAATAATATCGTTCAGCCCAACTATATGCCTTTTGATTGGTCAACTTTTTGTGGTGTCACAATGGGTTTTGGTCGCTCACGCTAAATAAGTTGGTCGATTGAAACTAGTCAGCACTGTCATATGCCTATCGATTGGTCATTTATTTCTTAGAGGAAGCCTTAGATTAGAACACACATTTCATGCGTGAAGCCTAGTGATTTCCCATTGCAAAGCCTAAACCTAAATCCTAATGGGTACTTCTAACTTTCCTTGGACAGGTTGGAATAGTTTAATCTTGAATAATGGGAAAAACTTTGTAGCTATCACAATGTATAAGATCGTGGAATGTTTGTAGGACGGAAATATCCTTGTATCTAGTCTGTTCAATTGCAGGCCCCCTAAATCGAGGCTTGAGGCCAACCAAATGCAAGCCATTCAAACAAAATACTAAGGCTAATGAAGCCAAGTAGAGACATCGTCCTACCTCTCGACACAACCCAACTCAATGGAAGAATTCAACATCACTAACCATCTCATGTACACCTTTGAGATTTCTCATCTAGTGCTAAGAACTGGTCATAACATAATAACGTGGAGCATCTAGGGTTGAGAACCGGCCATAACATAATCGCATAGAGCATCTCATAAGAATGTCTCACATACCTATTAAATTACAATGGTTCACACTCTACCTAATAACCTAGCCTTGTTTTATCGACAATAGCTCATTATCTAAGGAGCAGTAGCCAGTAACTAGACTTAAACAACCGACCTTCAACGCCGATTGAGTTCAGTCCCGCCGACCTGAAGATCATCAAGGGCCACCGACAGTCTCGATTAAACGCAGTCGAACGGACCAGTCTTACCAAACCAGAATCAATTAATTTTAGCCCATCGAGTCGTAGGGTAGCCAAACTGAATACCTATAACACTTAAAATATCCTCTAACACCCCATTAAAACCGGGAGATACATGTAATTTCATATATTGCACCATTCCTCTACAAATAGGGGGATCATTTCAAGAGAAATGACTAATCAACAATTCAAGTTACTTTTCATTACTGTGCACTTTCATCTCCATCTATTTCTCTCTCATGTGTTACATTCTATTATTTGGGTGTGATTTATGGACAAATAAACATTCAACATTTTATCACGATTTGTGTAATATTATAAAGAATAAAAAATAAACTACATTTATTAGTAAAAAATAATATATATTTTATTTCATAAATGCATCATAAAATGAATTTAAATAATTAAATTTTAACAATAAATGAAATTATTTATTAAAATTAGATTCCTGAGTGATTTTTTTATTCTCGTTATATCCACATGAAAAAAAATGTTAAAATCGTTCACCAATTATTTGAACATATCATTTTTGACTTATAAATTATAAATTTGCCAAATTAATCCCCATATTTTCTAAAGATGAGTTGGAATTGCCCCAAGCGCATTCTCTACGAATGGGACATCACTGTTGTTGACCACTGATGGGTGCGGTGTTAGCGTAGTCGGAAGCACTAGGTTTGGAGCTCGGGCGAATTGTTCTTGGGAAGGGTTTTGGCTTTGGTTCGCAGAACTCAGATCGGAACCCTAGCGCCGCCTATCACTTGCGAGGATGAAGCTCGTCAGGTATTTTTCTTTCGTCTTCCCGTCTGGCCGACCCCTCCTGCTTTTCTTGTATTCAACTGCTGAGCGATGGAGCTTTGTTCTTTTGTCTTAGGTTTTTAATGAAGCTCAACAATGAGACCGTCTCGATTGAACTCAAGAACGGTACTGTGGTTCATGGAACGATAACAGGTATCTCCTCCCTTCCTCTCTCTAATCACATCTCTTCTGCAATTTATGATTTGCCGCATTGTTATTATCGTGAGGAAGCTAGGTTTCATTGTGTTGTTTTATGTGTCCTATTTCTTTGTATTGTGAGTTATTAGCAGGGGTTGGGAGCTTTTACGTTGCACTATTGAAAATCATGAATTGTTCTTTATTAATAATTTAGGAGATTTTGACATCCTGGAATCTGAACTGATCATTTATAGAGCACCCATGAAGATAAATTGAATTGGATTTTGGAATGGAATACTACTTTTTGAATATTGCTGATATGAGTCTTACGGTAAAACATGAACCATTCTCTGACTGTGTAATTTGGAAGTTTTGACTGTAAACGAACAGCTTGTAGAAGCATGTAATTGATAATATTAGTGCGATTTTGGGTTGTGCGCATAGTGAGCATTTGTTACATGAAATTTTCTACTTTTTTTTAAGGCCTACGGTGGTGATGGAAGCAAGTTTAAGGAACTAATTTTTGACATATCGTTGCTGTACCTTTATTTTTAATAAGGAGTATTTACTATTTCAGTTTCTCAGTTGAAACAGTTATGCTTTCATTTGCACAATTTATCTTCAAATTCTAGGCATGAATGCAAAATTTAACTCTTTTTTCATTATTATTGTGGAATATCAGATTATTGTCTTCTTATCTAACTGATAAGAATCAGGGTGACCAGTTGCATATAATTCAAAAGCATTTAGTTAACGAGTAGTGTGTTTAATGTTAAGATGAAACTAGAAGTTGAGAGAACTTTGAAAGTATATGATAAATCTATTACTACTCCTTGAACTGTTTGTTAGCTGGCATGGACATTTCGTATTATTTACACCTCATGGAAACAAAAATACAAAAAACCCTGATAATCACGTGTTTTTCAAAATACTTAAATATAAAATTTTCATTTGCTTTCTGCCGTTATCTTCCATTCCTTTATTTCTTTCCATGCAAATGCTGAATCATAAACCAGCTGCTAACTAAAAAATTTCCACTCTTTGAAGCAATTATATTTCTGTTATTGATTTAAAATATGATGTGTTCTAATTTGAGTTTATATAAATGGGGTGCATATATAAATGATAGGGAACGAGTTTTTCTTATGAAAATTATTTTTATATACTATCCTTTTTTTTTTGGTTGATATTCATATTAAACTAAAGCTTAATTTTCCCCTACCGTTAAGAACTTATTTGGGGCACACCAAATTTGTCTCTAAGTCTCATCGATGCAGATTCATAAATAAAGCAGTTGATACATATATGGTATTACCACTGCCTAATTCAATATAAGGGGCAATAAGGCCATATTTTCTCATTGATTTGGGTTTGCACTACTAAATTACTCAGTTGTTTCAACTTTCAACTCGCCCATTTTTGTGTGATCGAAAGACATAATGGAATTATTATGGCTTTGTTAAAATCTTATCCTAACATACAAATTTAAGTTTTATTTGGAATCATAACTTAGTTCTGAAAAGTAATTTATTTGACTTGTGAAAATTAAGTTCAAACTGATTCATATAAATTTTGTGGGTGAGATAAAAAAATGTCAACCACTATGAGTTCAAATTGATAGAAATTGGATCAATGGTGTTTCAATGTTAGTTGCATCTTATCAAAGTGCTAATGTATTTCATAAACCCCAAATTCTTTTTTCTTACCTTCCTCCAACTTGTTTCTTATTTGTCATGGAGTTGCAACGAAATAAGATTATTCTATAAGAATTTATGAAATATTCAAGTTTATAATTGCTTACATATTCAATCAAAGTTCAATTGCATGCTTGCTTGGATGCACTATAGGCGAGGCCAAACACTTTAACCATCGTG
Organism: Papilionanthe hookeriana x Papilionanthe teres; assembly: GCA_022702705.1. NCBI lineage: Eukaryota > Viridiplantae > Streptophyta > Magnoliopsida > Asparagales > Orchidaceae > Papilionanthe > Papilionanthe hookeriana x Papilionanthe teres. The sequence continues at coordinate 60,234,103 of CM040423.1, read as the reverse complement.
CTAAGTATGAATGGGTAAACCATAGCTAGCCACCAATCAATTACATGTATGGTTACTAGTATTTAAGTTTTATATAATTATTATATATATTATCGAATTAATGATTAAAACTGACTATAGAAAAAAAATTATTTTGATTCTTTTTTTTAAGTGAATCTTTGCATCATAGCTGTGGAAATGCTAAAGAACCACCACTCCTACAGGCTCACTCAACTCATTGTTTTTTTCTTTCTCCTCGTTTGTAATGATAAGTCATTCCACTTTGCTTGCATACTATCATAAATATTTTTCATTCATCTATATTGGATATTATTGATGTATTACACATTTAAGAAATGAGCAGTTGGAAGCTAAAGGGGACGAAATCGAACTTCCCATCAGTTATTAATGATTTCACCCCATGTTGGTACTTTTATTCATTGACCCTCACAAGATCTAGCTATTGCTTGCTTAGCTTATCAATTACTTCAAAAATGTTACCCATAGTAGTTTTTTTTCCTTTAAAGACGACTTTCATTACCTTGTTTGTGCTTTCTATGCATAAGGATTCAAGATAGACTCTTTTGCAGTGGTCATCTCTTCAAATTTGATTGTTGCACATGAAATCTTTTCAATGCCAATAAAGTGAGCTAAATCAATTTTGACGGCTTATCTGGTGTATTTTTATTAGTCCATATTTTTTGCAAATCAATCTTCTTCGGCTTTGTATGCATGAAGATATGCATCGCAACCACTTTCTCAAATACACCCTTTTAACTTCCAATTTTTAAAGAGGTTTTCTATAAACAAATTCATGAAAGGTTCATCACAAGAGGCCAATATCAAAATTGACTCTTCTTCATCAAGAATTGTCTATGAAGTATGAAGATAGTGAAGACTGGTGAATATCAAAATTCAGCTATAGGAAGTTATTAAATTTAATCTACACAATTCAGATGAAAAATTAATAAATACTAACATATACTCTTACAAACTAAAACAATTTTCAACGCTGTCCTACACGGAGCCTAAATCACGTTATATTGCTTGGTTATGAGATAATATAAATTTTTTTTATAAATGTAGTGGTTCCTCTGACACATTTTGTTAGAAAGTTCATCTAACTTTTTTTACTTCAAGATTGCCAAATATCAGCCATAATAGCAATCATACTTGCATAATCATCTCTGTGACGTTGCAATAACTTCTTCATTTGGTCCGTTGCTTTACATCACAATGCAATCCAAACCATTTGATCACATTTGAGATTTTAATCCAATATCAAAATGTTTGAATACCTCCACCTCTGCTAGAGAGCTATCATACTTACTAAATTAAAAAGAGATTACAACCTCGTGCCTCTATTTTGTGAAAGTTAGATTGTGCTTTCTCTCTCATTTTCTTTGTGCTTCATTTTCTTTTGTATTTGTTTATTGTTTTTCTTTCACCACTTCATTATGTTGAGTGAGATGTCTTTAAATACTCTTTTGCCTTTACACCTTCCAATTTTGTGTAAATGTGTAAGTTTGATTTCCTTTTGTATCCTCGACAACATCATTTTCTTTCTCATCATAATTAATTTCTAAACCATTAGCCAAATGCCTTTTTTGATTAATTTTTTTAGGTCCTTATTTATCTTTTATGTGATTTCTTTATTTTTTTGTGTCGAAAAAGAAAGACGATTGCTCTTCATATGCCACCTAACTAGAAATTTCTTTTGTCTTGTTATTCTATCATTTCTTATTTTGCCTCAAAACATGCTTTTGACACATCATGTGTCTCTCATTAGGAAGAGAAGCGTGCTTAAGAGCTAGGTTTTCATCTTGCATGTAGCGAAGGATTGCCTTTTATCATTTTTTAATCATTTTTGCCGAATTAACATTTTCAAATATAATGCTATATATATATATATATATAGAATGAGAATGCTATCAATTTTGGTGGCCTAGATGTTTACAAATATCAATCATTGAAGACATCGATATGTAGGCATGCAAATCTATCTGGTTATATTGAATATGGGGATATAATGGGTATATATTTTTTAGATCTTTTAGTGTTAATGTTGGGCAAGTAAATAGAGTACCATGGAGCTTTTGTTGGAGTCGTAGAATTGTCATCCTCTCACTTCCTGTATCCTCAAAAGTATTATATAGATTGTTTTATGTAGATTTTTCTCAATGAATTATTGCTTGTACCATCGAAACCATCAAAGCAACATCTAAAACATATTTTTTCCATGCTCCCTTATGGCTATCATTTGCATTAGAATTTTTATGACTTATTTGCTTTTTACTTCTTGATTATGTACTATATTCAGAATATTTTTTTTTTACTTTTAAGTGTGAGATTTTACTTAAAATTTTGAATTTGTAAATTTTGAGAAGAATTTTTTAAATTTTAATTTGAAATTCAATTTTTTATCAAAATTTTAAGTTTGTTGCAATAGCTTTATCTCCTGCCCACTTTCTAAAAAATTAACTATCGTCTCTACCTATTTTTGAAATTGGCCTCTCTGTCTCTCCATCTTTTTTGGAAAGTGCTTTGACCTCTCTTTACACTTTTAAGTAACCATGTCATCTTATTCTATCCAGTTAAGCCCGCATCTAAATCAAACCCATTTTTATCAAAACAGAATCAACGAAATTGGAAATAAATTAGGTTTGCTCACTCAACTAACCTGGCCAGCGCAAACCTTAAAATGGCTCAAATCTATAGATTCTTCCCCTGGATATTGCTTACAAAAATACTAAGCCCTTATGTTGCCGATCTCGTGCTTCCCTATATTTCATTGATGTTTCTGAGCTGCACCAAGCTTCCAACCTCCTACCAGCTCATTCCAGCCTATATAGGGCTTCTCCTTTTCAACGTCAAGTTACTAGAGCCATCCAAAGTCCTTTTAGCTTTTTCTCCCTCCTAAAACTCTTGTAGCCCCAACTATTTCTAGTCTGGTGTTCCAGCTGTTGTGCCTATTCTAAAATTTTTTGTCAAGCTAAGTTCTAATCTAGCTTTCCTACTGTAACGCCCCTCTAGTTGTCCATTAGGAGTAATTTTTCCTTCTTTGGTACATCCAAGCTAGATCCATAGCTTTGTTGCTTCTTGATTTTGTTTGTATCTCTCTTGAATTATAACTTTTTTTTTTTTTTTTTTTTGGTATTTTATTCTCAATTTGAGTTCAGAGCTTAGAACTTAGCTTACTAAACTCCATATACTTTGGGAATAGTATTCTTTACAGGTTTTACTTGTATGATTGCACCCTCTTTCTAAGTGCAAGAGAGCACTTCCATAGTGAGTGTTGCGTACTTCTAGCTAAAGTGAGACATTTTGAGAATAAACGTGCCTGCCAATAGAATACAATGTTTTCGTCCTAAACTGTTACTTTTCCATAGGGAGCTTTTATTTGAGGGATTATTACTGATTGCATTAATATTGCTTATGGAGTAATTCATCTACCATTTAACATTGATTGGATGCTTTCATCTTCAAGTTAGATTTTGAGAAGACTTTTTGACAGCCACAATTGATTTTTTTAAATTGCTTTTTTGGGTAGTTTCTTCCCTCAAAAAAATTTTCCCGTGGTTTGTGAACTCTTATCTCTCATTCAAGTACCCAAATCATTGTCAATAGGAATCTTAGTAAGGAATTTAACAGTTAAAAGATTTTTGACAAGGTGGCTCTATTTCTATGCTTGTATTGGTCATCATAGCTGATGCTCTTCCCAAAATGTGAGACTGCCTTTCTTTGAAAAACTGGATCATTGATTATTTTCTTTAGGCGATCCTTCTTTTATTAGTATTTAGTTTGCTGGTGATATTTTGTTGTTCTATGATGCTTCTCTTTTTAAGCCAATATTCTTATAATGATTATCTTGAAAGATATATGTGGTTTGAAAACCAACTTCTTCAAATCTTCTCTAATTTACTATGGTAGACAACCTGGTTTTGGTACTATTCTTCTAGCATACAAGGTTGCTCTCTTGAAACAAGCCCCTTCAAATAATTAGTATACAAGGTTGCTCTCTTGGAACACGTCCCTTCAAATAATTAGGAATTCATTTGATCTCAATAAATTACTCTTTGGAATTCTCTCATTGAAATATTAAGATGAAATTTCCTCTTAGAAAGGGAATATTCTTTCTATAGCTGATAGGATTTTGCTTATCAACAGTGTTATTTCTTATTTTTATTTTGGATTTCTAATTGGATCGTCAAAAGCTGTGATCATATTAGAAGAAATTTTTGTGATGGAGCTGAGGACTATTGTGGTATTCATCTCATCAAGTCAAATAATCTTTGCAGACCCGGAGATGCCGGAGGCATTGGCATCGAAGATCTAGATAGCATGAATCTCTCTCTGTTAGGTAAATAGATCCATAAGTAAAAGATTTACTTACAAATCCTTTTGTTCTTTTGCTGGTTCTATAATTCATGGCAAGCATTTAAGCAACTCAACTTCCTTGTACTGTTGGTTTAGTAATGTCTCTGGTTGCGCCAACTTTTTTAGGCGGTGTTCAAAGCATTTGATCCCTTTCAGCTAAACACATGCTATGAAATGTACGTTGGTGGAAGCACTAGCTTCTGAAAAGTTATCCTGTCACTTAATTCTTATTTCTCTTTTGTTAAGACTGATAATGATTCCATTGGATTTTTTTATTCAAAAAACAGGGTGAGCATGTTTTTGGAGCATCACACTCTTTTATTTAAAAGATCACGATGAACTCTCTCTGTCACATATCAATCAATTTTAAGCAAATCATGATATTCACTTTTCGTGAGAGATTAGTGAGGGGTTTTGAGAGAAATCTATGAGGGGATCATTTTAGCATTGCAGAGAGCACTTGGATACATTATTGGTGGGACTGTTCATCTCTTTTCTGAGTAGAAAAGCCAAGTATTATGTTACTATTTGTCTTGTACTTGTTGTAAACACATATTTAGTGTATTTTTTTTGTTAAATAATGATGATTTTTATGGTGTTCTTCATAATTTGTGAGTAGATTTCTATTACCTTTTTCTTGTGATGAATAAATTGAATGTGTAGGATGTGAGGATGCTTATAGAATTGTTCTTTAAACCTTAATGTGATGATCTTTCCTTTATTTCTTCTTTTACTTAGCGTTCTGGCCAAAGTGTTTTATTAAACCCTTTTTGCTTCCATTATTTATGGTATATTATAAATTTGATCTTTCAACTATTTCCTTATCGAAGGAGTTTTTACTTTTGTTGCTCTAGGGTTTGTAAATATTTTTCTTCTCCCAAAATTGAAATTTTCACCTACTTTATTTATTTATTATGAAGTTCTCACATGAACAGATCGTAGTGAAGCCTCTTTTATCGAAGGAATATGTATGTGGCGTTCTGGAGGATGATTTCCATATCTTCTTTAGTTTTGATTCTAACTCTGATATTTGGAAGAGATGTTGTTTTTTTTTTCTTGGTTTATTTTTTTTTCTTGCTTATTATAAACTTGGATTCAACTTTTACATCTTTGAGAAGCACTTCCATTGAGTGTTATCAATTTCTCAACACAGATTAGATTATGCATTAAAATTTTATATAATAACGTTGTTTTTCTTCCTTTGTTTAGGGTAGTTATGCCTTTTTTTTTCCATATGTGAACCATTTATCATCTTCCAACAAGTTTAAGGGTTCTCAAGTAATTGTTTTGGTCTATGCTATTCCTTTAAATAATCCTTGTATTCTCTTTTAGATGTAGTCAATGAATAAGATTGGTGACTTCTTACATTCGCAAGCTGACTGAATACCATTGTACTCTTGAGGTTAGGTGAGATGACATTGTTCCCCATGATAATTAGGAGCTTTACTGACCACTCTCTTTTATCGCAGCCCTTTCACAGTTTTTCTCTGTTTATTGCTCAGTCTCATAAGCTTTATAAAATATTTGTAAAATATATTATTTCTATTCTTACTTCCCTTTTATTATACTTCTAGATTAAATTTATAAAATTGCAATTAGGTTATCTATGCTATACGTATTTGAGTGTTTGGAGGCAAATGAGTTATTGATAACCTCACTGTAGCATAAATAATATGGGCATTTACATGTATACCATTCAATTCTTATGTATTTACATATCTAACAGCCAAACTTTCACACAAAAAAAATACCACTATCACCTAGTTTTTAAAAGTGGAATGCATCTTTTCGTGCTATGTTTATCACACCAAAGTGTTATGCATGTAAATATGAAAGCTTAGGTGTTAGATATTAAATGCATAAGAATTGTGTGATATGCATGTACATTTTCTTAAATAATAATGCTAAGATGATTGTACGACAAAACTAAGAAGTCTGTGGTGGGAATGAGACCAGTTTTCGTATAAATTAGGGCATAAATAATAGATTTTATTTCACCGGTACCAAGTCAAAACGATAAAATTCCTAATACATAAAAGGTAAACCTACAACTTGTAGGTAGGCGATTCTCTTCCAAACTCTAATCCTATGATTCAAGAAAAAAATCACATAACCTAACCCTAAATATATTGAGACATATTTATAACCTACAATAATAAATTATAAATGAGTAAATTGCCTTTTTAGTCTTGCACTTAGCATAAGTCTTCCAATTATTTGTTTGGTTCGGCATTGACTCAGTGGAGCACGAGGCAGATGGCACCGTAGGCGCCGGTCTAACATGTTGCCCTAAAAATGATTATGGTAAAGAGATAATGGAAAGAACACCTATTTGAATTTTTTATGTAAGGTAGTTGAAGATGCACTTTAGTGTATTATCTATTTACATGGATGGGCAAGAAATGCGCTCATAAGACAAGAAGATAAAATCAATATAGAAGGATTAGGAATGAAACATATTGAACTAAAGGAACGTGGACTGAACTTATACAAAAAGATTTGTGCAGAATTGTTTCAATGTATCATCCATCACCCAGAAATAATCGGTTGAGAATGAGGACAGTAAGCAACTCCAGCTAGTTGGGATATGGCCAATAAAGACAATGGTGATGAGTTTATTATCTGTAAGATCATGTTACGGGCTTTTGATTATTTATTGCACTCTTATGTTAAATAATTATTATCTTTTTCTTTTGTTTAGATGGAGTTCTCAAGCATGTATGTTATTTTTTTATTGAAATATTGTATCTGTGTATTTATAGACATGGATATGGAAATCTCTCTTTATAGATGCCTCTTTTGTGTTTTTTCGGTATTTGCAAACATGTTCACGTACAGCTTTAATGTATTGTGTATCCCTCATAAAATTTGTTTCGTTCCTGGTTAATCAGCATCTTTCTTTATGTTTTTCAGCATTTAAGATTCTTTATTATTATGAATTTAAGCATACTTTTGATATCCAAGAAAAAAGCAACATGCTTGGTTAATCTCTAGTTAAAACGGTCACATATGTAATCAGATTAATCATTGGGTCGTTTTTTCTTGTTGCTGAAAGCTATGAGATAGATGTAGGCAAAGAAGAATGTAAGAATAAAGTTGGTGAGGAAGAGAGATTTGTTGGATCTTTGGACACATCATTAGAGTATTAAATTATTCTTGTTAGTTTATAATATAAGAATAGCTGTTATTTCTGCTTCATAAAAAAATTACTGACAGTGTTCTAGTTTTTCATGATTCCCCATTGTGTTTTCCTGCTTTGAGAAGTGGTAGGTGGCAACTGGGCAGCATTTATAATTGAATCGCTTGTAACGGAGTGGCTATTTATCGTAATTGCTCAAAATTTATTAGCTTTAAAAGAAAATGGATTGATTAGCTAGCATGTTTCATTCTATTTATTAGCAAGCACATTTCCCGCAATTCATGTTCTTGGTTTTCTTCAGCCAGGATTATTAACTGGCAACTTGGTAGCTGGCTTTAAAACATTCTCTGTTACAGGTGTGGATATCAGTATGAATACTCATCTGAAGACTGTGAAGCTTACACTCAGAGGTAAAAATCCTGTTACTCTCGATCACCTGAGCGTGCGTGGCAACAACATTCGGTATGTTATACTTCCCGACAGCTTGAATCTGGAGACGTTATTGGTGGAGGAGACGCCTCGGGTTAAGCCGAAGAAGCCTACTGCTGGTACTTGTTTTTTATATTTGGGGCATTTACTTGCATACGAACTAATTCTTATGCCTTTACATTTCTAACACCTATACTTCTATATCACATAATAATACCACCATTTTGACTTTTTCAAAAAGAAATACACTTTCTCATGCAATGGGTAAGTTGGCATGTATGTAAAAATTGAAGTTTAGCTGTTAGATATGTAAATACATTGGAGTTGAGTGGTATCTATGTAAATCTTCTTTATTATTATTTTTTTATTTTTAATTCCATTTGAAGCACTATTTTTATAGTCTGTTGTGCTAAATCTCAGCTTCTATGTTACAGGGAGGCCAATGGGTCGAGGACGGGGTCGGGGTCGTGGCCGTGGTGGTCGTGGCCGCGGCCGTTAACTCCGTTAACAGCATTAGACACTTGAAGCACCTTTTTTTTTCTTTTCTCTCCCTAAAGAGGCTTAGCAACTAATGGGAACTTGATCCGAATTTATCACCGAGGAGAAACCAGGCTTCTTCGTACATCTCTTGAATACATAATGTTTCCTCTAGTCAGACTGTTAAGGTAACACTTAGTTGGAAATGTATTATTAAAACATCATAGAACTCCTCTTGGGTAGTATGATGCAACTTTGTACTTATGTTTGATCATGGTATGTTGGAGAAATTCGAGATTTTGACTACTTTATTGTGTTTTAGTTCGTATTTACTGCTTCCATTCTTTTGCTTTTCAAGAAATAGGGATCGCAGTGATTGGTATTGTGCCTTTCTGTTTTTATTGATGTATTTATTTTAATTTCTTCTTTACAAAACGAAAATCCAGAAATCACACTTCTTAGTCCATGAATATTTCATATTCTACAGAAAGAGCTGTTAGATTATAATGTTATGGATTCTATGTGATGACCGGGAAGCTATAATGAACTGTTAGATGTTTCTATCTTAGTTTTTTACATCTCAGCTGTTATTGTTTCAAGATTAAGGTTTTAGGCTTTAAGTTAAATGTTTAAGGTTATTAGTATGATTTATGATTTGAATTACCGTTGTAATTATATCTCAGCTGTTGTAAGTCTTTCTATCTCATAGTACATATTACCAATTTTCCAGTGTAAATTATCTTTATATTGAATGTTCAGCAGTCAGCACAACTCTACAATTGTGTGAGCAGTGGCAACCTCAAATTCTGTTTGATTTTTCGTTCCAGGGCTTATATATTCATTCTTAGGAACATCTCCACCGAAATTAAGGGCTTCTTCGTAGTTTTTAGATCAACATTTATCGCAAGCTATCTTAAATTTTAGGGGTGCTAACTTTCTTTTAGAAATGCAATAAAAAATATTTGAATAGAGATTCACTGTTCCATCTGTTTCAATGTATGTCAAGGGAAAGGTATGGTTGAATTATCGTCATGTAGTAAATTATTAGAAGTCGCATTCCGTCCAAAATTACTTCTTCCATAAATCTGCAGTGTTTCTCACTCTAATTTTTTGTCCTAGAATGCCTTATATTTCTTGACTAATTACACAATTGTCGTGACAGGGAAGAATTGGGTGGGATAGACGTGGAAAACAAATTATTAACGTTAATTTATTTAAAATACAATATATATTTTTATGTACATGCTCTGATGATATTTAGATATCAAAATATTATTACAAAGATAAGCATGTGGTGATATGCATGTAAATTAACCTGGTTTATGCTGGGTAGGAATCAATGATTTTTAATTTGAAATATTCAAATTTTGTTTCTTAATTCCTCTTTTCTTCTCCCTCAAAATCTACCATCCAGATAGGACTTTAAGTATTTCTTTAATGATGATTTTTTTCTTTTCGGAAAATTTGAGGGTCACGATCAGCTTTTCATAAATAAAATGTTTAGGACAAACCATCACAAAATTGTGTTGATAGAAGACACACCCTATTAAGACAGCCAAAAAAGAGAAGATAGAAAAACTGAAAGGTGAACTTATCAAAATAATATTAGAAGCACACGTGTCCAGTAATAGTTTTTTTGGGACATGTACATGCACACCATATAATTTTTATTTATTTATGTATCTAACATCTAAACATTCATATTTATATATGCATATCACCTAAATTTTTAATATTACATTAAAAATATCACTATCACAACTTTTTTCAAAAGTGGAATAGATGCATAGTTTTAAGACACCAAAGTATTATAATTGTAAATATCAAATGATGGGTGTTAGATGTATAAATACGTAAGAATTATATGGCATGTATATAAGTTTCACATTTCTTTTTTGTGCATTTACAAACTTTCTTATGTATTCACATATCTAAAATCTAAAATTGGATATTTACAAGCAGCACTCAAATCTTTAATATCACATCAAAATATTAATTTTGTTTACTTTTTAAAAAAGAATACACCATTTCAAAGATAAGTTACGACACCAATGTGTACTAACTATAAATAAAAAAGTTTAGGCGTTAGAAATTATTGAATGCTAGAAAAGTTGTGGCAGATGAGTCATAATTTAACGCAACATTGTTGATGAGTGATAATTTAACATAGTATTGTACGGAGATCCAACATATACACTAATAAAAAAAAATGTCTTGGGAAGAGACATCATGCTTTTTTATATGAAAAAACTAATAAATAGAAAAAATTACGAGGTCTAGCTTTGACTTACATTAGGGAAGATGGAATTATAAATTATAATTTAATCATAACTATTTTGAAATAACCCAACATATTTGATTGTATAAGGGTTATAGTGACTGAAAATTTTGTAACATGATTATAATAGTCGTGGTGGGGCTATAATAACTATATGTGGCTATAGAAGCCATAATTGACTATAAAAGTCATAGTTGGTGGTTATAGGAGCTATGATAGGTAGTGGTGGAACTAGGGTGGTCGGGGGAGGTACTTGTCACCTTTATACCTTTACTAAACTCTTTATCATATAATGCACTGAAAATTTTGCCCCATAAATTTAAATACTTAATAATAATTTAATATTAACTATAATTTTAATTTAATAATAATGTTTGTGATAACTTAAAATTTTTATTAGGAGAAAAGTTTTAAACTAAAATGGCCACCACCGTACGTTTTTAATTTTGTTACCCCCCTTCTAAAGTCGTGATCCATCACTAGTAGTAAAACTACCAAAGTAGTAATTTGTGGCTACAATAATTTTAGTTAGCTACAAAGGTTGTAGTTGACTATAAAAGTTTGTAGTTGTGGCTACAATAATTTTAGTATGCTATAACAATTGCTGATGGTGGTTGACTACAGCCATTGGGGGTCAACGAATGACTCTGGTTGTTCATTATGATCTCAGGTGACGGCTGTCGGGACTTTAAGAATTAAGTTTTAGTAGTCAACTAACTTATCCATTCTCTTCCTACTCGTTCAAGTTATAAATGGGGGCCAATTTATAGTTTTTAAGAGGGGTATTTCGGTAAATTTAGCTTGAATCTTAAAATAATTCATTAGATGGTCCACATTTACTCTCTTAATCATAGGTAATTTTTTCAACATTCAAGTGCCTTAGATTCCTCTTCGAGTCGCTCGATCGGACTATAAACATATCAAAAATTGATATTGTTTAACCTTAATATTGATCCACTAAAGTCTTTGACTGCGCTTTAAGTGTTTGATTTAGACATATTTGACCTCGAATCATTTTCAACATTATTGAGTTTGTCTTGACGAGATGCTCAACTTAATTATAAACTTATTGTAATCAGGCCTCGAATGATCTTGAATTTGAATTTGAAATATTTCTCGCACAAAATGCATCAAAATTTGTGTGATACGTATATAAAATTCTTTTTCCTCAATGGGAGCTCTAATTAAACTCTTTGAAGTTCTCCACTTTTTCTAACCAATGACAGTTTTTCGAGTAAATAATCCCTCTCAGCAGCCAATGATCAAATCAAAGAAATGTACCATAATTTTCTTGTCCTTTTATTATTGTCCACAATTGAGAATAGAAGTTACACATAATATCTGTTGAAGAAATTTAAAAAAATCGACAGTATATGAAGATCTTATTTATTGCAGCTTGAGATCATTACATGAAAAAAATTCAGGATGGAATAAAATGACGAGCTTTAGCCTATTATAAAATTCACTGTTTTATAGAAACTCACCACACGAATTGTTCTTTCATGAACATTTGTACAGATTTCAACACATATTGCCTTTAGGCAGTAAGAAAATGGCACCTAAAAATGAATACCAATTTTCATAAAATTTGTTAAAAATACTTGGATTATTTTTTTTGTATTTGGTGACGATGTTTATTGTTGAATCCTGATTTGTACATGAATCACACTCCCAATGAATTGAGCAAGAAAGAAGAGAGAGAGAGAGAGAGAGAGAGAGAGAGAGAGAGAGAGAGAGAGGCGTGAACAGTAGATGCACACTAAATTATATCAATCATGTTAACATTTTCCGACTTTTTTTTGCTAAACCGGGTATATCTTCCTATTTATATAGGAGAGTGCAATATGATGATGTTATTTTTTTACCCCTTATTTAATGAGAGGTGTATTGGGCATTCTAAGGATTTTACAGTTATGAGCCTTTCGCTCAGCTATTCTTTGACTCGCTCGATTGAGCTTTACGGCTTTGGCTCTGTAGGTCGGTTTGTTCGGTTGGGCTTAGTCGGAGTTGCTGGTCAAATTTGCTTGATTCGTTTGGGGTCGGTAGAACTGGTTTGGTCAGCTGACACTGCAAGAAAAAGTGTTTAAACGAACAAGAAAACCAACGACCTCAATATTTGTCTGAAAAAATGTTCTACTCTCTGACGATTTAGCGATAATTTAAGATCGGGTTATTTGTAATGACATAACTACAAGACAAGCTGTCGCTTATGAACAATAATATTTTTTTCCAACAGTTGTAATTATTACTAATGCATTAAACTGTCGATTATAAATAAATATTAACCGACGATCATATTTCGTCGGTTTTCTTTGAATTAGCCATCTGGCGAGGTATTAACTGATTGATATAACTTCTGATAATGATACCAGAAAACTTGAGTCCCTCACTAGCAACTTAATTAAATTCATGAAATTAGATATTCTTATACACTGGGTTTCTCACGCAAGTATATGTATCATTTCAATAATATAGGACTCTAAAAAAGTCTGTGATGTCGAACCCACAGAGAACAATGCGAATCCAAGGTAGGAAAATGTTCTAGACTACTATATTCGCTCTTAGTTTGGAATATTCAAATACTTTAGTTTTGTTATCAAACCTACTATAATTATCTAAAATTACTCCTACAGAAATTCTAATTAGACTATGTTAATTGATTGAACCAAATGCTAAAGTTACTTTTCCTTGCAGTTTTAAAAATAGTTCAGATGTGGAAGAAACGCGAAATAAAGTAGAGTTTGAGACAAATAGGAGCATATATCTTGTTTACTCTCTTCTGAGCGTGTAAAAAGTTTGGTTTAACTTAGTAATTGTTCTAGACTGTCACCCTAGCCTCTAAGTTATCCCCATTAAAACTTATCTCCCTAACATTTGCATCTCCCTATAGTGTACTTTGATTCATACCCTAGAAGTCAATGTGATTTTCCTAGTCGTTTATGTCGTTCCTCTTCCGAATCCTTACGGGTTCACAACATATTTTAACAGATGAATTGGCTAGAATGAAAAGTAAACTAAGTGCAAAAGGAAAATCATCGCAGATAAAGAATAAAAACTATTTCAACATGTTATCCACATTGCTACACATCTACTGCATCACCACAAGGAAAAGCAAGGAGATATACCAAAAAGCCTGGATAAATCAACACCAAATTACATTGAAATTGAGAAATCCAACATACAAATGTGTTTAAGAAAACTACAATTCAAAACTACAAATATACATATTTCTCTCCCTCAATTGACCTTGATAATGCTCCACCCAAGTACTTGCTCTTCTCTTGCAACTCCTTACACAACAGCAAGTATAAATCAACACAACTCACACCCATAGATTTGTAGAGAACATGCCTAGAACCCTACAAACACAAGAGATTAAAACCTTCTCTAACTCTAGTAAGTCAAACGCAAATCACCAGCAAAACGTCTAACTTAACCCTCTATCCATTTTCATGAACTTCAGAGTCCTCCTTATATTCCTCTCTATTATCCTCTAAAAATGCTCTGAAAACTGCCCAAACCCCCACGAAGAGGTGTTTTGAACCACCCAAAATCGTGCAGATCGAACCCCCTAAAATCGTGCAGGTTTTGGTACTAGTGCCTAGTCGTTGCTCCATTCTGGCGCCATGGCCTTGGACTTCAGGACTGTCACCATGACGCCAGTGGTTAGCGCTTAAGCGCCAACCTCTCTGGTTGCTCTTGGGTGTCAGGTGCCTAGGTGCCACTCTAATCTAGCATGGCCTCAGCCTTTAGTTGACTGGTGCCTAGGCGCCTAGCTCCTGGTGCCATGGCCTCAGCCTTCACAAAATATGTTTTTCTCCAAATCTTCTCCTTTTTGCTACATGTTTATTCCACTTCGTTCCACTCCTAATACCTGTTATACATTCAAGAAAAATATAAAAATACATTTCTTAAAAATGTAATTTCATTAAAAAAGATATGCAAAATATAAATAAATTCATGTAATCTTTTCACACATCAAATTCCCCCAAACTTAAAAGTTTCTTATCCTCAAGTAACGCAACAATTTTAAAAACCAGATTTGTTAATTTAAGGTAGGAGTTTTATTATATTTTCCTACAATTTTGTTTCATACATGTCATAGTGCAACTTAGGAGAAATTATAGTAAATCAGTCTTGTACGAGGGTGTAAGAATATATTGTATTCAACTTAGGAATCCTGATTTTTTTATTTACTTTGTAAATTATTGAAAATTTTCAAGCTTGGGACCCTTAAAAAGTATAAAAAAAAACTCAAGCACTATATTGATAAAAATATCACTAATACCATTTTTTGCAATGAAAACAAGCTTAAGATTGTATCTAAGTCTTTTTCCATTAAGAAGGTTCAAGTGAAACTAATTTTTAATTAGACTACTCCTCAAACTTCTCCTCACTTTTCATATCTTGTTTTTCTTTTTTTATACTTTTTTATCTTTTCTTTCTTTTAGGATCATTTTCAATCCTTACTATTTTAATGTGAGAATTATATATCTAGGTAGATCTTTAATAGTTTTGAATTTCACTATCCTCCCTCAAAAGCTGAAAACTCATCACTTTTCTTCACTTTTAAAATTACCTTGAAGTAGGTTTCAATAGAGGCTCAATTCTTTTAAAAGTATAAATTTAAGAATCCTAGTTTTCTTCAAATATTCAACTCATTTCTTTAATAAATAGTAAAATCATTTTTCTAACTGTTTTCTACAAAATACCTTAACTCTAGAACGGTCCTATTTACATAGAATCTCAACTAAGCCTTCTATATCATTTCTAAAATTAAAATTGTAGTTATCTAAAGAGAACACCACATACCACAAGTTATTTTAAAGTGATTACAAATTTTAATTTTTACTATTAAGGATAGATAAAGTTAAGTTTTAAAAGCTTTTCTCTCCACCAAAACTGATTTTTAACATGTATAACATTCAGTACAGAAATATAAGCAGGGAGGAAATAACATTCATAATACCTACAACATGTGTATATTACAGAAATAACAATTTAAAGTATAACTTACAATAGGTCGTAACAAGTATGAATAAATAACATTGGTGAATAAAAACTATAACAAAGAAAATCTAAACATCCAAGTAGGTAAACAAAAATAAGCTCACAACCAAAAATAAAATATTAGCTGAAATAAAGAGTTCAAGAGGAAAAATAGCAATTGTCCACAAATATCCCCAACAATAACAAAATAAGTATAGTACATCCACCATTTGTACATAAATAAATAAAACAACATAAAAATCACTCCTTATCCTCATCATCATCTTCTTCTTCTTCTTCTTCCCCCACATTTGTATCCTCCTTCATCGATCGATGCTGCTCGTAGAGCTGGTAGGGAGGCTAGACTGGGTACTGCACTGTGTTATTTTCCCGAATCCATTAATTCTTTCTACGTATCTCCAAATGAGCAGCATACAAGCTAGCAAAGAAATCAAATTGGCTTTTGTTATGCAAGTCAATATGTGTCATGTAATCAGCCAGGTTATAAGCTGTAGTCTGGTTACCTACAATATCATCTTCAATAACAATCATTCTGGTTGCCATAAAAGCCATGCTAGTAGTAGGACGGGGTGCAGAATGAGAAGGGACACGAAGAAGAAGTTAGGGAATAACTTTCTTCAACCCCAAAAATAACATGTTTATCATTCAATGTTACATTTGATCTAGACATCGACTTCAAAGGATGAAGCAGCTTGTCTGGTCCATCAAAATTGACACCAGTAAGATGGCACAGGGCAAAGATAGTGGAAGGGTGTCCTACTCCTAACGTAGATTACCCCTTGTAAGAGTTGGATATGGAATGATGAATCACAGCCCAATATCAATAGATTTCATTATTTGAGTGTAGTAGTTCAAGAAACCTCTCTCCCTCGACACCTCTCTCAAGTTGGTAGAGGGTAAGATCTTGGCAGAAATGAAGTAATGTCAAGTCTTTGAAGGTGCATTAAGTTTAGATGAAGAGAAATTGACCTTGTGGTCATTCCTCACCTTCCAAGTCCCTCTTACATTAGTCAAAAAATTGATAATCTCATTAAGCTTAAAATCAGAAGGTTCAAAAAAAGAGTAGTAACTTCCAGGAAAAATTGTCAAAGAAAACAATGAATTAATTTGAGTAGCAGAGGTATCTATTCACTTTGCCCTCACAAATACTTACTCATAATTACTCTCAGGTAGCTTAGCATAAAACTCCCGAACATTAGGGACCACTGCTACACTAGTTGTCTAGCAGAAAGTCTCCCACTTCCGGCTCATTATCATGCTTTCCACGGATCCTCCAGGACTCATAAACCCCCTCTCAGCAATTAATTTCTTGGAGCTCAAATGTTCGTTGTATCACAAAAATGATTTTGGTATAGGTTTGATTTTGGTTTTGGGAGCCATGATAATGAAAAAATGATGGCAATAGACAAAAATGAGTTAAAAAATTATAGTGGATGCAAACAAATTGCAAGTTATGGTAAAAATCAAGTTTTCCAAAAAAAATCTCCAAAATTTTGAAAATCTAAAAAATTTTTGGCAGACGAAGAAAAATCCAAGCTTAGGATGTTAGATTTACCTCAAAGAAGTGATTTCTACCCCCCAACACTACATGAATCAAGCTCTAATCCACAGTTTGGGAAAACCCTAGGTGTCGCCCTCAAATGCTGAAGGAGAGTCAGGGAGGAAGAAATTTGCGAAAATGACCCAAATCGGACAAATTAGACGTTTTTTTGCAGAAATAGGCTTGGCGCCTAGGCACTGCGATTGTGACTCCATGGCCTTGTGCTATACCAGATTTTCTTCTGTTTATGGCCATGGAGCCAAATAACCGGCGCCTAGGCACCAGTTCAGCTTTAGGCCCTGCTTGGTTATGGCCTTCACCTTTGGTGTGCAAGCCCCATATTTGGTCTGAATAATTAAATGAATAAAATTTACTCCTCCCCAAGTACTAATTCACACAAATTAAGTTCAAAGATTAAATCATAGATAGGTGAGGATAACTCATTCCCCATCTCATCACATCTTCCTATCGGTACTTCTAATTTTTAACGGAGTCACTACATTGATATATTGGGTGCATTCCAAAATTTTTGTAAGCTTGACCCCCTGGATAAGATTATCCCTGTTATATTGGCTCATGTGTTGCGAACTTCAGGTATCAACTCATCCCTAATGTATGCTGTCGGCATATTTTTTAGGTTGAGTGTTGTATTTTTAAAAAGAGGTCGCCTACAGAAATTGTCGGCGAATTCTTAATTTAATTTAAATAAATAATTTGAAAAGTAGTATTTGATTTTTGAAAATAATTTTAAATTTTAAAATTTTAAGATATGAAATCAAACTAATCTCACATCCCGAATAGTTTATATAAACGAGCACCGCACCACTAACCGTAGTATCTATCCCGGAGAGTAGACACATTCGCTTGATGATGGGGCCTCGGTTAAATAAACTAGAAGATTTGTGACATCGAGTTTGGTCTACGAACCAATTTTATAAGCTCGACAAGTTCCCTCGCTTAATATGAAAGCATTAAACAGGGTTTATATTACCTGGGTTCTTAAAGTTCCCTATAAGGGTAAGCCCTTATAGTTAATTACATCTTAAATGAAGTGAATCATTTAAGAAAACTCTCGATAATGATCAGTGGTTTTGCTCTCAAGAATTTCAAAGTTTAAGGTTTTCAAAGGATTGGATTTTTGAAATTTCAAAAGGGATTAGCTCAAATTTGGAACATTTATTTTCGGGAGTCCAAAAGGAAGAGAAATAGGAGAAGCTGAGGATCCAAGAAGAATCTTGGCAACTTCCCAACCTATCCTATTGTTTGGCTCGGATTTAAGAAAATCCTAATATTAT